>CAKAOJ020000259.1:150000-802233 GCA_916701645.2 Sebastolobus alascanus | reverse complement strand
TGTTTTTAAAATTTGAAAAAAATTCAATAAAATTCAAATGTTCTGAAAAGGTCCAAAAAAAACTTTTTAAACTTTTTTGGCCTTTTTTCACTAAAATTTTCGACATTCTATACTATGACATTTTTTTACGAATATTTTCGACATGCTATAGTATGACTTTTTTCATGAAAATTTTCGAAAATATTCGTAAAAAAATGTCATACTATAGAATGTCGAAAATGTTCATGAAAACAGGCATAGTATAGTCTGTCGATTAATTTGGTGGAAAAAAAACTCAGTTTAAATTTTCATCAATTTTCATGAAAAGTCATACTGTACTATGACTTTTTTCATGAAAATGTCGAAATTTTAAACTGAGTTTTTTTTCCACCAAATGAATCGACAGACTATACTATGCCTTTTTTCACTAAAATTTTCGACATTCTATACTATGACATTTTTTTACGAATATTTTCGACATGCTATAGTATGACTTTTTTCATGAACATTTTCGAAAATATTCGTAAAAAAATGTCATAGTATAGAATGTCGAAAATGTTCATGAAAACAGGCATAGTAGTCTGTCGATTAATTTGGTGGAAAAAAAACTCAGTTTAAATTTTCATCAATTTTCATGAAAAGTCATACTATACTATGACTTTTTTCATGAAAATGTCGAAATTTTAAACTGAGTTTTTTTTCCACCAAGTGAATCGACAGACTATACTATGCCTTTTTTCACTAAAATTTTCGACATTCTATACTATGACATTTTTTTACGAATATTTTCGACATGCTATAGTATGACTTTTTTCATGAAAATTTTCGAAAATATTCGTAAAAAAATGTCATAGTATAGAATGTCGAAAATGTTCATGAAAACAGGCATAGTATAGTCTGTCGATTAATTTGGTGGAAAAAAAACTCAGTTTAAATTTTCATCAATTTTCATGAAAAGTCATACTATACTATGACTTTTTTCATGAAAATGTCGAAATTTTAAACTGAGTTTTTTTTCCACCAAATGAATCGACAGACTATACTATGCCTTTTTTCATTAAAATGTTCGACATTCTATACTATGACATTTTTTTACGAATATTTTCGAAATGCTATAGTATGACTTTTTTCATGAAAATTTTCGAAATTTTAAACTGAGTTTTTTTTCCACCAAATTAATCCACAGACTATACACTGCCTTTTTTCATTAAAATTTTCGACATTCTATACTATGACATTTTTTTACGAATATTTTCGACATGCTATAGTATGACTTTTTTCATGAAAATTTTCGAAATTTTAAACTGAGTTTTTTTCCACCAAATTAATCGACAGACTATACTATGCCTTTTTTCACAAAAATTTTCGACATTTTATACTATGACATTTTTTTACGAATATTTTCGACAATTTTCTTAAAATTTTCGAAATTTTAAACTGAGTTTTTTTTCCACCAAATTAATCGACAGACTATACTATGCCTTTTTTCATGAAAAATTCCGACATTCTATACTATGACATTTTTTTACGAATATTTTTGACAATTTTTGTCAATTTTCATGAAAAAAGTCATACTATAGTATGACTTTTTTCATGAAAATTTTCGAAATTTTACACTGAGTTTTTTTTCCACCAAATTAATCGACAGACTATACTATGCCTTTTTTCATGAAAATTTTCGACATTCTATACTATGACATTTTTTTATGAATATTTTCGACATGCTCTAGTATGACTTTTTTCATGAAAATTTTCGAAATTTTAAACTGAGTTTTTTTTCCACCAAATTAATCGACAGACTATACTATGCCTTTTTTCATGAAAATTTTCGACATTCTATACTATGACATTTTTTTACGAATATTTTCGAAATGCTATAGTATGCCTTTTTTCATGAAAATTTTCGAAATTTTAAACTGAGTTTTTTTTCCACCAAATTAATCGACAGACTATACTATGCATTTTTTTCATGAAAAATTTCGACATTCTATACTATGACATTTTTTTATGAATATTTTCGACATGCTATAGTATGACTTTTTTCATGAAAATTTTCGAAATTTTAAACTGAGTTTTTTTCCACCAAATTAATCGACAGACTATACTATGCCTTTTTTCACAAAAATTTTCGACATTTTATACTATGACATTTTTTTACGAATATTTTCGACAATTTTCGTAAAATTTTCGAAATTTTAAACTGAGTTTTTTTTCCACCAAATTAATCGACAGACTATACTATGCCTTTTTTCATGAAAAATTCCGACATTCTATACTATGACATTTTTTTACGAATATTTTCGACAATTTTCGTAAAATTTTCGAAATTTTACACTGAGTTTTTTTTCCACCAAATTAATCGACAGACTATACTATGCCTTTTTTCATGACAATTTTCGACATTCTATACTATGACATTTTTTTACGAATATTTTCGACAATTTTCGTAAATTTTTCATGAAAAAAGTCATACTATAGTATGACTTTTTTCATGAAAATTTTCGAAATTTTAAACTGAGTTTTTTTTCAACCAAATTAATCGACAGACTATATTATGACTTCTTTCATGAAAATTTTCGACAAACTATACTATGACTTTTTTGCATTAAATTTTACGACATACTATACTATGGGTTTTTTTTACATGAACTTTTTTGACATTTTTCATTTTCATTTTTCATTTCAAATTTTATTTCGAACATGTAAAATAATATTAATAATAAAAAAAAAGAGACTCATCATACAACAAGTGGACTGCCAGAAAAAAGCAGTATCCACATACAATGAAAATCATAAGCAAAAGAAATTATCAAACTTGCCTTGGTTTACATATTCGAAAAGGAGTGAGAAGAAGTACAAACTTATTTAATCCCACCCCTTCTCCATAACTCATTCATTAATGAGTAACCAGCGTCCTTATTGAGCTAAACATATAATCCAAGTTATTTTTCCTAAACTTGTTTAACCATAATTATTACCTTTCATCTCTGTCATATAGAAATATAAATTAATTACTGATATAATTATCCTTATCAAAATATTAATTCATTATCAGTCAAGAATACCAAATCATTACTTAATATTGAACAAACCAGATAAATAAATAAACAGTAATATATAAATAAACAGTAATAAATAAATAAACAGTAATAAATAAATAAACAATGACCCCTGTAAACACCTGGTGATTGTCAAACCCCCACTTCATCCCTGTACCTTGAGAAAATCATGTCTTTATACCTTATTTTAAACTGCTCTAAGTTTGGACATTGCTTTAGCTCCACATTAAAACTGTTCCATAGTTTCACATGCTATACTATGACTTTTTTTCAGGACATTTTACAACATACTACTATTGTTTTTTAATGACATTTTTTGACTTTATACAATGACTTTTTTACACAAAATTTTTCGAATTACTATACTATGACTTTTTTCATGAAATTTTTCGACATACTATACTAAGACTTTTTTTGACATGAAATTTTTTGACATACTTTACTATGACTTTTTTTTTAATCTTTCGACATACTATACTCTGACTTTTTTTTTTTTTTAATTTTTTGACATACTATACTATGACTTTTTTTTCCTGAAATTTTTCGATATTCTATACTATGACTATTTTTCATGAAATTTTACGACATACTATACTATGACTTTTTTATGAAATATTTCAATATACTGTACTGTGACTTTTTTTGACATGAAATTTTTTGACTTACATGACAAAAATTTCATTAATAAAAGTCGCACTGCAATAGACAGATGGTGTCGTATCCTGTACAGATTGTAAAGCCCCCTGAGGCAAATTCGTGATTCGTGATTTTGGGCTATACAAATAAAATATACTTGACTTGACTTGACTAGTATGTCGAAAAAAATTCATGAAAAAAAAAGTTATTGTAGTGTTGTCAAAATATTTCATGAAAAATAAAGTCATAGTATAGTATGTTGAAAAATTTCATGAAAAAAGTCATAGTATAGTATGTTGTAAAATTTCATGAAAAAAGTCATAGTATAGTATGTCGGGGGAAAAAAAGTCACAGTATAGTATGTAAAAAAAAAGTCATAGTATAGTTTTTCGGGAAAATTAGTCATAGAATAGTATGACACCAGATAACAGCATAGAGAGTCAACGGCGAGAGACAATAATTTTTTTGATCCCGTTTGAAATGCGCCATTGACGTTTACATGATGTTTTGTCAATTTTCATGAAAAGTCATACTATACTATGACTTTTTTCATGAAAATGTCGAAATTTTAAACTGAGTTTTTTTTCCACCAAATGAATCGACAGACTATACTATGCCTTTTTTCACTAAAATTTTCGACAATCTATACTATGACATTTTTTTACGAATATTTTCGACATGCTATAGTATGACTTTTTTCATGAAAATTTTCGAAAATATTCGTAAAAAAATGTCATAGTATAGAATGTCGAAAATGTTCATGAAAACAGGCATAGTATAGTCTGTCAATTAATTTGGTGGAAAAAAAACTCAGTTTAAATTTTCGTCAATTTTCATGAAAAGTCATACTATACTATGACTTTTTTCATGAAAATGTCGAAATTTTAAACTGAGTTTTTTTTCCACCAAATGAATCGACAGACTATACTATGCCTTTTTTCACTAAAATTTTCGACATTCTATACTATGACATTTTTTTACGAATATTTTCGACATGCTATAGTATGACTTTTTTCATGAAAATTTTCGAAAATATTCGTAAAAAAATGTCATAGTATAGAATGTCGAAAATGTTCGTGAAAACAGGCATAGTATAGTCTGTCGATTAATTTGGTGGAAAAAAAACTCAGTTTAAATTTTCATCAATTTTCATGAAAAGTCATACTATACTATGCCTTTTTTCACTAAAATTTTCGACATTCTATACTATGACATTTTTTTACGAATATTTTCGACATGCTATAGTATGACTTTTTTCATGAACATTTTCGAAAATATTCGTAAAAAAATGTCATAGTATAGAATGTCGAAAATGTTCATGAAAACAGGCATAGTATAGTCTGTCGATTAATTTGCTGGAAAAAAAACTCAGTTTAAATTTTCATCAATTTTCATGAAAAGTCATACTATACTATGACTTTTTTCATGAAAATATCGAAATTTTAAACTGAGTTTTTTTTCCACCAAATGAATCGACAGACTATACTATGCCTTTTTTCACTAAAATGTTCGACATTCTATACTATGACATTTTTTTACGAATATTTTCGACATGCTATAGTATGACTTTTTTCATGAACATTTTCGAAAATATTCGTAAAAAAATGTCATAGTATAGAATGTCGAAAATGTTCATGAAAACAGGCATAGTAGTCTGTCGATTAATTTGGTGGAAAAAAAACTCAGTTTAAATTTTCATCAATTTTCATGAAAAGTCATACTATACTATGCCTTTTTTCACTAAAATTTTCGACATTCTATACTATGACATTTTTTTACGAATATTTTCGACATGCTATAGTATGACTTTTTTCATGAAAATTTTCGAAAATATTCGTAAAAAAATGTCATAGTATAGAATGTCGAAAATGTTCATGAAAACAGGCATAGTATAGTCTGTCGATTAATTTGGTGGAAAAAAAACTCAGTTTAAATTTTCATCAATTTTCATGAAAAGTCATACTATACTATGACTTTTTTCATGAAAATGTCGAAATTTTAAACTGAGTTTTTTTTCCACCAAATGAATCGACAGACTATACTATGCCTTTTTTCATTAAAATGTTCGACATTCTATACTATGACATTTTTTTACGAATATTTTCGAAATGCTATAGTATGACTTTTTTCATGAAAATTTTCGAAATTTTAAACTGAGTTTTTTTTCCACCAAATGAATCCACAGACTATACACTGCCTTTTTTCATTAAAATTTTCGACATTCTATACTATGACATTTTTTTACGAATATTTTCGACATGCTATAGTATGACTTTTTTCATGAAAATTTTCGAAATTTTAAACTGAGTTTTTTTCCACCAAATTAATCGACAGACTATACTATGCCTTTTTTCACAAAAATTTTCGACATTTTATACTATGACATTTTTTTACGAATATTTTCGACAATTTTCTTAAAATTTTCGAAATTTTAAACTGAGTTTTTTTTCCACCAAATTAATCGACAGACTATACTATGCCTTTTTTCATGAAAAATTCCGACATTCTATACTATGACATTTTTTTACGAATATTTTTGACAATTTTTGTCAATTTTCATGAAAAAAGTCATACTATAGTATGACTTTTTTCATGAAAATTTTCGAAATTTTACACTGAGTTTTTTTTCCACCAAATTAATCGACAGACTATACTATGCCTTTTTTCATGAAAATTTTCGACATTCTATACTATGACATTTTTTTATGAATATTTTCGACATGCTCTAGTATGACTTTTTTCATGAAAATTTTCGAAATTTTAAACTGAGTTTTTTTTCCACCAAATTAATCGACAGACTATACTATGCCTTTTTTCATGAAAATTTTCGACATTCTATACTATGACATTTTTTTACGAATATTTTCGAAATGCTATAGTATGCCTTTTTTCATGAAAATTTTCGAAATTTTAAACTGAGTTTTTTTTCCACCAAATTAATCGACAGACTATACTATGCATTTTTTTCATGAAAAATTTCGACATTCTATACTATGACATTTTTTTATGAATATTTTCGACATGCTATAGTATGACTTTTTTCATGAAAATTTTCGAAATTTTAAACTGAGTTTTTTTCCACCAAATTAATCGACAGACTATACTATGCCTTTTTTCACAAAAATTTTCGACATTTTATACTATGACATTTTTTTACGAATATTTTCGACAATTTTCGTAAAATTTTCGAAATTTTAAACTGAGTTTTTTTTCCACCAAATTAATCGACAGACTATACTATGCCTTTTTTCATGAAAAATTCCGACATTCTATACTATGACATTTTTTTACGAATATTTTCGACAATTTTCGTAAAATTTTCGAAATTTTACACTGAGTTTTTTTTCCACCAAATTAATCGACAGACTATACTATGCCTTTTTTCATGACAATTTTCGACATTCTATACTATGACATTTTTTTACGAATATTTTCGACAATTTTCGTAAATTTTTCATGAAAAAAGTCATACTATAGTATGACTTTTTTCATGAAAATTTTCGAAATTTTAAACTGAGTTTTTTTTCAACCAAATTAATCGACAGACTATATTATGACTTCTTTCATGAAAATTTTCGACAAACTATACTATGACTTTTTTGCATTAAATTTTACGACATACTATACTATGGGTTTTTTTTACATGAACTTTTTTGACATTTTTCATTTTCATTTTTCATTTCAAATTTTATTTTGAACATGTAAAATAATATTAATAATAAAAAAAAAGAGACTCATCATACAACAAGTGGACTGCCAGAAAAAAGCAGTATCCACATACAATGAAAATCATAAGCAAAAGAAATTATCAAACTTGCCTTGGTTTACATATTCGAAAAGGAGTGAGAAGAAGTACAAACTTATTTAATCCCACCCCTTCTCCATAACTCATTCATTAATGAGTAACCAGCGTCCTTATTGAGCTAAACATATAATCCAAGTTATTTTTCCTAAACTTGTTTAACCATAATTATTACCTTTCATCTCTGTCATATAGAAATATAAATTAATTACTGATATAATTATCCTTATCAAAATATTAATTCATTATCAGTCAAGAATACCAAATCATTACTTAATATTGAACAAACCAGATAAATAAATAAACAGTAATATATAAATAAACAGTAATAAATAAATAAACAGTAATAAATAAATAAACAATGACCCCTGTAAACACCTGGTGATTGTCAAACCCCCACTTCATCCCTGTACCTTGAGAAAATCATGTCTTTATACCTTATTTTAAACTGCTCTAAGTTTGGACATTGCTTTAGCTCCACATTAAAACTGTTCCATAGTTTCACATGCTATACTATGACTTTTTTTCAGGACATTTTACAACATACTACTATTGTTTTTTAATGACATTTTTTGACTTTATACAATGACTTTTTTACACAAAATTTTTCGAATTACTATACTATGACTTTTTTCATGAAATTTTTCGACATACTATACTAAGACTTTTTTTGACATGAAATTTTTTGACATACTTTACTATGACTTTTTTTTTAATCTTTCGACATACTATACTTTGACTTTTTTTTTTTTTTAATTTTTTGACATACTATACTATGACTTTTTTTTCCTGAAATTTTTCGATATTCTATACTATGACTATTTTTCATGAAATTTTACGACATACTATACTATGACTTTTTTATGAAATATTTCAATATACTGTACTGTGACTTTTTTTGACATGAAATTTTTTGACTTACATGACAAAAATTTCATTAATAAAAGTCGCACTGCAATAGACAGATGGTGTCGTATCCTGTACAGATTGTAAAGCCCCCTGAGGCAAATTCGTGATTCGTGATTTTGGGCTATACAAATAAAATATACTTGACTTGACTTGACTAGTATGTCGAAAAAAATTCATGAAAAAAAAAGTTATTGTAGTGTTGTCAAAATATTTCATGAAAAATAAAGTCATAGTATAGTATGTTGAAAAATTTCATGAAAAAAGTCATAGTATAGTATGTTGTAAAATTTCATGAAAAAAGTCATAGTATAGTATGTCGGGGGAAAAAAAGTCACAGTATAGTATGTAAAAAAAAAGTCATAGTATAGTTTTTCGGGAAAATTAGTCATAGAATAGTATGACACCAGATAACAGCATAGAGAGTCAACGGCGAGAGACAATAATTTTTTTGATCCCGTTTGAAATGCGCCATTGACGTTTACATGATGTTTTGTCAATTTTCATGAAAAGTCATACTATACTATGACTTTTTTCATGAAAATGTCGAAATTTTAAACTGAGTTTTTTTTCCACCAAATGAATCGACAGACTATACTATGCCTTTTTTCATTAAAATTTTCGACAATCTATACTATGACATTTTTTTACGAATATTTTCGACATGCTATAGTATGACTTTTTTCATGAAAATTTTCGAAAATATTCGTAAAAAAATGTCATAGTATAGAATGTCGAAAATGTTCATGAAAACAGGCATAGTATAGTCTGTCGATTAATTTGGTGGAAAAAAAACTCAGTTTAAATTTTCATCAATTTTCATGAAAAGTCATACTATACTATGACTTTTTTCATGAAAATGTCGAAATTTTAAACTGAGTTTTTTTTCCACCAAATGAATCGACAGACTATACTATGCCTTTTTTCACTAAAATTTTCGACATTCTATACTATGACATTTTTTTACGAATATTTTCGACATGCTATAGTATGACTTTTTTCATGAAAATTTTCGAAAATATTCGTAAAAAAATGTCATAGTATAGAATGTCGAAAATGTTCGTGAAAACAGGCATAGTATAGTCTGTCGATTAATTTGGTGGAAAAAAAACTCAGTTTAAATTTTCATCAATTTTCATGAAAAGTCATACTATACTATGCCTTTTTTCACTAAAATTTTCGACATTCTATACTATGACATTTTTTTACGAATATTTTCGACATGCTATAGTATGACTTTTTTCATGAAAATTTTCGAAAATATTCGTAAAAAAATGTCATAGTATAGAATGTCGAAAATGTTCATGAAAACAGGCATAGTATAGTCTGTCGATTAATTTGCTGGAAAAAAAACTCAGTTTAAATTTTCATCAATTTTCATGAAAAGTCATACTATACTATGACTTTTTTCATGAAAATATCGAAATTTTAAACTGAGTTTTTTTTCCACCAAATGAATCGACAGACTATACTATGCCTTTTTTCACTAAAATTTTCGACATTCTATACTATGACATTTTTTTACGAATATTTTCGACATGCTATAGTATGACTTTTTTCATGAAAATTTTCGAAAATATTCGTAAAAAAATGTCATACTATAGAATGTCGAAAATGTTCATGAAAACAGGCATAGTATAGTCTGTCGATTAATTTGGTGGAAAAAAAACTCAGTTTAAATTTTCATCAATTTTCATGAAAAGTCATACTATACTATGACTTTTTTCATGAAAATGTCGAAATTTTAAACTGAGTTTTTTTTCCACCAAATGAATCGACAGACTATACTATGCCTTTTTTCACTAAAATGTTCGACATTCTATACTATGACATTTTTTTACGAATATTTTCGACATGCTATAGTATGACTTTTTTCATGAACATTTTCGAAAATATTCGTAAAAAAATGTCATAGTATAAAATGTCGAAAATGTTCATGAAAACAGGCATAGTAGTCTGTCGATTAATTTGGTGGAAAAAAAACTCAGTTTAAATTTTCATCAATTTTCATGAAAAGTCATACTATACTATGACTTTTTTCATGAAAATGTCGAAATTTTAAACTGAGTTTTTTTTCCACCAAGTGAATCGACAGACTATACTATGCCTTTTTTCATTAAAATTTTCGACATTCTATACTATGACATTTTTTTACGAATATTTTCGACATGCTATAGTATGACTTTTTTCATGAAAATTTTCGAAAATATTCGTAAAAAAATGTCATAGTATAGAATGTCGAAAATGTTCATGAAAACAGGCATAGTATAGTCTGTCGATTAATTTGGTGGAAAAAAGACTCAGTTTAAATTTTCATCAATTTTCATGAAAAGTCATACTATACTATGCCTTTTTTCACTAAAATTTTCGACATTCTATACTATGACATTTTTTTACGAATATTTTCGACATGCTATAGTATGACTTTTTTCATGAAAATTTTCGAAAATATTCGTAAAAAAATGTCATAGTATAGAATGTCGAAAATGTTCATGAAAACAGGCATAGTATAGTCTGTCGATTAATTTGGTGGAAAAAAAACTCAGTTTAAATTTTCATCAATTTTCATGAAAAGTCATACTATACTATGACTTTTTTCATGAAAATGTCGAAATTTTAAACTGAGTTTTTTTTCCACCAAATGAATCGACAGACTATACTATGCCTTTTTTCATTAAAATGTTCGACATTCTATACTATGACATTTTTTTACGAATATTTTCGAAATGCTATAGTATGACTTTTTTCATGAAAATTTTCGAAATTTTAAACTGAGTTTTTTTTCCACCAAATTAATCCACAGACTATACACTGCCTTTTTTCATTAAAATTTTCGACATTCTATACTATGACATTTTTTTACGAATATTTTCGACATGCTATAGTATGACTTTTTTCATGAAAATTTTCGAAATTTTAAACTGAGTTTTTTTCCACCAAATTAATCGACAGACTATACTATGCCTTTTTTCACAAAAATTTTCGACATTTTATACTATGACATTTTTTTACGAATATTTTCGACAATTTTCTTAAAATTTTCGAAATTTTAAACTGAGTTTTTTTTCCACCAAATTAATCGACAGACTATACTATGCCTTTTTTCATGAAAAATTCCGACATTCTATACTATGACATTTTTTTACGAATATTTTTGACAATTTTTGTCAATTTTCATGAAAAAAGTCATACTATAGTATGACTTTTTTCATGAAAATTTTCGAAATTTTACACTGAGTTTTTTTTCCACCAAATTAATCGACAGACTATACTATGCCTTTTTTCATGAAAATTTTCGACATTCTATACTATGACATTTTTTTATGAATATTTTCGACATGCTCTAGTATGACTTTTTTCATGAAAATTTTCGAAATTTTAAACTGAGTTTTTTTTCCACCAAATTAATCGACAGACTATACTATGCCTTTTTTCATGAAAATTTTCGACATTCTATACTATGACATTTTTTTACGAATATTTTCGAAATGCTATAGTATGCCTTTTTTCATGAAAATTTTCGAAATTTTAAACTGAGTTTTTTTTCCACCAAATTAATCGACAGACTATACTATGCATTTTTTTCATGAAAAATTTCGACATTCTATACTATGACATTTTTTTATGAATATTTTCGACATGCTATAGTATGACTTTTTTCATGAAAATTTTCGAAATTTTAAACTGAGTTTTTTTCCACCAAATTAATCGACAGACTATACTATGCCTTTTTTCACAAAAATTTTCGACATTTTATACTATGACATTTTTTTACGAATATTTTCGACAATTTTCGTAAAATTTTCGAAATTTTAAACTGAGTTTTTTTTCCACCAAATTAATCGACAGACTATACTATGCCTTTTTTCATGAAAAATTCCGACATTCTATACTATGACATTTTTTTACGAATATTTTCGACAATTTTCGTAAAATTTTCGAAATTTTACACTGAGTTTTTTTTCCACCAAATTAATCGACAGACTATACTATGCCTTTTTTCATGACAATTTTCGACATTCTATACTATGACATTTTTTTACGAATATTTTCGACAATTTTCGTAAATTTTTCATGAAAAAAGTCATACTATAGTATGACTTTTTTCATGAAAATTTTCGAAATTTTAAACTGAGTTTTTTTTCAACCAAATTAATCGACAGACTATATTATGACTTCTTTCATGAAAATTTTCGACAAACTATACTATGACTTTTTTGCATTAAATTTTACGACATACTATACTATGGGTTTTTTTTACATGAACTTTTTTGACATTTTTCATTTTCATTTTTCATTTCAAATTTTATTTCGAACATGTAAAATAATATTAATAATAAAAAAAAAGAGACTCATCATACAACAAGTGGACTGCCAGAAAAAAGCAGTATCCACATACAATGAAAATCATAAGCAAAAGAAATTATCAAACTTGCCTTGGTTTACATATTCGAAAAGGAGTGAGAAGAAGTACAAACTTATTTAATCCCACCCCTTCTCCATAACTCATTCATTAATGAGTAACCAGCGTCCTTATTGAGCTAAACATATAATCCAAGTTATTTTTCCTAAACTTGTTTAACCATAATTATTACCTTTCATCTCTGTCATATAGAAATATAAATTAATTACTGATATAATTATCCTTATCAAAATATTAATTCATTATCAGTCAAGAATACCAAATCATTACTTAATATTGAACAAACCAGATAAATAAATAAACAGTAATATATAAATAAACAGTAATAAATAAATAAACAGTAATAAATAAATAAACAATGACCCCTGTAAACACCTGGTGATTGTCAAACCCCCACTTCATCCCTGTACCTTGAGAAAATCATGTCTTTATACCTTATTTTAAACTGCTCTAAGTTTGGACATTGCTTTAGCTCCACATTAAAACTGTTCCATAGTTTCACATGCTATACTATGACTTTTTTTCAGGACATTTTACAACATACTACTATTGTTTTTTAATGACATTTTTTGACTTTATACAATGACTTTTTTACACAAAATTTTTCGAATTACTATACTATGACTTTTTTCATGAAATTTTTCGACATACTATACTAAGACTTTTTTTGACATGAAATTTTTTGACATAATTTACTATGACTTTTTTTTTAATCTTTCGACATAATATACTCTGACTTTTTTTTTTTTTTAATTTTTTGACATACTATACTATGACTTTTTTTTCCTGAAATTTTTCGATATTCTATACTATGACTATTTTTCATGAAATTTTACGACATACTATACTATGACTTTTTTATGAAATATTTCAATATACTGTACTGTGACTTTTTTTGACATGAAATTTTTTGACTTACATGACAAAAATTTCATTAATAAAAGTCGCACTGCAATAGACAGATGGTGTCGTATCCTGTACAGATTGTAAAGCCCCCTGAGGCAAATTCGTGATTCGTGATTTTGGGCTATACAAATAAAATATACTTGACTTGACTTGACTAGTATGTCGAAAAAAATTCATGAAAAAAAAAGTTATTGTAGTGTTGTCAAAATATTTCATGAAAAATAAAGTCATAGTATAGTATGTTGAAAAATTTCATGAAAAAAGTCATAGTATAGTATGTTGTAAAATTTCATGAAAAAAGTCATAGTATAGTATGTCGGGGGAAAAAAAGTCACAGTATAGTATGTAAAAAAAAAGTCATAGTATAGTTTTTCGGGAAAATTAGTCATAGAATAGTATGACACCAGATAACAGCATAGAGAGTCAACGGCGAGAGACAATAATTTTTTTGATCCCGTTTGAAATGCGCCATTGACGTTTACATGATGTTTTGTCAATTTTCATGAAAAGTCATACTATACTATGACTTTTTTCATGAAAATGTCGAAATTTTAAACTGAGTTTTTTTTCCACCAAATGAATCGACAGACTATACTATGCCTTTTTTCATTAAAATTTTCGACAATCTATACTATGACATTTTTTTACGAATATTTTCGACATGCTATAGTATGACTTTTTTAATGAAAATTTTCGAAAATATTAGTAAAAAAATGTCATAGTATAGAATGTCGAAAATGTTCATGAAAACAGGCATAGTATAGTCTGTCGATTAATTTGGTGGAAAAAAAACTCAGTTTAAATTTTCATCAATTTTCATGAAAAGTCATACTATACTATGACTTTTTTCATGAAAATGTCGAAATTTTAAACTGAGTTTTTTTTCCACCAAATGAATCGACAGACTATACTATGCCTTTTTTCACTAAAATTTTCGACATTCTATACTATGACATTTTTTTACGAATATTTTCGACATGCTATAGTATGACTTTTTTCATGAAAATTTTCGAAAATATTCGTAAAAAAATGTCATAGTATAGAATGTCGAAAATGTTCGTGAAAACAGGCATAGTATAGTCTGTCGATTAATTTGGTGGAAAAAAAACTCAGTTTAAATTTTCATCAATTTTCATGAAAAGTCATACTATACTATGACTTTTTTCATGAAAATGTCGAAATTTTAAACTGAGTTTTTTTTCCACCAAATGAATCGACAGACTATACTATGCCTTTTTTCATTAAAATGTTCGACATTCTATACTATGACATTTTTTTACGAATATTTTCGACATGCTATAGTATGACTTTTTTCATGAACATTTTCGAAAATATTCGTAAAAAAATGTCATAGTATAGAATGTCGAAAATTTTCATGAAAACAGGCATAGTATAGTCTGTCGATTAATTTGGTGGGAAAAAAACTCAGTTTAAATTTTCATCAATTTTCATGAAAAGTCATACTATACTATGCCTTTTTTCACTAAAATTTTCGACATTCTATACTATGACATTTTTTTACGAATATTTTCGACATGCTATAGTATGACTTTTTTCATGAAAATTTTCGAAAATATTCGTAAAAAAATGTCATAGTATAGAATGTCGAAAATGTTCATGAAAACAGGCATAGTATAGTCTGTCGATTAATTTGGTGGAAAAAAAACTCAGTTTAAATTTTCATCAATTTTCATGAAAAGTCATACTATACTATGACTTTTTTCATGAAAATGTCGAAATTTTAAACTGAGTTTTTTTTCCACCAAATGAATCGACAGACTATACTATGCCTTTTTTCATTAAAATGTTCGACATTCTATACTATGACATTTTTTTACGAATATTTTCGACATGCTATAGTATGACTTTTTTCATGAACATTTTCGAAAATATTCGTAAAAAAATGTCATAGTATAGAATGTCGAAAATTTTCATGAAAACAGGAATAGTATAGTCTGTAGATTAATTTGGTGGAAAAAAAACTCAGTTTAAATTTTCATCAATTTTCATGAAAAGTCATACTATACTATGACTTTTTTCATGAAAATGTCAAAATTTTAAACTGAGTTTTTTTTCCACCAAATGAATCGACAGACTATACTATGCCTTTTTTCATTAAAATTTTCGACATTCTATACTATGACATTTTTTTACGAATATTTTCGACATGCTATAGTATGACTTTTTTCATGAAAATTTTCAAAAATATTCGTAAAAAAATGTCATAGTATAGAATGTCGAAAATGTTCATGAAAACAGGCATAGTATAGTCTGTCGATTAATTTGGTGGAAAAAAAACTCAGTTTAAATTTCGACATTTTCATGAAAAGTCATACTATACTATGACTTTTTTCATGAAAATGTCGAAATTTTAAACTGAGTTTTTTTTCCACCAAATGAATCGACAGACTATACTATGACTTTTTTCATGAAAATTTTCGAAAATATTCGTAAAAAAATGTCATAGTATAGAATGTCGAAAATGTTCATGAAAAAAGGCATAGTATAGTCTGTCGATTATTTTGGTGGAAAAAAAACTCTGTTTAAATTTTCATCAATTTTCATGAAAAGTCATACTATACTATGACTTTTTTCATGAAAATGTCGAAATTTTAAACTGAGTTTTTTTTCCACCAAATTAATCGACAGACTATACTATGCCTTTTTTCATTAAAATTTTCGACATTCTATACTATGACATTTTTTTACGAATATTTTCGACATGCTATAGTATGACTTTTTTCATGAAAATTTTCGAAAATATTCGTAAAAAAATGTCATAGTATAGAATGTCGAAAATGTTCATGAAAAAAGGCATAGTATAGTCTGTCGATTAATTTGGTGGAAAAAAAACTGTTTAAATTTTCATCAATTTTCATGAAAAGTCATACTATACTATGACGTTTTTCATGAAAATGTCGAAATTTTAAACTGAGTTTTTTTTCCACCAAATTAATCGACAGACTATACTATGCCTTTTTTCATTCAAATTTTCGACATTCTATACTATGACATTTTTTTACGAATATTTTCCACATGCTATAGTATGACTTTTTTCATGAAAATTTTCGAAAATATTCGTAAAAAAATGTCATAGTATAGAATGTCGAAAATTTTCATGAAAAAAGGCATAGTATAGTCTGTCGATTAATTTGGTGGAAAAAAAACTCAGTTTAAATTTTCATCAATTTTCATGAAAAGTCATACTATACTATGACTTTTTTCATGAAAATGTCGAAATTTTAAACTGAGTTTTTTTTCCACCAAATGAATCGACAGACTATACTATGCCTTTTTTCATTAAAATGTTCGACATTCTATACTATGACATTTTTTTACGAATATTTTCGAAATGCTATAGTATGACTTTTTTCATGAAAATTTTCGAAATTTTAAACTGAGTTTTTTTTCCACCAAATTAATCCACAGACTATACACTGCCTTTTTTCATTAAAATTTTCGACATTCTATACTATGACATTTTTTTACGAATATTTTCGACATGCTATAGTATGACTTTTTTCATGAAAATTTTCGAAATTTTAAACTGAGTTTTTTTCCACCAAATTAATCGACAGACTATACTATGCCTTTTTTCACAAAAATTTTCGACATTTTATACTATGACATTTTTTTACGGATTTTTTCGACAATTTTCTTAAAATTTTCGAAATTTTAAACTGAGTTTTTTTTCCACCAAATTAATCGACAGACTATACTATGCCTTTTTTCATGAAAAATTCCGACATTCTATACTATGACATTTTTTTACGAATATTTTTGACAATTTTTGTCAATTTTCATGAAAAAAGTCATACTATAGTATGACTTTTTTCATGAAAATTTTCGAAATTTTACACTGAGTTTTTTTTCCACCAAATTAATCGACAGACTATACTATGCCTTTTTTCATGAAAATTTTCGACATTCTATACTATGACATTTTTTTATGAATATTTTCGACATGCTCTAGTATGACTTTTTTCATGAAAATTTTCGAAATTTTAAACTGAGTTTTTTTTCCACCAAATTAATCGACAGACTATACTATGCCTTTTTTCATGAAAATTTTCGACATTCTATACTATGACATTTTTTTACGAATATTTTCGAAATGCTATAGTATGCCTTTTTTCATGAAAATTTTCGAAATTTTAAACTGAGTTTTTTTTCCACCAAATTAATCGACAGACTATACTATGCATTTTTTTCATGAAAAATTTCGACATTCTATACTATGACATTTTTTTATGAATATTTTCGACATGCTATAGTATGACTTTTTTCATGAAAATTTTCGAAATTTTAAACTGAGTTTTTTTCCACCAAATTAATCGACAGACTATACTATGCCTTTTTTCATGAAAATTTTCGACATTTTATACTATGACATTTTTTTACGAATATTTTCGACAATTTTCGTAAAATTTTCGAAATTTTAAACTGAGTTTTTTTTCCACCAAATTAATCGACAGACTATACTATGCCTTTTTTCATGAAAAATTCCGACATTCTATACTATGACATTTTTTTACGAATATTTTCGACAATTTTCGTAAAATTTTCGAAATTTTACACTGAGTTTTTTTTCCACCAAATTAATCGACAGACTATACTATGCCTTTTTTCATGACAATTTTCGACATTCTATACTATGACATTTTTTTACGAATATTTTCGACAATTTTCGTAAATTTTTTCATGAAAAAAGTCATACTATAGTATGACATTTTTTTCATGAAAATTTTCCAAATTCTATACTATGAGTTTTTCTTCCCACAAAATTAATCGACATACTATACTATGACTTCTTTCATGAAAATTTTCGACAAACTATACTATGACTTTTTTTCATTAAATTTTACGACATACTATACTATGGGTTTTTTTTACATGAACTTTTTTGACATTTTTCATTTTCATTTTTCATTTCAAATTTTATTTTGAACATGTAAAATAATATTAATAATAAAAAAAAAGAGAATCATCATACAACAAGTGGACTGCCAGAAAAAAGCAGTATCCACATACAATGAAAATCATAAGCAAAAGAAATTATCAAACTTGCCTTGGTTTACATATTCGAAAAGGAGTGAGAAGAAGTACAAACTTATTTAATCCCACCCCTTCTCCATAACTCATTCATTAATGAGTAACCAGCGTCCTTATTGAGCTAAACATATAATCCAAGTTATTTTTCCTAAACTTGTTTAACCATAATTATTACCTTTCATCTCTGTCATATAGAAATATAAATTAATTACTGATATAATTATCCTTATCAAAATATTAATTCATTATCAGTCAAGAATACCAAATCATTACTTAATATTGAACAAACCAGATAAATAAATAAACAGTAATATATAAATAAACAGTAATAAATAAATAAACAGTAATAAATAAATAAACAATGACCCCTGTAAACACCTGGTGATTGTCAAACCCCCACTTCATCCCTGTACCTTGAGAAAATCATGTCTTTATACCTTATTTTAAACTGCTCTAAGTTTGGACATTGCTTTAGCTCCACATTAAAACTGTTCCATAGTTTCACATGCTATACTATGACTTTTTTTCAGGACATTTTACAACATACTACTATTGTTTTTAATGACATTTTTTGACTTTATACAATGACTTTTTTACACAAAATTTTTCGAATTACTATACTATGACTTTTTTCATGAAATTTTTCGACATACTATACTAAGACTTTTTTTGACATGAAATTTTTTGACATACTTTACTATGACTTTTTTTTAATTTTTCGACATACTATACTCTGACTTTTTTTTTTTTTTAATTTTTCGACATACTATACTATGACTTTTTTTTCCTGAAATTTTTCGATATTCTATACTATGACTATTTTTCATGAAATTTTACGACATACTATACTATGACTTTTTTATGAAATATTTCAATATACTGTACTGTGACTTTTTTTGACATGAAATTTTTTGACTTACATGACAAAAATTTCATTAATAAAAGTCGCACTGCAATAGACAGATGGTGTCGTATCCTGTACAGATTGTAAAGCCCCCTGAGGCAAATTCGTGATTCGTGATTTTGGGCTATACAAATAAAATATACTTGACTTGACTTGACTAGTATGTCGAAAAAAATTCATGAAAAAAAAAGTTATTGTAGTGTTGTCAAAATATTTCATGAAAAATAAAGTCATAGTATAGTATGTTGAAAAATTTCATGAAAAAAGTCATAGTATAGTATGTTGTAAAATTTCATGAAAAAAGTCATAGTATAGTATGTCGGGGGAAAAAAAGTCACAGTATAGTATGTAAAAAAAAAGTCATAGTATAGTTTTTCGGGAAAATTAGTCATAGAATAGTATGACACCAGATAACAGCATAGAGAGTCAACGGCGAGAGACAATAATTTTTTTGATCCCGTTTGAAATGCGCCATTGACGTTTACATGATGTTTGTCAATTTAAAAGATCATTTTGCAAATCAAGACAGCGCAGTTTTTTCTAAATCTGTTAAAGTATCAGACTTTGAAAACACGTAATTAGAAAGACTACACACCCAAAAGTCGCGTCTCTCTCTCTGAAGCTACGATGCCTGTGTGTTTCGTACTGGGATGTACTCACATGAGCAACGGGTCTCGTTCGTTCTTTAGCTTCCCGGCTGATAAAAAGCCCAGGAGTCGCTGGATAAAACACATCAGGTAAGATAACGTTTCATTTGTGCGTTGGCTAGCTAGTGTTGGTGACATGCATAATATGAGACCAGAGATGTTGTTGACTGAGCGGTTTCACACAAAGCTAAATGAAACTACGACAAACTACCGTTTTCTTGACTTGCAAAATTATCTTTTAACTTGACAAACATCATATGTGTGATTCATGGCGCAATTCAAACGGGATCAAAAAATATTTGTCTCTCGCCGTTGACTACCGTTCATATTTTTTCCAAAATAAGGTCCCATGGGGTCCACCGGAAAGGGAGGGACTTTATGGGCCTCCTAGTACCAACCGTTAACTGGGAAGAGTGGTCTCTGGTTATTATGCACCCTATTACTGGAATGAACTACAGAACACAGACTTTTTCTTAGCTCCTTCTGATTGAGTTTATTAGCCTACTTGCTAATATCTTTAATAATATTTGTGATTGTTGTAATTCATGTGACCGTGTGTGTGATGACTGAATGAACTGTCTTGTTCTCTCTCTTGTAAAAGAGATCTTGATCTCAATCAGACTTCCTGAATAAATCAAGTTCACTAACTTCCCTAACAAAGCCTGCAAGCTGAAGCATGCGTTTTGGTCGCTGAATTCCTACTTTTTTTGTAAATATTCTTGACGTTTATCAAGCTCAGTGGTGGCGCAACAGCGTTTTAACAGATTGTTCCACTGCATGTGGTCAAACTCCTGCTTCAATATTTATAGTTACCTCTGTATCAGTATGATCATGAGTGGGGCTCAGTCGCTGACTAATATAGCTTTACAGACAGGCAGCAGACTAACTTTGGCTCTGCTTCGTGAGTTATTGTCCTTTAATGAGGAGAGCACATGCTCTAAAGGTGTCATGTGTCTACAGGCACAACAGTGTCACAGGCACTGTCATGTTTCCTATGGTTTATGCACTATGTGTGTTGTACTGCACGTAAAGACTCTTATGTCTCTCCCCCCCATAGTTTTGTCTCTGTTTATGTTCTTTCCTCTCTCTCATCCTTCCCTCATTACGTCATCCGAAGGTTGCTTCACCTTGTTAAGACCCTGCTCGGCTCTAAAACAATGAACCACAGAACGACAGCAGGGTGGCCAGGCCGCATGCTGCATCTGTTTCCAGTGACAAGCATCAGGATGAGAGCCTATGACCTCACAGGATGTATTAACTATGCCAGGATGCAGGTGTCCAAAATTAGCAGGAAGAGTCTAATTTTAAAGAGCACTTTGTTTCCAGACGCACATCCCATTTTAAAGGAGGATGTGAAGCGCGATGGAGAAATAAATCACCTGAACAAGTATTTTGTGTATAAATACAACAAATACTAGTGAAATGTGCCGACTTCACTGAGGTATTGAAGGTTGAGTGTTTGGTGGGATAATCCTGACCTCATCTGTTCATCACGCTGACTTAAACCCTCCGCCTGTCACTGGCAGCCCAGAACACTGAAAACCTGCAGAGGTCGTGACCTTTCGAAGTAGCACAGCCCCGCAGAAGGAGGGTAGATAATAAAGGTCATCTGTATGCGGCCTTGTCGGGTGAATTTACAACAACCTATAGCTATGTAGATTTGCATGTTCTGTATCTGGAGGACAGGACACATGCACAGAAGCACTCACACATACACACCCACAGAGGTCTTATCTGACCACTTCAAAGACCACCACATGGTAGCGTAAGGCTCTTGTTTTCATTCAGCGAGCCTTGGAGACCTTTCGGTCTGTCAGCTCCTCGTGTTTCTCAATGGCTCTAAACAGGATTTAACCCTTGGAGGGTCAGGGTGAGGTCAGTGGAATAAAGGCAGCTCCAGGATTTACCTTCCACCTCTGTCATCCATGTCCGCATGCTTAAAGTGACATGTTGTAATGTTCTTTTTAAAGCCCGTCTCAAGGACAGAGGTGGATAGAGGTTGCTCTCTTTTATCGGCAGAACAGAAATGTCACCTAACACAGAAACAATGAAAGGGGGAAAAGGAAAAGTCATCGGAGATCAGATGAAGTGAGACTTTTATTTACCAACAGGGACGTCTGTTTTAGGGGTGGGCGGATCGAGCTGAAAATATCGATATCGCCGATTCTGGCCCTGTATTACTTGGTATCGGATCGAAACCGGTATCGCCCACCCCTAGTCTGTTTGTCTGTCTCACTTAGGCTATGTTCCGACTGCACGCAAATCCCATTTGTTTCTCAAATCAGATCTTCAAGACAGACTGTCCGCACTTTTATTTGCGAGTGATCAGATCGGATTTGTGTGTCCAGACATGACCAGCCTATCTGCATGGGTTGCTGTGGTAACGATGTAGGTGTCAGTAGCTACGTAGCTGCGCTGGCGACTCGGCTAGCCAACACGGAAGCATCCGCCCTAAAAACAATCGTAAGTTGCGGCGGAAACCTACTCCGTCACACCAGACAAACTCAGAGATGGAGGAGGCTGGTTTACATGGCGATGTTATAGGGAAACAGCAGAAAGTCTATAGCGCTTATACTAGTAGCAGTAAGGATTCTGCTCAGCAATTCCACATTTTGAAATCCAATTTGAGCGGCCAGAGCATCCAGACTGAGACACGTATTTAGAAATTCGACTGCATTTCGACGATTTCGATGGTCACAGATTTTGGTGTAACACCTTGGGTGTTTGAAAATATGGTCACCCTAAACTAGCTGAATTTATTCACCTTATTATTATTATTATTTAGTAAATGCTAATGGCTTCTGTAGTTTCATCAAGTGGGACTTATTGTTGGCATTTATTCCTGATATTTCAACCCAGAATTACAAGTTGTTTTCTTGTTACTCGACTACTTGTAATTATGGTAAGCAATATAACATGAATGAGGTATTAGTGCCACACTAAACTGTACCTGCTAAACATCAGCATATTAGCGTTGTCACTGTGAGCATGCTGATGTTTGCATTTAGCTCAAGCTAAGTAACGCCTCACAGAGGAGTTAGCATGACTGTAGACTCTAAATCTTGTCAAACAATTAATATGAGGGGGGAATTCGACTACAGCTGAGTTATATAAAAGTCCACAGCCTGTCTCTCTCTTTCTCCTGCAGCCACTTCATCTCAGTCCAGGCCCTAACCTCTCGAGGTCCTGCGTTACCTCCACCCTCCTGCACAATTACCCAACCAAGTGGAAGCTGCTCTGGCGTGGGGCAGCGTTTGAGACGGGGTGGGGTGACTGCAGAGCCCTGTGTCTGTGTAGTCCTGAAAGGACAAAAGGATTGGGGACATTGATTTTTTGGGGGAATTATTGGACAAGATCATAGGCGTGCCTTCACGGATACTGGAACCCTCATGACACACATAGCACGAGACTTTAACTCCGTCAATCTACCTTCTACGCTCAGACATACTGCCAACCCCCTGCGTGGAATCAGACACCACACAGACAGATAATCCTTCCCAAAGTCTGTCATTTGATGTCCCCCCAAAAGACACAAATAAGCATGCTATGCATACAAGCATGGATGCACACACTCACACACAGGGTGGGGAGGATTTGCAATCACAGCATGCAACTATTTTTGGGGGTTTGGGGAGAGTAAAGGATTATTGATTTAGTAGGACACTGGCCAGATGTACCCACACATTGTAGTAAAATTCAACTATTTGCAGCAATCTTGTCCAGCATTTGATTTGTGATGAGTGAAAGGTTTTTGCATTGAGTGCTTTCACATCCCACCGTCAGTAATGGCCTCGCTAATGTTTCTCTCCAGGGCCTTTTCATTCATGTCTAATATACTGTAGGTCCATCAATCCGTCCACACAATGACTGACTCCTTTTCTGCGTCAACATCGCAAATCCCAGGTCTCTCGCTCCGTCCCTGCTCTTCGTCTACAAGCCATTTTCCATCTCATCATCTCTTTCTCTGCCTGTCAAACATCTCTCACTCTGTCCCTTTCCCCCCCCTCTCCTGCTATTTATTTCCCTCTCAGCATTCACATCACATCCTCATCTTCCCATTTGATTGTAGGTTTGATTCAGGGAATAGAATCAATCGTATGCAGCTGATCTTTGATATTTAAGTGATACATTAAACAGGACTTTAACACAGCCTGAATTCAGCAGCTCGGAGCACACAGAGTTTAGCTGCTACCCTGCTCACAGTGTGTTTATGTGCGTCTCTGTGTATATGTAAGCTTGAGCATATAAATGGAGCTGGCAGGACCAGAGAGCAGGACCAGACTCAGGAAGGAAGGAGCTCCACTCAAATTAATCTCCACTGGACGGCCAAGCAAAGGAGCAGAGCCATTTTTGGGAGAAAGGAGCCATCTCCTAGGTGAGCACCATGGCAACAGCCAACGTGGGCCCCAGCTTTTAGAGCTGTCCTTTTCAAGCGCCCGATCAGAAGTGGCAGGCAAGGTTTTTTTTGTTATGTGGCGTCTCTTACTCTCTCTCCCTCTCTCTCTCTCTCTCTCTCTCTCGCCCATTCTTCTGCCTCTCCTTTTCTCTTCCTGCATGACACGGTTTTGGCCTTTTTCACCAGGGAGGCATTGAGAAGACTGCAGAGGGCGAGTGTCTGTGGGAAAATGTTGCCAGACAACACAGGGGTATGTGATGGTGAGGGCAAAGCTAATATCGTCTGGGACACAAAGGGACTAGTTGAGATAGATTTTCAACTACGGTTGAATTAAACTTATGAGAACTGCAGATTCGATGCTTTCCTCTTAAAAACAGATAAACCCAACCAGTCGAGGCAGATGGCCGCCCACCCAGAGCCGGGTTCTGCCCGAGGTTTCTACCCGTTAAAGGGGAGTGTTTTCTTGCCACTGTCGCTCATGGGGGATCTCTTGTTGGGTCTCTAAATTATAGAGTACGGTGTAGACCGTAGCTCTATATGAAAAGCGTCTCAAGATAACTTCTGTTATGATTTGACGCTATATGAAAATAAATTGAATTGAAATTTAATTGAACTGTATTTACTTTCTCCTTCAGTTTCATTACTATTTCTCATCTGCATGCTTGCAGCCCTAGAGATTTCAAGGTCAGTCTGTTGGTCCACACCTTTGGTCCAGACAGAAATATCTCCACAACTATTGGATGGATTACACGCATGCAGCTTAAGCTTGTGATAGGGCTGTAGTGGGTGAGCCCTTTTGTTTTTGAATATATTTTTTGATTATTTGTTCTGTTGTTGTTTATTTATTATAGATTATTTTATTTTTATTGTCTGCTAATGTCCATATTTTTGACCATAACTCCCTCAAAAACACAATGATACATCTCAAGGGGCATTTATAAATAAAATGTTAAAATAAAATAGGTCTACTTTATTTTTCGTTCAACATCTTCCAGAAACACTACTGTATACTTCATCCTGAAACAATGACAGAACTGACATTAGGTGTGTTGTTAGGGTTTATTACATTCATAGAACAGTGATTACCAGTGTTACGAGGTGCACGTCAACCAGTACAGTAGTCGCTAAATATACAGTAACATCACATAAAGGTTGTTAAAAAGGTATGTCCACGTTACAAAACACATGCTAAATAATTCATTGTATTTCTTGCTGCTTCTGACCCTCTGGTTCATAGATACGTACAGAAAGTGCTTCTCTGTTTATGTTAATAGAGCGCCACCTTGTGGATAAATGAGGAAGTCAACAGAGACAGATGGGAAGCAATAACCTACACTGAGACTATATGGCTACTGATTATTAAAAGACAGAAAGAAAAGGTTGAGCTAGAAGCCCTCAATGACATTTTTTATCAGATTCCCTGTTTTTAATATTTATTCACCTGCACTATAATATATTTTCCATAACCTCCTTGTTCTCCCTGACTACCCCACCTAACGTGAACCCATGAGAGGTCGCAGCCAGCCGAGGTAGCGCGACACTTTCTGGAAGATGTAGCCTTGGCTGCATTCGGCCCCGGGCGGCCGGCTGACGACCCCAGTGAGGAAGAACACGTTCCTGTACAGGGTGAGCAGGGGGCTGCCGGAGCTCATGGTGCAGTCAGCATTGGCCCGGGGAGTGGTGCAGCCCATTTTATTGGTCATCAGGCTGGGGTGAGTCTCCAGACACTGAGGCAGGCGGTTGTACGCGAGTTGGTTAAGGGTGAGCGAGCCCTCGAAAGCAGCTCCCTCACTGGGTTCTTTCCAGCCGGTGACGATGGCCGGGAGCTCTCCCGTCATCAGGATGCTCTCTGCAAAGTCTTTTTCTGGCACACAAGCAGCACTCACTTCCCTCACAAAGTTGATGCGGTCGCGGAGCTCAATCACAGCCACGTCATATTCGGGGCGATCTACCACATAGCGCGGGTGGACGTGAACTAGTTTTACATACAGCGCCTGCTCTCCAACTTCAGACTTCGTAGCGTGGCGCCTGCCTGAGGAGGTGCAGGTAAGACAAGACATTCAGGATGATGATGGTTCTCAAGCTCATGCACACATACCGACATGTAGAGCTGCAACGATTAGTCGATCAATCGATTAGTTGATCAGCAGCAACTATTTTGATAATCGAATAGTCTTTTCAGTCATTTTAAAGGCAACAATGCCAAACATTTTCTAGCTGCAGCTTCTCAAATGTGAAGATTTTAAGTTGTGGCTGTGGGATTTTTGGAGGGATTTTGGTCTGATGATTGGACAAATCAAGACCTCTAATTGGGCTCCAAGATATTATAACATTTTATGTCAATTAATCGATTACAGTGGATCGATTACTCTGTAATGGATGCCCGATCTCTTTAAACTTTAATCGATTTGTCATACAGGTACATACATGAAATGTGACCTCTGCATTTAACCCATCCTAAGCATTTTAGGAGCAGTGAGCTGCTGTAAAGCACCCGGGGAGCAACCTGTGGTTCAGTCTCGCTCAAGGACACTTCGACTTGCAGACAGTAGGAACCGGGGATCAAACCGCCAACCTTGTGGTTGAAGGACGACCCGCTCAACCCACTGAGCTACAGCCGCCTCGTGCAGTCCAATCTCGGAAACCATCGGCTATCGGGTCTGACGACAGATAAGCCTCTGGAGGCAAGAGGTTATATTTCTGAGGGTCCGGTGTAGCCAGCGGATATCCGAGCCAAGACTTCCTCTTCCGTGTGTTGCTCACTGTTTACAGTCCGATTAGCAACTTGAGATGCGAGACTGGAGTTGGAGTTGAGAGACAACGTGTATGACCATATTTACAAGCTCATTTTAAACGAATAAAAAACTAAATCATCGTCAGACGATAGCCGGTGGGTTCCCAGATCACATTTCGGCCAATGCATTCCACCTATTTTGCTCTCCACACAGACTGTTTACCTGCATACCTGCTCAAACGTAATTGGTCAATACTACTCGGGCTACAAACCAGAACGCTTCCAATACCAAAATCTTGTCCCGTTTCCTCCAGATTCTACATGTGAATGCAGAATCTATTCATAGAGATTAGATGCAGCTCCACTGGGATGCAGGTTCTATGTAAGCTGCGATCATTTGTCACTGATATCTTTGACTTTCATATCATTTTACACCCAAAAACAGTGTAGTCACATAATCTTCCTCTTTATCTGTATTGTGCATTTGTGCTTAAAAAGAGGCATATGCTGGGTTTTTTTAATCATATTTTAGAAATAAGCCAATTAATTATATAAATAGATTAGATATGTTTTTAAAATGTCTACTATAATTGGATTTTAGTGCAGCTCAGTCTAAATCTTTTAGAGCTCGGAAATAGAAGCAGCAGACAATCTCAACATTGTACACAGTTTTTCTCAGTTTGAAATATGGGTATTATATATGTCCTTAAGACATTTGTGACATTTGTGTGGGGAGAATGGGTGTTATTTTGTGTCATGTGATGTCCTAATTGTTGGTTGAGTTGTTATTTTTTTGTCTTTTTTATTAGTAGTAGCAGTAATAGTGGTAAAAGAATGATTTAGTGTTTTGTCTACTCACCGACCACCACCTGGAAGAAGCTGTATTTGTTGGCACACTGAGCTGAAGTCAAGACCAGGTTCTCCTTCAGAATGACGCCACTACAGTAACCACCCTGGGACTCTGTACTCTTTAGAAGAGCCTGCAAACAACACAATGACATTGCAGAAATGGTTTATTGTGACGTGTAATGCGTAACAGTGTGTTTGTGGTCCTACCTGCCAGGGACACTCCGTAGAAGTACAGCTAAGTCCTTCAAAGTTGCTGCGGGCGTTGCTGGCCAGTCTGTTATCCCACTGACTCCGAGGGTTCACCTGACCGCAGGGGAAACTGCCTGAAAGACCAATGTGAGATGGGTATAATTATTACTGAAATCACATTTAGTCAGAAGGGCGTGTCTGTGTTTGACTGACAGCTGCCGACAGTCTGAGCTCCGGTGTTGTGTCGGAGACGGTTTCCCTGTCGGTAAGTGTTTCCCCTTACCTAAATCTGAACCAATCCTTACCCATGACCCCAATCAGTTGTCTTCTGAGATGCTTAACCTGACCCCAACCTTTCCCAAACCATAGCCAGCCATCCCTGCTACGCCTAACCATAACCTCACCTAAGACCTAACCCCAACTGCGGAGAGGGGAACGGACTTCAACACAAGACGTGCGATGGCAGAGGAACGAGAGAAAACGTGAACCAACTTTCGCTGTATCTTAAGAGTTATGAGCAAGTAACATGCTGTTTAATATGCTGCAGCTAATTAGCTAAATAGTCTGCAAACTGATGTTAGCAGTGCACGTTTTCCAGCGGTGAATGTTTGTTTGGTGGCTCGTTCTAGCCCCAGTTTGTGCCTCTCATGTATTAGCATACATATAGGTCACAACGGCTGTTTAAAATGCTGTTCTGATGGTATTATCAGAATCCTCAAAGACTCTTCTAACCATCTGGATGAATAAATATTCCGTCCACTGCACGAATAATAAAGATTTTTAACCCGTTACCCAAGTTATGTCTCTGTTTCGGTCGTGTCGAGATGGTATCCCACAATTTGCGAAACTCTCGCCAGATGGTTAAAGGATAACTTCAGTGTTTTTCAACCTGGAGTTTCAAAAGGTGTGGTCCCCATTAGTCACTTATACACAAAAGCATGCAGGGTCCAGGTTGAAAAACACCGAAGTTACCCTTTAAGGTTAGGCATTGACCTTGAATGGTTAAGGTTAGGTTAGGATAGGTCGTCGGGCAGCGAGTCTCGCGAGAGCCCCCTAGCTACCTGGTTAGGGAACAGATTCATTACAGGCACAAACAGGCTCGTTCAACAAGCTACTGTGCAGGACAAGACTTCGTGTTTGTAAGATAAGAAGAAGACTTCAGCAGGAAAGCTAATGTGGGTTGTTGTCCAAAGTCTGTGGCTCTTGTGTTGTGTAGCAGGCTCTTAGTCAGTGTGACCGTCTGGCTGTATGGACACAAGCTCTCCGTCTACGTATAAGGAGAACACGTGATTTACAGATGCAGATGTGTATGTTGTGGCATAAAAATACATTTTATTTGCAGTTGGACTCAAACACTGGAAACAGACGTACCTACAGGCTCACACTTATTCTTGTCTGTGCGGCTGACCTTCCATCCGCTGGCGCAGGAGCACTCGTAGGACGTGTAGCCCGGTTTGCAGAACTGTGAGCAGCCCTTGTCCTTTTCCAGGGGGCACAGAGTCTGGTCTGCATCGTGGAAACAGAAAGGGGAAGGTTGCAGCACTCACACACCAAATGAGAAGTGTATTAACAACAACGATCACGCGGCAACTTGCCGACATCACAGTGGACCCCTGTGAAACCGGACTTGCAGACGCAGTCGTAGCCTCCCACGCTGTCCGAACACATGGCTCCATTCTTGCAGGGCTTCTCTGTACACTGGTCTCCGTCTTAAACACAGACAGCAAGTCTATGAGAATATGTAATGTACTGCTAATGATGGAAAATAATTTGAACGCAACACTTACCAACGTAGACAGCCCAGAAGATATCCTGTGGGAGAAAATATGCATGATAAGTGCACAGTTGAAGCTGCACAAGCCTGCACGTCATTCCCACAGTGCATTTATGAAATAGAGGGAGACTAAAATATAGACAAAGCAAAGAGGAGGTGAGAAACAAATAGGGAGGGAGTTAACAGTGAAGTCCTGGAGCTCACCGTGCGGTAAGAGTCCTGGAAGAGCTTTCTAGCCTCCTCGTAGGTGCACAGTTTCTCCATGCAAACCTGCTCCACGGAAGACGGGTTACTGCCGTCGACGCTCCTCTTCTGACGGGAGATCAGCGAGCTCGCCTGCTGCTTGTCCAAGAACACTGGAGGAACAGTTAATATCTCAGCTGGCTCATCTACAACAGACTGAACTATAGTTTGAAGCCTATAAAGAGGCTTGAAGCTGCGCAGATCTTGTTTGATTAGCAACTAAAGTTTTTGAGAGTTTTATAAAATAATAGTATCGACATTCTCACCATTTTGCCGATTTACAAATATGAAGATTTGTTTGCTTCTTTCTATTTCATAGCATTAGAAAATTGGTCTCTGGAACTTTTGATGGGCATATCTATTCACATTGATCTATTTTTACCAGATATTTAGATTCGGTTGTTATTGGTTTAACGCTATTAAAGATTAGTTGATCGACAGAAAAATAAACTACTTTGATAACCAGGATTCATCACTTAAGTAATTTTTCAAGTAAAAATGCCCAAAATCCTCTAGTTCCTTCTTCTCACATGTGAGTATCTGATGATTTTCTCTGTTTTATTTCATTGTAAAATGAATATCTTTGGGTCTGTTGTGACTTTTTAAAAATCAAACAATGAATTGAGAAAATAATCATTACTTGCTATCCTACATTGGTTGATGAATTGATTGGTTGAAACATAATACCACATCATACATAAAATCACATAATACAACATCATACATTACAATCAATTTACATATGCATGTTCCCAATCAGAAATCAGTGATCACAGGTTTGGTTTCAGCCAGTGTTTCACCTTTTCATTAAACGTTTTCAGGTCAGGTTCTATTTTTATATCCGTCGGTAGGTCATTCCTAATATGTATTCCTTTTACTGATAAAGATGACTGACCGAAGGTTGTTTTGCACTGTGCCACTCACTCACATATAAACAGTCAAGACAATAATCATCATGAAAACATCAAATTTAAAAAAAACCTATACTATCAGATAAGATAAGAAAAGGTTGTGCCGTGAAACAGGGCAAAAATAAACAAATCTGCAACCAATAAACAGAACTAAGCTACCCAAATATGCAGCATCTCATCCACTGATGTTAAAGCTCCTATCTGATGAAGCCACCTCCCTGAAGCTCTTAAAAACACAGCAGAGAGACTCTGACGAGTCATCTACTCAGCAAGCTGCCATCTTGACCTCCTTTTAATTCCTAACTTCTCTTTCCTCTTTCTACAGCTCAGACTACGCCACTGTCGAGCTCTGCAGACACATCTGGCTCCATGTCGACTCTCTCACCTGTGTGGGGGGTCTGAACGGCTGCCGCGGCCGCCGCCAGCAGACACAGCAGAGCTGCAGATGTGGTCCAGGAGGCCATGGTGACACTGAAGCGTGATCTGAGTCGAGATGACGGTGCTGCAGGTATCAATGTGTTCTCCTGCAAATAAAACAAGCAGAAGAGATGTTTTCTTACACATAAAAGAATGATCCCAGTCACTTCCACACAGTGAGGCATACAGCTTAGTAATTAAACACTGGTATCGGGTGATACCCAAAGCCCAGGTATCAGTATCAGTATCTGGACGGAAAAAGAGGGATCGGTGCATCCCTAGTTTTAATCCTCCTAAATCTGTATGTTTTTATGTAAAGTATGTATGTTGTCTTTAGGGTCAGAAAATAGTGAAAAATGTGGATCAGTGTTTCCCAAAGCCCAAGATGATGTCCTCAAATGTCTCGTTTTGTCCACAAGTCAAAGATATTCAGTTTACTGTCATAGAGGAGTAAAGAAACCAGAAATAATCACATTTAAGAAGCTGGAATCAGAGAATTTTTACTCAAACCAATTAATTTATTATCAAAATATTAATTAATTTAATAGTTGACAACTAATCGATTATCGTTGCAGTTTTATTTTTTATTTTATTTATTTAACCTTTATTTAACCATGTAGTACTCATTGAGATTAAGAATCTCTTTTGCAAAAGAGACCTGGCCAAGACAGCAGCATTTAAATATATACATTAAAGTTACAGACGCCACAACATAAAAACAAATCAAAATCATACAAAACAAAACACATTAAAAACCAAGTGTTGGAAGCCAACGTTAAAGGGACGTTCTGCTCTTGAAAGGTGCTACATAAATAAAGTTACTTGCTTATACAAAAATAAGACATTTGTTTTTCTAATATGTTATCATGCAATTATCTACTATGATATAAATCATCATAAAACAAGTTGGATCGGTGCATCCCTACCAGCTATATGAGTCAGTATTGGCCCAATATAGGATCCAGTATCGGTATCAGTGCATCCCTAATTAAAACATCATGAAATTTAAATATTAATTAAAATTCAAGCCAATTCACACCACCCAGCCCCAATGACATGTAATACCATGTTGTAAATGTGACTAAATCATTATTATTATTATAGTGTTTTATTTGTTTAATAATGTATGAGTACCCAGTAGATGACCTCATGCTGTTTTATCATCAGTGATTGTGCAGTTTTTCTGCAGCTGCCATATTTATGGGCCTTATATTTATTTGCACATTGTAAACAAACACTGAAGGCCAATTAAATAATCTAATTATAACGTTTTCAGTGCAGACAGTCAGCAGATGAGCAGAATACAATGTGTTCATTTGATGCTTTCTGTCTGCGTAGCTCAGCCTGGTAGCATTTAGCTTAGCTCATGTTGTGCTGCAGATCACAGAAGGAGCCTGAATCCTCTGTTGCAATGATCAAGATGCTGTTTTTCTACAAGCTGCTACAATGTTGCATAATGTAGGCGACAAAACACATTTAAATATTTACATATGCGTCTCTGTTTTCAGGGCGGGTCCAACATGTTTATGAGTAACGGGACGACACAATAACAATAATAACAACAGTGATGCTCGGTACCTACTGCTCCGGGCTGAATCAAGGTACCGGTCCGGTCTGGTCCCTCTCTCTGCCCGCAGCCTCCTGCACGGATCCGGCTAAAGATGCTGTCTCTGATCGAGCCTATCGATCCAGAATAATAAGGGATGATGACCACATCCGAGGCTGCTCTCTGTTTTCTGCGTGTGTACTGACAGAGAGGAGCCAACAGAGGGAGCTGTAACACAGAGCTGACTGTCTCTGTGCAGGACAGGATGTTCACCTGCAGGACTCCTGCACTTTACTACTGAGAGCCTGCAAGACAGAAGAAAGTTGAATAAAGAATAAAGAAAAAAGTTTTAAAAAAAAATTAAAAAAAAAGATATGACAACATAATAGGCCTATAAATGTACTTCAAATAAAAATATAGAAAATTAAAATATACATACATACTAAAAATATTAAAGTAAGTAATGTACTTAGTGTAAGTACAATTTTGAGGTACTTTACTTGAGTACTTTCATTTTATGCTACAACTAAGGCTGTCAAAGTTAACGCGATAATTACATGTTAACGCAAATTCGTTTTAACGTCACTAATTTCTTTAACGCATTAACGCAACTTTAGGTTGTAACGGGCTCAGTTTTAAAGCTAGAGTGAAGATACTGGCATCATATGAAATTGGAAAACCTAAGGAATCCATTGGTACCAGCCATGTCATACTAGCTCATCGCTAAATAACGCTCCAAACTTGCGCTAAATTTTGGCGAGGAAAAACTGGCATGGTCATTTTCAAAGGGGCCCCTTGACCTCTGACCTCAAGATATGTGAATGCAAATGGGTGCATATGCAGTTTGGGGCAAGTCATAGTCAAGTCAGCACACTGACACACTGACACACTGACAGCTGTTGTTGCCTGTTGGTTTTATGCTAAATGCAGTACTAATAATGTAATTTAAACCGAAGTACATGTTGCTGATAATACTTCAGTACTTTTACTTAAGGATTGTAAATGCAGGACTGTTACTTGTACAGGAATGAGAGTATTTTTACATTGTGGTATTGGTACGTTCATACCACTGTCCAAAGTACAAATGAAGGTGAAATGTGAGATGAACCTTTAGAGCTACTCAAACATTGAAGGCTGTTCTCATACACTATTCGTAGCTATACCTACGAAAAGTAACGCACTGTAATTCGTGTACATCGCACAAAATCAATTTGGGTGGGTGGGTCAAAAAATACCAGACTTTCTCCAAGGGGACCGGTGTTTGTACCTGTGTGAAACCAGAAGTACAAGTTATTTGTCACGTACCTAAGTTACACCACTTCCGGTGTTATTTTAACCCAAACCTCGATCTCTTCCTCAACCTAACTAAGTCGTTTTATTGCCTAAACCTAAGGAAGTTATTTCCTGTGAAGACGTAAGTTTATTTTGAAGAGACTGTATGCATGTAACGAACGGAAATTAACACGTGTTGCTGGACATTCATGGGAGAATGAACGAAAAAGGAGGAATAACTTTTTTGTAAGATATCCTACATTGTATGAGAAAATGTTGAACGTTGTATTTTCATATATTTGTAGTGTTTATTTTAACACATTATTGTTCCTAACCTGTGGATCAGGACAGCCGAAGGGGTCCCAAGATACATCTCAGGGGTCACCAAGTGATTAAAGGAAAGAAGATTTTTATTTTTTCCTGTGAAATATGGATGTTTTCACCTCTTCGGGCATCTAAAAACCCTTCAAATGAAACAATCTGAGAAAAAAGAAATCACTCTTTGGTTGAACTGCTCATGACTTCACCCGCATAAAGGCCATAAACTGTGATGAAGAGTATCCTATTAGTTTGGAAGCTGCTTCGTAATCTTTAGCTTGGGTTTAGCATGTGTTTGTGCAGAAGTATATGCATATTTGGCTGAATGATACACCCAGGCATATGCATGCACACACACGCATTTAAAGAAAAAAAAAGATTTAGGACCATCACTGCTATTTTCCTCAGCAGTGTGATCAGAATCAGGAACTCCTCTGATGTGCACACTTGATCAAACAAAATGAGATGCTATCTGCTGTGATCAATAGCTTAATCATAACTGCAAACAAACACACCCGAGTCTAGACAACTGCAAACATCCAGCAACCAGATTGGGGCTCTACACAAATCAGCTAAAGCAGACAAAGTGGACATGAGGATTAGATGGAAACTGTTGAGAAACTGAGGGCAGGGAGGATTAGAAGTTTTTGGCACAATGAAGAACAGTCTCAGAGAAGATTTATAAAAAAAAACCCATATAGTTCACTTGGGAGGAGTTAAGTATTTAGAGTTGTTGCATATTTAATGTCAAACTTTGTGATTAGCGATTCTTGGTGATCAAACACTCAAATGATCAGAGCTGCAGAAACTAGGCCATCAAGGCTCCGCTTTCCGAACCCAAAGTCCCTCCTCAGTGGCCTTATTTCAATGGGATTGTTTGTGAGAGCAATGTAATTTACAGACAGGGCCGTGGGGCTTTAGTCTCAGCTGCAGCCGTGTTAAATGTCTCCATTTCCCAAGTCTAATAATGGAGGTATTATAAAGAGCCTGCTCGGACCAGCTGGTCCCCGGTGCCGGACACGGGGCAGGAGCTGGACTGCCCGGTCCAGGGAGACTCACCCACGGGTGGGGAGAGCGGAGGGAGAGCCAGCCCCGACATGCAGAGCTGCAGCTAGATGTGTAAATGATTAAGTGGTAATTTCCCTTGTGAATGTGGTCTGAGGTGAGAGTCGATGTTGTTGTTGTTGTTGTTGTTGTTGTTGTTGAGTACGCTGTTCATACATGTGCAACGTTATATGTTAACTGTGTTTGCATGCACTGGTAGTGGAAAAGCTCTGCATATCTCCTCCAATCGTCCATCCATCTTTTTCTCTGTTATGTTTTATTCAACATCTTCCTCTTGTACTGTCTCTCTCTCTCTCTCGCTCCTATTTCTTCCCACTCCTCTCATTATTCTTTGAGTGCTGGCTCTAAATTGAAGGGAGGCAGGAAAGAAAGAGCGGCGCGGCGCTCACGTGTGACCTCTCTGATCCCATACCTCTTCAAATCCGCGGTCCAATTTTACAGGCGCGCTAAACAAACAGCCATCACAAGGCATGTATTATTAATGTCACCCGCTACCTGACAACTTGCTGAATGATGTAACAGACTGGAGACGAAATCCCCGGGACTCCCTGCATCTTGGAATCTCAATTATTTTCCTCGCATCTCATTACCTCCTCTGATTTTCATCACTTCTCTCTTTACTTGTTAGCCACATTAGCAGCATGGCAATGTTTGTTGTTTGGTCAGTCTACCACTGACTGAAATATCTCAACAACTATGAGATGGATTGCCATGAAATTTTGTACAGACATTCATGGTGCCCAGAGGATGAATTATAACATCTTTAGTGATCCCTTTGGCTTTTCATCTATTTCCACCATCAGGTCAAATTTATGACCAAATATCCAAACTAATGATTTAAGCCTCAGCTGTACTTTATGTTTAGCGCTATTAGTTTTAGTAGTAGTAATTTATTTCGGTCCTTATTAACAATTTTCCAAAAAGAATGCAAATAAGATAAATAAATAACATTAAGGCATTAAATTAAAAGGAAAAACAAAAAATATTGACCGAAAACCCTTATTACATAACAGGCAACCCTTTCACGACTAGGCTTAGGCTACAAAAACAAAACAAAACAAAAACAAAGTTTCAAATGTTTTCTAAACATTTAGCAATAAGCAAATGTTGGCATTGTTATGGTTAGCATGTTAGCATGCTGAGGTTAGCATTTAGCTCAAAGCACAGCCTCACAAAGCCGCTACCATGGCTGTAGACTCTTAGTCGTCTTACTTTCAGGATTGGCAGCCGATTCGATTGTTGTCAGGACAATAAATAGGCATTATCAGTGTAAGCTCCATACATGTGGGTCAATAGGGGCCTACTACACCCAATATTAGGTTTTATCATCTATTGATATGGTAGATCACTGAAAGAAGGAATAAAAGAACACAACAGCAACCTTTAGCGACCATAGTAATTATGACAGGAGCAGAAGCGGAGGTCAGGCACTGTAGTATAGACAGTGTAGAACTCCATAAACGATGGAGGTCGGGGCCCATGTGAAACCGACAACGTATAGTTGTCTTTTTGTCCGTATATTTAAGCCAAAACACAATGTATTTCTTTGTGTCTATTTTTTTTTCCTAAACCTAAAGAAGTTGTAGTTTTCTTGCATAAACCTTAAGAAGCCTTTTTGTTTATGTTCAAAATGTAACGTTTCATTCAGTTTTACGTGTTGCTTTTAAGTTTCACTTTCACAACGCAGTAGGTGTAGTAGACTCCTATTGACCCACATCTATGGTGCTTAAAGCGACTGATAACGCCTATTTACTGGCCTGATAACAGTCGAATCGGGTAGTCTTGTTCCCTATGAGTTCCAGATATTCAGCGACTCTCATAGCCAAACATCACACACCACAAACCGCGAGATTAAGTAGTTTCAAAGCCACATAGATCAGCTTTGTTCTGCTTAGTTACTATAAATGTCAACATGAGATACATTTTTGTGGCGTTTGAGGCAATAACACCAGTTTGGTTTTGTGCACGTCCGCATGTTATTGTTCAGTTCGTTCGGTGATGGTGTGAGGTCCCCAAACAATGTGCGTAATGATGATGTAATGCGTTAATAACACACGCACACAGACGCACTAATGACCAGCACAGACCTTTCGTACCACTAACCTCATACACATACAGAAAGCTATATTACTGCAGGAGGTAATGAGGTCAGGTGGAAGTATGACCACACTACATAACCAACAATAGGCTGCATAACAACCATCACCTGCCCTGGTTTGGTTTGCAGGGTGTCACCACATTATAGTTGCACATGTACAGTATCTGTTGTCCTGTATTGAATCCAACACCAAACAACAACACGCACACAACACGATCACGCCGATATCAAAGCGCCAGAAGATTGCGTGTAATCGAGTTTGTGTGACAAGGACCAATGATGATGTTGTATTAAGTACTGGAGAGCAGGCACGCACTACCCCTGTGGGGGTCTTTCACAGCTACGCTAGCTACTCTTGAAGAATCACCTTCCCCTGTCCCACATTTCTCCGTGATCAATTCACGTCAGCTGGCCATATTTTATTTAACACTTAATCGTGGCGCTCCCCTCCCTGCGTGCCCCGCAGCTCATTTGTTCACATGTTGGAGAAAAGAATTAAGAGCACGTGACTGCTCACCTCCCCTCACTCCTTCACACTTTCCTTCTCTTTCCTGCATCTGATTCAGGTGGCATTCAGGAAAAAAACAGGTCAGCCATTATTGGACTGTTTCTGTAATGAATTCTTCCTTTCATACGGTGCCCTCCATCTGACGAGCGGAGGAGGCTTAAGATGCTCATAATTGAAGCTCCAAGCAGGTTTTAAGATGGTCCTGATCCTCTTTTGTGATCCCCTGCTTTGTGACTCATGAGTTTTCTTTCTTCTCTCTTTCTTTGTGTAAAACTCTTTAATCTCGTCTGCCCTCGGGTCCTTGTCGCAGCCACACGTGCTACCTCTTAAATGATACACTGTATCTCATTCAGACAGCAGAGCAGAGCGTGGTTGTCTCCTCAGACCTGTGGAGACGTGGCGTATATGCCTTGATTGTGCTGAAGAGGCAGAGAGAGAGCAGAAACACAGCTGACAGCTCTCTAAATGGACATGATGTTTTACCGTACATATACTCATGCCAGAGCTGCTCTGATGTCTACTTTCTGCACATATCGCAGCTCCCTAAAAGCCCAGAGGAGTCTGCAAATCATTGATAGTAAGAATAATGACGACTATGCATCCATAAAAAACACAATATTCTTCATGTTTTGGATGTTTTTCCTAAATCATGTCTCACAGTAGTTCCTGTACTGAGAAAGATGAAGGCAAAGGGACACAGAAATGTGTTTTCATGGGAGGAATGTGAGAGCTGAGAAAAATACCTCAGTAGGTTGGGAGTATGAAGTGTGGTTATAAATCAATGGTGGAGGTAGAATAGCAATACAACAGAGTAAAAATACTCCATTAGGCTACAAGTAAAAGTATTTTGAGCAAAATATAATAAAGGATCAAAAGTAAAAGTACTCTATATGCAGACATTTTTTAATAATTATTAAATGTCAATTATTACTATGGTTGCATTAATGTATGAGCAGCATTTTTATGTTGTAACAGGTGGAGGTGAAGCAAATTTTCGATCTGTCCAGGAGATCCTGTAGAACCTGTTATATGTTGAAAATATAGTCATGAAATGCCAATAAAATAAAGGTAATAATAAAAACAAAACTTTGCAATATATATCCAGTTTTCGAGGGCTGGTTGTCTTTTCTGCGCTGCTATCAGCTGCTCCAACAACAAACTGAGACTTTGGGGGAAAAAAAGTAAAAATTACAAGACTCTACTCCACAAAATCAATTTTACTTTGCTAAATCTCGGGTGAAAATGTAATACCTCAGTAAACATGAGTTTATGATCTCAATCGCTAGTTTCAAGTCTTTTTCAATACAGCATGATGTTCATTTAGTAAATTATGGTCCCATTTAGAGTCCAATAGACCATAAAGCAGGGGATCCTTTAGGGCGAGGCTACCTTGTGATTGACAGGTCGCTACCACGGCATTGTCCGGTCTGGGAGTTGTCCGTGTTTTCGTCTTACAATTAACCCTTTCACAGTGTATTTTCAGTTCATGACAGATAATTATAACCTTTTTGGTCGCCTAAAAATATGTTATTCAGCATTCGGTTGTTCTTATAGCTCCATCCTCTCCGTCACTTCTGGTTGCAAAAAACCAAGATGGCGACGGCCAAAATGCCGAACTCAAGGCTTCAAAACTGCAGTCCACAAACCAATGGGTGACGTCACGGTGACTCTATGGTCTCTTAGCTTGGTAACTTAATTACTTCATTTCCTAGACGACATTCCACTTTTACAGTATTGTGTGTTTCCGATTTTTAATAAACAATGTATTTCTTCTGAATAAAATCCAAGAAATCATGGAGTGTGTTTATATTGTATAGTAAGCTATGTTTAGTAAGCTAAATGTAAGCTAAATCATGAGCAAGCAGTGAACCTTCCTGGTTTAATTAGCTGCTCGAGTATACAACACTTTCACATCCACATTGTGGAGGTCAGACAGAAGTGGTAGGTTGTTGTCCCAAAGCCTGTGTCATAATAACCAATATCAGACGAGTGCTTAGAGTAATGACTTTTAGGTATACCTTCATCTGTCGGAGGGGGGAGAGGATGACTTCACACCGTGATTAACCCAAACATCTCTGCTTCAATGTTAATGTGTTTCACTCTGCCTCCGCAGTAATGATGGCTGCGCTTGAGAGTGCAACACATAAATCAGCTGCTGGATTCATCTGTAAAGTAGCATGAAATGGAATAACATATAAGTACCTCAAAAATTACTTAATGACAGTATCTGAGTAAATGTACTTATTTACATTCCACTACTGGACTTAATTTAGCATAACTAGAAGTTGAATACCGTTTTTTTTTACCATTAGACAAACTAAAAAAGCAATTTTAAGACTTTACTTTGTGTCATTATTCTTTTCATTCTGTAGACTATCAAGAGCAAATTAACAAACAGGTTCCACAACTCCTCTCCAGCAGTGTATTCCCCAAACGTTTTCAGCTACATTGCCTTCATTAAATCAATGTACTGTTGCTGAAAATGTTTGGGGGAATAAACAGTTCATTAATTTGATTTTTATGGACTTGCATCGGTTATGCTTACGTTCACAATGGTCTGCAGATTTCTGTGCATTCATAGAATCAGAAAATGCATTTTTCAGACTGAAGGACGTATTTGTACAGATTCATCTGTTGCAGCTCTGATAAACCTTGAGAGACCGGAGTGTTTCTTAAGAAGGAATACTTGTGTCTCTGCTCATTAGCACATTTTAGCTGGAGATTCAGACAGTTCACACTGCATGGCAAATTAGATTGAGCAGCCAGTACCAACCCCCACTCCCACACACACACACACACGTGTTTATACTGTATGTAACGTTTACGATATGCAAATAGGATTGTGGGTACGTGTTTGGACTCTGCTTGTGCACTGGATGAATGGTCAAAAGCAACCCTCAAGTTACTGAATATGAAGCAATAAAGAGACAAACTGACAATATGAAGGGCAAACACACTCTATCCTTTTCGACTCAACCCTCCGTTTATCTTTTCTCTTTATCTGTCACATCCTCATCAGTTTGTCTCTTTGTGTTCACTGCCCTCAAACAGGTTCCCCCTCTTTCTCTCTCTGAGCATCCCTCAGCCTCCCACCTGCCGCCTCCGTCTCCCTCACTTTCTGCTCTCTAGCGTGCCCTTGCTCTCCATCTACCTTCCTCCCTCCTTCCTTCTTTCCCTCCCTCTCTCTCCTCCTCCTCCTCCTCCTCCTCCTCCCGCCGCGCTCTCGACTCTCGCTCTCATTCCCCCTCGCTCACACACTCAGGCAGCATCCTCCCCCTCTCCACTTCTACCTTCATACTCACCTCTTCACGCCTCCCTCTCGCCGCCTTCCTCTCCATCACCTACTAACACATATCATCTCTGGCATTCCCCCGTCTGTTGTCCCCTCCACTCTCTCCTCCATTTGTCCCTCCTTCTCACACACACACACTCAACCTTGTTGCCTCGCGCAAACTCACGCGTGCACACACTCATGCTGATTGGCACCCAAGGACAGAGCACCCTCTCTCCCGTACCGGCGACCAGGCGGTTTGCTCGCGTGGCCAGGCTTCTTGACACTGAGCTCAGCTGAGGAAGAGGACGAGGAAGAGGCCATGGAGCACAGCCACATCTTCCCTGTTTTTTCCCCAAATGGCAGCACTTGGAGCCCGGGGCAGCATCCCTCTGAGTTCGCCCAGGGATGCCCTCTGGGACCACTGCCTGTCATCTACTACAGCGTCCTGCTCTGCCTCGGCCTGCCCGGTAAGAAGTGTGTGTTTTATATGTGTGTGTCCAATCACATGCACGTCTCATTCTGTGTTAATTTACTCATCGGTGGGTTGCAGGAGTCTCGCTTTGCATCTTGATGTTGTTGTGCACTTGTCTGCAGGTTTGAGTGAGTGTGTGTCATGCACAGCTGCTCCAGAGTGTCACTCTTTGCACACACACACACACACACACACACACACACACACACACACACACACACACACACACACACACACACACACACACACACAGTTGATTTGTCATCCTGACCTTGTGGCAATCACTTGTGCATGTACGTTGTATGTATCTGTCTGTGCTTGTGCCTGGAGTTTGTACATTTGTCTCTTTAGTTGGAAATATACACGCATTATTTAAACAAAAGAGGAAAAACTGTATGTGCAGATTAAATCCGACTATTAACCCTCGAAACGGCACCTTTTTCGTTAATCTGGAGTTGCCTATAGCCGATGTGTGCAAGACAGATTATGTGAGTAATGACTCTGGGTTGCCCTTGGGGACAAGTGTGCGTTACGTGGCTCCTCTTGATGACCTGAATTAATGACACCTCCTTGTTGCGTCTTTACCATTGACTGATTAGTCCATTCACAGCCACTGTTGGACCCATTTACTGCCTCTCTCCCACTGCGTGATCTATGAGCGCTGACCTATAGTCTCACACAGGGAAGCAAAGTGGTGTGTGCACATATGTGTGTGTATATTAATGTGTGTGTGTGTGAGAGAGAGAGAGAGAGGCAGACAGAGACAGGAAACATGGAGGTCAGATGAAAGAGAAAAAGTGTGGAGAGAGATTGAGGTTCAGATGTTTAAAAGGCCTCTGGATGGTCAGATACACATCTACTCTTCTTCAGCCCATCACCGAAATGCTTCTGTGGTCACGTAACATAAAGGATAATTTGATGTTTTACTATTTAACGCTGATTGTGATGAATACAATCAGTGTCTTTTCTTGTCTTATTTGTCCTCATACATAAGATTAAAGTATCTTCTTAAGCTATGCACTCCTTGATAAAGACTGGGAGTGAGATGTTATCAACAACCTAAGCTGTTCTGGTTCAAAACAAATCTGCAATGCAAAGTGAAAAGCTTTTGTACGCCAAGACTGCAGTTGCTCCACAAGATTTGCAGCCTTGTAAAAAAGAAAAGTCTGTCTTTCTGATCAAATCTCGCCTAATTATTTCCCCTGGAATTGGCAAATCAAGTCTTGAGCAAGCAATTCTCTCTGCTGTCATTTAAAGTTTCTCCTGCCAGAGAAGTTTTATTCACGTCTTCTTTTACAAATTTGATTGAGGCTGTTTGTTTAATCACTGAGTAACAATAACCCAGGAGTGTAATGCAATCTTACAGTGGTTGTCGGAATTAATGGCAGAGTCAAGTGCGGCGGGCTGATACTTTGCAGCAGCCGGGTTCGACTTATTCAATCATTATGACGTTCCACTCAAGCTGAATCATGAATGTTTCATGAGCGCGGCATGTGTGAGTAGTAGCGGCGTGACCTACAGACCCACACGTATTCAATACTCTCGATGGATTTGAGGCTGTTGCCTTGATTACCAACCAGTGTTTCAGTACTTAAAACAGCAGCAGGGCTTCAGGGAGACGTCATCATGTCCGTACATCTCTCACAGACTTTGACCTTTAAGCTGCAGACGGAGAAGGGTCACATGGAGAGCACGGATTTGAGGGTGAAAAGCGAGATGGCGGAAGGTGATAAGAAAAGGGATTACACAGGTCAAGTGGCGGGAAGTGATTACTGCGTGACCTAGGGAAATGATGAACCAAAATTTCGGGATAGAACAGGATGGAGGAAGACAAGGACACCCAGAAGAAGAAGAGCGGAGTTAAGAGAAAGAGATTAATAACAGCAGAGCCAGTGAAGTAGCACCTCTGAGCCCAGAGTGGGGGAGCTACAGACGACGGAGCTGAGACGAATTGCCACATTTTTAATTAATCGCTAACTCGCTCTCTCTCTGCTCACCACACCACACTGCTTGAGACAGAACAGGCGTGTGCTGGCATAGCAAACAGCACAATGAAGGAGTCGGTGCCCCAGTCTTTGACATGCAGGGATCACAGATGTGAGGACTGTTCTTTGCACAGTACAGTACGTCTCAAAACACTCGCAGCTAAGACACATGCACTACAGCATGAAGAAGCTGTGTGATGTAACTGGATGTTCAAGTGAAGCTGCTCTGAATGTCCGGGCCAAGACAGCTGCTTTCATGCCTTGTCGTTTGAGTTGAACATTTCTCAAAACAATCAGTTCTTTATGATGGGGGTTTATAGACTTTTTACCTACACACATACATTTTAAATCACACATTGCTCCGGTGTTGTCAACTCAAGGTCACTGTTGATGCCTGAATATCGCCTAAAGAGGCCCAATGTGTTAATGTTAATAAGATGTCTCTGCAAGAGGCCACAAAGTCACTAAGTGGATTAAATCTAATTCTATATGACCTCAAAGAGACACAAAATTACCACAAAATGACTACAAAGAGACCACAAAGAGACACAAAATGACTACATAGAGACAAAAAAATGACCACAAAGAGACACAAAACTAAAAAAAGACACACAAAACTACTACAAAGACACACAGAATGACCACAAACAGACAAAAAATGACCACAGACACAAAATGACTACAAACAGACACAAAATGACTACAAACAGACACAAAATGACCACAAAGTGAGCACAAAGAGACATAAAATGACCACAAAGAGACACAGACTGACTACAAAGTGACACAGAATGACTACAAAGAGACAAAAAAACACATATAGATGCGTAACAGAGACAGAAAATGATACAAAGAGACAGAAAATGATACAAAGAGAGACAAAATGACCACAAAGACACACAAAACAACTACAAAGAGACACAAAACGAAAACAAAGAGAAACAAAATTACTACAAAGAGACACAAAATGACCACACACAGACAAAAAATGACCACGAAGTGACCACAAAGAGACACAAAATAACTACAAACAGACACAAAATAACTACAAAGAGACACAGAACCACATAGAGATGCGTAACAACTACAAAAAGACACAAAACAACAACAAAAAGAGGCTAAACAACTATAAAGTCTGTGTGTCTTGCTCCTATGAGAGGTGGTGGGGCCTTTTGCTTAACATCTCATAATCCGCCCATGATACGTGACAACCAGTGGTTGTATGGCGTGGACATGCGTGCACATTGTGTGAGCAGAAATGTGTCCCTCGTCTACCTGTGCACACAAACATGCATGAACTCACATACTCCACAGTATGTTGGTGCGTTCCTTCCCTCCTTCCTTGAGGTCTGTCACAGTTTGTGTGGCTGTTTGACAGTCAGCGGCGTGACTGGCACATGTGACGGTTGAAACATCTCCTCCCACTCCCCCTTATCCACCACCGAAGGGGAAAAGGTCGGGGACGTTCCTCGCTAACAACCCTCTGTTCCACGTCGCAGTGAACACCAGGTGTCAGCCGCTACTTAATGAAGGGTTGGGCCCCAGCGATTCTCAGTTTGGACTATTGATCCGTCAATCCGCACCAGCGACAGAGCATCCGTGGTGGAATGGGGACTTGCTAACAGATACTATCACTCTAAAAGTGGAGTATGAGATTAGGTGGTGTAAACTGGACGAAGAGGAAAGGCACGTGTTGAAGCAGTGGGGGGAAAAGATAGTGAATATTCAGTCAAGAGATTGCTGAGCTCTGGTTTGTCTCCAGTCTGAGAAAGAAGAGGAAGGGACGGAGAGACGTGGGGAGTGTGTCAGCTTGTCATGGGGGAGACGAGCCAGAGAGGGCGAGGGAGGACAGAGGAGGCCAGAGAGGAGGGACGTGATGTTTGAGGCAATAAATCAGTGATGTTGTTGATGCAGTGACAAGAGCTGACTTTGTTTGACCAGCTGACAACAAAACGCTGTCACCACTGCTGAAAACCCCAAATCCGTGTGTCGTTTTTGGACGTTTTTTTGGACAACAGTAATACATCAATCTGAGAATAATTATAGTGCCGCGATCTGGACGTCGTCTTAATGTTTCATCGTCTCTCCTCTGCATTTAATTCTCTCTCCTCTACCCTCTTTCTCGCTCCAACTCACTTTCACCTTGTTTTTCCGAAGCTGAAACCTCGTAAAAAAAACATTTGGAGACGATCCAAAAGCACATTATAATTGTTAATATTGTTTATGAACCCTTTAAACACAGTCTGCAGTGTCTCATCACTGGGTTAGCCTCGATGTGAGGACAGTCCTATCCACCAAACTTTGACTCACTGTGGCCTGTCTGTAAGAGGTGAGCAGAGGCATAGCACTGCAGCAGCATCAATATCATTAGCAGCAAGCAGGGCCTCTCTCTCTCTCTCTCTCTCTCCCTTAATATTCCCATTTTCTTTATTGCATCTTTCTTTTTCTTATGAGCTTCCTCTACCCTTCCTCATTAACTCTCAGATCACACACACATACTCACAATGAAATGTGTTTGATATTATCACATTTTCATGGCATTACAAGCCAGCTTTTCCATGCAAATTAATAGAGAGATAAAAAGGATTTCACATTTTAAAACATCTTCAATATATGTTTTTTTTTTGTGGCTTTGCAGCAGGGATGTGGTCCTGGTTTTCGTTCGGGGGAATTAAGGAATCGCCCTGCTTTATGTCCGGTCTGACACTTTGAGAAGACAAAAGGGAAATGGTTGTCATCAGGAACAAAGTGCTTGTGACCTTTGAAGCAAGCTTTGATATTCACCCCCTCTCTGTCTCTCGCCTCCCTTCCTTTCCTCCCACCACCTCACCGCTCTCCTCTATACCTCTCTCTCTCTGTCTCATTCTGTCTTCCCATCTAATCCTCCATTCCCGCTCTCTTGTTTAACTCTCTGTGACCTTCCTCAGACCACACTTTACTTCACCTTCCATCTAGTTCCTCATCCCTCTCTTCCCCACTCCTCTTATTAGCCTCCGGATAAGTCGTCAAAAGCCAAACCTTAATATCCTCCAAATGACAAAAGAAATCCTTAATAGCAAAGCTCACTTTCATTCTCTTTTCTTCTTGTGGTATAATTTCCTTTTTATAATGTTCTTTGTGTAATATGAGGCCCATGAGAGAGCCTAACGACGAGCGTGCAGCATGTTTTGCCACCGGTTTCGAGGGGTTAAGATGCGCAGTGTCGTTTGTCGACAGCCCGCCTGAACACGTCCCTTTAGTGATGGGATGAGTCAGCCTCGTTACACACCTCGGGGAGCATGCTGTGCCTTCTCTTTTCCCGCTAAACAACGTCAATGGCCCTGTCCCTCGTCATATTAGGGGAGCAGCAGGGGGAGTGCAGACACAAAAGCACTCCCTCGCAAACAGACAGAAAGGGTCACCCATGCAACACACACAAGCAAATGTAGACAGATAGAGAAACACACAGCAGCCCATCATCTGTCCTACAGGTTACTCTAATCCCCTCTCAGCTGGGGACACTTATAAGAGAAAAGATGGGGACACTTTGCATGTGCCTCCACCTGAATGTCCAGGCACATGTCTTTCTGTGGATGCCTCTATGTGTTGTCCTCTGCTCTGTGTGCAGCTCTCCAACCCCGTCTGCCCCCCCCCCCTCTCCGGCCCCCGAGACAACGCAAAGAGCAGGAGTCAATTGAAATGAATGGGCAACCCAGTGCAAGCTGGCTACAGCTAAATGGAAATGTCAAGCTTGCTACAGATCCCTTTTGTTTGTCTGTAGAAGGCCGCGTCTCACCGGGGGAGCCCAAACAGAATAATACCCGGTGACAGTCAACGCCTCACTGTTTCTATTTCATGTTGCCCCTCTCTGTTTAGCAGTGTGTGGACGGAGAAAGAGAGCGAGTGGGAGAATTGACGGGCAGAGGTACAATAGAGGAAGCGAGGCGATGGATTAAAGGGGACGTACATTGTGCAGGGTCTTCCACCTGGAAGTTTATGAGCTTATAGCAACAAACTTTTCCTGCTGCAAAAAAACACAAACACAGATAAGATCTCTTGGATAAACCAGATGAGAGGCTGCAGGTGTGTGTGTACAGTAAACACTGACAGCTGTGAGAGGCGGCTGTAACGGGAAACGACGCGTACAAAGAGTCAGGGTGACCAGACAGAGACAAAAGAGATTGTTGAAACAAGCTGTAAAAAGAAACATAAAATCAAGTAGCTTAACAGATGAGCAGCAGAGCAGAGTTTTTAGACTTCCACAGTGACCCCTAAAGGAGGTTTATGGACATAACAGACATAAGAAAAACAGAAGAAAAAGAAGGGCAGCACCTAACAATGATTTTATCATTTAATCTGCCAATCATTTTCTCGTTAATAGTTTTTCTCAGAAAAATGTCAGAAAATAGTGAAATAGTTTCAGTTCCGATTAAGCATTGCACTCCGATAACACAGTCAGACTCACGATGGACACTTTCCACGCGTTCTTCTTCCTTCTCAAAACCGGGCGCCTACTTTACCCACAATGCAACTTTACCTCAGAAATCAGAGGTCAGAGCTGGGAATGACGTCAAGCCCGAGTTGACCGTTTTCCAGTACAACAAGTTAGAAAACTTACTGGGGTTTGCTCCAGCCAGGTTAGCCATTGTTAGCAATACCAGTTGATAACAACGCATTACGACGGTATTTTGTGCATACAAACACCGTAACAACATGTCCAGAGATAAAAGTTGGACAGTACCGTGTCTACGACACATTTTATCATATGTAGTAGTACCTCCCTGTAAACGGACTTTAATGGGTAAAATCGGTGGAGTTTCCCTTTATCTTAAGTTTAGTAAAACCATTATACATTGATATGATCTTGAAACATAAAGTACACGGTGTTGGAACATGTTTTAAATTTAGACAGATCTGTTCTTTGCACAGGGCTGAGCTAAAAAAGATATATTTCAAATACAAAATCAATCTAAAAGAAACTGCAGTTATTACACTTAATGCTTATTATGAAGATACATATCCTTGAGCCCAAGGTCAACCTAAAATTGAATGCATTCTGGATTCATTTGTTACGATCCGTGGACAAACTGACCACCAGAAAAGAAGAAGAAACAGACAGAAAGTACAAGACCAGCAGCTGAAAACAAAGAATCAATAACACAGTCGACCAAGATTCGACATGAAAGCAATTTAACTTGCCTGTGCAGAGGGTAAATGTAATGGTGGGGGGGTGCAGTGCAATCCAGCAGCCCTACATGTACACATATATTTGCTTGTCGAGTCTTGTAAACTGCTTTGACGTCTCATTTATGTTTATTGATAGATTCTACGTTACCGTATTGGCGCATCCCTAATGATCTGTGTGTTTGCGTGCGTGTGCATACATGTGTTAATGTGTGTGTGTGTGTCTTCTGCTGCACATCCTCCAGTCTGGCAAGGACATCTTTAGTCATTATCTGGAGCCGGCTTTGTAATTTGTAATCAGCTGATAGTGGCTGAGGCTGTGAAGTGTGATGTACCAGACTTCTAGCTGCCATATTTAATCCAATCCCAGATCTATTACTGCAGGAGGGGGGACAGGACCACAGAACACACACACACAGACGCTGTATGGACAGCGACAGCTGCTAAGTGCATTGATGTCTCAGTGATGCTGCGATGCAAATCAATGTCTGAGGCAACTGCGTCTGAGGAAGCAGATCAGGCATGTCTTCACGCTGCACCAGCAAGTTTCCCTAGACGGGGCTGGTTAGCAACAGTAAAGGACGGATACATTATTGTGTGTATTTGATTGTTAGTTTAGTTAATTGAACTAGTACAGCATGAACTAGAAATCTTTGGATACATTGGAAAAGTATTGATTTTCGACTTTGAATGTTACACTTCATGTCACACATGCATTGAATGTTCTTAATGTGCAATGTGCTAACACACTATTGTGTCCTTTAAGAAAAATAAATACTATATGAGAGGCTTTTCCAGGATTAATATCATACTCTTAGAAAACTAAAAAAAATCCCCTGAAAAAACAATTCACACATCAGTGCTTTCAGATGAAACTCATTTATTTCCAAAATGTCAAGATCAGCTTTTAAGGAACTAAGAAAAACTATATTGCACATGAAAGTTCATTCAAAATAATCTTAAAGGTCCATTAAAGGTACCGTGTGCCTTTTTTGGCCCCTAATAGTGCTATGCATAATTATGCTTTTAAGTGCAAGTCCACAGTATGTCCTGCATGCTGATGATCCAACTGATTGTCTCATGCTATTTAACTGGTCAAAAGTTGGTAACAGTAATGTGCCAAAAGACAAAAAAGGTTGCAGTGCACCAAAAAAAGGCAAAGAAAGAGAAGACCTATGGCAAGCAAACATGGATATAAACAATGTAGGTTTGAAATTCTTGTGTTATATAGGTTTTTGTGCATGTAAAAGGTCTGCAAAGTTACAAAGTCCAGACCAACGGGAGTTACTCTCCCGCACAGAAACACTGCTCCTGAACTGCCTGAAACACCTCGCTTGAAGTCCCGCCTTTTCTTCCGTAACGTGGTGATGTCACCAAGTAACACATTTGCATTAACGACTAGTTTGGCACGCCCTCAAACAAAGCTAGTTAGAGCGGAGCTGGAGCGGAGTCCGAAGAGTTTGGTTCGGTTGACCAATCAGAGCAGAGTGGGCTCTTGGGTTTGGTGCGTTTTTTGAACATTAAAGCATGTAAACATGTTCTAGTAGAAATCCCAAATACAAATATTCACCTGAAATGCGCATAAAAGGTCCTCTTTAAATCATTAGAAATTATCAAATTATCTAAAAAGATGAAGTTCCTTTACTTGGGAGAACATGTTTTTTTTTGTACAGTACTATTCAGGAGTTCTCTGCACCGATAATGACAGCGATTCCTTTAACTGAACTTATTCTTTCTAGGTCCAAACAACAAGTGTAAGCAAAGCCAGTATCTTGTTTACTGTCTCCTCCAGGTTTTAGCGAGCTCACAACCTGTAAACGCAACACTCAGATGATGGGACTCACCTGGGAATAATATGCACACATGGTGACAGGGGGAAGCAGGGAACAGAGCAGGACAACAAAGGAAGAAGACGTGTAATGAGCCTGTTCAACACAATCACCAAACTGCAGTTCCACATGAGAGAGAGGAAGCTGTGCTCCTCCTGTCTGATGCAGGCGCACAGAGGTCATGCTTTGGTAGAAGCAGCGGTGGAATAAATCACATCCAGGCCATTGTGTCCACGTTCTTTTTAGCGAAAAATGAGAGCGCAGTGGTCCCCCCTGCTGGGCTATTCAGCTGTCCTGTTTGTGAAAGAAAGCGATAGAGTTGGAATAAATAAACAAGAGAGTGGCGAGGGGAACATTCAATATGGCAACATGGAAGAGAAGGTGTGACGGTATCTGTCGTGGATACGGAGTAAAGATTGAGAAAGAGAGGCAGACAGGGAGAGATGGGGCGTCCTTGTGCTTTGTTTTAGCAGCTAAACTGCCGGCGGCAGAGAGGCAGGCAGTAGTGAACTCAGCGGATTACCTCGGCTGTGATGCTGCACGTTGCTCTCCTGTTTTTGTTGTGGCTTTGCTCTTTATTAGAGATAACAATTTGGCCAAAGGCAGAGGCAGATGCTGCTGGAATTACACAGCAGGTGTAAATAAAGAGGAAAAGGGAAGGTAGCAATAAACAGAGGAAGGATTACACAGTAGGAGAGCTGGTTAAACGTGGTACATACTGACAGGGGACGATAACAGATGTGATGACTTTGTTTGCACATAGCAGGCTGAAACTGAAAGAAAATGTGCACTTGGTGCTGTTAGTGGTGCTGAAAATCTTCCTCGTAATTAAAATAAAGTTTGTTTAAGCTATATAACAATTTACCTCAGACAGACTACCAGACGCTGCTCTGGATTAATAGGATCCCGGTTTTGGCCTCTGCCTGCGCAAATCTATTCAAACCTTTTATTGAAAAAAGTTTTTGCAACGGTCACAAATTCGCATCACTGTCGGTATGAATAGTTTTGATTAGGGCTGTCAAAGTTAACTCGATACTAATGAGTTAACGCAACTTGTGTTTTTGGGGTTGTAGCGGGCTCAGTTTTAAAGCTAGAAACTAGAAAACCTAATGAATCCATTGGTACCAACCGTGTCATACTAGCTTGTTGCAAAAGAGGCTAAATAACGCTCCAAACATACGCTAAATTTTGGCGAGGAAAAACTGGCATGGTCATTTTCAAAGGGGTCCCTTGACCTCTGACCTCAAGACATGTGAATGATAAAGGGTTCTATGGGTACCCACGAGTCTCCCCTTTACAGAAATGCCCACTTTATGATAATCACATGCAGTTTGGGGCAAGTAAAGCAGCATATTTGTCCACTCCCATGTTGATAAGAGTATTAATTACTTGACAAATCTCCCTTTAAGGTACATTTTAAACAGATAAAAAATGTGCAATTAACTTTATCTATGGACAATCATGCAATTAATCGTGATGAAATATTTTAATGGATTTACAGCCCTAGGTTTCACACTAATGTGTTAGCTGTAACCCACAGTACATGTCCGCTGCATCTCTATTGCTGTCATGTTTGTTTTTGCCTCTTTTCAATTGTTTGCCCACTAACACTCAATTTTTCTGTTTCCTTCCCGGCCCTAACCTGTGCCCATTCCTTTTCCAATCTCATCATACTTTTTCCCTTTCCAATCATTTCCCCTATTTCCTCCACCTATCTACTTTCAATCACCCTCCTTCCTCCGCCTAGCTAACCTCCTGACGGTGGTCATCCTGTCCCAGCTGGTGCTGCGTCGTCAGAAGTCCTCCTACAACTATCTCCTGGCTCTGGCAGCCGCCGACATCCTGGTCCTGCTCCTCATTGTTTTTGTCGACTTCATATTGGAGGATTTTATTCTGGCCACGCCGCTGCCTCCGTCACTAAACAATGCGGTGCAGGTTCTGGAGTTCTCCTCCATCCACACCTCCATCTGGATCACCGTGCCTCTCACCGTTGACCGTTACATCGCTGTGTGCCACCCGCTGCGCTACCATACAGTCTCCTACCCGGCCCGCACGCGAAGGGTGATATTCGCTGTGTATATCGGGTGCTTGCTCTCTGCGGCTCCTTATTACTGGTGGCCTGAGCTGTGGCACAGCCTGCCTGGGGTGGGCAGCGGAGGAGGAGGAGGGGAGGGCAACAGGAGGACCGTGGCCCAGCATGTCCTGGTGTGGGCCCACTGCGCCACCGTCTACCTCCTCCCCTGCACCGTCTTCTTCTCCCTCAACGCCGTCATCGTTCGCAAGCTGCGCAGACGCCGCAGCTGTTTCCGTCTGCGCGGCTACTCCACCGGCAAGACCACCGCCATTCTCCTCGCCATCACCTCCATTTTCGCCGTTTTGTGGGCGCCGCGCACCCTCATGATCCTCTACCACTTCTACTCCCCTCCTCCGGCCTCGCAAGGTGCCGGCCGACTGCTCCACATGCTCACCGATCTGGCGAACATGCTGGCGTTGCTCAACACGGGGGTCAACTTCTTCCTCTACTGCTTCATCAGCAAGCGTTTCCGGGGCATGGCGGCCAACGTGCTGCGAGCCCTCGTCCACTGCCGGAAGCAGCCGCCGCCGTTCTACGCCAGCCACAACTTTTCCATCACGAGCAGCCCCTGGATCTCACCAGCCAACTCCCACTGCATCAAGATGTTGGTGTACCAGTATGACAAAAATGGGAAGCCCATCTGTATTTCCTCTTGAGTCCTCAGCCACCAGCAGCTGCTCCCCCACCCTCAGTTGTTGGGGATTGTATTCAGGCATTGTCTCCTTGGTGACCAGCTTTGCCCGCATGGGACTCTTTGAGGCTTGAAAATGTCAACACGCCTGGAGAGCACATAGGTGGCAGTTTAGCTAGCTTTGAGGGATAACAAAGTGGTTCGCTAGCAAGGTGGAAAAGCAAACAGCAGATGCGTGCTTGACAGAAAATGGCCTCATATGTTCAATAAAGCATTCACAAAGCAGCGACCAGCATCACATAGATGTTGTTTCCTCCATGCAAAAAAAATACAGCTACTGTAAGTGACTCACAGACTGATAAAGGGATATCACCACCATCTATCAATGACTTTTACGAGCCGCAGCGCTAAAGAATAAACTGGCAACTAAATGAATCATTGGTGAAGCTTCAAACGCCTGACATTGATTTCTTTATGGTTGCGCACTGCCGCCGACGGTGAGGAGCTTTGAACAGCTGCGTCTTTGTCCATTGGGAGCCATTTCAAGAGAGCAGAGATATCCAGTCAGAGTCTGGGCACCGAACATCTCACCTCGAGGGGTGATTCACTCAGGCAGAGCCACCGACGGTTCTGGCTGTCTCTCAAGCAATGTTAAAACAGCGCTGTCATTTCCAGTTTAATATGCAGAGGACTCTCAAAGGCATGTTAACTTGGGCTTTTATAAAAAATGAACAGCCCTCCCTGACTTTCCTCGTGTGTGTGCCGAGTTCATCCTATCAGCGCAGGTCACCTACAAGTCGGTGCTCGCTATGGAAGTTAGCCCACAGGTTGTTGTAGGATGAGTAGACTCTCTGCTTATTGTTGGTGAAATATTTATTAATGGTAGACTTGACTGTTATTGTAGCTTCACAAAATACAAAAAATATGGGCTCGGCTCCAAGGTGTCATTAATCTAGTAATCCAATATTAGGAAGAGGAAATTTCTGCTATTAGTAGATAGTCCTCTATTAACTATTAATGGTCCTTGATGACTTACTGTTAGCCATTATCTGAATGAATATAATGAATGTAACATCTCTTTAACCCTTTAGCTTTCTGAGAGACTGAGAGAGAAAAAGAGAGAGATAGAGAGGACAGGAAAGTCTGTACTCCCTCCATTTCGGTTTGTTTTCCCTCGTCCAAGGTTTTCTGTCCCATGATGCAGCAGTGAATTTGGTCTCAGGGCCACAGTGACACATTTCAGCTCGGCTCATTCTGCTGCTGGCTGATGGCGATTCAGTAACATTTTACACCGAAACGCGGTCACGTACATCAACTCTGTCTCAGTGCTGCCGGAGTCCTGCCCGGTAACAAACCATAAATGTTAACACACACACACACACACACTCTACGCTCTGTATCGCCCACAGAAAGAGCTCACTGAGATCAATGCACATCCATTCTGCAGACACCTTGCAGCATTAACAGTGTTCATCTATCTGGCGAGAATGGAGCCGCGCCGAAGGGCAGATTTCTGCTAATACCTGCCTGGAGATATCAGACACATCAGGCCTTGTTTTAATGGATGAGGCTTTAAATCTGATGAATGTTAGGTGCGTCTGTCATAGCTGGTGTCATGCCCTCCAAACTCTTGTTCGACACTCGAATATCTGAGACACTGCAGGGGTGTCGTTGCTCTTTCTCTCACCATGGCAACGGTTTAAACGAAAAACTGGCTGAAAGTCAGGGGTTGGCCATTTTTCTAGTCAGTTATAATAACATTTAACTGAAATATGGGATCATGTAGTCCTTTGGGGCGAGGAGTACAAGTGTTCAGCCTGTGATCACCACGTTACAGACGAAAAGACGGGACTTCAAGCAAGGCGTTGAGGCAGTTCAGGAGCAGTGTTTCAGTGGGGGAGAGTAACTGGATTTGGCGTGGACTTTGTAACTTTGCAGACCTTTTACATGCACAAAAAAACTATGTATAACACAGTAAGGGAAAGGGGGAAAAGCACAAAAGCATAATAGGTCCCCTTTAAAACCAATTTTTTTTTACAAGTGCTGTATTTTCACTGAATCCAGCTGTTGGCTTTCCAATTTCTTTTCCCATCAAAGATTACTTTAACTGGAGTGAACCCATTTCTCCAACTACCAAACTCCCCCCTTTTCAGTTCAGTTGTGCACTCAGACCATAACTGGCTCCTCCACTCTCAATTTCCATTTCTTTGTTCCCCACAAATTGATTTTCTTCAAAATTGCGTGTGAATGAAGGGGCACCGATCGCCACTCGCTACTCACCTCCTTCACTCTGCACTCCTCCCACTCATCCCTCTTTTCTCCCACTTTATGTCAAATGCACCCGCTCAAAGTTAATTTCACAAGTGTCCCTTTTCCTCGTTAACCGATCACCTTGAAGTCTTTTGTGCCACATGTGCATACTGAGCATGTCGCTCCATCATTTCTCATCAGAAAATGGATCCGTGCGGTTAGGGACCTTGAGGTGAAGCTGGCGGATGTTGAGCGTTATTTGATGTAAATGAACGCCCAAAGGGGTCGATAACCGATAATCACTCAGCGAGCTCCTTGATTCAAAATCCATCAGTCATCCTCAGCAGGACGTTGCATTTCATTTAGTGTAAAGGCACTCAAATATGTGCTTTAATCATCAATCAATACTGACTAATGATCCGACTAGGATCATTAAGAAAGTAAGACCACAAAAAATGATTTGGGCCTCAGCCCGAGGAGCTCATGCCAGATCAATGTTGCCATGACATTCATTTCACGTGTTTACCCCGTCCAGTGTTTCAGGCGATGTTAATGTGACATTTGTGGCAGAACCGGCGCCTCGGTCCCGCGTGGCCTCCTGGGAACGAGGCATGCATGCTGGGAAACCGAATGGATGAGTGGGGGTTGTTGAAAGTGTCACATGCAGGTGTCTCTTCGTCTCCCACGTGAGGCACTCGGGAGCAGGTGGGAGGGTGTGTGTGTGTGTGTGTGTGTGTGTGTGTGTGTGTGTGTGTGTGTGAGGGAGGGAGGGGAGTTAATGCCAAGAAATCCTCCCTATTATGATAATATCTATATTTTCTTCAGCCAGATATTAAAAAGATAACCAAACATAAATCAATCAGAGGGCAAAATTGTATTTTCTCTCTCACGCCTCCCCCTTTTCCTCTCCGTCTCTCTCTGCCTGCTTAGCTCTACAGTTTGTGTGTATGTGTGTGTGTGTGTGAGTGTGTTTTTGCGAGTGTGTGTGTGTGTGTACATAATGTCCGTCTTAGACAGGAAGAAGCTTTAAAAAGTATTTGTGCCATAGGACCTGTAACGTATGAAATCAAATATGTATTTATACTCAGTCATGATGAATATAATTACATACAGCACAGTATTATAACGATATATCCATGAATGTACAACTGACGCTTTTGGCATTTTTGTTGGTATTTTCTGATATAGTGATTTTCTACACAATGACCTTTTTTGAGTATTATCTCCATGGCAGTGTTTCAGAACTGTGTTTTTTCGATTGTACTGGAGTAATTATAGGCTTGCATACTTCTGTTTGTTTTCCTCCTAATGAATGTATTGACTGTATAAAGAGTATGTGTTACTGTGCTGTGAGAAAGTATGCAGAAAAGTATTGGCTAATATCAATATTTTTGATTAAAGAAATAAAGAAGAGTATCTCTAAGGATTGAGATATAGTGCTGCTGATGATCGGTGTCTTTTTTCTGCATATCACACTCCTCTAAACTCAGAAAAGAGAAATAAAGTCTTGACATTTATTATTGTTGTTTTGTGTTGGATATATAGCACACTTTGCTGATTTTAGTTAAAGTTAACACCTATCCCTCACAAATTGCTGGGATTAAAGGGATAGTTTGGGTGTTTTGAAGTGGGGTTGTTCAGACCTGGTGTTAACATACGTACTGAGTGACACATATGGCCACATTGTTTTAGCAGTATGTACGTGAATGTGTCCCGGGCCACATTAAGGTCCGCCTACTCAACTGACGTCCCGCTGGGATCCGCGGGATCACTGCGCTCCTCACGTGAATAGACAGGCCTTTGTGCTCTACTGTATCCTGTTGGTACAACTGTATTTTATTAAAACATCTTATCTACAGACTATCAGACTAGGCACAGGAAGTGGATTATTATCATACTGTTGGTGATGTGTCAGTGTTTTTGTTCCGGTGCTCTGCACGGAGCTGACACCCGCTCGCTCTCATCCCCGGTTCTGAAGCTCTGTACCCCACTGTTGACTGGCAAAGGTGGCGATGCCGGCAGCACAGAAATCCCAGGGGACCACCGGTACAATAACCTTTTATTTTGATATTAATAAAATGTACCCACATTCACAAATATGTAGGATATTACTACTGACATTCATGTAATATTAAGCCGCAACGTCTGCTGTATTAGCCATGTGTTTACTACGTGTATATTTGCATATAGAGCGGGGAAGTGAGATCCGTCACTCAAGATGCATGTGCCAGGTGTGAACAGACGCACTTAGAGGTGTCCACTTGTGATCGGATCACGCAGGAGGCATGTTAATGCCAGGTCTGAGCAGGGCCACAGTAACCACAGCTGAACTAAATATTCATATGACCTCACATCTTGGACAGAGTTTTTCTCTTCCTTGTTGACATTTCAAAAACTGACCCAAATCCAACTGTTTGCACAGCATTAGAATGAGCTACACACCAGGGTATTTGCCTCCGTCTGTGAGTTTTCCAACAGAAGATGACTGTCGATAGATGATCACTGAGAATCAACATGTGCACCGTGAACTGACTTTTAAGCATCCTAAAGACACTGCAGAGCCCTCACAGCAGTCCTGGCTATATGTCCATCAGTTTGCTGCTGTATGTGATACCAGTTTTGTTATAATTCACTGTACAAAGCCGTGACAAACAGGGATTTGTTGATCCACAGCACCAGCAGCTCAACTGTAACAATCCAGCTGAGAATCACAAGCTCAGAGAGATTCAGTCGTGTGTGTGTGTCACCAATTAAAGTCTTGACAGCAGCGCTGACTCAGCCAACACTTTGTCCCTGTCAAGATAAGTGAGAAGCGCACATGAGAACGCACACACAAAGATTTTATCCGCCTATAATCACCTCTGGTGGAAGTTAAAGCAACACCAGTCTGTCAGCTTTCAAACTCCCCCTGGTTACATCAACAGGCGCAGCCAGCCAATCACCGTCTTGCTCATGTTCACAGTCTACCAACCAGTCGACAAGACGCAGAGCTCACGACGAGACAATTAACACCAAAAACACTCCTGCCAAATACGGCTCGCTGTTAACTGACATTACCCTGCATAAACTATCAAGTCACCAGCTGCAACAAAAAGGTGTCTATGACTGTGTCTCTTTCACTTAGATAACCTGCAACTGGCTTCCTTCAATAAATCACCACATTGTATAAGCGGAGGTCGCTGCACTCTTCATCTATAGCGTAATATAAAGTGTCTGATAAATGTCCCGTCAGCCCTGAAGCGCCTCTCATGTGAAGCGCATGCAACAGACGAGGAGAGAAAAGGAGAAAATGAGAGAATGAAGACAGAAAGATGGAAGGACAGGGAGAAAAGAAAGAGTGTGTGTGCTGCTTAGTGCACAACTGTGTTACGAGTGTGAGTGCTGCAGTGATAAAGATGGATGAGTCCGTCTGCTGCTGCTGTGATTGGGCTGCTGCTGATTGCGAGTGTGTGCACATGCAAAGGTTTATTTATTTATTTGGACCTCAGGCTGGCGTGTGCATCGTAGAGTCAAGGAAAAGCAGAAAAAAACGAGAGGTGAGAAAAAACATTTCTTCCTCTGAGCGCTGCAAGAGAAGGACAAATCTATGTCAAGGCTATTTATTATATGTCTGCCAATATCGAAAGCAGGGACTATGAATCATGCAATATAGGGACAAGCAGATTTGTACTCCAACCAAACTGTTCTTGTTGTGGTATATGTTTCCATTGAGCAGCGTACTCACATATACTGCTGCTGCTCAATTTAACATATGTCAAAGGACGTGTTTTAAATGAATCCACTGACATTCAATCAGTAAGTGAGGGCAAATTGAGATAAAAAAAAATTATCACATCCTGTCACCCTATTTTACAAATTTTCCCTGTATATTTTTCACTCATATTATCATAATGTGATACTTTAAAATATTGCAAAGGCATAAAATATAAATTGTCATCTAACTACAAGCTGCAAGGTTGTTAATTAGGGGTTGTCAAATTTTAAAGAATAAAATTAATAATGGCTGAATTCCATTTACTGTAACTGCTTCGGTTTCAGGCTCCTGGTGTTGTTCGTGCTGGCTCGCTGTCATGTATATTGTCCCATATCCATCATTAATGTTATTAGTAACACGTATGATTTTCATACTATGACAAGTCAAAACGTCTGCTGTGAAAAAGAGCTTGCTTTTTTTTAAAGAAAATATCATATCTTCTTTAAATGTAGGGTGATAGTTCAAGGAGCTAAATACGAGATTGGGAGCATTTCTATTGCCCCTCAACGGCTCTCGACGGCGAGCCGGCGGCTTGTAGCTTACAGCGCTAACAGCTTCAACAGTGAAAATTAACGGCGAAAGTGCTTACAGGGCTAACAATGTTTACCTGAGGGGCAACCGGAGGGTGGATACTACGCTTCCCCGGCAACACCGGTGGTCGGGACGGCGTTATCAGCTGTAACCGCCGTATGAGAGCAGTGTATTGCGGCGGCTGTGCACTAGCCAGTGAAAGGGGTCGTGTCTAGAAGGGAACCCGCAAATTGCGAAATCTGATCAGAGATCTGCAAAAACTTGCCAAAACTATCCCGAGACTCACTGCCAGACGACCTATCCTAACCTTTAACTATTCGAGGTCAATGTGGCACGCTCACATGCACTAAAATGCACGGCCCGGCGATGAAGCTCAGATTACAACACACACAGAGGGAGAGGGACTTCATTCTCTGCTCAGGTAGACATTACTCCTCTATGTCTTTACATAGTAAACAGTTGTTTGCTGCTCTATTAATGCTCTGAATATCGAATTTAGCCGCTTTAAGTCGTCTGATACATTTTAACAGTAGTCGTTTTCTTCCACTAAGTGAGTATGTTGTTTTCCCTCTCGAAAAAAAAGATCCTTTAGACGTTGAATGCGATCTGAGCAGATCGATGGTATCACAAGCAGCACTGATATCAAGGAGGACCGGGTTGGATCGCTGCCCAGTGGTTTGTAATTTCAGCCAAGATGTCTCTGTGCTATATGCTTCAGAAAAGAGCTCTTGTCTGAGGCTTGGCGTTTACCCTCAAGAAGCTGCAAGCCTGGCCCATAAAGATCTCTATACCTGGCTCTTGGTTCTTAGTGTGATAACAAAAATGAGCTAGCAACCCTCTCACACTACGCTGAGTCATTTGATTTGATGCTACTGTAATGCCATAAATTTGCTTAATGGAGTTTTAACACAGAACTTATAAAGTCTGAGCAGAAGGCAGCCGGTTTCTAAGACATTTTTATGGATTCAAATAAAGTTCCAGGATTATTATGATTGCCATTTATATGCCTGGCAAAATAATATGCTCTGGCAGTCTTTACTGCATCACAAGATCTTTCAGTTCTACATGAAACACTTTAGGCTTTTTCCACTTAGAGTCCCAGTGAAACAGAAGTTAGAGCATCTTTAGCTTCTGTACTGTGACATATATCACAGTGAAACAGAATATTTGAGCGGTGTACAGTTACGAGAGGGATTTAAATCAAATCTTTTGCTTTTGACTGGACTGCAGATTGATTGATGGATGGATGTCATGATATTATTGGTTGAAATTAGTTGGTACTAGCTTACGTATAAGCACTTGTCATGCTTTGCTTTACAGGAAGAAAAGATGATTGGATTTTGATATAAAAAAAATGAAGATTTTTTTTTCATATATTGTTAAATAGGTGCATAATATGACTGGGGGGAGGTGATCTAAAAGGGTTAAAAAGGCATTTTTAATTTCATCTCGACTTTAAGCTGAGTTTTTAATGGTGCATACACGTCCATTTACAGGTACAAAGCTTACAATTTGGCGGTAACGTGAGCTGCCAAGTGCAAAACCGTGGTAACACCGTTCTCCTCGCTCAGAGGCCATCCTAACCATAATTTAACAGAAGTCAGACGGCGGCTGGCGGTACCACGGTTTTTGCACTCTGCAGCTCACGTTACCGCAGTTTCACAAATGTGTCGGAGAACTACGGTGGCCTTCAGGTAACGCAAAGACGTGAAAGTCTCTCTCTAGAGCCAGTGTTTGGTTTGTCCGTTTTGGACTGTAGAAACATGGCGGAGCAACATGGCGGACTCCGTGAAGAGGACCCGCCCCCTATGTAGATATGAAGGACTCATTCTAAGCTAACGAAAACACAACGATTCTTAGTTTCAGGTGATTATACACAAATGAAAACATAGTTATGAATATTATATTTCTGCTAATAGATCCCCTGAAATGTTACACACTGTTCCTTTAACCTTGAGGAGGAACTATGTGGAGCTTTTTAAGTGTTTAAATCATAAACTGCTAATGTAATACAGTTTATCTACAAGGGGGTGGACACAATAACAGAAATAAAATGACCCTGCAACAACTACTACTGACTGCATGTTAATGTTCACATTTGTGGCGCTGTTTTAGACTGCATTATACGTCCTAGCATATAGGCAGCACATTGGTGTTCCTGATTTTTTTTTTCCCAAAGGTTGAATTCATTGCAGAGCTGTTCTACTGGATTACATTATACTGTTATTGCTTCCGCCCCGTATCTGTCTGTGATGTAGGTGTCTGTGTCTATGACTGCCTCCGGCTCTCTCTAAAATACTCAACTCATCTTCTTTACCGAGCAATAAGCGCCATCATCTTTTGTATAGTCAGACTAAGTGTTTGAGATTGGAAAACTAAATAAATAAATAAATAAAACAGAAACAGGGAGGAGAGACGGCAGCACTCTGTCTTGTGACTCAACTGACGAGGTGCAAGTTCTTCACGCAGAAAAAGGGCAGAAAAATTACCAGCAATTGATTTTCAAACAAGTCTCGCCGTGCGCAGATAGTTGTCTGACACGGTCAAACACATCAGTAACAAGTTGGATCTGCAGAATTACAGTCACAAGTGTGTCACACCTGAGCCTCTTTCTGAGTGCAGCTGGTGGAAAATTACAAAATTATACTCTGGGCGTGATGACGCTTCGAAGTGGTTCTTAAACTGGAGGTTTATATTCAGGGACACTGTGGGTTAAAGTGACACAGGCAAACAAGCATCGTTCAGTATTGTTAGGTAGTAAAATCTCCTTCTCAAAATTCCCAAATATTTATATTTGACGAAAGAGTCTGAGATTTGTGTTTGAATATTTCACTCATGATGTAAAACTGATGTAAAAATCAGATATCCCAAGCACACAAGTTAGAACAGTTATTTTTGGTAACACTTCATTTTACAGGTCCACAAATTTCATGGTAATTAGGTGATAATTAGCAAGTAACCTATTTGAAATTTCTTTAGAATTACTGCCAGATTACTCCAATATTTACCTCAAAATTTATCGAAAATTACTTTATCATAAACACGATTTAATAATTATATGCTAAAATAGCATATAATCGTTACAATTGGGCCCTTAGCTGGTAGCTAATGTAATGATTCAGGGAGTTTTTTAAAGAAATTTCAAAGAAGTTATTTGCTAATTATTATCTATTTACCAGCAGACACGGAAATAAAGCATATCAATTAACTTTATATTCTTTTCCTGGAAACGTATTAAATAAATTACCAGCTATTTATTACTGCTTATTGGGAAATAGCGGAATATAATTATTAACTAATGTTTATAATAGATATAAAATAATAATAATAAAAAGTCCTGAGTCAAGTCCCAAGTCAAGACAGCCAAACAAAGTATTTTTTGATAAATTTTGAGGTACAAATTGGGGTAATTTGGCAGTTATTCCAAAGATATTTGAAATAGGTTACTTGCTAATTATCACCTAATTACCGTGAGATTTGCAGACCTGTAAAATGAAGTGTTACCTTATTTTGGTTATTTCACAGCAGAGATTTATGTCTGTGTTGTTTCATCTCAATTGGTAAAAGGTGATGTCACATACTCACATACAATCTGGACTATTTTAATTTAAATGTGATGACAGACAATCAAACTTGATCAAACCACACCTGCAGAAGCAGATTAGCTAATAATAATACTTCATAATAAATGAGAATTAAAGGTGCCTTGTTAAGTTTTCTGGTAAAAGTTCTATTTACATTCAGTGTTTCTCCGGAAACACATTGTGTTTAGCTTTGAGGTCAAACAAACCTGTTGAATGTATCTCCGTCCTCATAAAACATTTGCATTCGCTATTAGTGGTCAAAATACTCCTCAGGGTACCTTTAAGGAAGTTTTTATTTTAAGCTACTTACTAACCAATGGGTCAGGACCTAAAAGATCAATTCCAGTCCAATCAGCTTCTTTTTTTTGTATGATTTCATTTCGCTGTATTGCATCATATTTAAACTTTTGAAAATCAGTGAAACATTACACACAATAAGTCTATTGCTGATCATTTGAGATGTTGTAGAAACAGATGATTTGTTGCCACTTTATACTACTTTAACAAACCCGCTGAGCTCCTCTCCCGACAATCGCAGAGTCGCTTCATGTAGCACTCTGTGACAGAGAGAGATGATGAATCCATGCTAATCCCCCTTTCATCACACCTAGTCCTTCTCCCCAGCTGCCTCGCCTGTGCTTCTGAATACTGGCTGCCTGTTTAATGTATTACCCGCCGTGCAGCCCGCTCTGCTTTCATCTAGCTAACCACACCACCTTGATGTTGGAGTAGTGCTTAATTCAGGGTGGTTAGAGCATCAAACAATCTGCAAGTCCAAACAACTACAGACACAAAAGGTCACCTGTGAAGTTGACGCCGGCTGTATTGTGCGGGTGAGATATTCTGCACACGCACCTGACGAATTTGTTAATGTTTGCATCATAAAAGATTTGTTTGGTGAAAGACCAGTTTGATCATTCTGCAGCAACCATTAAAACTAAATGAAATATAGATCCAAAGCTCTTTTTCTGCATGAATTCCTCCCCTTGGTTTAAAATAATCAAGCGAGGTTTAATGAGTCCAGCAGCTGACATTAAAGAGAACGGACAGAAGAGGCTTTCCCTGCCTTCCTCGGGGACACGTTGTGAAGTGATGGAAAATACAATCAGGTTTAATGAGACAGAGGAACTCCTCTTGTTGCTACCACTATTCATCCTCTCTCTTTACTCTCCTCCTCTTCCTCTAGTCAAAAGGTCTCCTCCGGGTCAGACTCCCACAAAGGTGAAACAAATAATGAATGACATCGTATTAATAATGACCTCTCCATCCTCCTCCTCCTCTTTATTCTATCCTCTCTCAAGAGCTGTCACTAATCCTGCTTCAGCTTTTAGCCGTCTCCTTCTCTAATCATAACTCAAACAGTGCATCAAAATGCAAGAACGAATGGCAGCAACAGCAATCCATCAAAACACTGGAGCCGCATGCATATCTGATGAGGAGTACAGTAGAAACAACACAACGCAACAGCATTTTGCTGATCAGGTCCATTTTTCTTTCAGGTGCTGTTTTTTTTTTTTTCAAACTGTAAACCCACTGACCCAACTTTTGAAAATGTCTACACTACTTTGTTATCAAAAGTTTGACTGCAGCGGCGGTGTTGATTCATTAAAATTGAATGTGGGAAACAAGCTGATTGAATATTGAAAATTCAATCAGTGTCCATAATGAAGTGGATGATCAACAATACAGCCGTGTTGGTGTTGGGCTTAATCAACAGAGATGTACAATGTGCTGATGGAAGCAACATTACTCCTAAATCATGACTGTTTGTAAGTATATGGGTGCATTTATTGTTTAAAGGTCTATTTATTATAAAAAGTGAGATTTTCATGGCTTATATATATTATAAAGCAGGTTGAAGTCCTATATAAATACTGTGAAAGTATCAAACCGCTCAATCCACGAAGAAACACATACAGCCCGTATTCAGAAACTGCGCTTTTGAAACAAGCCGTCAGGATTTCTGTACATTTGTGATGTCACAAATATATAACATATTTAGTCCATTTCACGGTTTTAAACAAAAACATTCTAAATGTGTCCCAGTTGATTTCCTGTTGCAGTGTATGTGAATGACATCAGCTGACAGGAAGTAAACATGGAGCCAAGCTGTTGCCTAGCAACGCAATTCCGTTGAAATGCAATAAAACAGAGCGTTTCAGACGTTAGGGTAAATACAGGCACATTCATGCAGACGGTATGAGGAAAATAAAGTGTTTTTTGAACATTACAGCCTGTGAACATGTTCTAGTAAAAACATAAAATACAAGCATGAACCTGAAAATGAGCATGATATGTGACATTAAAAGGAATGGTTTGACATTTTGGGAAATATATTTATTCTGTTGTAGACAATGAGGTTGATACTACTCAGATCTGTAAGGTAGTTATGAAGCTAAAGCCAGCAGCCGCTAACTTAACTTAGCATGAAGACTGGAAACAAGGGGAAACCATTGTCCTAAGGCAACAAAATCTGCTCACTAATTAACACGGTGTATGTTGTTTGTTTAATCCAGCTAGGACCAGTTGCCAGGCAACCAGCGGAAGGAACTAGACCCAGCCAAGAAATAGTCTGGTAGCTGTTAAAATGAAGATTTGTCATTTTTACCCAACGGTTTTGTATTAAATTAACAAACTAGATACAACTTGTGAATTAGTGCACTTCAGAGGTGCTGGTAGATGGATTTTTGTTACCTAGGCCTCCAGGTCAAATGCCTTTACACACCGGGAGCATGGCGAATAAACAACACAAAAATGAAAAAAAAATGGTCTGCGAATATTATAGTTCTAGATTTTTTTATTGTGAAAGGTAGGAACGGAAGGAGTGAATCTGGTCTGCGCTGCCTTTTGCAAGGCTGAAAGGGGTAATAAAGTTTGCCGTCCTGGTTCGGACTTTTACAATCCTTAGGCGCAACTCAACCCGTTCCGCACAACGTGATTGGTTGATGCCTTTATTCGCGGTGCGAAAGCTCAGAAAATAGACCTCGTTCCGAAAAACAAATCTGTCTCTTTTACGCTGCATAATATTTGCGTTCTGCCTGAAAGTATTCATGACAAAAACAACAATTCGAAAAAATATATCGATGTGCGAATTAATTTAAAAAACGTCCCCGGTGTGTAATGGCCTTAACTATTTCCCCGTTTTTTGTCTCTCTGCTAAGCTAAGTTAGCTAGCTGCTAGATCTAGCTTCGTACTTATTACACACAGAGAGAGTAGTAATCTTCCCATCTAATGCAAACTTTTCCTTTAAACAAACAAAATCTCTCAGTATTCTGATTTTTAACTATGTATATCCTCCTGTGTGTACTCTGTACTCTGCTGCTGCTGTTGTTAGTGAGCTTAGAGAGGTTTACGAGGGCTCTGACACCGTCCTCCACAACGCCCTTTACCACCCTCCAGGGAGCTCCCTTTGAGCCTCACGCTCTCCCCAGTCGGAAGGACAGGAACCGAAAGCGCCCCCCCCCTTCATCTGGCATAATGACAACCACTGATTATAAGGACTTGGCCAAGCAACTTCTAAGAGAGGTGAACAGAGTCGGGACTGGGAGAGAGAGAGGGGAGGAGGATAGAGATGGATAGTGTGATGGAGAGGTGTGGGTATCGAGTGTGACAAGGGAAACACCAGGTCCCTCTCATTTTCTCGTGAAACACAGCAGGTGTTGCAGCTTGCCAATGAGGCAAGTATCTGCAGGTCCAGAGTACCACAGGACACATCCTCGAAACGGTCTCAGTTTAGTTAGATTTAGGCACTTTTAGCCATCAAAACTACTACTACAATAGCTGATTGGTTCGGTTTAGGAGAGCATCACGGCTTGGGTTAAAATAAGTACGTTAATCCCGGAAGTTATCTCAGTGGGCGTGTCGTGTAGCCTGCGAGACTGCAGATACTGTAGACCATAGACTGTATATAAGAAGTGGACGTAGTCACCTTGACGTCATTGGTTTGTGGACTGCCGTTTTGAAGCCTTGAGTTCGGCATCTTGGCCGTCGCCATCTTGGTTATTTGCAACCAAACGCTGAACAAGATATTTTTAGGCGACCGAAAATGTTATAATTAACTTTCATGAACTAAAAACACACTGAAAGGGTAAAAGTTGTAGACGAAAACACAGACAACGCTGTGGTAGCGACCTGTCAATCACAAGGTAGCCACGCCCTAAAGCATCCCCTGCTTTATGGTCTATTTGACTCTAAATGGGACCATAATTTACTAAATGAACATCATGCTGTATTGAAGAAGACTTGAAACTAGCGATTGAGACCATAAACTCATGTTTACAACGTTTACTGAGGTAATAAATCAAGTGAGAAGTAGGCTCATTTTCTCATAGACTTCTATACAATCAGATTTCTTTTTGCAACCAGAGGAGTCGCCCCCTGCTGGCTATTAGAGAGAATGCAAGTTTAAGGCACTTCCGCTTTGGCCGGATTTGCCGCTGAGATAGACCTTTCTCCAGTGAGGGACAGATGCCAATGATGTAACATATGATATCATATTAGAGGCCAAACAATAGGCGGACATGCATCAGTCGACATGGAGCCACAGGGGATTACCGACTACTTTATGCTCCTCCTCTCTCAGTGATTAGTTTTTACAATCAGCGGATGCAAATTGGAATTTACTGACAGTCCATCAATCACATCCTGGCTGCAATATGTTGAGCGACTCTCGGCACGTGCCAGCAGACGTATCGTACAGTCGATTTGCTCTCAGACACTCATATATATCTCTGCACCACAGGTATATGGAACACATTAAGAACATTCGATTTTCATCTACCTTCAAGTAAAGGAGTTTGTCACAGGAGTCATTTGTCTCAGGAGCCATGAAACAACTCTGTTACAGTCATCTGTCTTACTGTGTTCAACAGGAAAAGTGTAAACTGTTGTATGTGGCAGATATGAAACATGTTTAGTGAGCTGCAATCCCATCATTTATGAGGTTAAAATGTATTACTAATATGAAGTTTATGGCAAAAAAAAAATGAGTATATGCTGTTTCAGATTAAGACAAGTAATATATTTATATATTTTACCAGTTGTGGCATTTTTTACAGTATAAACTGAAGGCAACCTAATGCTGACTGTATTTGTTTTGCTTGACATTAATTACTTGAGAAAGTGATAGATTATATTGAGTTCAGCCCAGTTAACACACTGTGGCTGTGCATTGTATAACAACATTAAACTAACTTACATTAAATTGTTTTGAACTTTCTTTTTCATTAATTGTTGATGCCATGATGTCATCTGAATTAAATCCATAATAGTTTTAGTTTTATTTTATCACATACCTAGGAGAATAGCATTAAAATAACAATCTCTTTAACAGCTGGTCTTTAATTTTCTGGATAAAAATAATGATTTTTTTGTTGTACGTTATTGTCCCACAAGACAATGCACGAAGGAAATAGAGGAGCTACTCACAGCTGCCCCAAAAAAATAATAAAATGAAATGAAATGGTGGTGAGGAAATCACAACAAAATAAATAAATACATATTATATTAAACACAATTCTGATTATTTATTTAGACCCTTTTTTTCTTGTAAATTACTGAATAATTTTAATTCTTCAAGACTCTAAATATTCTACCAAAATTAGGGAACTGCTTGCAACTGCAAGATTGTATGCAACCAATAACGAGGAGTTGCAAGTAGAGATTGTTTTTGTTTTAAGGGGTCACAAACCAAATGGTTGAACCACTATAATAACTCCAAATGGAGTAATCGTTTTTTTACAGTACATACAATTAGTAAGTAGTATGGAGCAGATCTGTACAACTAGTGACTGTTTGGCAAGAGGCAGTTTGCTCTCCCAGATGTTTTCCAGCTGTGACAGAAGATAAAGCCTATTTACTGAGTTGAACATCCAGGCCGATGTGTGGTTAAGCATGGAAGCAACCTGGCGGTAAGAGTACAGGACAGACAAGTGGGGAAATGAGGAGTAATATGATGTGAGAGAGTCATTAAAATAAAAGCCTGGAGTAAAAAAAAAAGAACAGCAGAAATTGGGAAATTCCTTGTTTTGTGTGCACAAATGCACAAACTGCACACTCACCAGCCTTGGTTCACTGAGTTCATTGTGTTTAGCAGTCTGGAGAGGTGGATGCAGTCTCTCTCTCACCAAATCATTCCTCTGTACTCAATAGGAAAAGAGAGTGATTAATTAGTATGGCCCGCAGCTATAAAGGCTCCAAATACAGTAAGTTGTCATCGCCGGTCCCGGGGGTGTCTCTCGGGTCAAAACAGACCACAGTTTCCCTCAGAGTTATGTGCCCACAAACATCTAATGCTATCCAAAACTCAAGGGGCTAAAGTTAATATATGGTTGGCCGTGGCAACTCATATCTTTGATTGAAGAAGTAATCGGCGGCGGTGGTGAAGTTCAGTCATTTAATATTCTGATCAGCCTCACAGAGAAATCTGGATGTGGCCATCTAATAGCAGCACAGATCAGATGGGATGAAAGTGTGGTCATTATTTTTAAGCAGCAGTTTCAGTCTGACAGCTGTGAACCCCCTCTACTGGATCACTGGAGAAATACTGCTGTGATTTCCCTCATGTTTGCAATTTGAATAGGGACACTCAGAAAAGTATTCTTAATCCCTGGCTAAAGTCGCCCAAATTTTAGTCACCTGAGAGAAAATAAGAGAGAAAGACGGCCTTCTTTAACCCACAAACTAATCATTTGATAATTCATCACCTGTCCAATAAAGACGATTGGTGGTTTATGGCGTAATTAGACTGAAGCAGGCCATGACATCCTTCATAATTAGTGGACAGAGGTCCTTGAATGACAATGAGTAATATGCCAGAGAAGATATGTGGATGCTATCATGGCACTGTTGTGATCTGTAGCAGGAGGTCTCTGCATCAGAAAACAGCTCTTTATAATTGCAACTAATACCACTACTGATGGTGCTGTTATTTATTATAATCACACTAATAATGAGTTGTACATATAAATAACGAGTGTACTGATGTTAACGCTGTGTGTTCGCCATTAATTCAACTACTGTGCAGTGCCCGTTGCTTGGCCTGCGGGGCAGACTTCACCATTAGGCATGGTTGGCAACTCCCCAGGGCCCCCAACTATACTACAACTATACTATACTAACACCTATATATTTATTATGATGTTTAGATATGAAAAATATTAAATTATGTTGCTACTCTAACTCATTGTACCCTAAAATAACTTACAAAAGGCCCCCAAAGCACTTGAAACAAAATATGCAACTGTAGTATACATAGGCCTACTACTTACTGTGTAGCCTACTTCTACTTCTACTTCAGAGGAAAACTATGTAGTACTAAATTTACCAAACAGAGAAATGTTACTGGTTACGCTGCAGATTCAGATTTTACTCACAAAATATAACAGTTGATATATGATGCACTATTATTGATTAAACTATCCAGCATTATATTAGAATTGAAAGCTAGCGGTGAGGTGAGGAGATTGCAACCAACTGAAACCTCTCCAAGCATGTTGGAGAGCTACGGTGGCCGACGCGAAAACACGAATATCCGTCTCTGGAGCCATTTGGAGCAGAGCCAGTGCTTAGAGTGTGTGTGTATAAGGGAAGTGAGTGGTGAAGCAAGAGAGAGAGCGGCGGCCACAGGAGCGAGTAATGTTATCGACTCCGACCTAAGCAGGAAATGTTAACAGAGTTTGGTTTGTCCGTTCTGGGCTACTGTTGAAACATGGCGGTGCAACATGGTGGACTCCGTGAAGAGGACCCGCTCCCTATGTAGATATAAACGTCTCATTCTAAGCTAAAGAAAACACAACGATTCTTATCATCAGGTGATTATACACTAAAGAAAACATACTTATTAATATTATATTCCGTTTCTGCCTATATATCCCCATGATTGTTACACACTGGTCCCTTAAGTAAATGTAAGTACATTATGCTGATAATAACTCTTTTTCACTCTTCACTTGAAGTAAACATTTGAATGCAGGACTTTTACTGTGCGGTATTAATGGTTGTACTATTAATAGTTAATAGTTTTCCTTCAGAAAAAAAGTTTTGAGTAGGCCTACTTCTTCTACCACTGACGATACCAACATTCCCAGTTAGAGAAAGGGTGAAAAGTAAAGCAAGACAATGTTTTCCTGTGGCCCCCAAATCACTAAATCCACCCCTGAAACACACGGTGAAATAAACTTAGCAGAGGTGATTTCCAAATATGCATATTAGTCGCTTGCTTTGATACAACCACCGCTGTTATAAAGTAAAGCGTGGATTTCATTTTTTTTTTTTTTTTTTATTTATTTATTTTTTAAATTTTCATCACAAACAAACAAACAAAAAAAATAACATGCATGGATTTAATTAACGGGGGTATTTTGCTGGCAGTAACATTACTTGTGTTACAAGTTAATATCAAACAGGAAGTAGTCTTACTCATCGGGAAAACAAAACTCAGCTAGGTCGGTTTACTCACGGTCAGAAACACCGGTGAAACACACTCTGGTTTGATTCTGCTTCCAGTTATCCGATTGTGTTGACCCCAGGGAAGTGAAGAAGAGTCAGGTTGAAATTTTAGTATATCCAGACTCCAACAGCAAAAGTGAAAAGCTGGCTGCAGAGCCGACATGTTCGATTCTGTTAACAGAAACCGGAAGTCCCGCCCCCCGCTGCTGCACATGCGCAGTGTGCTTCAAGTAGATTGGATGAACGGTTATTTGCGTTATATTTGAGGGACGCACCCACAGACAGTGTTGCCAGATCAGATTGAAAGTTTCCAGCCCAATCACAACTTAAATCTGCCCATTTCAATCAAAAACAGCCCAGATCATAACCTTGCCAGAAACCCATGTAAAACTATAAAACCATTAATAGAAAACACTGCATACAAAACTTTATATCTGCATCAAATAACCAAAGACAAAATGTTAGATAAATATCGCAACCCACAAAGAGTGAAGTCAAACAACCAAACAAATTCCCGTATCAATGTCAAAGATGTCAAGGTAATATAGGTCCTCCCTTATTCACAACAACGATTGAATACATGTCAATCAAATATTTCTCAAATTAAATGAGTCAATAATATATGTGAGTGGACACAACGAGGTTTACTGAATTTTTTATCTGTTTTTGACCCTAAAATGACAGCTTGTTTGGTAATATTGTTTTCACCATATTTTTATTAATACCCCGCCAAATGTTGACAAAAGTAGCCCAAATTTCATCTACCAGCCCAACTTAATCAAAAGTAGCCCAATTGGGTGGAAACCAGCCCAATCTGGCAACACAGCCCAAAGAGATAGTTAGAGGAAGTGTTGTAGTTCCTCACTGTGGCCACTAAAAGGCGCTGAACACTCATAATAAATAATAATAATAATAAATAAATTGATACCTTATGATAATAACAAGAATACCGGTAATCAGTATAAATTCCTGTAGTATTTCCACTTAATTAATTCCATATTATTTCCACAAGTACATAATAAATAAAAACACAAATATATTCTGTATTTATTTCTAATTAACTGGTTATTTTTGCTGCTTATTGGTGTTGTTTTTTGGCTAAGTGTATTTCTCACATTTATTTTCTCATTTATATTGATATTTAGTTTAGTATATAATACAATATAATAAATGCTTATTGTCCACCAGGGTGGTTATTTGTCTACGGCTCACCAAACTAAGGAAACAACAACATAAAAAGCAGGCAAGCAGTTAGTGAAAACAAATACATTGACAGGTCATATTACACATTAAAACAATTCATATCAGTGTCTGTGGTTTAGATCTACTCACTTTGTTGAGTTAAGAATACAAAAATATTATGGATGTCACTCAATTTAAATATTTTATCACGATTAATCGCATGATTGTCCATGATTAATCATGATTAATCGCAAATTAATCACACTTGTTTTTATCTGTTCAAAATGTACCCTAAAGGGAGATTTGTCAAGGATTTAATACTCTTATCAACATGGGAGGGCACAAATATGCTGCTTTATGCAAATGTATGTTTATATTTATAACAAATTGCAATTAAAGAAAGCGTTAAAGAAATTAGTGGCATTAAAACAAATTTCTGTTAACACATTATTATCGCTTTAACTTTGACAGCCCTAAAAAAAATATTTGAAAATATTAAGCTTCCATACTGATCTTGCCAATTTGAATTAGGGTAAAACCAGATATTTTATTAAATATATGCAATTTTTTCCCAATAATTTAGAAAACACTTAACATTAATATGATATATAACAACACTTAAGCATTCTTTAGAAAAGTCTTGTGCTGAAACATATTTGGTGAACAGTAGATGGCAGCAACAATACCCAGAAGCCTTTTAGAGTCTCTCTACCAGGAATGCAGAAGAGGAAGAAGAAAGAGGAGGAGGAGGAAGAAGAAGGTAGGTGTGTTTCTGAAAAGGGTGTTGTTACTGTTGGGAGCGTTTGAGGCAACTACAGGACACAGATTCATATGTTGTGAGCTGAGAACCAAACCGGGTTTACTACATTGTTCAGGTTTGTTAACTTTGTTATATGTATTCAGAAATGTTCATTTATGGTGTTTTACAGTCTTCTGCTACAGTCACTGTTGCTCACTTCAATCCTTGAGTCTAAACTATGAATTTGAAAAAAGAAACGCACCAACTAGCTGTCAGGCTGACTCAGTTTTCCTCATGTCCTGCAGTCTGGTCAGATTTCAATGGAGATGCAGCACAGCAGCAACAACAGTGTGACTGACTTCCAGCAGCTGTGGGGACGTGGGACCACCCTGTTGAACAGCTTTTATGATGACCCCAAGGTAACACCCTGCGTCTATCAAAAAATAATCTTTATTTTGTGTTTGCTTTTCCATAAGCAAATCTGTAAATGACAGCTGCTTTATGTCTTTCTCTGTTTAACAGGTAGCACAGCTGATGAGCACCAGAATGGGGCAGTACCTGAGCAGCCACCCTTTCTTCGCTCTCACTGTGTTGGTGTTCGGCACCATGTCTGCACTCCCTGTCGGACTTTTCCTCTCTTTTGCTATTGTGACCTTTATAATGTCGGCAGTAGGTTTTGTTTTCTTTGAAGGTAAGTGTAATCATGTTAAAAACATGTTTCCTATCTTCTTCAAGCTGAAATCTACTCATCTGACAATACTTTTTATTAACCAAAAACGTGTTATTTCTCTGTGTGTCAGTGTTCCTGTTGTTTGTAGGAGGATTGACTCTGCTGAGTGTGCTCTCTGGCATCGCCCTCTTCTCTGTCATGGTTTCACTCATCTTTAATATGGTTTATATCACCCTGTCCAACATCCTCATCCGCTATTACCCGCATCTGACGAAGGTAATGTACTGTAGAATCAGCAAGAGGCGTTTGGTGAATGCACACCAGGGATTCAGGGTGTATTTTGAAAAGAAATAGATGAAAGCACACATGATTATATTGTCTATTTTGGTAATGGGTTTCATACACTTTCTGTAATAAAACGTAAAAAAGCAAATATCTTATCAAATGGGGGTCCGTGGTCTAAATTGTGTCAGGTTAGGGGTCCTTGACGTGAAAAAGTTTGGGAACCACTGGGGTAATATATACTGAAACATCAGTGATACAATAAAATCAATTAAGTTTAGTCATCCTCTCTTGTAAAACGATAATTACACACATTCATAGGCGCGGCAAGTTTATTTATATAGCACATTTCATACACGGAGGCAGCTCAAGGTGCTTTACTTAGTGAAGTTACAAAAAAAGTTAAAGACAAGCGAAGAGAAATAAAAGTGCATAAAACTTCTTTTGACATAAAGAAGTTTAAAAAGACACAAGTAGGAAGAATAAAAGAATATAAAATAAATAAATACAAATAAAAAGTTTAAAATAGGCTAAAATAATAATAATAAATAAATAAATAATAGTAATAATAAATATAATTAAAAAAAAACATAAAAAGGCAAAATAAAAGTGAAATTTCAGTGCAAATCAAACAGTGCAATTTCAATATTAAAATCTGTGACATTTTTTCCACATTGTATTTATTTTTTCCTCTTTTGTTCTTCATTTCTTCCAGCAAGGTAAAGTCCAGGAGGAGGAGAGTGAATGCGAAACTTCAAAACTGAAGGAAATGCATTAGCTCGAGTCTTCTTCTTCTCTCTCGATGGTCAACTTTCACATGGACCAGCTCAAAATCACCTTAAATCAGCACTAGTGAAGCTCGGTGGGTGGGATTCAGAGGATTCAGAGGATTCAGAGGATTCAGACACTTGAATGGAGCTTACTGTACTGTATTTAACAGATTTCCCTGACGGTTACTGAATGTCTAAAGTCTAAATTATTGTTACTACATATTTTTCTAAAATGCCTGAGTGTCATTATCTCTATATATGTAGGCATTTTATACAAGTATAAAACGTCTACATGGAATACTAATCTTGCCTTAATAGTCATATACAATTTATTCTATTTATGCACTACGCACATATCTTGAAATGGCGCCTCATTTCAAGTAACCAAAAAAAAGAGGAAAATGTTGACTCATCCAAATAAGACATGCACTATTCCTATTTTCCATATTATGATCCTATTTTCCATATTATGGTTTTGAGTCTGTGTATGTCTGTAGATATCTGATGCACATGCCTACAAAAGAAATGCACTACAAAATAACTGTTGCATATTTATGTTTGCTGTTACCTCTTTCAAAGAGCACAATGTTGTACGTTTGTAATGCAGCTTTGAATAAATGCTCATCAGAATGAACGTGTGTTGTTTGGTCTTCTGTCCAAACAGAGATGGAGACGTTTCTTGGCTTTAAAATATAACGGATCCAAAACAATGTATTGTTGGTGATAGATTATCTGTTGTATGGCACACACCAATCGATTTTGAATTGATTTATTATTATGTAGTATAACTAATACAGTATACATTTTTCCTCATGAGAAAATATCCTCATGTATGACAAAGAACTTGAGATGAGTTTGTATGTATTTTTATTTCAATAATCTTTACTGGAGTAAACTGGAGTTTACTAAACATATTATGTTCTGTGTAATGACTAATAATCTAATGATATAATATTAAATAGTATAACAGTCACAGGGGACATTTTTCTGCATTGAGTACTTTTACGATTAATACTTTAAAGGTGCGAAATGCGAGATTTGGGAGCATTTCTATTGCCTCCACATGGCTCTCAACATGGCGACGACTGAGCCGGCGACTTGCAGCTAACGGTGCTAACAGTGCTAACATTGAAAACAATGGCAACACCGCTAACAGAGATTATAGTGTTAATCTGGAGGGGAATCAGAGGGTGGGTGTACCGCTACCGCCATCAGCTGTAATCGCCGTATGAGAGCATTGCAGAGCGGCGGCCGTGAGTTAGCCAGTGGGGCACGCTCACATGCAAGAAAAACGCGCGCGGACCCGCTATGTCAACAAAGTAAAGAGAAGCTCTAATTACAACACTCACAGAGGGAGAGTGATTTCATTCTCTGCTCAGGTAGACATTACTCCTCTACATCTTTACATAGTAAACAGTTATTTGATGCTATATTAATGCTCTGGATATCATATAGAGCACCTTTAAGTACATTTTACTGATTATAGTTACGTACTTTTACTTAAGTAACATTTTCAATGCAGGATATTTACTTCTAACAGTATCTTTACAGTGTGTTATTAACACTTAAACTTCAGTGAAGTATCTGAATATTTCCTCTACCACTGTCCGTAGCGCTACTAGTGGTCAAAAACTCCACAATGCACCTTTAAAAAAACGTGTGCGCCTCTCATCTGTGCTTGCATGATTTAAATAATCAAACAGCGACACCGGAGGGTAATTCTCATAAAATCTTTAATGGAGGTGATATCATGCAAAAAAAAAAAAAAAAAGACATAAAAAGTTGAAATAATCCTTTAGGAACGAGTAATTTGAAAAAAAAAAAAAAAAAAATGAACAAGAGGCCTTTAAATTTAATAGAAATGCACCCATTGAACACTGATCACCCCTACACAATTATAGACCAGCACCATGTCAGATCTGTTTAATTGTCCACACTCCAGACATACAGTTAACATTTGAAATGTCACAACCAGTCAAAGTGCTGGAGGATTTACATGCTAAATAACATTATTTAGCCGTTCCTTATTGCTTTACTCTTGACTTAAACCTCGAGATGACCGATAAGTCACTGTTTGAAGGTGTTTGTGAGTTTGTTACGGGGTGCGATGCTAGCAGAAACAAAGTTTGTGCTCTATCTACATCCAAAATGTGATGTAGTGTTGTTTAAAGATTGTGTGAAATCTATATTAAAGCTGTAGAACAACTGGTGCATTTTATTTTCTTCAATACAGTCAGCTGAGGAAAAAAAAGATCAATAAACACATGAAAGGTTTAATTCAAAGTGAGATAGCCACCATTTAAAAATACTGACATCTATGTCCAAAAGATTGCTGGCAGTAAAGTAATTTATTTCATGGGTTACTTCTTAAACCTAAGATGAAACTACAAATCCTCTTATGAGTTGTTTACAAAAGGTTTCAGATTTATAGACGAGAATTAAAATGTGTTTTGAGCAATTTTAGAAAGCAATGTTTTTACAAAATGCACGTGTGTGTTGGCATGAAAGTGTTGCTGTTGGCATCTTTAAATATTCCCATGAGAAGGTTCATGTATTACAGTATATGCAGACAAAAAAAAGTTAAAAAAAAAAATAAAAATACGGTGAGAAAGCGTACATAATCCCCATCAGGCACTCAGATACATTACCTCTTTACCTCACTCTTTAATAAGACTGTACATTTGTGCATTGCATTACCAAGTCAAACAAGGTACTTTTCAGAGTCGACCCTATTTGTGACATTATAAAAAAATAAAAAACAAGCGTATACACCTCACATGTAGAAAAAAAAAAGCCTTTTCTCCTATTTGAACAGCAATGAAAAGAAGTTTAAGGCAAGATGCTGAACACAGAAATCCAAAGGTTGACCTGGCATGGTTTTTGTTCAGCTCTGGTGTTTGTTGGCATTTACCAGATCAATCAGCGATCATCAAGAAGACTAGTGTTTTTCCCCCGATAGTTGGCTCTCTGTCTCAGGCATCTTTTGCTGTAGGTCACGAGATTACATGATGTCATCTCCACACCCCCCTGAGTCTGCTGGGAGTCTCCGTCTCCTTCTGTGTGTCTTACGCCGGCAGGCTCAGCTTCTTGCCTTTCAACACTGAGGGGTGAGACAGAAAGATAGACCGTCAGAAACCATCACAGGGCCGTTATATGTTCATGCTGCCATAGATGATTTACACCACTTTGATTTGATCGTTTGAAAGAGCCAGAGTTTCCTTTTTCAAGGAGCTTTTAATCCATTGATTTGTGTTCAGAAGTAACCCCCCCCTGTGGTTGCCCTTATCAACGAAACACTTCCAGGAAGTAGAAAGCTCAAAGAATTCAACTAAAAGACCCATGTGCACATTCCAATCTAAAGTACCGTGAAGATACAGCAATTAAGACCGATGACAGATTTTTAAAAAACAACAAAGTGTTTGAGACACAATTTTCACACAGAAGATCCAACAAAGAGACATGTTGTTCTTATTCTTCTGTGTTTGAATGGAAGGAGAAACTCAGAGGTGGAAAAGGAAACTGAAAACTCCAGATGTCTGTCTCCAAAACAGACAGATCCGCTGAGTGTCTTATGCAGATTTATTTCTGCTGCACAACATAAAACAAATGGCAACTTAACCTGCTTTTTTCTTTTAAGTGAAAGTTTCTTTTAACTTTTTTGCTGTTTTGTTAAGTCTGTTGTTTGTTCTTTTATGTGAAATTTGTAAAGGCCCCGACATACCAAGTCGACGATCGGCCGTCGGACAATTTGGGGCCATCATTGAGCGTAAGACAAAGGTAAGACAAAGGCGACGCAACAGTCGGCCTTCATCGCCGCTTGTTATTTGATGACGGCTTGGTGTGTCTGGGCCTTAAGAGAAATGCTGAATCTCAATGGGAAATTAAAGATTAAATAAAATGGGAAAAAATGTTTTTTTCTCTAGAGTTCCTGGGCCATCAGAAAGTACCCAAAGACTTTTTGGGAGCCAGGAGGAACTGAACTTAGACTCGAGTTTGCTTTCTCCTGTTCTAATTTTAGTTTTATGTGTGGTTTTTAATTTTAACATCAGGCCGAGGGACAGCAGTTGAAAATCAGCCTTTTGGCGTTCTGCGTTCATTAAAAAAGGTTCCTGGAAAAGGTCCTGTAGTGGGAACAAAAGTATCAACCACTATCAATGAAGAAGTTGAAAAGATCCTCAACTAGATGTTGGCCCAGAGAAAACCACTGTATTGACGTTAATGTACAGAAATAACTGGCTCTAGTAACAACAAATGGTGCACTAGAGTGAATCGTTGCTGGTTTTGAAGCACTGCGATGTGATTGAGGAGTGTTATTAGTGATGGAAAAGACCTTGATCTGTCTCGACTTTACTCACAAGCTATTTCTTTCTAATGCGTCTGTAAGAAATAGAGGATCCACAATCCACAGTCCTGGTTTTGTAAGAAATAATGGATTGTGAAGTTCAACCGATGCTAATATGAGGCTTCAGCAGACTGGGTTAACCAAATCAAGTGCGTACTTCCTAACTGACAATCTTTTTCAGCACAAAATCCCCCTTTGTGTGTTTCCTGGGAGAGGGTTTCCTTGCAGTAATAAAAGAGGGAGTTTCGTACAAAAAAGACCACTTGTTTCATAAAATTCACACCGCTTAAGCCAAATTAGTTTCAACTGAACCTTAGAATGAGGTTTTGCAAGGAACAAGGACTGTGGCTCTCCTTCATCGAAGTTACTCTATCGCTACTTGATCACGTCAGGGCCACGAGGAATGATTACATCAACTTATAACTCTTTACATAAACATAAGTGTTGTGTTAAGATAGACTATAAGAAAAAGTGAACCAGTCCTTTATGCTTTTTACTGTAACTGAATAAGAAACATAACAATTGGTCATTTAGCACCATATTTCATGTGTATAACAAGAGTCCTTATACAGTAAAAAAAAAAATAATTAATCATTTTGTTCCCCACGTATTGCCTGATAATTACTCTCATATTTCCTTAGTTTTATCTGTCTAATGACATAAAGCAGGAAACCCACCTTTGGTGACATAAAGGTAGAAGAAGTCACAGTAGAGGACAGTCTGGACCAAACCGGCCACGATGGCGATCAGGTCAAAGAAGCCTTCAAAGTAGAAACGCCAGATCCAGTTGAAGAGATAGAGGGCCCGATACAGGCCCAGGCAGAACAGGTAGTGGGTGGTGATCGTCTCCGCCTCGCCGGTCTTGCTGATCATGAAGAGCTGCGGCAGGATTGCCACCGACTCCAGGTAGATGGAGAACGTCCACAGGATCTGATGACAGATACATGTACACATAAATGTGCAGGAATACAATGAACTTTTAGACAATTAATATAATTCATCCTACAGTAAGATTAGACGACATAGTGGTCAGCTCTTATGTCACGCTTTCACAACAATACAGGAGGTCGAACTCACCTCCAGGAGAGAGAAGTCGTGGTTGATGAGGACAGCAAGACCCCCGACGGGAACGACCAGGAACTCCACTCTGAAACTGTCATGGTTGCCATCGTAGGTGGCCCTGAACTTCGCGTAGATCAGGTAGACTGTGGCATACGCACAACCGATGTAGATCACCTGGAAAACAACAGCTGGTCATTGAAGGTACTGGGGAGAAGTATGGGACTTGTATAAAAGGCTGCTGGTCAGAGAGCTGAGGCGTGATTAGAGTATTACCTTCATGCATGTGTTATAGAAGGAGATGAAGGCGGTGAGCAGATCCAAGTAGCGCGTGGTGAACACTATAGCAAACAGGATTTGGCTCTTTCCAGAGATACCTTTAAGAGAAATATCAAGCAGATTTAACATTCATGTTGAGCCATCAGCAACTACAGAACAAGTCGTTTGGATAAAACATGAATCATAAATGCTTTTCCTTGTTGAAGGGTGACATCTACTGGAAACATGATGAATATATATCTGGAAAAATCATCAATCTCAGACCTTTTGGACTTGTTTCGACAGGCAGAAATAATAACATTGCATGTATAGTGTCCCTTATTTACAGTCAATCTTACTTACTTTACTAGCTAATGCTATCTTAGTGAAAGTGCACAAACTGATGACCTCTTAGGTTGGCAGGCATAGGAGCAACTCATGGATTTGTGTTCTTGAACTTACAGTACAAACATCACAGGGCATCATAAGAAAACAAGGGGCCTGTACGCATCTCTGACCTGATCACAGCAGCCTCTTACAACATTATTTTGGTTCCAAGGACATAGCTGGACATCCCTCACTGACCTTTACCATGCCTAAAAAATTACGAGGTTTATCTTGCAAATAAGCTTAACATGCTTTAAGATGCACACAGATCCACACAGGGCAGCAGGGTAGTTAACTAGCACTGACGCCTTAGCAAAAAGGTTCTTGGTTCGAACCTGCCAGCTTTTCTGTGTGGAGTTGTATATTGTTTGTGTCTGCGTGGGATTCCTCCCACAGTCTCAAGACATGCATGTTAGGTGAACTGGAAACTCTAAATCAAATTGATTGATTGAACTGAACTGTTGTATATGTCAGCCCTGTGATAGCCTGGCGACCTTTCCAAAATGTACCCCTGGTTGTCATCCTAATTCATGCTGGGATAGGCTCCAGGGCCCCGCAAAGGATAAGCAGGTCCTGGTCCTCCGAGAGACTGATCTAGCATTTTTCTGCATCTTTTCTTATACCTGTAATTCATATTTTACATGCAAATATTAACTCAGTCAATACTTTAATTCAATGGCAAAGAGATGTATCCTCTCAAAGTAGTGCTATGATGTTGGATATTACAGGGACTGTGATAAATGCAAAGGCAGATCCCACTGTTCTGATTGCAGAAAAAAAGTAAACTTGTTTTACTCAGATTTTAAGCATATTGTGGTGTGTTCTTTATACTATGACAGTTTTGTTGATCAATATCTTCTCTGATCCATTTTCTTTATGTTTCTGTGTACTTTATTTACCTAATATTGTCATTCTGTTTGTCCATTGTGTAATTATACTATTGTTATTTCTGTCTACTATACACAACATCTATTGCATGTCTCTCAGTCCTGGAAGAAGGTGCTTTTTGTAATTTCTTCCCCTTTTATCTCATTAAAGGCAAATATATTAGTTGTGGTTATTTTTTACAGATTATGGACTAAGATAACTCTCTCTGAGAAACATTTTAAACTTAAGATATAACTTAGATGTAGATACAACTAGGTAATATCTAACCATGTTAGCCTAAATTACACATAACAATACCAACTCTTAGTTGTAACCTCACATAACCTCCATTAACTTTGAACCTCCAATCAACACTCCAGCTTTGCGGACCAATCAAAGCACTTCTCCTCATAACCGAAGTAGGATCCACCAATGTGTCCTCTTGACTTTACACCTGAATTCACTGTTATCTGTGTGCTTCAACGTATAGTTTACTATTTAATACACATATGTTATAATAAGAGCTGGAGAAATTAAGCATGGTAAAAAAAGGCAACACAAACTACTTTAGCAGGTTAGCTACTTCCCTAGCGCGTTCGAGAACGCCACGTCAGAAGCCAGACAAAAAAAATCGAGCACCGAACTTCAAACTAACAGAGCAGGAGCGCATCGATGGGTGAAGTGTAGAGAAAACAAAAACAAAGGTAGAAATACACCAATTAATCTGATAAACGTTGTATTGATAACGTAATAATTTGCTCATGCATGTACTAAGCAGCAGGCACCTGAGTGACTACCTAAATCCTTGCTAAATTAGCTGATGCTATGCTATATTCATGACATTGTTGGCACTAACTTCACTATTTAAATACATATATGTGTAGTAAATGTAGCAGTAGACTGTGATGGAGGTGCAGATAGTTGTTATCAGCAGCTAGCCCATTGGCTGCTAAAGCTATTAGCCACACAATCAAATGAATGGGTGGGAAAGGTTAGCATGTAGCTAACGTTAGCTAGCTTGGAGCTGAGAAGATAGAAGGCAAAAACGACCAGTTTGCTATTTTAAAGAAAGGCAAAGTTAATCAGTAACGTTAGGAACACACTATTGCAGCATGTGTAGTAAGATTAAAGCTCTCGCTCACCTGCACATGACCTGCTTTTCCATATTTTGAGCAGCAGGATGATGATAGCAGCCAGATGAGAGAGGTCTCCTGTCAGTCTGAAGACATTCATGGTTGCAGAATCAATTAACAAACACTAGATAGGATGATAATAAAGAAGTCCTCCTTTGACACACTTAATGCTGTGTTGTGTGAAAGCTTCTCCTCTTTAATTCAGCAGCAAACCGAGCTGTGGTGCTTCACGGCGATTGGAAATATGGCGAGAGTGCAGGTCGACGTGGAAGGGGGCGGGACGAAAACACACAGAGGGGTTCTGATTGGTCTAAAAATCTGACTGACAGCTCCAGAAGACTCGCCCACAACGAGCCGAACGGAAGGAGAGATTAAAACTGCTAGAGCCCTGTGTGAATGAGGAGGGAGAGCACACAGGGTGGGACCAGACAGCAGGCTAGTTAAACAGCATAGTTTTGATATGGGCACAGCATAAAATTGCCCTGTGTAATGGGATAGATGATGTAGGCTCTTTATTCATCATTGTGTTGGGTTGTTATTACTGATGCATCAACATGTGGGTGATGATTTAATGTTGAAGCTTGTCGACGTGGAGCTAATTCTAGCAACTTCATATACTGTAATCTGAAACAAATAATATAATAAATAAATTATAATAATTTTATTTATATAGCACTTGTCAAACCTAAGCGCAAAGTGCTTTCCAGATTAAAAAATGTAGAGAATAAAAATTAAATAATCTAAATCCCATATATTCCCCCCTATATGACACTTAAATTAGGAACATTAGAGCACATCTATCATGCAGCACTGAGACCATATATATGTATACATAAAATTGAGGTGCAAGTGCAAAATAAGAGAAATAACTAAATAAAATGAAATGACGCTGTATGGGTTGGTTTTCCTCCTGTCCTCTCCAATTTTGAGTCACTAGCCGCCACTGATATACTATATATGTGTGTGTGTGTGTATGTGTGTGTGTGTGTGTGTGTGTGTGTGTGTGTGTGTCAAAATCTACATTTATGACCTCAACCATTTTGGCTAATACTGTGCTTATATGATGCTCATTATTAACATGGGGCTGTGTACAGTAATAGAAAAGGAATACTGTACATAAATGAATATAACATTTTGTCTCTATATTTAATGTGATTTCACTGTGTATATATATTTTCTATCAAACCAGAACTAGATATTTAGCTTTATTTTACCACTTTAATACGTTTGCAGACAGCCCTTTAATGAACAACATTACAGTCTCAGGGGTATCACTGTTTCTCTACATTGCATGTTGCTTTCTGAGCATTTCTAACCATACATTTTCCTCTTTTCTTAAATCGCTCCATCGGCTAGACACAGAGACAATGGTTCACTTCTTATCACTTCTTACAGAAAATGTTAGGCTATAACAGGCTGATGAGGCTAACCTGTGGTTTCCTGTTTATAATGACACAAATCTTTCAGCGTTCTGACCATGCCTTCATCTGTTTGCACTTGGTATTATAAATACCATCGTTATCATGTCATGTTACTATAAAAACACTGCCTCATGTTTATGAAAATCCACAGCGTTACCGAACAGCTGCTAAGGACAGAAAAATAAGTGGGAACTAAGTGTTGAGGAAGTGCAACGTACCCACTTCCCATGTTGTCACCCAGTTAGACAGCATCATGCGAGGAGTGATAAGATCATTCACAAGCTGTCAAGCCTCAGACATGGACCGGTTGTTTTGGTTTTCTCTCCTGCTCACCTACCTGCCAGTAACAGGTAAGATGTATGAGTTATGTCTTTCTTAGCATTAGTGCTTTAGGGAATAATGTTTTCAGGGAATCAGCTTCTATTCAACAGTGACTGGTTCTCTGGAACATTTTGGGCTAGAAGATACTGATATCTGTTAAATGTCTCTGTCTATTCATTCCAGAGAGCACGAAACAAGACGAGAGCTGCTTATCGCAGCCAAACGAGGTGATCTGGCAGCATAAAGGACAAAGTGCTGTTCTCAACTGTACCGTCAGATCAGATTGTCCAGCCCAAGACCTGCATTATGAGTGGTTTACTTTCAACAAACACGGCCATATTCGACTCGACCTGAGTAGCAATTCTCTCAAGTACACTCTGGACGGAGCATCTTTACACATCAAGTCGCTTCACGCCAATGACAGCGGGGTCTACTACTGTGCTGCAGCATCGAGGGGTGACCCAGCACCCGGCGCCCAGCATGTAGGGTTGGGTACAACTCTTCGGGGTAAGAGTCTGATTTTAAAGGTGAGGCGCAGATGTTTGGATGTGTTGATTGAGATGACAGACAGCTTTTCTTTTGTTTTCAGGCCACGTTAAAACAAAGAGTCCCATTCTTTTGTTGGCATTGTGGGCATTGTTTGCCCTCTTGGCAGTCTACAACCTGGCAGTAGTGACACTTATTATAAAGAAGGTAAATTACTTATATATATTTATTTTATGTATTGTTAAGATCGATCAGAGTTCATACAAACAAGACTGAAAATGTGCTGATTTGAAATGTTCCTCTCTGTTCTAGTATGGCTGCAATATGAACGTCTGCAGAAGGATGTGCAAAACTGAGGTTGTAGACAAGAGTCAGATTTTCTGTTTTAATTTGTGTTTCATGTGTTTACTAAACGGGGAAAAGCCAACAGAAGCAAAAAGGGGAACAGGAACCAAGGCCTCTGTAAATTACTGACCAGAAGAGGCTCTTACAACACCACAAATGATGAAGCAGTTGGCTTTTCTTATCACCAAAAAAAAGAAAAGTAATTTCAAAATATCTTAATGTGTTGTAACAAATTTCTTCTTGACTTTCCGAACAGGATAACTCGACTAAAAAAGCGCAATTCAGTAACGTGCTGCAAGAAATGTACCGCAAAAGGAACTTGAACGGAGGCAAAAATACTGTGAGCAGAAATCAAGCCGAGGTAAATCCTGTTGCAGCATGTTATGGTTAGATTTAGTCAACAGACAGATTGCGTAAGCATGGAACTTCTGCATAACTTGTGTTGTTGCAGCATGCATGTAGTTTTTACCATCATTTTCATATAGAATTTAATCTCGTTGCAGGCTGCAAGCACTGACTTCAACATCTCAACTGATGACATCTATCAAAATGTCTAAGTGTCATTCAAGGATGTTAAATGACACTCAGACCTCCGTCATCCGGACTGAGAGGAAATTCCAAAACCATGAAACATGTGAGGGAGGAGGCGGTTATTTGACAGAGGAAATGAGCAAATCATCAAAGGCTGCAAGTTAGTTCTCATGAAGTGATAAATAACAACAAACACTTTTCTCTCCAGTTTAACAGTTTTCAGCAGGGATAAACAGACGGCATCTCTTAAGGCACTTTTATTCATGTTCTGTTGATTGTAATTAATATGGGAGCACCTTCAACCATTTCAAAACCAAGGCAGTGTTTACATGGGGGAAGAAATAAAGTATTTAAGCTGCAGTAGGTAGAAATGGAGCAAATATGATTGAAAAAAGTTAGTTTTATTAAACAGTCACTATATCCTGACAGTAGTACATGAGACAGGTAATCTGAAAGAATCATGTTCCTCCGTGTCCTCCGGTGTCCTCCGCTGCTCCTAACGGCACCTGCAACAGACCGGAGGAAAACAACAAATCAGAGCCGAGCTGGAGCCTTGTCGTCTCTGAGCATCTGTCAATCACTCGTGAACTCTGATCAAACGGTCAAACTAGGCAGCGCTGATCAAATATGAATCAATATTCTGTTACTGTAATGCCTATTTCTCTCCTCAAATGTTTTCAGAAGCATCTTGTAGTGTACTGTTTAGCTGTAAAATGAGAAAGTTTGCGACCCGGCAGCCATGTTGAGATCAGTTGAGGAAATACCAAGCACCGACCAGCAGCCGGAGCACAGCCAATAGGAACGCTCTCTCTCTGAAATGACCTGTGATTGGTCAAGGTCTCCCGTCACGGGCTAGATTTTTTTAAAGCCTGAAAACAGAGTCATGAGGAGGTGCAGAAGTCTAGTTATCACTCAGAACACTTGAATTACAATATGCTGAAAGGTTATTATGGATTTTATGCCCAATGATGCCAATAATGTTATGCCTACGGCAGGATTAAATTCAGAAATGTAGCCGAGTCACATGATTTTAGTTCATCAATTTAATTTATTCCACATATTTAGGACAATAAGTCGTTTGGTAGAAAAATAACTTGTGAATTGTACTTTCAGGAATAGAGAGTAGAAAGTAGCACACGTAATTCCCATTTTCAGGAAACACAGATCACGTTGTTCACTTATGAAAGTGGAAATCAGAAGTGTGCAACAGAGCAAATATAGCTGTTAGAAGACAACCTTTAGGAGCATTTAAGGTCATATTTTGATATTATGATTTTAAAATTATTGACCCAAACATGCTCCACAAATCACAAACTTGCATCAACATTCTGCGAATAGTTGTGCACAAACACATTTTTAATCAAAAACTTTGGAAATAAAACAGATAATGTCCCATTCAGATGTAATTTGATTATAAATTGATCATTATAAACAAAGTAATGACATAAGAGGCACGTTACAGATGACTTTACATACAATGCAGTAAGGCTTATGGTAGACAATGTTAACTTAAAAAAGCTAAAAGGTTGTATTTGTTGGTGCTGGAGTGGCGTTTGCTCTGAAAAGTTATCATGAACTTACAATGAACTTACAGTAAGGCAATATTTCAACAACCTGATATGTTTGTGAGGGATCATGTTGTGTCATATTCTGTATAATAACTATATTTGTAAACTGCAAATGCCCACAGACAGAATCCAGTCATGTTAACATTGGAATTTACTTTATAAAGTGGATGTTTACATGTTTATGTGCATTTGTTTTACACATTAAAAGCTGTGATATAAACGTTTGGACTTCACTCAACCATCCTTTGTTCTGTGCTTAAACAGTGTGAGCCATGTTTTTGACTCAAAACATTTCAGCTCTAATGTTACTCAAGTACTGGTTGTAATTTACAGTGAAACACAGGCCTGTATAGGGCCCCACAGATGTAAAAGTATGTCAGAGCATCAAGTTGAATTACTGTATAGAGTGCTGCAGGAATGATTCCTAAAACCTGGAAATGAGTTAGCATTTTAGCACTTCCGGTTCCCTCGTCTAGAAGTCAATGGGTTTTTGTTTAGATGCCTGAAAAAAGTGTTGCTAACAAGCGGATAAATGAAACTACAAAACTACAACTGTGGTGTAATACGTTTATAGCCTAACGTTAGCTTTTTACTTCTGGTGATGGCATTCACACTTCAAAATTCATAAAAGTTGTGTGAAGATTATCTTGTTGAACAAAACGTGTAAGTATCATAAAGATGTGTTTGCCACAGAGCTTATTTTCTGCAATAATCCGAAACCCAATGGAAAAATCCCATTGGCTTTTTGTCGAGGGAACCAGAGCGATGCTGACTTCCTGGTTGACCTACAAAAATACGTCATCCCTGCACCACTCCATTCTGGAGCATGGCTGGAATTAAAGCTACAATCGGTAATTTAGCTCATGTTTATAGCAAAGATGATGGCATTATACTGCACTGCAGCCACTTATTCGTAATGTCTGATGTAATAATATTTGTAGTATTTGTTTTGTTGTTTGGTTAAATGTTGTGTTTTTGTTATGAATGTGAAACAGTGAAATATATTTAGAATATTTTCAGTCATAAGTTTCACTTTCAGTTCAGTTCCCCGTCGGAAAGTGTTGTCTGATGGCAATATTTAGCGGTGAAAATATTCTAAATATAGCGTAACCTCAAACAGATATTGATTTTTCTAGTAGGGCCTTTCTTTTAGCTGGCTAAAATATGTTATGCATTGTATTGCTTTGCTCCGGTGTCGGTACTCCTGTCTGTTTCTACAAACTGGGGGCGTCGTGACTGTCATCTACTGTAGGTAATACACTAACTATGGATAAGTACCTCATACAACCCCACTTCAAAACACCCCAACTATCCCTTTAAGTTGCAACTCATACATGCAAGAGCCCCGTGGGACCGTCATTTGTGCCGTGATGCTGGCAGCATTTGCAATCTGTATGTAAGCGGTGTAAACGGATCTCCCAGCAGCAAAATATAATATGGAGTGTAACCTTGGTATATTAAGTGATTTTAGTTTTTCTCCACTATCCACCATACAGATGGGTATAACAGAATGATATGTTGACAAAAACATTACATATTTCAGCTGTAATGTTTTTTTTGTGTGTATTACAATACAACAAGGTCATTTATCATACAACCAAAAATCAACACTGGAATGTGAAAGTCTTTGAATAAAAAAGTCCAAATGAATGCTCTTTACATTCTTTACAGTATGTCAAACAATATTTGGATTTTTATCCACTTGGTGTTACCTGTCAGAACGCCAAAGAGCTTCACAGTTGTTGCATTTGCAGTATATATATTCATAAACTGCATCAGTACAGTATAACCCTGGATTCCCTCAAATATACAATGACAGAACATAATCTCATACTTAACAATAAAGAAAATCCCCAAATCCCATCTGAAGAAATATTAACCAAATGCTGAGAATATTGAAGTTAGGCGTCAACGTACTTTGAGTCAACTGTGTGACTGTTGCGTATGGAAAACTGCCTCCATGCGAGGACTTGCAGAGCAGCGACACACAAGGGCACCACACACACCAAGTAGAACATGACCCTGTCGAGGCTCTCCGAGGTGCTGCAAGCGAGGAGGACTTTTGTTATAGACACAAGGTGTTTGGTATGTTTACATTCATTTATAAATGCAGTGATTTAGGCGTCACCATCACACGCACATTCTCACTCACCCTCTTACCCACACTGTTAAGACAACGATATGAAACTGTAAACGTAACAACCTGTATGGAGGACACACGTTGAGTGAAAGCCCCCTCATTTGCATAATGAGGCAGAAATGCATAAAGAAATGTATAAAGACATGTATAAAGAAACAAATACAGAAATAAATAAGTTTGGGGAAATAAATAAGTGGTGAAATGAATAAATAAATCCACATATTTAAAAATAAATATAAAATAGATAAAAAATAAATAAATAAAAAATAAATAAATACATAAAAACTAAATTAATTAAAAAATTAATAAAAATAATAATACAAAAAAAATTAAAATAAAAGGGAAAATTAAACAATTGAAAGGAATTACAATTCAAGTATAAACCTTTTTAATGCAGCAACAAATTGCTCAAAACTTAAACAGGAATTCAAATCCCAGTATATAATGTGTATAGTGTATAAACATAGAATTGAATGGAATAGATCTGCCCCATTGTCACCGATACCCGATCCAGCTATTTGAGTCCGATGCGGTATCGGTGCAATTTTTATTTTGATTTACTCATGCTTGTTGTTGTTGTTGGTGTTTATCAGATTGTGCATTCACATTTTCAGCCCATACCCAACATATACTGATGGTCAACTATCTGACCTCAAAGCAAATATTTAATTGGCTCTGAACATATGAAATCATATTACCGAGGACCTTTGAAATAAGTAAGGTAAGGTAAAATTCTCTTAATCATTTACATTTATTCAGTTGAATATAAACTTGATGGGAAAAAGGAAGATGTTGTAACTTCAAAGTTTCTGAGTTGTTAAAGTTGTGTGTAAGTTAGGTGATTCCTGTATAATCATTTAACTTTGCTGTAGTTGTACTACAATCCAAATGCTTATCTAAATAAATTGTAGCTGCACCTCTTATGACATTATTTTCCCTCAGATCGTGGTGTTTATTTTTCAAGTCTAGGGGAGCAAACAAATACTACTTGATAGTGAATTAAAACTACTGTACATCAAATCCCAACACAAGTTTTAGTTAGACTTATTTAGGCTATTTCGGCCTCAAGTTTTGACCTCGAAGTTGAGAAGAAGTGTCTGTACCTTGGATCTGAATCCTTTCCTGCGTCCTTCAGCTGTTGATATCCAAACTGGTTGAGGATGTTGAGGACCATCATTGGGGCCAGAGACTGAGCCGGCTTAGTGAACAGAGCATTCGTCCCAAAGACCATGGAGGAGAGAGGGGAACTGTAGAAGGGGGAAAAAATGATACAATATTATATCACCAGTCAAACAACAGGAATATGGTTGATTATAAATGAATAAAAACATGACAAATTGGCTTCATTAGATACATCTATACATTAGGCACTAGTTACAAAGTGTGCTGAATTTCCCTTTTTTATGCAGTATTGTCAGATGACGTGATGTATATTTGTATGTGAGGAATGACAGAGTTAGAGCAAGTGTGTTTGTTTTACCTCCGCTTGTACTTCTGCATATCTGTGTCAATGATGTCAGCCAACGGCAAGTTAAAAAGACTAAAGGTTGCTTGGATTATGATCCTGCATAGAAGATAAGGGAGAGAGCGATGGTAGAATTCAATCAAAGTGCAGTGATTATATAGTGTAATTATAAAATAAAAAAGTGAAAGAATACACATACATATTAGCGGTGAGGAGAAATGCCAGGATATAGTAGTGCTGAGGACCGAGTACGAGCATGATGGCTGCCATTCCAGCCTCCATGTAGAAGGTGAGGAGGAAGATCCTGAAGTAGCCAAGACTGTGGAGCAGACTCTGACAGCTCAATACTAACAGCTTGGATGGAGACATGAACACAAAGCAGCATATTAGAAAGTTGTACATCAAGCATTTTCTTGTTAGTGCATTCAGGTGCTTGTACAGAGCTCTGACATCTGAGTGAGTTTGAGAGAAAAAAGCACTGCTTTCATGAGCTATGTTGTTCGTAACAGTCAGTATGGTACTTTGAGGAAATGGGAGGACACAAGCCACGTTACCTGTGGACAGATGAATCCCGCTCCGTACATGATGCTCTTGGCCAGTGATGGAAGCACATTTGGAGGAATCAGGCGCTCAGCAAATATCATGGTAAAATTATTGAAGAAAGCTAACAAGAAAACTTGGAAGAAGTTCATGATCACAAAAAGCTGGAAGTCCCTGTTGCTCACAATTTGCAACGTTAAAGTTTTTAACGTGGAGAACGAAAACTCTGACTGATGGGGAGTCTGGTCAGCAGACATCAGTAAATCTGATTCTTTCTTATCGAAGCGGCTCTCAGCGTGGAACCCCGTGTAGAGCATGCAGCCACAGCTCAGGACAGCGATCAGCACCGTGAAGCCTTGGAAGGCCGCAAAGTCGTCCATGTTATTGGACAGCACACCGCAGAAGAGGACGCTGGAGGAGCCAATGAGAGAACCCACCTGGGAAATAAAAGGGAGGGGATATGAGAAGGATAGACCCCGTTGGCTTAGGGGCATACAGAAGAAAGATGGCAGTCCTTACCTGGCTGTACTTTATAAGTCTTAGTCGGTTCTGATGGTTGCTGGAAATCTCCGCAAACAACGCACAATGTATCAGGAGCACAAAAGTCAGCATGCCATCAAAGGCACACAGTGCCACCGTCAAGTGTACGCCGCTCAACCAGTCACCGGGGGCGTAGGACCGCCACGGGAACCAGGCTATAAGAAAAGCCAGCGAGTAGAAGGGAGCGCCATACAGGATTAAGAGACGTCGCTGAGAGCAGCAGGCCATCCTGGAGTTATCTTGCAGGTAGCCAAAGAGAGGGTCATTGATTGCATTCCACAACATGTACACCACCTGTGGAGATATTGATTAAAATGTGTCAAGTAGTGCTCAAACTATTAATTGATTAGTCAATCGACAGAAAGTTGTTATTGAAGCTCGTTCCAGCTTCTCAAATGTGAGGATTTGGCGCTTTTCTCCAATTTACATGATTGTAAATTGAGTATAGTAGTTGGTTGAAAACCTATTTTTCAGCTTTTAAGAGTAGCCCCTCTTTGATACTGTGATCTCCTTCGTCGGTTTGTTTCTGGTCTGGTTGTACAGGATCCTGTCACCCAGAGCTGCCTTAAAGCTTCAGTAGGCAGAAAGTTTTTGGCATCATTGGGCAAAAATTCCATCTGTTGAGGAAATACCAAGCACCGCCCACCAGCCGAAGCACAGCCAATGATGGTGAGATTTTTAAAACCTGAAAACAGAGCCATGAGGAGATGCAGAAGTCTAGTTTTCTCTCAGAACAATTGAATTACAATATGCTGAAAGGTTATTATGGAATTTTAGCCCAATGACGCCAAAAAACTTTCTGCCTACTGAAGATTTAAAACCATTGTGATGTATGATGTGTGTTGACCGGTAATCCGGTTTTAATTGGTACATACACGCCTTCACATAACACGGATGTAAGATGAGACTTAAACATTAATTAGCAACAGTAAAATGAGTAAATAGATAATGAAAATCAACAATTCCACAATTATTTGACTCGAAGTAACTCCAAACTCAGACCTCCTATGTGTCGAACATCCCGGTTACAGTTTGGTTTAATTTACCGAGGTTCAGTGATATGGAACGCTCTGCCATCTCATGTTGTAAAGCTGTCACCAGAACAATTTAAGAAAGCTGTTAAAGGTTTGTTTTTATCTCCCCAATGTTTTCCTTATGGATTATCTCTTTAAATTACTTACTAATAATGAGTTTTTATTGATGATATATGAATGAGAATCTTAATTCCATTTAACTTTGTCTTTGGAATGGATGTTTGCTAGTGTGTGTAATCTTCTCTTTTCTTTTCTTTTTTTCTCTCTTCTCTATCTCTTTACCATCCTTTTTAATAATTTATTCTCCTTTTAAAATTGATTAAGGTATGCATTGGAGAGTGCCCTGATCAAGCCCCAAAGAGGGTTTTTTGCACCTCTCCATCACATTTGTTGTTGTTTTGTAATCTCTACTTGTACCTTTTTATATGTGTAAAGAAATAAAATCCTAAATCCTAATCTTAAAATACAAATAAATTGCAACCCTTTTTCAAAGGAAAGCAGTGGTGTTTCTCAATTATTATGATCAACTATATTGATATACATTTGCATACAAAGAACAGCAGTATGTCAAGATTAAATACTCACTTGTGATTGTTGGAACGCTCCCTCTGATATCTTGAACTTATTGAGAAAGAGTTTGACATAGTAGAAGCTGAAGATGTTGTTTATCATGGCAGATCCCAGTGTGGTCATGGCAAAAGCCAAAGCTGCAGGATTGAGCCCAAAGCTCATCAGGTGTCGGGGGAATCCGAGTGCATTCATTTTTCCGGATGCAGGTTTCTCCTCCACCGTCATAATAACTCAGGAAACAACCAAGGGACCTGAGTGACAGCTAATAGCAAAAAATAGTGAAGTTGGTCAATATTGCAGAGCCAAAGCATTCAGCATCGAGTACTGAGCTGAGTTGTTGTTCCAGCTGTCTCCTTTTCATCACGTCCACATGTTACGGTGTTTCTTCCATGCCTGTATAAGGTTTCCTCGCAATAAATGTGTGCTGAAGCTGTGTCGCATAAAAACAACTTCACTGACATCCTGTCAAACTCGATTTCTGTGTCTGCCGGGCGGGGCGGGGCTTCTCGATAACAAGCAATCATCTGATTGGTCAGAAGAGTTCTCTAGTTCAACTTGCTGCTTCGTGATTCGTCGACAAATAATTCTGTGAGCGGAAGCAGGAAGTGACGACAACGAAAACATTTAAAAAAAAAAAAAAAATTTCCTGTTTTTTTTTTTTTTTTTCAGAACTTTATTTTCAACAAAAGACAAGTACAAAAGTATAGGGAATACAATAAACAGTACAAAACAAACAAGACAAAAAAAAAAAAAAAACGTAATGCCAGAGGAGTTAAATGTCCATTAAATTCAAGTCTTTTCAGAGTTCAAGAAAATGTACTTCCTTTAAAATATTGAGAGACTTTTAAACATATTTAACTGTCTTTTCTGTAAACCTTATGTTGTGAATAGTATTAAGAGTTAATTTGAATATTCGGTTAAAATAAAGAGATTTAAAAAAAAAAAAAAAAAAAGTAACTTTCTAGATAAACAATCATCTGATTGGTCAGAAGATTTCTCTAGTTCAACTTTTTTTTTTTAATTTCAAAAGTTCAATACAATATAATCACATGTTCAGATGTTTCATTACAGTTCTGCAAACATATCTTACAGTATAAAAATAATATAAAATAAATTGTAAATTGTACAACAAATAAACTCTAAAGAAAGGAAAAAGAGGAATAAAAACAAAAACAAATAAAAACAAAATAAACAAACAAAAAACATTCAGCATTAAGAGTTAATTTTAATATTTGTTTAAAATAAAGAGATTTAAAAAAAAAGTACTTTTCTTTATATTGTAGTTATATCTGCCACCTGCCGGATGTTGAGGTGTACTTGCCACGTTGCTGTAGACAACAGACTTAACTCCTCACACACACCGGGAGGATGCAGTTTACACTTCTCCACACACGGTGGTGGACGGCGGACAAGCTGCTACACACACACCACACACACACACCTGTGTGTGAAGTTTCTGTCAGGTGGAGCCGCTATCAGACTCTCTCGTCCAGCTGCTTGAAGATGTTAACTGACGTGATTTTGGAGGAAGAGTTTGACAAGAATGCAGAGGCTTGGTACGACCCGCAGGACCTTGAACATGGTAAGAGCTGCTGTGGTCGCACCCTTAAACTGTCTGACCGATGTGTTATTACTCCATAGACAGTTGCACACACACACACACACACAGCAGAATAATGTAACTGAGTTATTATCACATCATTCATTTCATTTTCATTTCATTTCAAAATGTATTTCGAACATGTAAAATAATAATAATAATAAAAAAAAAGAGAATCATCATACAACAAGTGGACTGCCAGAAAAAAAGCAGTATCCACATACAATGAAAATCATAAGCAAAAGAAATTGTCAAACACTTGATGCCTTGGTTTACATATTCGAAAAGGAGTGAGAAGAAGTACAAACTTATTTAATCCCACCCCTTCTCCATAACTCATTCATTAATAAGTAACCAGCGTCCTTATTGAGCTAAACATATAATCTAAGTTATTTTTCCTAAACTTGTTTAACTATAGTTATTACCTTTCATCTCTGTCATATGGATATATAAATTAATTACTGATATAGTTATCCTTATCAAAATATAAATTCATTATCAGTCAAGAATACCAAATCATTACTAATCCTCAGCTATTAGTTGGTTGTCATATATGTGTTTTCTATGCACTGAAGACATGATATAAGCCCAAACAAATTGAGATGAAATGAGATTGAAGTGCTTGTGATACAGAATCACTCCAGTCATGGGGTGAAAGCTGATGTCAGGTTTGCCTGAGGCTGTCACAGGTCCTGTGTTGATTTGTTTGCTTCTCGTGCATGTTTACGCTGCTGACAAGACCACAAAGAGATAAAGAGACAGATCTGTAGATGGAGTACTTTATTAATGTACATGATACAGGCAAGTAAGTCACACAAATGGAACAAAAAAAATAGGATAAAACTAGAACCTAACTCTCTAATATGTGCTGTATGTCAAGGTCCTGTGTTTTGCTTGCATACATAACAGAATTACTTGTGAATTTAATCTACATTGTGTATATAATCACAGGTATAGGTATGTTACAATACAGGGATATGAGATAATAAAGAGATAGCCAGAGGGTTGGAAGGTCTGAAAAGGGCGAGAGAACAGTGGAGAGTATTGGAAATATCAACAACAGACAACAACAATTATAGAACTTAAATCATTAGTTGATTAATCAAATCATATCAATAAGCAACTATCTTTCAAGGGAAAACATAAGGGCTGCACGATTTTGAAGAAAATATCTAATTATTTTGACTGATATTGCAATTGTGATATGATTTGCAATAATAGAGGAAATGATAATCATTCCTCATTTTCATTGAAAAACATATTAAAATGATTATGGTGTGATTTTTGCAGGCATCTGTACCAAACAAGTCTGTAGAAGTGTAGGCCAGGACATCTCTGCAGCATCACGACATTTATTTTAAAATGCTTTTTTAAAATTTGTTTAAATATTAATTTTTTAAATTGCAGTAGGCCATATTGTGATTTTGATAAAAATTTAGATTAATTGTGCATCCCGAGAAAAAAAGCCAAACATTAGCTGGTGCTGGTTGCTTAAGTTTGAGGATTTGATGCTTCTGTTTGGCGTATATGAAAGTAAATTGAATATGTTTCGCCCGTGGGGCGGATAAAACAAGTAATTTGAATACTTTATTATAATACTCTGGGACCATGTCTGTTATTGTTATCTGTACTGTGCATGTTGTGATATTCATCGTATTTATTGTGATTTACTATGATGTGTTTTAACCAACCTGTGAAGTCGAAGGCAAATTTCCATATTTATGGACAATAAAGATTATTATTATTTTTATTATTATTATACATCACCCCGGCATCTGGCAAATTATACTGGCCATTTTTTCACAATGTTTCAGCGGTTAGAAAACGATAAATCAATCAAGAAAAATAATTGGCAGATTAATCAATAATGAAAAGAATTGTTAGTTGCAGCCCTAATTAATTACTATCATGAGCAAATTGATGAATGTACAAATAAATGACCAAGTGAGCAGTCTGCCCAAGTTGTACGACAAAAATCTTCGTAGGCAGAAGAGTCTCGATACAGAGGCGACTCGCTCTGCAGAGTGATGGCAGCAGGAAGGAAAGACTTCCTGTAGCATTCCACAGTGGAGCTGAATAAAAGTGATTTACTGTTTGTAGATTTAGGAAAACAGTTTTGTTCAATGCATTGTTATTAAAGCAGTCCCACATAAGACATTCTTCACTTCAGCTCAGAGGAATACTCAACAATGTTGCTGGACAAGATCCAGACTTTAAGAGTGGGAGAACGGTTCACAAGGAGATCCCAAGGCATGCCTTAGATTCCTCCCTGATTCCTCCCCAGATACTTAATAGTGTGAGACAATGAGGTGTGTGTGTGTGTCCTTTACACACATCTAGCTCTATCCGTTGCCTGTGTTTGGGCATTGAAACTGTCTTGTATCTTGTGTTTACATGTTTTCCTGTGTTTTGACAGACCTCCACTTGGCAGCGGCGCTGGGTAAAACCCTCCTGGACAGGAACCATGAGCTGGAGCAGGCCCTGCAGCAGATGTACTCCAACAACCAGGAGCAGCTGCAGGAGATAGAGGTGATACATGTTAGATAGGACCTAATCAGGAGTTCTTGAGGCTCCTGCAGCACTAAACTCTCTCTCTGTGAGGACGGTGTGTGAGCAAGGTGCATCCATTTCACCATGCAAAACCTGGGTTTATATCCTCCAATGGGATTATTGAGAAAGTCCACGTTGAGCGATCTGAAAAGCTCTTTTACTGGAAGGGAGGTGTCATTGTGAATTTCTCTCACCTTTAAAAATAGGATGGAGTAAAAAGCTAATCGAAAGACTAGAAAAACTTTCACCAGCTTATTTTCCACCTTCCATTTTTTTACTTGAACACTGTTCAAGTAACTTAATAAAGGTTTTGCTTTTGCTATTTGTTATTCATATATTCCCTAAATCAATGCTAGATCAAACTCTCTGGCTGTTATGTGAGTAGAGCTGCAACGATTAATCAATTAGTTGTCAACTATTAAATTAATCTGCAACTATTTTGATAATCGATTAATCGTTTTGAGTCATTTTTTTAAGAAATAAAAGTCAAAATTCTCTGATTCCAGCTTCTTAAATGTGAATATTTTCTGGTTTCTTTACCCGTCTATGACAGTAAACTGAATATCTTTGAGTTGTGGACAAACAAGACATTTGAGGACGTCACGTTGGGCTTTGGGAAACACTGATTGACATTTTTCACCTTTTTCTGACATTTTATAGGCCAAACAACCAATCGATTAATCGTGAAAATAATCTACAGATCAATCGACAGTGAAAATAAATGTTAGTTGCAGACATATATTTTGCTTTACTTGTGAGTTTTCAGGTAAAGCTTACATATACTGCAAAGAAATGTTGTTGTTTTTTTTTTACTTAAGAAAATATATAGTTACAGAGCATACGACAAAATAGAATAAAACACAAATAAGATCAAATAAAAATAATCAAGAAACAGAGGAGAACAAAAAATGATAATAAAAATAAATAAATAAATACAATAACTGATTACATAGATATCAATTCATAGGATATAGTTGACAGATAAATTCATCTCAGAGGGTACATCATACCAATAAAGAAAGAAACAACAACCTTGTCTCTCTTCAAAGACATGAACTTGATTTCTAATTCTCATTCTTATTTTTTCCATTCCATGTATTTCACTTACAAGATCTTTCCATTAATAAACACAATTATGCCTCATGTTTCAGCGCTCCTCAGACATTTAATTTTGGCATGAGCAGACAGCGCTGAATGATCTATTTGAGTTGGAGGACACAGCATTCAGCAGGCCAACAAAGATAAGAGCCTTAATTTGTTTACGGCAGTTAGAGGGCCTGTGGCTGGAGGATTTATTGAGGTTGATATGGTAATCCCCATACGTCTCTCTGACCCTCATCCTCATGCAGGACCTACCCACTACGCTAATGACGGTCTCAAAGCTGTGTGTGTGTGTGTGTGTGTGTGTGTGTGTGTGTGTGTGTGTGTGTGTGTGTGTGTGTGTGTGTGATACAGGGCTTTGCTGCTGCACTAAATGAAATGGTTGAATCGATTTCTACCACAGAAAAGTAATTTGGTTGAAAGAAGATAGGAGGCTATTGCAGAAACATCTTTGTTGATAACGGGCACTTTCGTGTCCACCATGCAATACAGCTCACAATAGCTTTTTAAAGGCCCTTAACTGGCAGCTCTTTGCTTCTAAGGAAGCCTTTGTCTGTTTAGTAATAAAATGTAACGGCCTGGGATATAAAAACAAATGTGTAAAACTTGCTCCCTCCTCCCTTTCTTTTCTATGGTTTGGTTTAAAGGAGATTTTAAAGGTCTTATTGATAACATTTTTATGTAGATGAATATTTAAAAAAAAATAATAATAATACATGCACAGAGCCTTTAGAAAGGTGACGAATAAAAGTATGGCTTTTCCGTAAAAAATGATTATGATTTTGAATTAATGATTTTTTTTAAATTTTGGCGGGTCCAAAATGAATGTTTTGTTTATCTCTGTGGAAAATATCTGATGTTTGGTTCCCACTTCTTACAAGGCTTGTGAGCCAATAGTATAACGACGTTGGTATCGCTTGGTATCTCTGGGTCGTCAGTTAGTGTGGCAAAAAAACGGATAAATGGCTGAGATTGACAGTAGGTGCCTGGCAACGACTTGTTGTGAAGTGAAAGCGATGGAACGGGGAAGCAGAATGCGACATCTAGTGGCTCAGTGTTATAAATGTTATCAATAGCACCTTTAAATAACCTCACGTGTGACTTGTTGTTGCTGCTCAGCTTCAAAATAAAATGTCCAACACAATTTTCTAGGGCCCAAGGTAACGTCTTCAAATGTCTTATTTTGTCCGTCCAACAGCTCAAAACCCCAAAATATTCTGATTGCAATTATATAAAACAGAGAAAACCCTCACATTGGAGAAGGTGAATACACAACAGTTTTATCTGACCTTCGCAGACTAATTGATTTATACACATGTAATTTATTTAAGATGCAGTATAACTATATCTTTGTCATTTCCCTCTCTTGTTCACCAGTACCTGACCAAGCAGGTGGAACTGCTGCGTCAGATGAACGACCAGCACGCCAGAGTGTATGAGCAGCTGGACGTGGTCACCAGGGATCTGGAGCAAGGCAACCAGAGACTGGTGCAAGACGGCCGCCTGACCCAGCAGAGGATCCACAGGTCCGTCTACCACTTATCAGCGAATTTGGCTTTTAAATTCTATTTTGCATAATTACATATCGCATATTTGATTAAATGCAGAACCTCGGGGGAACACAATCTTGTTTCTCCTCTTTCCCCTACAGTCTAACAGAGACCATTGAAGGGCTTCAGACCTACGTGGAGGACCTGCAGACTCAGGTGGAGGAGCTAAGGACCGCCCAGGCAGAGCGAAACAAAAGAGAGCTGGCAGAGCAGCGACGCCTCGTGGGAGCGCAGAGTGTGTCCTGCCTCAAAGAGCTGTATGACTTGCACCATGACAGGTACTTCCAACACATTCTCATCCCAATTCGACACATACCGCCCCTCAGCGTCACTTTAGGATTAGGCAACAAAACCACTATAGTTTGGTTTAGGAAAGAACAACATGGTTGGGCTTAAAACGACTACGTTTGTACAGTGAAAATGACACTGAACGTTGTGAACACGGGACTCAAACGAACAGCTGATTGTAACGTAACACACGGGACACAAATGAATGATGATTGATTGATGATTTTTGAATACAATCGCCAGAAGTAGAAAGCTAACGTTGGGCAATAAGGACTATTAGGACTCATTCCTGCAGCACTCTATACATGAGACCCAAAGAAGTGAAGGGTAGCTCATTTGAATAGTAAGACCTCCCGTCTGTCATCTGATCATCTCTTACCCACAATGCACTGCTCTCTCAGCCCCATGTATGCTGACTGGACACCTACAGGTCACCCAGAGCCCGACCAGACGTCACCCGTTAGACATAATCCAAAGGAGGAGGAGACTAATCCTCCATCATTGTCAGCAGTGTACTAATACGTACACACAACCGCTGCTGTAGCTCGCTACGTCACTGTCTGAGCAGAGGTGTAACTTATTGTTTGAGAGTCATCAAAACAAGTACAAATTGGTAAAGTACGCCTCCTATGTTTATGTCTACAGAAAATTTGTCATGGCAGCACCCAAGGGCGTATGTTTCCCTTCAGTAGTGGAAACTATGAAGTCAGAGGTCTAGTAAATAGCATATTATGAGTAGAAGGAAAATTTGAAATGAAAGAGAACTCTCCTTTGCTGCATTAAAATCATAGATTAAATGTTTTTTTGTTTACCACAAAAGAAAAACATGTCGAGGAGGTGAAATTAATAGGATTTTGAAAAGTGAGGGGTGCATGCCCCCATCCCCAGTGAAAATTATACCCTTAGCTACACCTCTTTTTACGTTTTATTCATGTATTTTGATCTGTATTTTACTCTGAAAGTGCTATTTTTACACATTTATACATACTACATTCCTGATTACATTCAGTTTATCCATTTAAAATACCGTCTACCCCAAATTTACATTACTTTTTTGCTTTTACTTGTGTGATATTCCTTTTCTATATACAGTACATATTAATGAGCATTGTTATTTTTTATATTTTATTTTGCTTTTTCAAAACCAAACACATTGAGAAACACATAACCATTAAATGATAAATGACAGTACAAAGTCTAGAAGACAACAAACAAATCAATATGTTTTAATTGAAATCAAATAGACAACAAAATAATGTAACAAAACAAAACATTGAGAGACACAGGGCGACATCTCACCTTAAAGTGGCAATCTCAAAGTTTTTCATCCAAACAATGACTGTGAGTCACTATCTACAGCCAAATAAGGAAACACAATGGTGACCGAGCCTACGGCCCACCGATGAAAGCACCGCAACACCCACACATCTCCAGTGTGTGTATATATTGTGTAATGAAAATCGTCAAAGGGAACCTGAGATCCAAGATTTCCATTGCCAACGACTGCTTTGTTGTAATAGTTGTGCACATCATGATGATAAAGAGACTTGAAACTTGATTTCCCTGTCCCGGCTCAGGCATCTGGCCCACAATGGTCTGCGCGTGGATGGACTCTGGTCACCGCAGGGCTCTTTCTACGACCGAGACAGACGCCAAGACCCGGAGGAGGAGAACGCGGCTCTCCAGCGCTCCGTCCAGACCCTTCAGAGCCAGATAGCGGTGGAGCGGAGCCGCAGGGAGGCTGCTGAGCAAGAGACTGAGTTGACATCCAGGGAGAACAGAGGCCTGGAGCAGGGACTGGCCCAGCTGGCCGGCTGCCGAGTCAGGCAGAAGGAGCTGGAGGCCGAAGTGGAACAGCTGCGGCTTCTGTGGCGCGCCGACTTCGCCAACAGGTAGGCCTGACTTATATACAAACTACATTCAAATTGGTGATTCAACATTTGATAAACAGACCTATAACAGGTGTAATTCCTCTAAATACTTGTGCCTCCACTCTCACCAGCGTCAGAAGACCGGACCAGCTGCTGCTGCCTGATACAATGTTCTTTGCCTCAGAAGACAGACCCAGCCCGGGGCAAGACGAGATGGAGGAGAAGGTAGAGAAGGAGGAGGAGCAGAGAAGATACATCCGGCAGAGGCGTAGCAGTGACAGTGTTTTGAGAAAAACAGACGAGATTCGCCGTGATCACGAGCAGCTGTGCATAAGGCGAGCGGAGGCAGTGAAACAGAGGGGCATCTCTCTGCTCAACGAGGTGGACGCACAGTACAGCGCACTGCAGGTGGCGTATTCGTAGCACGTCTGGTACAATTTATGCACGATAAAAAGTCAATTAGAGATTTTGTTGCAGAATTTCAGTCTGATTTTTTTTTTTCTTTCCTTGACTGGTAATGTGGACTATACACTAAAATATGTATTTGTTGTCTAGGTGAAATATGACGAGCTGCTGCGGCGGTGCCAGCAGGCAGACGGGCCCAGCCATAAAGCCGTCCAGACGTCCAACAGTTGCACTGCGAGCAGCCGGACTCGCCGCCGCCGGTCCTCAGCTGCTCTGTCTGATCGGACGGTGGTTCTTGAGGACGGCCAGCAGCCGGAGTACAAGACTCTCTTCAAGGAGATCTTCACCCGCATCCAAAAGACCAAAGAGGACCTCAGCGACAACAGAAGTCTAGTCAGGGACAGTGATACTCAGGGCTCTGTCAGATGATTTATATCACTCATAATCCTGGGACTTGCACTTGTTTGTGTCTGTCAAAGTTTTTGACAAAGGAGAAGCTTGGAGGTTGCTTTGCTATAAAAAATATCCAGAGGGTGCAGATACAATTAGAGGTAGACTGATTAATCAGCGCCGATAGGACGTTTTACAAACTATCGTTATCGATTGAACTGGGCTCCGATAGCGGCAGATGTCTGCACAGTCGTCACTAGTCACGCGGGGACGTACATCACCGTTTTGCATGGAGGCTCCACACACAAAGTCAAGGTAGAGGGGAGAAAAAAGTTATCTCTCGAATATATAACGCAACACTATCAGCTCTTTGTGCACGATACAAGACAGGGAGGAAAAGAAATCATTCACCGTTACTTTAAATTACCAATTTGGCGTTCTCTCTTCCAAATCATCCAGCCTTGTAACCATCCATTCATGAGATGAAGTCACACACTTTAAGATCCTCCTTACACCGGGAATATGCACGAAAATATAATGGTTTGCAAAGGTGGCGTTCAATAATGTAACGGGACGCACAACAGAAGTAATCCTGGCTAGTAATACTGCAAATAAATAGAAAAAAAATCCAATGATATAATCCACAAAATCACACTTCAGGATATTCTCTTACAAATTATTTAATTCAGAGTGACAAAAAACTGATTTATTAAAAACGGCGTATGCAAGAGTAGCCGACTAGGCTGCTGCAGAAGTAAAGAAGATATCAGACGATTAATCGGCTATCGTCTTTTTCCTGCGCCAAACTATCGTTATTATATCGCCTTTTAAAATCCACTGTCGGTCTACCTCTCGCTACAATCCTCTTATCTCCTGTCATTGACAGCTATGCTTTTGTTAGTCAGCACTGTTCCTTTTTATTCCGTCCAAAATTAAGTGTTATAAAACGTGTTACATAAAGTGGCTGTGTGACTTGAAGTTGTTTAACAACAAATTTGAAAGAAACAGAAACTATAGATGGTAAAGAATTTTTGTATGGGGAGATATTTATAGTTAGAATAATATATATACTATCAAATCCATGACTGATAAAAAGTACATTTCAGTATGTAGTATTATGACCAACTCCAGCAGTATTCAGTGTTTATGTAATGTTAACCTTGTGACCACGTGATCATCTGGTGCTTGAGAAAGAGAAACACACATGGATTATTGTTTGTGTGTTGATATAAGTTGGTTATGTATGATTTATGTAAACAGAAATGTTGGAATGTTGTAATAGGATGAAAAACTGTAGCTTTGCAATAACTAAAGACTCAGGAGTTTATGATAATTAGCTTAACGGCTAATGTGAGTTGGTTTTGGTAAGTTGGCAATAGTTGGGGGGGTCATTGGTGTGTCACCAGAGAAATATCAGTGGACACTGGAAAACATACTAGTCTGTGCTTCCTGTTTTCATGTCTGCACAGCTTCTGACGAGTGTCTCTATGCCAGTAGGACACATAACATTTCTGCACTTTTTATGACTGAATCACATTTCAATCCTTTTTATTTATTTTTTTTGAAAATTAAATTATATTTATTTTCTTTGTTGTTAAATATGCAGAGCAGGTTGGTCAGCTGACTGGAAGTGAAAGTAACTTTGCACGGAGGTGCTTATTTTGTTGATGTAAATATTCTGTCTAGCACAGGTGATTGAAAAAAAAAAATACAGAGATAAATGGAGAAAAAAAAAGAAATGTTCCCTCATTTATTAACAATTTCCATTGCCTCAAATTGTTAGAATATTTCTTCTGACTTGGGCATTTCCTGCTCTTAAATTGTGTTGATCAGGTTACCATAAACAACGGAAAGACTTCAATAACTGGTGTTATGAGGTTATCATTTTACTTTCACTTTCCATGTAATGTGATGCTCATGTGAAAAAAGATGCTTATTATTATTAATGGACAATTCTGATGTACTAAAATACCATTGAGTATACCATGGCATTTAGCAATATGCTGTTCTGAAGCTGTGAAGTTCTAACTAGTTATTAAAAACACTGATGCAAGAGCCTGTTGAGTTTTATCTGTGTCTAAAACACCAACTCTGGCATGATCAGTGCATGCATCTAAAAGCTGAATTGTGGGCGCCGTAGCAAGAGAGATAACATTCACTACATAGTTTGTGTGTGCAGAGATGTTTCAACGTGTCCTCCCTGCAAAACAACCAAAACACACAACAGCAGTGAAGCCTTTTCTCTCCTGCAGGACCCAGAGGACTCCTCATTCTTCAAGACCTCCGTCCCCCAGCGTACTCTGTGGTCCAGCAAACAATTAATGGGGCTTTGTCTCTTTTCATAATTAGGTTTTGCATAACTGAGATTTCCCCACCGCGCTTTCAAATCCAATAAACCTCCAAACAAGGGGATTGCATACCAGCTTGCCTGAATGGGACAGGTCATGGCAGGACCATAAGCATACAAGCAGAAATCTTACAAAGGCATTAGCATAGCAATCAGCAGAGGTTTGTGTTAAGAGTTAGACCAGACATATTGTAAAAATGAATCTGTACAATAACAAGGAAACTAAAACTGTTAGCTGTCAAATTAGTTACATTATCCCTCATGGCAGGCATAAACAAAGTATTAAGTCCCCATAGGAAGTAACCATCGACTGTATATAAGAAGTGGACTGCCGTTTTGAAGCCTCGAGTTCGGCATTTTGGCCGTCGCCATCTTGGTTTTTTGCAACCAGAAGTGACACGAGAGGGTGGAGCTAAGTACAACCAAATATGAATAAGAACCAAACAGGTTATAATTAACTTTCATGAACTGAAAACACACTGTGAAAGGGTTAAACTTGTAAGACGAAAACACGGACAACTCCCAGATCGGACAACGTCGTGGTAGCGACCTGTCAATCACAAGGTAGCCCCGCCCTAAAGCATCCCCTGCTTTATGGTCTATTTGACTCTAAATGGGACCATAATTTACTAAATGAACATCATGCTGTATCGAAGAAGACTTGAAACTAGTGATTGAGACCATAAACTCATGTTTACAATGTTTACTGAGGTAATAAATCAAGTGAGAAGTAGGCTCATTTTCTCATAGACTTCTATACAATTAGACTTCTTTTAGCAACCAGAGGAGTCGCCCCCTGCTGGCTGTTAGAGAGAATGCAGGTTTAAGGCACTTCAGCATTGGCTTTTCTTCTCAGACCCGTAGGTAGCCGGCTGCAAAGGTCAAATGCAGCGTCAGTGTAACGTTACGTACAATAAAAGTTTTTCTTACCTTTCGCTTGTTATTGTGTCCAAGTCCCGCTCAAGGAGAAGTCTCGTTGTGAAATCTGAATATGGGGCAGCAACAGGTTCCACTCTTCACAGCATTCTTCCTCTGTGGGCATAGATTGGGTCACAGCACCTACAGGAACACCACCAGTCTCCAGAGCTTCACGGCCTTGCCTCTCTGTCTCTCTCCACATCCACTTTTCAATTTGTAGGAGCTCTTCATCCATATACTCTGGCTCAAATGAATGCATTGAATTCAAAGACTTCTTCCACATTGTCAAAATCATCTAAATATTCAGCCATGACATTTAAAATCTTTTTTAGATAACACAAAACTAAGCTTGGCTTTCTGAACTCCCAACACAAAACACTGTTGTCTTCCGGTAACATATCACATCGCGAGATTTCACGAGATTTCTCCTTGAGCGAGATCTGGACCTGTCTGTGGCAAAATGGTAAGGTAAAGGTCCTCTTTCTCTCTGACAGTGAGCACAACTTCATAGTTTTCTCTAGTGATTTACAGAGTTGGCTGGCGTCAAAATAATATTTTATATCTTAAATATATACAAATATGTTAAAATGTAATGCTGCATTTCTGATGTAAACAGAATACTCGCCAATAATACTTATTCAGTGATTTATTGGTAAGATGTTGCCATAGCGTGCAGTGGTAGCGTGGCCGAGTGGTCTAAGGCGCTGGATTTAGGCTCCAGTCATTTCGATGGCGTGGGTTCGAATCCCACCGCTGCCAGTACTCTTTAGTTTTATTATACGACTCCAACATTGAGTCAGCAAACACTTTAGTACTTAGTTACGTGAACACACTACGCACACACGCTTTTATGTCTCATTTTGCTGCTACAGATTACCACATACAGCTGGGAAAATCTTTTGGCAGTGCAAGTGCGCCCTCTTGTGGCCGCCTGCAAGTGCACAAAAACACCAGCTCAATCCTCAAGTGTGACAGGCTGTGTTGGATAACACTTTAAATTTATTTCATAGATCTGAATTTTCACCTAAAAAATATGCTTTTCATTTAAGTAGAAGAAAGATGGAACTCATAAATTAATGCACTTTTTGTAGGCATTCATTGTTAATGCTTTTATTTTTAAAAGTGTACAAAATTACTAATGAAATACTAATTAAATCACAACAAATCTATATAATAGAACCTGGGGAAACATGCTTTAAATACAATCAAAATTTGAATATTTGTAATACAAAGTTAGATTTTTGTTATAAAATCATAGTAACTTCAAACTGTAAAGAAATAAATCACATTCACACAACTCAGGTTTAATACTTTGCATCAGCCTGGTAGTTTCATCATTTGGAAATCAGACACACATCAAGAAAATGGAAGAAATTATTACATAACCTGACTTATTTTTAGGGCACATTTTATTGCATCTGCTCCTAGATTTCATTAACAAATCATGTGGCGAAAATAGGATACACCATCAAACATTTGATTACCTAACAAACTTGAGCTTATTGTGCCGTTATCCATTTTCCAGTGAAATTGTTTACTTCTGACACAGTATGCTGGATAGCATCAGTAGCAGCAGGCTGAAGCCCAGCAGCAGGAGGAGGAGGAGGAGGAGGAGGAGGTGTCGGGGCAGCTGGGAGGTCCAGGAGAGGCTGAAAGGAGCCGAGCTGGATCGAGGCTGTCTGGACTTCAGGTACTGCTCCACAGAGTCCACCAGGCTGTAGGACTTCGGACAGTAACCCAGCTCTCGACGGGCCTTGTCGATCTTGAAGGTGTGGCTCACAGCTATGCTCCTCACCTGCAGTGGAAGTCATTTGTGTTAAAGGGAGACATCCCAGGTGAATAGGATTAAACATTTTAACAAATAGACACCATCATGAAACTTCCCCAGTTGATTACTTACATTAAATATGCGCTAATTTGCTTACATTTCCAGAACAGAAATCTGAACATTGGATAAAGCCAGGTTCAAAATTCTTGTTTCATTTTGTTGACATATTAGAGTCAAAGGTTTATACAGAGGGGATTATGGATATCTGTTATTATCACTCCATAAATCAGAAAATTAAAAAAAATCAATTTTCGCCATGTTTTTAGGAATAGAATGTTCTATAAATCAGGCACTGAATGATATATAGATAAGAATTAAACTGGAATGTTTGGTGTATGTAAGTGCTACTGAAGTGGAGATTTCTGGCTCAGAGTCTGAGGAAAAAAATATTTTGAGAAAACAACCTTTAAACATATGGATTTTAAATACATACAAATACATTTTGAAGACACTACAGGTGAATAGGGTAAATAAAAACTAGTAGATATCACCATGAAACTTCCCCAGATGATTACTTACATTAAGACAATTATTTTTTGTATTACAAGTTTTCTGAAGTTTAATGTTTAAATATGCAAATGAGACATTATCTAATGATAACTTTAGGGGAATTTAGGAGAAAGCTACACATGCAAATAGACAAATTGTAGTAAAATAAACACCTAAATGTGTTTGCTGGATGTTTTCTTTCCATCAGTCTGTTATGGAAGCCAAACAGCCCAAAATCTCACAATATTTTTGCCTTTTGTGTCTCGTCTTAAATGTACAAATGTTTCATCAGGACAGAAATCCTCTCTAGTAGCTCCTAAAGCTGCTGCAGAGAAGTTCAGGCCAAGTTAAAGGTCATACTGCCGTGCTAATGGTTCAGATTAACCTCTGTCTGGCAAACTTGGTTTTACATTCCGATAGCCCGAGTGATGGATGCCTCCGGTTACTGCATCTTCTTACCGCTCGGGGATAAGGTGTCTGCATGTGCAGTGATAGAAGAGTTCAAACAGACACCAGTGAGACAAGAAGAGTCCCATCTTCTCATCCTCCCACATGAGCCTTCGCCCATGACGTAAAACTGCTTCAATCAGCACACACCTTTTACAACAGCTCTCCTCTGTATGTCTCATGCCAGGTTGTTTGAGTACCGATCTACCTGTATATCAGCATTGTTGGACACACTGCAACCACAAACTGCTGAGTCCTGCTCGTCCTGTCTGACATGACAGTCACCCGGACTATATTTATCTCCGTCTGGTAGCTGGGACTTTTTACCACCTTCAGTTTCCCCTCACTTGAGATGAATCAGCATTAAAAAGTAATTCACTGCCACAGGCATCACTGTACTGAACTCAGGACAAATTATATAGTATGTGATGTTGCTCATGTGGTAGTGATGTACGGTGGTACTCACATTCAAGCCCTTTTCATTCTTACTGAAGACATAAATCTTTAAAAACAGTAGTTTTTAGCAAACATTACTTAAACAGGTGTAAATAGTGCATTTTGATAGGGACTATTTTCAGCTGCGGATTAATACAGCTAAGTATTAGAGGAGTTCTAGTAAACAATTAAAGCAGCAGGACGGTGAATGTGTGATCAAATCAAAATAAACTCAGTGGACATATTCATGGTAATGAAGGAGCATGTCACCAAGGGCAACAGTGTTGCTCACTGATGTGTTCTTAATATTTTTTGGATAACAACAGAGCTCTATGGCACAGAGCAATAAGGGATATCCATAGACTGTATATAAGAAGTGGACGTCACCCTTTGGTTTATGGACTGCTGTTTTGAAGCCTCGAGTTCGGCATGTTGGCCGTCGCCATCTTGGTTTTTTGCAACCAGAAGTGACAAGAGAGGGTGGAGCTAAGTACAACCGAACGCCAAATAAGACGTTTTCAGGTGACCATAGAGGTTATAATTTACTTTCATGAACTGAAAACACACTGTGAAAGGGACAACTCCAAGACACTTCCGCATTGGCTTCACTTTTCAAACCCTTGAGTTGCCCCCTGGGTAAATCAGGCTTTGGCTACACAGACAGAGTACTGAACATTGATGCAGCTCTCTGCAGTGTTTCAGTTGTAATTTGACATTAGAAATGTCCATGTATTTGCAGACCTGGAATTTATGTGCAAGAGGAAAAAAACACCTCTGCTCGTTACGCGATGGCTTAACCTGAGAGGTGGCAGGATCTTTGAGCCCAGCCAAGATGCTGTCCGACTCCACTCACTATAGCAACAGCCACTGTACTGAGGTCACTTCCTGCAGACTTCATCTTGAACTTCCTGTTCTGACCCACAGCAGTTTATGTTTTATTCACGGGGCAATCATCGATCCCCGGGCCAGCAGCTGTCTGACAGAGTGAGCTCCAGGTGCAGGCCCACAGACTCAGCTTTGGTTTCTGTCTCATCACACATTCATGAGGACCTTACAGGCCCCGACGGAGGCTCCTTAAGATGCATCGTAGACGTCCCCCCGGGCAGGATTACTGTTCATCATGATACATTATAATTCTTGTCATTTTTAACAGTGCTACAGACCAGCAGATAGTGTTAAAATGCTTCCAGTGACTATGAGAACTTTGGAATTTCATTATTTGTAAATATTTTGAATTCATTAAAGGCTCACTTTGGTTTTCCATAATTTATGCACAAGAGATAGCATGATAGGAAAATACCCGCCCTAATGACGTCTGTCTTCACTGTCGTGGGAGAGACTTAAACAAGAATCTACTCATGAGAGAGCAGGTAACCTATCTCCAACACGAAACGAGACGCATCTATTCTAACTATAGAACAAGGAATCTCTGTCTCTGGGTATGTAAGTGAGGGAAGGCTTTGTTGAATTTGGTGTGTGATGCAACTATGTCATGGCAGGTGTATTGCTCAGGACCCAAGGAAGCACAGTATTGAGTGTGAAGTTGTTTGTGTGAGCGGTTCTTGAGAAACACCACAGGTCAAGCATTCAGCCCGCTCTGAATCAACCCGGTCTCACTCCCAGCTCGGGGACCCAAGGACCTGCAGTGTCGAAGTTGGTGTTTGAACACGCGATATGTTCCATATTAATAAACTTTGAATACACGAGCGATATAGCTCTGTGTAGCAGCAGGGCGGGGCTTCAGGGCTCTACAGACTCGAGTCGAGATGTCCTCCACAGAGGGGCCTTTACAGGCCGCGGCTCATTGACTATAGTTACCTTTTGCTGCTAGATGCTGGATATACTAACAAAGAACGTGAAAGTGAAAGTCAATTTATCGTTCCATTGCAACATCAGCGCCCAGCAGCAGAGCTACGCTTACGCCATTTTGGACTGACAGTGACTATCGGACGCCAGTAAAACATCGGCCTTACAAGTGCCGTTCGAAAGTAAAAAAAAAAATGTATCTTCTATTCACATATTCTACCATAATGGCCTGTGTTGAACAATAAAATATTATAAATATAATAAGTGTTTTCAGTCCAAAATGGCAGCAGCGGCTGTTGTCACAAAAAAAAACTGGAGTTTCGTCTCTTTGCTTCTATACTCTTTGATACTAATGTTACAACCGAACTCTTCTTCACTTCTCTGAAGTCAACTCCACTAGTACTTTCAGTTAGGGAGGTACAAATGCATGCATGTGTTCACACACAGCTCCACAGAGTTGTGTCTTTCAACACTATAAACATTATACAAAATGCACCTCACACCTAGTTCATTCAGATCAGACGACTAAAAGAGCTTATTGAGGAAGATGAGTGAAGTCTGAGAGAAGAAAATAAAAGTTTTAAAAGAGACAAAAGAGGCAGAAAGAAGTATAATTACCTCACTTCTGGTAAAGAGGAGCGGCACTCCTATCACAGGTCTCAGAACGACATGCAAATATTCCACCAGGATGGCTGAAAATAGAAGGAAATATACAACAGACAGTTAGTGTAACAACTTCCCAATATAAGGGAAATCTAAAAGGTGTACAAACTTTAGAGAAAGAGAGATGAGCTACCTGCTGAATAGACGAGTGATAAGGGCAAGTTTATCAACGGTGTGCTGTAGCCCAGCTTTTCAAACTGTAATGGTAACATGAAAAAAGGGAGGTAAATCCCACTTAAGTTTTGACAAAATGCATTTAAATTAAACTGTAAATATCATTGAAAGTTCAAAGGACAGGGCAGGATTTGTTCTTTGTATTTTTCTTGGTGTCAACAAATCCCATGAAAAGGCCGAAACTAACAACTTTCTAATTTCCCTAATTTCCCCTTTCATGAGATTTGTTGACAATAGCAGAAATATAGAATATCACCCACCTTCCTGATCATTTAACTCACCAAAGGTGTCAACCACTCAAACAGATTGACTGAAACTCCATCATTAATGAAATAGGCCTGTCCACTCTGCAAAAGAACAGAAAACAATGGAGATACTGTACATTATCTTTATTTAACCTATTCATTCAACAACAAAATGAACAGGCTCCTATTAGAGGCTCCTTTCGAACCGGTGTACTGCAGATATAAATGTTGAATACAAGACAATGGAAGACATTCTGCAAATTTATTTGGCGACGCTAATAAAATCTCCTGTGACCCGGCTGTGGGTCCCGACCCAGTCTTTGGGAATGACTGATTTAAACTATACAAGTAATAATACTGGCTAGCACTAACATAGTGTACACACACTTGACTGTATCCTATATTTTGTCTTAGTGATGTGTAGAACAGAAAAGTTGACTATAGGAGGACTAGATGGACTAATCATCTTCATAAATCATAAATCAGTTACCGACACCAAAAAAGTAAAGTTTGGAGCTTTGTTGTTTGTCTGACTCACAGCGACACAACTTCTCTGCAGTTGGAGAGCCTCGGCTGCCAGCGTGTGGGCCAGCACCAGGTTATCTACATGCACCCAGTTCATCCTGGCCCGGGGGTCACCGAACCTGAAACTGAACAACCGGCGCTCCACATTCACCTGAGAGAGAGAGAGAGAGAGGGATATAAGGGACATTGTTTTGTGGTTAATGTTATATCACTTCCTTTTAGCTAAGCTCATCATATGAAACTAGAAACCTAAGGAATCCATTGGTACCAACCATGTCATACTAGCTTGTCGCAAATGAGGCTAAATAACGCTCCAAACTTACACTAAATTTTGGCGAAGAAAAACTGTCATGGCCATTTTCAGAGGGGTCCCTTGACCTCTGACCTCAAGATATGTGAATGAAAATGGGTTCTATGGGTACCCACGAGTCTCCCTTTATAGAAATGCCCACTTTATGATAATCACATGCAGTCTGGGGCAAGTCATAGTCAAGTCAGCACACTGACACACTGACAGCTGTTGTTGCCTGTTAGGCTTCAGTTTGCCATGTTATGATTTGAGCATATTTTTTATGCTAAATGCAGTACCTGTGAGGGTTTCTGGACAATATTTGTCATTTTTTTGTGCTGTTAATTGATTTCCAATAATAAATATATACATACATTTGCATAAAGCAGCATATTTGCCATTAAATACTTGACAAATCTTTTATCAATCGAATCAGCCCTAATAAAAAGTCCACCGCCTTGGCCACTTGGCTGACAGTAATCCCAGAACATAACCAACCACAAGCAGCCCTTCAGCAGACTGTACTGCTGCCTCTGAAACTGGATGCACTGGAGAGCTCTATCAATAATGTAAACTCTTCAGGCAGAAACACATTCTGCCGGGGAGGCTTCACATACTGCAAGATGTATTTTTTTAGAAATTAATTTTGATCATATGACCATATGTTTTATATATGTGTGAGTCTCTCACCATCACTCTGTGGAGGTGTCTCCTCTCCTCTGGTCCGTAGATGCCACAGGGCCGCAGGACGCAGGTCCGAAGCAGACCGCCACCTTCACAAGAGAGGATTTAAACCTTCACTGAATATATGCATGGATGTGTTTTATTTTATACATGATGCTACGTAACAGGTAAAGCCAAATTAGGAGTGCACTCATATTTTTAAAAAAAGGTATCCTCACTGATGCTGTTATTTCTCCTTTTCCATTGTGTATCATATACATAAGTGTATATATACGTGTATATATACGTGTGTGTATATATGTATATATATATACACGAGAGCGAGTAATGTTATCGACTCCGGCCCAAGCTGTTCTGGGCTACTGTAGAAACATGGCGGTGCAACATGGTGGACTTCGTGAAGAGGTCCCGCTCCCCTATGTAGATATAAACGTCTCATTCTAAGGTAACGAAAACACAACGATTATTATTTTCAGGTGATTATACACTAAAGAAAACATATTTATTAAAATTATATTCCATTTCTGCCAACAGATCCCCCTAAATGCTACACACTGGTCCTTTAACAGACATTTATTTAAATGAAAATCTAACGTAAGCCACATCCTCCTGTAGCAGGTACATGACCTTTAACCTGCAGGATGCAATGAGGCAGCTCGTAGCTCTAAGCTTAATTGACTTTATAAGGTGATGGCCAGTGATGGGGTGTCGGGTTACACTGAAGGAGGAAATGGGACGCTTCACATCTGTTAATGTAAAGAACGTAGAGGAACTCAAAACCAATTAAAATGTATTAGAAAATACTAAAATAGTCACGTGACCTCTGCACTACAGACTGGCACTGTCCTGTCCAGCTTTAAATTAAAACAGACTGTCACTGGTGTTGTATTGGATTACTGAGTTTCCATGGCAACCATTCAGTGCTTCCGTGTTTCTCTTCACACAAACATTTTTACACAGAAGCCAAAAGCTACGGTTGCAATCTCCTCTGATTGCACTCCTTTCATGTTCCATCCTGTGATTAAGCTGCCCACACTGATCGTTTCACACCTTTCAGGGAGCATCCGTTGGAAGAGAGGACCATCCGCTCTGCAATCGCTTTAGTTCTGCTGTAGTGGTCGATGTGCTGCGACAGAAAGAAACATATTTAAAATGTATTATGGTTGCCAAATGTATGGGACCTTTACACTTTTTGGTCTTTTGTTGGGTTCTTTATTCTAAGTTTTGGTGATACATCGGTGGATGGGACGTTTATAGAAATTTATGGGTAACATTTCAGTTGATATGGAAGAAGTAGGCTACAGGGTAGCTTAAGGCAGAAAAACCCATTTCAGAATAATGTACATTATATTATTGGATTATAGGCTACATGATGCATTATATGTACATCACTTTAATGTTGCAGCTGGCAAAGGTGGGACTGATTTCAACTGATTATTAGGTAGATTACAGTCTACTATAATAAAACATCATAATTTATTAGTTTATATTTATTTATTTATATACATTATAAATATTATATACATATTATATATATATTATATACATTTATTTATTAAATGTATTGGAGTAACAAGTACAATATTTACAACTGAAAAAAGTAAAAAGTAAAGTGAAAAATATATATATAATAAAGTCAATAGTTTAATATAAATGCATAAAGTAGCATGAAATGGAAACACTCAAGTAAATTACAAGTAAGTCAAAATTGCACTTATGTACAGGACTTGAGTAAATGTACGTTACATTCCACCAGTGAAATAAATATATATTTTATTTATTTTTTTACTCACTACTTCGGGGGGCACATACGGCACTGAGGCCTCATCACCCTCCTCGATTGGTTTCCCAGCAAACACCACATTGATGGTACTGGTGTACACCAGCCTGGGGATGCTCCTCTCCTTACACACTGAAAGAGAGCAGATCACACACATCATTACATCAGAGATTACCAGGATGTTTTATGGGGGTGTGAAAATAAGCTTTTTTTTCTGGCTTCAAAATATCAAATTAAGCTTTGCTACAGTAATTGTATTTAATTCCATTGAGCTATGAAAATCTTAATTAAAAAAAAACAATAGACCAATTAATTTTCACATCATAATTAAGAATGTAAAGTGCCCGTTTACCATGATTGTTATGTATCTGCAGATTTCAAATCATATTCAAACTCATCAAATGCATTCCTCACAGTGAATGTGGGACTATGACAAATAAAATCATAGCATGAATCCTTACCATTGATAACATTATTGGTCCCGCCAACATTGACTGACTCCACCTGCTCTTTCCTCAGCTGGCAGACAGAGAGAATAGTAACAATGAAGATAATACATCCCTTTTTTTCACCTCCTGTGTCTTTATTTTCTGTGCTATAAGCAGCTCATGTACACCTCAGTTTGGGTTATTGGATGATAACAGAAATCATCAGGTGCAGAAGTTTAGTTTTCTCTCAGAACACTTGAATTACAATATGCTGAAAGGTTATTATGGAATTTTTCCGAATATATATTGCCTACCCCAGCTTTAAGTTGTGAAAAAATGCTAAAGAGAAGAGATGAAGGGAAGTCACCTGTTCTGGTCCGGTCATGCCGTAAGACGCTGTGTGGAATATACAGTCGACCCCTTCACACACCTTATAGAGGGAAGAATAGTCCCGGATGTCACTCTGTAAGAAAGCCATTCATTAATGCCACCTCTGAGGACACTTCTTACATCTTAATTAGTTCCAATGCTTTTCAACCCTTTCATGTTATTATCACTAGCACGTACTATGTAAATGGACTGCATTTATCATTCACCCATTCACACACTCACACAGGCTACCAAGTGCTGGACAACCATTGGGAGCAGTTTGGGGCTCAGTGTTTTGCCCACATGTAAACCACCAACCCCACAATCAGTGGACAACCCACTGGGAGCTTTGCAGGTTCAGCGACAGAGTATTAGGTGTGAGTCAATATCTCTCCCATGAAAGGACAGGTGTAATTAAGGTAAGTGTGCCACGAGGCCTGCAGGTAAACCCAGATCATGTGTCCACCCTCTCTGCAGCTGGTGCTCTGAGGCGGATCACTCACCTGTGTCTGTTTCCAGGCAGACTAACCACAGAGGCACTCTGACGCTGGCTGAAGCAAGGAAATACTAGAGGTGAAAAACTGATTCTGTGTGTTTCATGTAATGTAAAGCAAACCAAAGCTAGAGGGAAAACATCTCCAAGCAGGAATGCTTTTTACTGCAACATGCAAGACACACACTGAATGAGTTTATAGTTGGTTTAGTTTATTTGAACAAGTCAAAACTTTGATTGCAGGAACTTTCCGCCGGAACTAGGAACCTTTTGAGGAACTCCTTGAGTTTCGACCGCAGGGACCAGGGTCTAAATTAAGTTCAGGGGACATTTTACTGGGACTTTTTAACCCCCAAAAAAGTAGTACCTTCTGAAAGTACAGGAACTTTCGGGGTGGAGTTTGCAAGGTTGACCGTCGCTAATTGGTTAAACACACACAGCGCCGTTGCGTGAGTCATGTTGCTTTTTCATACGTCAGCGGACTAATTTGCCTAGTCTTTGCAGGTTTTAGAAGGCTATGGAAACCCAGACAACAATGGGCTAAAGGAAGCTTTTATTTCCTTGAAAAGTTGACCAAGGACTAAAATGACCAGGAACATCTTGGTGGAAACGGGGCTCAAAGAAATGATGTGACCAGTAAGGGATAATGTACAGCGAGCTGGTCACTGTTCTGAAATAAACCCCTTCAGGGCGATGCAAGACGCCCTGAAGGGGTTTATCTCACAACAATGACCCGCTGGCTGCACATTATCCCACTTATTACACGACTACTTACATAAGAAATCAATAATTTGACACAAAAACGGTCCGCCAGAGTCCAACATCAGAACTGCGTCCATAGCAACGGTCTGTTATACATAGCAACGGTCTGCTATAAAGAAATAACAGACAGTAGATCGCAGTGATTGACCAATCAGAATCGAGTATTCAACAAAGCCGTGTAATAATGACAATTAATGCGCAGGGAGAGAGAATCAAAGCCCACGGGGGCGTTTTAATGACCTCCACCTGAACAATATAAAACAAATTTGTGTCAAATATATATGTCGTGACAATACAAGATTATAAACCATATTTTGGAAAAGGAGGTTGCGCTTCAACAATGGGATTCACGGTGGAATGCTGGACCCAAAATCCAACAAGGGTAAAAAATGTGATAGGGTAGCACATCCCAGATTTAAAAATCAAGGAGGACAAAATGCATTTCACTTGTTTAACTGATAAACATCTATACATCAATACCTGATAGAAGATCGCTCCGTCAGGGATATCACAGGGAGGCTTGTTCATGTCCAGAAGAACCACCGACATCCCCTGACTGGTCAGTTCTCTCCCCAGCCTGAACCCAAAGTATCCCCCTCCTCCTGTCACCAGCACCTTCCCTGTGGAGACGCCTCGGGCCAGTGCTGCCTCCTCTCCCAGTCTGGAGACCGCACACTCTGGATTGCTGCAGCTGGCCGCCATGGCTCCATTTACCCTGTGGCGAAGGGCCGCGGCCGGGCCGGAGGCGATGGCCGGGGATGGGTGGTTGACCCACGGCTGGTGGGGGACGTTGCGCATGTGGTGTCCACAGGCCTGCAGGAGACACAGGGGGACATTGTGGCAGGGGAGCTGCTTCACCTGGCAGAGAGAGCCTCCACTCTCACTCATGTTGGGACCGCACAGCTCCATAACTGTCCTGATGGGCGGAGGAGGGGAAATATTGATTATTTATTGTTTTAGTATAATTAAAGTTTGACCTGTAGATTCAAGGTTCAAGATTCAAGATTCCTTTATTGTCACTACACAGAGTACAGCGAAATTTGAAGCAGTCCTGATGGTGCAATCACACATAACATACAGTATAAAAGATAAGATAAAACCTTGTTCAACACAAGCTTAACCTAAACTACTATAAAATAAGTAAATATATATATCTAAAAAAAAGTAATATATATATATATATATATATATCTAACTAGAAATGTTGACCTATGATACAATATATACAATACAATTACAATATGGTCAAGGCAGTATACAGTACAATCAAGGCAGTGAGTTGTTGCACAGTAATAATAGCACATATATTGCACATGTATCAGTAGTGCAGTTGATAAATCACAAGAAATGATATATCTGAAAATAAGGTGCGGTAGGGTGTAAACATGTAATGAGTAACACACTGCCTGACAGTACCGTACCGCATATTCTGCATCAGCTTGTTCCAGCTGTTTTTGAAGTCAAGTCAAGTCTTTTGCAGAAATATTATATTCTAATTCTATGGTGCCATGTAGCCAAACATTGTTCAAATCCACAAAACTTTTTTTTAAATTCTAGTGGAGATCCCAAGGTTTCCAAATATATGAAATATGTCTGGCTAAAGTTTGGGGAAATGTGTATAAAATGATGAAAAAGACGATGAAGAAGATGAATTGTGGTCACTATAAGACAGTAGGCTAATATACAAATCCTATAACTTCTGAACTACATGTCACATTAAGCTAAACCTCTTCTGTATTTTTCTCCAAAACAAATCAGCTAATGTGACATTTAGCATTTAAAGTGATGAATAAACGATACGAGGGTCAGATTGCCATCACGTGGACACTTTAAACTCTCAAATTAATACTCACATTCATTAACTTACCTTAATATTACTTTTGACGTCTCACATCCATACCTGTGCCGGTTGGCTCCTGAACTAATCCAGTCTATAGCTTCCCTTTCCTCTCGTGGTGCCTCCTGATGTGTCAAATCTCTGGCGGGTCGATCACATGCACCTTTACCTGAGGCCTCTCCTACCGTAATGTCTGGATGCAGCACGCAGCCCCGTGGCAGTGAGGATCACGTTTCCAGGAGCATCAGGTGGTCAAGCAGCAACCTCTCCTGCCCCCTTTTTGAGTGCCTGGAATTTAAAACCCTGGTTATTGGCAGGAATAAACTATTAGTAGATACATAGTCCTTCAGTGTAATAAATTAATGCTGAATACAGCAGTCTATTCTGATATGAAACTATCAGGATACTCTATCAAAAAGTAAGCCCAACTACAAGCTAAGTATACCTTTCTGGCCTTAAAAGCAAGAATACTTAATTATACTTTTCTTAAGTATATCTCGATTAAAAGATTAAGTACAAGTAGGCCTTTAAGCCAAAAATACTTAGATTTTTCTGTATACTTGTCAGTATAAGCCAAGTATACTTGGACTTTTCTGTATACATGTCAGTATAAGCCAAGTATACTCGGACTTTTCTGTATACATGTCAGTATAAGCAAAGTATACTTACTTTTCTGTATACTTGTCAGTATGAGTCAAGTATACTTAGACTTTTCTGTATACTTATCAGTATTAGCCAAGTATACTTAGACTTTCTGTATACTTGTCAGTATGAGCCAAGTATACTTAGACTTTCTTTATACTTGTCAGTATGAGCCAAGTAAACTTAGACTTTTCTGTATACTTGTCATTATGAGCCAAGTATACTTAGACTTTTCTGTATATTTGTCAGTATAAGCCAAGTATACATAGACTTTTCTGTATACTTGTCAGTATAAGCCAAGTATCCTTAGACTTTTCTGTATACTTGTCAGTATAAGCTAAGTATACTTAGACTTTTCTGTATACTTGTCAGTATAAGCCAAGTATACTTAGACTTTTCTGTATACTTGTCGGTATAAGCCAAGTATACTTAGACTTTTCTAAGTATACAAACAATCACCGAATACAATCATTCACTGACTCCACTACCATCAGAATACCTTGGTTTTTACAATTACAATAACAATTTCCTTTTGTGAATGAACACATGCAATCTGTTATGGAGGAAAACACAAGGTCATTAATCAAAGCTCAGGCATCAAATGATATAAGTGATGTATCTTTGACATCACAATAGGCCAGGTAAACCGCAGCAGTCACTTCCTGAGCACAGTGTTTTTGGAGAGCACAGAAATAGACGCTTCATATTTTATTTAGCAGACAACAGACAGACTGCCAAACCTGAGCTGACAGTTAAATGCACTGCACGTAATTAAAGAGGGGGAGAAAAAAAAATCATAAACCCCTGCCAAAAGACTGGAGCTCTTGAGCAATTTGGAGAGAAACTGCAATAAAAAAAGGGCTGACTTGTAGTGCACGTGTTTGATGTACTTTCCTATCTTTAACAGAAAGTACACGATGGGTTGATTTATTTCCGATCCCAGATTGCATTTACCCTCATCTGGGTTAAACGGCACCACTCGGATCTTATCTTGATTTTCAGAAGGGACATTTTGTCCTCCTGCATTGGACAGGCATCACATTTAGCTACAATTTTACTTTTTATTGAAGTGCACATCAAAGAAGACTTGGACTGGATGACCTTGTCTTTTGTTTAACTAACGCTAATTTCCAGAAAATGTTATGTAATGTAACGCTACTCAGTTGAGAAATCAGATACAGACTCTGCGTAACTCTGAAAAAACTGAGCAGCAGAACCAGAGATATCATCTTTTTTCATTCCATATATTCTTCGTCCTTGTGAAAACCTGGCGCCTACATTACCCACAACGCAACTTGGCCACCGACAGATTGACGCAGCTCTCTCTGGAGCCACAAAAGGTTTTCTAACTTATTTCACATATGTAGTAGACCTTTAAACATGTAATATTGGTTATTGTGTAATAAGCAAGGTTAATATTGAGTTCCCCTTTAATGCACAGCTGCTGGGTGGCAGCGTGTGATGGCTACCTCGCTGAACTGCTGCGTGTCTCACGTGTGTGGTGTCCACACAGACAGCGTTGCTGTTGCTGCTCCTGCCAGCCCTTTTCTACATTGAGTTTGTCTTTCATATTAGCCACTTCATTTAATTAGAAATGTGATTTATATTTATTTTAGACAGAAAAAGTTTAAAAAGCGTGTGCTCAATTGTAAATAATAATAATAATCCATAATTTTGAGCTGGTGCTCTTAATTTATGGAGCTGTGCAAGTCACTGCATTTTCCACAACACTGTCCTGCAAATAGTTCAGAATAAAAGCCTTGTGTTAACAAATGAAGGAATTCTGTCCAAAGAATAACATTAAAGGGCTTTTATTTTTAAACGGAAACAGGAGTTGAGTTCAAAATATTTTTTTTAACTTTTTATCATGTCTATAACATACAGATATAAAGATTAAACTGTAGTAATGTCGCTGGTATGATGTCAACATACTGTCAAAAGATCATTTTCACTGTCTATTTTTGCTGTGAACCACGCGCAGTACACGGAAAAAATAGGCGAGACCTGGAATCTGACACGCAGCCGAGTCACACAAGAGCCACGCTGCTCACGCGGGCTGTGTGGTTGCCCTAACCTGATAACATGGACGCCGAAATAAAAAGCCAGAGGTTCCATGACGCACACGCGCTGCTCATGCAGGCAGTGTGTCCCGGGCGTTAGCACTGTTAGCTGCAGCCGTCGCCATGTTGAGAGCCAAGTGGAGGCACTACATATGCTCCGAATTTCATATTGAGCAACTTCAATCAATTTGAGCTTGCTTTAATATTGTATACGACATCAGCCAGCCGCCTTTCTCCCCCTAACTAACGCCATAAATCCAATCGAATTATTGCGGTTAGGCTATTTTAGAGCAGGGGTCACAAGATAAATCTCAGGGGTCGTGAAAAGACAAACAAACAGAATAGGAGAGCAGTGGGATAGAAACGAAATGTGTTTCTGCCATTCATTCCTCAGACTTTGGTCCATTTTTGTCTTTCTTTTTGTGAATTTATTGATAATCTCACTTTATTATGCCAATAAATATATTAAGATAAATCAGCCTTAGTTAATCTTCTGTGCATGTGATGTTAAATGTACAGTTTGTTCTTTCTTTACTATAAAACTATAAAAACACTAATCAGATCAGTTCTAACCCACCGCCTCCTTTCTTCTGCTTCTCATTTGTTATTTCAGCACTCGGTGTGATAAAAGGCTTGAGTTACTCTCTCATTAAATACTGCCAAGCACACCCGTGAATCACAGTCAGCAGGGAGCCGTCACCTTGTCTGACCTGCTGCAGCGGTGAAGGAAAGGAGAGCTGTGGTAACAGGGCAGACCTCCCTTGTTTACAACCTTGCCAAGCCCTCCCTCCGAGGTGAACATCACTGTGAGGACTGGAAATAGGATGGGCAGCTCGCTGTGATTAGCCACCAACTCCCAGCGCAGTGTGGAGGGCGCCCCAAGCCACTGCAATGATCGAAGACACAAGGAGAGATGTAGAAGGTGGAAAAAAAAGTGGGTTCTATGGGTACCCACGAGTCTCCCCTTTACAGACATGCCCACTTTATGATAATCACATGCAGTTTTTTCATAGTCAAGTCAGCACACTGACAGCTGTTGTTGCCTGTTGGGCTTCAGTTTGCCATGTTATGATTTGAGCATATTTTTTATGCTAAATGCAGTACCTGTGAGGGTTTCTGGACAATATTTGTCATTGTTTTGTGTTGTTAATTGATTTCCAATAATAGATATATACATACATTTGCATAAAGCAGCATATATGCCCACTCCCATGTTGATAAGAGTATTAAATACTTGACAAATCTCCCTTTAAGGTACATTTTGAACAAAAATGTGCAATTAATTTGCGTTTAATTGCGATTAACTATGGATAATCATGCCATTAATCACGATTACATAATTTTAATCGATTGACAGCCCTAATTATAAGAAATGCAATTACTGCTGGCTGCTTTGATACAACAAGTGGACAGTTGTCTCTCTTGTTTCTCAGGACTGAGATGTGTTTTAACATTACAACATCCTGATAATAAATATAAATCCAATGCTGAGAATCTGCCCTTTGGGAGAAAATAATACTACTCTATATACCACTAGAACAAAAACACAAATTATAGTCTTGAACTTCAGTCCTGGTCCTAAGACCTCAGTGCACTTTGACTTTAGATCAAGCGAAACAAGAATAAGGATCCCACAGAGATGATCAATGGGCAGCAGAGGGCGCCAAACAACAGCATTTGAATAAACCATGAGCCTCAAAACACTGCAGATTAGTTAAAGGTCAAAGATGGTTTTGTTCTCTCTAATTCCAGGTGGGCTAATCTATAGTCAGTATACCATGATGATGCTGAATCAGTTGCTCCTGGTCGTCTGCTGTCCTCTGGTAAGGGTGCAGAGGCTTTCTCATGCTCCGATTCTGGATCTTTCTGAACCACATGGAGACAAAAGAGGTTCATGCTCCCAGAGGCTTCTACATACTTTCATAAATCAAAGAAACAAAGGCTGATGGTGACTTATTGAATTATATTAGATTGATAAACTCCACTTTCATAAGGATGTAAGTTCATGTACAAAAGAAATAACACAGGGACAGAATTATATACTCCAAAATCCAGTGACACCTTCAGTGGAGGATTCATGACAGATGAGCTGGAAAGAATTAAGCGGAGAAAGCGTGTGAAGTCGGACTCTTGACAGCTGAGAGCAGTTGAAGGAGCTCTTGAGGAGATACTGTATATTGAGGGAGAAACTGCGACGAAGAGCTGTCAAAAGCAGACCCCCAAAAAAAATCCACTTTGCACGCAGCAAACCTACATGCACACTGGATGACAGGGCCTTGGTCCCAGGTGGGTGGAAGGTTTTTTGAGGTAAAGGAGCCATCTATTTTCACACAGTGTCATGCTGAAACCCAACCTGTCAGAAAGAGAGAAAAGAGGACACGTGACTGACAACTAAGAGACCAAAGAGATACCGAAATGTGTGTGGAGGGGAACTAGCCTACCAAGAACTGCAGAAAAATGTGACAAAATAGCTTTACACATTATTAATAAATGGCCTAACACTCACTGTCACGCTGTCACAGGCAATGAAAAATGCCACTTCAAATAATATTATACTTGCTTTTAACACCCTGAAAGTTATTGCAAAACAAATTTGATGTCGGCAAGTATATTTTTTGTTGAAATGAGTAATTGAAGTGGATTAGTCATCTAATTTCATGCTCATTTTAAGAAGCGGTAGCTCTGAGGTCACACCCTGAAAAAAGGCAGCCTGACGTGCTAATGCACTGAGAGGATTTTAAGCTAAATCAATTAGTTTGACAGTTTATAACATCCCCGAAATCACTTGTGTGATAAAGTGGGACACTTTATGAGAGAAAGTAAGCTGCACAGTGAGAGGAGGATGAGAGGCAAGGCAGTGGACGGATTTTATTCATCCAAGTAACTGAATCAAGAGTCTATACAGCCATGCAAAGGGGTCGTGTCTAGATGGTAACCTGCGGGTTGGGGAGACTCTGGCCAGATAGTTATTGTTAGGTATTGATCTAGGTATTGACCTCGAATAGTTAAGGTTAGGCTTGACCTCGAATAGTTATGGTTAGGCTTGACCTCGAATAGTTAAGGTTAGGCTTGACCTCGAATAGTTAAGGTTAGGCTTGACCTCAAATAGTTAAGGTTAGGCATTGATCTCAAATTGTTACGGTTAGGCATTGACCTCGAATAGTTAAGGTTAGGCATTGATCTTGAATAGTTAAGGTTAGGTATTGATCACGCATAGTTAAGGTTAGGTATTGACCTCGCATAGTTAAGGTTAGGTATTGATCTTGAATAGTTAAGGTTAGGTATTGATCACGCATAGTTAAGGTTAGGTATTGACCTCGCATAGTTAAGGTTAGGCATTGATCTCAAATTGTTACGGTTAGGCATTGACCTTGAATAGTTAAGGTTAGGTATTGACCACGCATAGTTAAGGTTAGGTATTGACCTTGCATAGTTAAGGTTAGGCATTGACCTTGAATAGTTAAGGTTAGGCATTGATCTGGAATTTTTAAGGTTAGGCATTGATCTCGAATAGTTAAGGTTAGGCATTGATCTCAAATAGTTAAGGTTAGGCATTGACCTCACATAGTTAAGGTTAGGCATTGACCTTGAATAGTTAAGGTTAGGATAGGTCGTCAGGCAGTGAGTCTCACAAGAGTTTTTGCAATTTTTGCAGATTTCAGATCAGATTTCGCAATTTGTGGGTTACCTCCTAGACTCGACCATGCAAAGGGCTCCGTGAAGCTGAACTTAAGCTAAAAGCTAACACTAACATGCTAACATGTTCACAATGACAGCATGTTAGCAACATTCACTAAACACAAGTACAGCTGAGGCTGATGGGAATTATATAGTTTTACAGATATTTGGTCATAAACCAAAATATTGGACAAATTAAAGTTTTGACCTGATGACTATGTAACTATGATGACAATAACCAGTTAATCACTTTATCCTGAGGGGGCATGAAAGTTAATGTGTTACTAAATTTTATGGCAATCCATCGAACAGTTGTTGAGACATTTCCCTCAAAACCACAAATGTGAACTTCACGGTGGCGCTGGAGGAAAAGTCACGGGGTTTCCAAAATAATTAAGATTAATACAGAATCAGATGTACAAAATTTCATGGCAATCCATCCAATAGATGTTGACATATTTCAGTCTGGACCAAAGTGGTGGAACGATCCATCCCTAGAGCCACGCCGCTATCATGGCTGAAAAAGCATCAAGAAAAGGCAGCATTACTCTGTTACAGTTATCATTCAACACTAAGAGGCTGATGTGGTAGAAACTGTGGGAGTCTCTGGGTTTTATCCACATTTACTCTGCTCATTAACTGTTCCCACACACACGTTGCTAAAGAGACACAAGAGATAGGTGTGAAAAGAGCTGAAGAGGGGCTATGATATGCAGGAAATAAAAATGTCAGTAGTGACTATTATTTTTTCCAAAAGAGGAAGTGATTGGGGGGTAGTGGGATATATTGATACAGGAGCACTGATTCACTGGTAAAGGTTAATTAAACCCTTTCCCAAAAAAAAAAATAGCTTTGCTGTTCTGCTCTCTTCCCTGACCCACACATTTAATAAATAAAAAAGTGCAGCATAAGGGCTGTGTGCACTGCAGTAATGAGACAGGAGAAAAGAGAAGACAAAAAAGGAAGTGTTCCTCAGTGACCTTCAGTCAACCTTAAACACAGCGAAGGAAATTGCAATCAGCCACCAGTCAAACTCTTGACCGCGGGTGACGGGCAGCCAGCCAGATATCATGACACGTTTTCTGAAAATACTCTGAGAGCATACTCAGTACTCAAAGAGTATACTCTAGTACACTGGAGTACAAGTCTCTGGGGGAGTTAGAAAGAAGTGCACTTACCAGACCTCTGTACTCAGCTCCTCATCTCTGGCAATGCAGGCACCAAAGAGACAATATCGACTGCATCTCATGGTATTCCTCAGCGGATGGACTTTGCTCAGTTTCATACTTGACATCACTCTGACATCATCAGGGTTATTTACTGTTTTCACAGGCTGAGTAGTGCTCCTTTTTACGAGTACACTGAACTTCCTGCAACTGTGGGAAAGTCCCTTTAAGATTATTTAGTCAAATTCTTTAAGTATCTTTTCAACTGTTGCTATTGCTATGAAAGTCATGCACATCAAAATAAGTTATATGACAATTCTAGATTATTTGTTTAAAATGTCCACTCAACCAAGTATACTGAATATACTATAAATACAGTATATCTGGCTACAGTTCAGCTCACTGAGCCCCCACATCAGGGGATTCTTCTTCTTTTAATTCTATTATTAATTTGGCTGGTTTGTTTCTATCTTGACCACTGACCCATCAGGACAGTCTTTTTACTAAATTCCTCTTAAATCAGTGGCGCGTGTATAGCACTTGTATACATTATTAAACAATATACAACATTTTTCAGAAAACTAGCTTTTGATGCATGACAAAAAGCTGTTAAAATAGTGTCAGTACAGCTGATGAATTTTTGAAACCTATCAGCTGGCCAGTGAATGAAGCTTGCTTGTTTCCCGTCTCGCTCGAAGAGATAAAGGAGAAAGCAATTGAGAAAGTGACAGACAAGCCCATAATTCCTTAGAGGACGAAATTGTAAGCTTGGGACAAAGATGATGGCGGTACTGCTGCTTCAAGGACAGATAAAAAACGAGGGGGGGGGGGGGGTAAAGCTTCTGCTGGTGTACCATCGACGGACGGGGCACAAACCTGCTCCTCGTAGCTCTGTAACACAGAATATGATGGATATTTTGTGAGAAAGCAACAAGGATCTCTTAATTTTGTGTACAATTTACTAGTTCAGCTTCTTTCTGGCATTCAGCGGGATGTTTTGTCAGAATACTTTGCTCTTTTAATCACCTTGAGTCAATATTTTGCAAAAACCCAACAGAAGGCTGGACAGCAGCACAGATAATATTGTAGCAGAATCTGACAAACAGCTTTTACTCTAAGCCCGCTCTTGTTAAGGTCAGAGGCTTGCAGGCAATCAATATTTGGCAGTTACCTTTCAATCCATCGCTCCAGAGCCCAATCAGCACGAGCAGCTGTCCTGATGCACCTGATGGCTCGAAGCAAAGGACGGGGAGAGGATAGAGGGTGAACCACTTCCTACATTAGCTCTGCATTTATCTGCAGCTGAAAAACAAGATATGGAACAATTAAAGAGAGAAAAAAATGCATGTGCACATGTTTTATAATTGTAGGGAAAGACAAGGAGAGGACAAAAAGGATTACAGTCACCTCCTTTATTATCACAATGACTGCAATGTCCTCCAGTCGTCCCTGAAAGAGACCGTCAGTCTGGCTCAGCTCTGATCTCCCTCTATAACACAGTGGCATCTCTACTGTTATCTACCACACACACACACATTAAAACACAACAAAGATCTCATGAGTTGGAGTTTCTCTGTAGTCTGAAGAGAAGCTGAGAAGACAAGACAGTCTCTTCACGGGGTTCTATTCAAACCAGGACCACATTAATCATTCATATCCACTGGTAAAAAACAACAACAATATTTTCTTTGTGTATTCAGCGGCTATTGTTTGTGACACAGAGGTCTATTCATGATAGCTGCCGCTGCAGTCCCAGCATGCACCGGTCCACAGTCGGCCACAGTGTGTGGAGTGCTGCTGAGGGCTGAAGAGGAGAGAATAATTAGAGAGAAGGTGAGGGAAGTGTAAAAAGAGAAACGGAGAGTGAGCAGGAGATTGTTCAGTGTTTTTACTGCTACTTCAGTTTTTATGCTAAGCTAAGCTAATACCCACCTGGGTGCAGCTTTGTACTTAAAGCACAGACATGTGATAGGTATCAATCTTCTCATCTAACTCTCAGATTTCACAAAAAAATCCTTTAAAGCTATTTTTTTCTAAAGCCTGAAAACAGAGACATGAGGAGGAGCAGAAGTCTAGTTTTCTCTCAGACCACTTGAATTACAATATGCTGAAAGGTTATTATGGAATTTTTGCCAAATTATGCCAAAAAATTGTCGCCTACTGCCACTTTAAATGTACCTGATAATTTCTTATTTTTCTTTATTTTTATTCTATTCCAATAAGTAGTCAGTATCATGTTCAATTTCCCACCTATATAACAAACTAAATTTCATGAAAATCGGTTCACAACAGTTGAACATGTAGAGAAGTCTGCATCTCCATGTATCTGTATATCTCCTCACATGGGTTTGTTTACTAGTGCTCCAATATGGCGGACGCGTAGACGCAAATCGTAAACGCAGTATCTAGCGTTACGTTTCTGGTGGAAACTGCAAATGAATACACGGACAATTATATCCATAGGTGGCTAGAAACATCACTAGGTTATGCTAGTTAGCTAGGGTCGTGTCTAGAAGAGGTTAGCTAGGCAAGCACGGCAAAAATGCAACTTGATAATTACCAATATACAATTTTGTTTTATTCAACATTAATGTACAATAAAATGTATGGACTTACCCATCAAAATAGACTGCTAACAACTGCTAACAGCCTCCGTCGGTCGGTGGTCAGCAGCTGAGTAGGTAACGTCAGTCAGAGCCCATTCTGTTGCTAGGGGCAACAGCTTCGGTCCAAGCTTACTTCCTGTCAGCCCCTGTGTTCACTCTAACATTGCAACCGGAAATACAAAGGGACCCATTCATGGATGTATTATATATTATGGTCTTAAACCGGGTTATATGTAGCAAATAAATCTTGGTCTATATCAGAGTTAAAGATTAGAGGTGATATTGAAATTATATCTATTGCTCAGAGGGACTTACCATTTTAATTCAAGCTAATATGACCCCCTTTTTGTGAGCTGATATGCCTCTTCCACAGATATATTAGCTAATTGATGGATATATGCATGGATATATTACTGTTAAACTTGTTTATATTGTTGGCATTGTGTATACGATTCTGTGGAATTTGGATATCTTTTTATTGATATTTTTATACTTGCGCCTTTATTCCTACTTTGCACTACAACAACTGCTGCAAAAACAATTTCCCTCAGGATAAATAAAGTTCTATCCATAGAAATAGATGGTTATCTTATCTCAAGAGATTGCTGCCAATTCGTCTCAGTGGCCACTCACAGTACTGGCCCAAAAAAGCATTTTTCCCCACAGACCACCATTATAAAAGAGACATAAAATTGTTAACCTCCAAATGCAAGCAAATCGATTGTTACACTTTCTATTATCTTTTTTGAATCCATATATTCTTAAAACTTTCTCAGAGCCCAGAAAAGCTAGTATTATTTGTGTGACGTCATCAGTACAGTTACAGTTAGTTTCTTCAGAATAAAAGACATTTTTCATTATGTGTTCATATAATTTTGCGGCCAGGACACAACTGCAGGTAGCAAGATAACACGTGGAAGCTCTGTGAGTTATTTCCAGCTCTTTTCAGGACGATGGCTGAGAACGATGACAGCAGCAGGCCAGCTCGAGGCCTCTCTTTAGGGCCCAAAGAGGTTACTCCCATCCACCTGACACTGTTAAAGTCTGGGGTACAAACAGTTAGGCTGCAGATAAACCTGTCCATGTTATTTCTGTCTAATACAGAAAACAATTAACACTGAACATGGACTATTTTATTTGAACTGTAGTATTATATAATGTTGACAAAGCTCAACATTTTGAAATGCAGCGCACGAGAGACTTTCACACAGTCTTATTCTCCTCTTCTCTTGGTAGCGTTTTTGACTATGGATAATGGAAACAAGCTCCTCTGCTCAACAGGACACAGAAGCCTACATTATCATATGCGTGTGCACATGCAAACACACACAATCCTCTCCGTCGTGCACACGTCTTGCCCGTCCTCGCACAGGCACAGACTGTTCTCACATGTACCCACACATTCCCCAATGACTCATCTAAAATAACACAAGAGGCATATCAAAATAGACATTAATACCCTCGTGAAAATAAACGGTGGGGCCCGGCAGAAATAAACACTGGTCAGCGGGCTTGGTCTGTGGGCCGTGAGACTGCAGCGCCTGCAGCCTCTCCTCCAGCTCCTACTGTTACAACAAACACATCCACGTCCACGGGGAGCTCAGGCCGAAGTGACTGAGCAGCTCCTCAGGACACCACAAGGTTGTCTGATGAATAATGGGTGCTTTCACCGGGGCAAAACACTTGAAGGGATATGTGTCAGCAGTTAATATCCGGGGCATGATGACTGACAGAGGAGATTTGTCTGATTGGACAAGTGGGGCTAAAGGTGAACTGCTTTATAGGAAGTGAAAAAGAGGGAGGTGGATTTCGTCTATCTGGGTTATCTTCTGCTAAACAGGATACTTAGAGAGCACACTGACAGATTGTGTTTTTTTGTAGTCTGGAGTAACAGGTGTATATTCTGCTCAGTGAGTCAGCAGTGTCTTTTTATTACTTTATTTGTAGTGTCATTATTTAAATAATCAAATGAACCAATCACAACATCCTTGAATCATTAGTGCTGATCAACAACCAACAGTCAAATACAACATTTTTGTACAATTTTTTCTTCCTTCTTATACAGTTTTATTGAGCCAATAGCACACAGATATTCTACTTAAGTAAAAGTAGTAATACTACAGTATAGAAATACTTTGTCATAAGTAAAAGTCCTCCATTCAAAATATTACTTAAGTAAAGTAGAAAAGTATTAGCATCAAAATATACTTAAAGTACAAAAAGGAAAAGTTCTCATTAAGCAGAATGGTCCATTTTAGAATAATATAAATACAGTATATATATATATATATATATATATATATATATATAATACTAATTGTTACACACTGGTCCTTTAAATTGTACTGAAATGTAAAATCAGACTCATGTCCAGTATCATATTGTAGTTTTTTTTCTGGCTCGGTTAAAGCAAACATCACTAAAAATATGATATAACATTATGAGGTGTTGTTTATGATTCATTTTCATGTTTTCCTGGCACGGATATAAAACCATCAAACTAGATAACAGTTTGGCAGATTCAGTATGCAAATGATGGGGGACAAAAAAAATAATTTGTTACGCTGAAGAGCCTACTGATGAACTGGTAGTTTGTGTGGACAGGCTGACTTTTTGACCTTTGACCTTTGACCTTACACCTACTGATAATCTGGGGGAATATAAATAACTGGTAACTGATAATTGATTTAATGGGTTTTGGTCAGATGTTTACTTTCCAATGCTTCACTCACAGAAAATAATACTCATTTCAATACTACAGCTAATATATAACAATTACAATAATTTACAAACACTATAAAATAAATTAGACCATGTGTAAATATTGTACGCTCTCTTGCTCTGTTAGTTGAGTCGACTCTGTCTGTCCTGTTAGTTCAGATATGCTGTAAACAGTAAGGATGTGATGTGACTGCAGCAAACACACCAGTCACAGGTGCACTCTGTGGCAGCTGTTAGCTTCATATGACAGCAGACATACGTGTGTGTGTGTGTGTGTGTGTTTGTGTGTGTGTGTGTGTGTGTGTGCATTCAGCAGCATCTGTTCGTACACTCGGGTACACCTAAGTGACAGCAGATGTCCTTTGCATTCCAGTGCTGATCGTGTGGTGGTAACATGTGTTTGTGTTTATTCGTGCAGACGTCTGTTATTGTCAGAAATGCAACGGTGACAGAGCAGGAAGTCCAGATGTTTACCTGTTACGGTCCCGAACATGACAGCAGCAACGGAGAGAGAGAGACAGAGTGAAGCAATGACAGGAGCTGCTGCAGCTTTAACACTGGAGCTGCAGAGCAAGACTGGGAAATTAAAGCAGCAGGAGAAGATTTTTTGGCCACTTGGGGGCGTTGGAGGAAGATGTAAATCATCAACTATGTTCACCAGCTAGTCGCAAGCTTGGTTTGGTGCTGGACAGATAGTGGAGAGTGGGGTTATAAAAGCTTTTTCAGTGAAAGCAAGTACTGAAAGTATTGCGATTGAATCAATACACTAAAGTGGCGACCCGCAAAATTAAAACAATGAGCTGAAAGACGCTAAAACGCTGCATAGAGTGAGGGGAGTTGGTGATAACAGTCTGTGGGTTCATCACTAATAATGAGCCCTTTCACATTACACGTTGTCATTTGATGCATTGTAAATATACAAAAATGGAACAGTGCAGCTTTAAAATTAAGATGAAAATAAGATGTTAAAAATTATGTCATGAATTGAGAAAAATGCGAGTGAAAAGTGATATCATCACTCTTGTGACGTTAACTAACATAAAATAAGTTTGTTAGATGGGTTTGTCTTTTTATCTATAAGCAGATGTTAAAAAATAATTCATTTCTATCATTATTCCTTTTTCAGAAAATACCACCTTGACCAATAATATTACATTAAGAACTTAAATGAAGTAAAGATAATTTAAAATTTTAGGGAAGAATTAAAATAAGCTAACTCATACTAAACTGTAATCAAAGTGATAGGTTTATTCAATTATAATTCAATCTGACGAAAACGACTCAAAGTGTGCCAACCCAGAACCCCTCCACAAATCAAGTTTTCTATTCAATTCAATTTAATTAAATTTATTTTTATATAGCCTCAAATCATAACAGAAGTTATCTCAAGACGCTTTTCATATAGAGCAGGTCTAGACCGTACTCTATAATTTAGAGACCCAACAAAAGATCCCCCATGAGCATGAATTGTTATGCCACAGTGGCAAGAAAAAACTCCCCTTTAACGGGTAGAAACCTCGGGCAGAACTCGGCTCTGTATGGTCGGCCATCTGCCTCTTGCAATATTGTGATTATTCTCCTCAAACATCACTTTCCTGTGTTGTTTCTGTTTTTCTGGCCTCAGCAGCAGATCAGCTGTGTGACGGATGCTGACGAGGAGCAGCAGACAGACATCCGTCTGGGAGGAAGCATCACTGCATCCTCCGCTGGGCCTCTATCTCCCACCTACTGACCGATCAATACTGAAGGCAGCTAAAGTTAGCACCAACAAAGCATCTCAGAGCCCTCAGAGCTGCGTGTCTCACATCACTGTCTTTGAAGGCAGAGTGCATATTGCACTTTTGCTGCTTACATAGACCCTTTTTCACAGCAGACAGACAGTAAAAGCTGCATCCAATTAACTGGGTAATTAAAATGAATGCATTTTAAAATGAATATGTTCACACTAAAATTTATATGAAAACAAATAATGCAAACAATATCAGTATGATGAAAAATAACTTCTCAACATTAGAAGAAAAACAATGTTTGGGCCTATAAAGAATGTCTGTTTGATTCATTTTTTAATAACAGCATCTAGGTGGAGAGAAAGCTCTGACTCAATAAGGTATTTTACAGTTTGATAATAAAGAATCATTACTGCATGTAATTGAAAACATATTTCAGGCCCTTTTTTCAACTCCCACATCCACTAAAAATGTATTTTGCTTATTGTTACTTCACTGTATGTTTGAGCTTCACTGTGCAGAATGATGCATGTGCACTAGAAAGCTGTTTTCACATCAAGCTGCTGAAGAGGGGAACGTTTCTCTGTTGAGTTTAACATGTGGACGTATGAGCAGGATTTTGTGACATCACAACTATAGTTTGGACAGTGGTGGACTCAGGCTGTCTGAGGGGCAGGGGTGAAATAAATCAAAAGGGCACCCTAGAGGACACTTTATCATGTTTTCTCTACTGGAAAGGTACCCCAGTGGACACTATATCATGTTTTCTCCACTGGAAGGGCATCCTAGAGGACACTTTATCATGTTTTCTCCATTTAAGGGTACCCTAGAGGGTACTTTATCATGTTTTCTCTACTTAAGGTGCCTAGAGGGCACTTCATCATGTTTTCTCCATTCAAGGGCACCCTAGAGGACACTTCATTACATTTTCTCTACTGGAAGGGCACCCTAGAGGGCACTTTTGCAGCGGTCGACCCCCTGAGTCCACTAGTGAGTTTGGAGCCAGTTGAGATCCAGTATGTAACTTGATAGATAGATAGATTTCATCAGGTCCTCAGGTGGAGCACGGGGAGCTGGAGCAGCCTCTCACGAGAACAGATGGCGGCCATATTTCCCATCTAAGTGCGCTTGGCATCATGCTGACACAATAATCTATCTTAGCGGGCAGAAGGACACCACACTGTAAACCATGAACACAACCTTCATGGAAGGAGCACTGTGTACACGCATTTGCAAAACGGGTCTTATAAAATATAGGAATGTGTGCCGCCTCAACATATCCGCTGAGAATTTTCTCTCCGCTTCCTCCACCCACACAACTTATGCCATGTTAAGGCACCTATCAGTGTTTGCAGGAGTGAATTCTGCAGATAGATATAATTTGTTATATATATTATTGTCTGTCTTCAATGTGATGTGAAATAGACAACATAGCAGCTTTTATCATAAGATTTATTTGGGTAAATCTGCTTTATAACATAAATAATGGTGCTGAGGAAAAAAAAAGATCCTTGTCTGTAAATGCCAAATGATGCATAAAACCAGTATTTGTCTCTTGAGACAGTCCTCCAGAGCACTTCTGCTTCTTCTTGAGTCTCTTTTATTGCCTCTGTAAATGTGAAAACAAAATTATACAAACTAGAGCAGCGACATCAAGACATAACTGTTCAGCAGATGGCAGACTCTTGTTAAACGACAGACATTTCCACAATAATTAGGAAGGGATCATTGCGTGATGATGTCTCATTAAACATATACATACACATCATTATGCACTGCAGTTCCTCGTAAAGCTGATAACTTTCTTAATTAAACCTAAAGGTCTGGATAGAGAAGCACTTCTTTGTCCAGTTTATTACCATCCACTCAGGCTCACATATGCTCATTTTAATTCATAATCAAAAATACGGATGCTCCGGAAGATTTTATAGCTAATCATCTACTTCATTTTTAATGGCAAAGCAGAGTTCCTCTCACAGCGAACCGACTGGTCAGTTATAACCGTGCATGCTGGGCCAGAGAAACGTCTCACCTCAATCTGGACTGAGAGAACTGTTCTCGGATCTGTCACTGTTGATCTGTCCTCCAATAACTCACTATTAAGCATCTGCTGGCGATCAGGGAGGGCCGACTAAATCGAGTCTAGCAGTCTCATCTGTGAGTCCTCCTTTATAGAGTAACTCGTCCCCTCAGTACATGTGCAGCGTGATACTACAGTATCTGCACACGCTGGGAGGAAGGAGGAAATATGAAATGCAGCAGTGGTGTTACGACGACGGGCCCCAGTGCACGCTATCATGACGGGCCCTAGGGCACGCTAGTAAGCCTAATAGTTATGACGCACACTAACTTGCAAATGAAAAACACACTATTGGGAATAGCTCTCTGTACGCTCCGCTTTCTATTTTGTCTTTAACGGTGCTATTCATAACATTGATACCATTCAGCCACTAGATGACTCATTCTCCCTCCCCCGTTCCATTGCATTTGCTTCACAACAAGTCGTTGCCAGACACTTACTGTCAATCTCAGCCAATTAATCAATTTTTTCCACGCTTTACCACGTGACACCAACGTCGTTTTATTGTTGGCTCACAAGCCTCGTTAGAAGTGGGAAGCATACATCAGATATCTTTCACTGAGATAAACAAAACATTAATTTTGGAGCCGCCAAAATTTAAAGAAATTATTAATTCACAGTCAGGAAAAGCCATACTTTTATTTGGTACCTTTCTAAAGGCTCTGTAGATGTATTGTTTTTATAAAAAAAATATTGGTCTACATAAAAATGTTATCAATAAGACCTTTAAGATTCTTAACTTGCAATACTTGATTATTTTTCTTTTCTCTTACTATGTTTATTGTGAGGCAATTTCCTTATATGTGAAAACCTGTAAAAACTTCACACAGCAGTATTTAAAGAAAAAGAAGGTACGTTTAATTAAAAAATCACGTGTAATGAGCCTTTGTATGACAGTTGATATCAAATATTCATGAGCACATTTGTGCCGCAGCTGTCTGCAGAGAGCAGAGCGCTGTCTGGACTGATGTGATCCGCTGAGCCGAAATGCTGTGACCTTCTGAAATCCTAAATGGAAATACTACTCATGCTCAGCTCGGCACTGCAGGTCACCGGGAGGCTAATGGAGGTGCAGTCCTGAGAGGAGTCGGGCTGTCTTATATCTTCAGCTGCACAGTGAGAAAATGACAAGTAAATGAAACTGACTCGTCCGGCTGAATGCGTGACGAACATGAATATAAAGACCTATTTATGGCAGACTTGTGCTGAGGATTGAACACTCAGCCCTCAGATCTGTGTGAAAAATGTGTTTTCTTGAGGGATCCTGTTGTAGTGCATTGTTAGTGAAGGAATGAGAGGCAATAAACTGAAGTGCTAATGCTGTAGGAAAAACAACTAACTTCATAGATGTTCATGTTTCTCTTTAGCTGGAGGCTTAGAGCAGGTTTCATGAGCCTTAAAGGAACAGTTCGGCATTTTGGGAAATGTGTCCTTTGCCTCCTCGTTGAGAGTTAGATGAGAAGATTGGTATCGATCTTCTCATCTCGCTCTCGGCAAGAAAAGCAAATAAGCGCCTCTCCAAAATGTCAAGCTATTACTTAAAAAAAAAAAAATTATTCCTGAAAAACTGACCTTTTGAAGGTTGCAATCAAAAACAATGCCAGAAGCTGCCAGCAGTCAATTTCTTTCAATAACAAATCAACTCATTTTGGCAATCTACTGTACAGTAGTAAGGTCAACATAAAGCGTGCAACTACGGCACGTCCTCTGGAAATGTTTTCAGCCTTCAAAGCAGGGTTACTGTAGTAGACTACAACTAAAACTAAAACGAAAATAGGCAGTGAAAAATATCTTTGGTAAACTTCAAGTAAACAAAAACAATATCCTTAAAGAAAAACTAAACTAAAACTATATTGCCTGGTTAAAAACTACTAAAAATAAAATAAAAAACGTAAATTAATTTCAGTTTTATTGTTTTTTTTAGCTATAATATATTACTACCGAAAAAAGGAGACAGCATGGATTTCTGTCAACTCTTGTGACATTGAACCATAGAAATTGAATGCCGCAATTGCTTCACATCGGACACTCCATTAGCGCAAAGACTAAACTTTACACATAATGGCCATTCCTACACAAAAACAACCTAAAACTAAACTAAACATTTCTGAAAAACTGAAACTAAGCTAAAACTAGCAAACACACTCCGATAACGAACTAAAACTAAACTAAAACTAACAAACATACTCCGATAACTAACTGAAACTACACTTAAACTAGCAAACACATTCTGATAACGAACTAAAACTAAACTAAAACTAGCGAAAACACTCCGATAACTAACTCAAACTAATCTAAAACAAGCAAACAATCCGATAACGAACTAAAACTAAACTAAAACTGGCGAAAACACTCCAATAACGAACTAAAACTAAACTAAAATAAAAACTTAATTCAAAACTATTATAACCTTGCTTCAAAGTCACAAACGCTTTTATGCAGAGTGTAAAACCGCAGATGTGCCCAACACTATGATGGTGATGCGTATTATCAGTTGTCTTAAAAACTTTTATGATTATTCTGAAGGAAAAAGTTTACTTTTTAAAGCCTCACAAATCACTGACTTAAAGCGAGGGTCGGTAGAGTTCTTCAAAAACATTTTTTTGTTATATCTGTTGAAATCCTCATTACATCCCGACAGCAATCAATAAATCAAATGCTCTAACTCAACATTACCCACCCCAGCTTTAATCAGACCACTTAGTCCAGACAATACTATTCTAAAAATACATTTCAAGGCCACTTAACAGCATTTAACAGATGCACTCTGGGAACACAGATAGCCCTTCTACTGACGCATCCTGCGTGCCCTTGAGGTAGGCTTGTGTCTGTTTTTCCAGATTTAGTGAAGTAGAAGGACATTTGGGTCTTTTCCTGCAGGAGTAGCATGCTGATTTTAAGATTAAACGTTTACGGAGAATTCCTCTGATTGAATGATCCGCTCTGTCTTGTCCAGATTAGATTCACACTTCACATAAATAAGCACAATAAATCATAAAGACCGTGTCACACGCACACATTTTTCCTCTTTTTATTCAGTGATAAATAATTTCCTATGATCATAGGCTTTATGTGAAGACATCCGATCAAGGCAAGAGACAAATTAGAGGGCACACATTTGCCACCATTAGAAAATAATAGCAGAAACAAAAACAATGAGGTAAGAAGTTCTCTTTTTTTATACATTTGTGGTGCTTCTATTTCTGTTACCTATACTGTTGAACGCACAGTGCTTCCTAATACAGAGTCCTGCCTTTTGTGTGTCTGTACATTATTAAACAAAAACAGGTCATGGCACAATACTGAACCAACCGAGACGGGGAGGGCACTGCAGAGGGTAGAGTTAGCAGTATACATCGTCAGACCGAGAGGAAGAAAGGCCGAGCAGGAAACGGAAATACAAAACAAAACTCAAAAAGACTTTGCGGCGGAGCTCCGTGATTGATTCAACACACACACACACACGCTGAGTGTAAACATGTAAAGTACAAGCTTATATGTGGTTTTTTTTTGTACGTATATGTGGAGGAGTGATAAATGAATCTGCAACAATTTTGATAATGGGTTGTAAATCTCTGGTTATGAACTGGTCTTGTGACAATTGAGTGTTAAAATCAACTGTAAAATCAACTAATTTTAGAGACGGAAGTACAAGTGTAATGAGTTTGAAAAGTGAGGTGAACAAATACAGAATTTGGTGCTTTTGTTCAGACCAGAGGTTTTTAATAATTATCACACGTCCATCGTGAATAAACATCCATTAATCTGCTTAGAAATCATAGAAAAAAAAGACACTTTTTTCAACTCCAGAACTTGCCTGAGAATCATCACGTTTTTAAGTTTGCTTCTGTATCAAAGTAACCCGGTGATAGTTGTCTGTATATGCACAGGTACATCGCAAAAAATAACTACTAATACCTTATTCGACATACTTTTAATGGCGCCAATTTGTCACAATGTGAAAAGTGTGGGCTCAAGTTGTAGTCCACAGCATAACTCACTGCCTCTATGGCATCATTATACTTCCCGTTTACATCCCCTAAAGCCTACAAATGATGGGATTTGTAGTTCCAGGGCTTAAAGGGTAACTTCGGTTCCACCTGGACCCTATTTTCTAATGTTTTTATGTCTAAGTGACTAATGCGGACAACAATTTTTGAAATGGGTCCAGTATTGAGGGAGAACGCTGCAGTCGCAGTTGTATCTGGGGCAACCTGTCAGTTTACGTTCACTAAAAGTGTTTGTTTTTGCCACTGACAGGCTCATATTGTTTTTATAAGTGTCTGACAACACTATGGGAAGGACCCCACAGAGAAAGGAAGCATTTTTCTTACCTTTCGCTTTCTGTTTGTTATTGTGTCATGGGACTTGTTGCCGGAAGAGACAACGGTGGAAACGTGAGTGAGAGTTGGTGAGAGGAGTGCCGGTGTTTGTTGTGTTGCACTACAGAAAGCGAAGCTTAGCGTTATCTAAAAGATGTCCAATGTCACCGCTGAATATTTAGCTGATTTTGACAATGTGAATGTGACGCAACATTTCACAACGAGGCTTCTCCGAGCGAGATTTTGACACTAAAAACAAACAGACCGGATCAAACGAAAGGTAAGAAAAAGGTTTAATTTCTCTGAAGGGTTTTTTCCTTAATGTTGTCAGACACTTTTAATAACAATCTGAGCCTGTTGGTGGCAAAAACAAGCACTTTTAGTGGACATAAACTGACTGGTTGCCCAAAGCGATTACAGCCTGTTTAGCTGCTGGCAGCTGCAGCGTTCTCCTTCCATACTGGACCAGTTTCAAGAATTGTTGTCCCCATTAGTAACTTAGACACAAAAACATGGGAAAATAGGGTCCAGTATGAAAGATACCAAAGTTACCCTTTAAGAGCATGAGCCCCAAACCACGAAAAACCTGAGACACCACCGTGATGGAGTAAAGATAAAGCACGCGGTGTACAGGGGAAGAGCTGTGTGACGTGTTTCACTTTTGCACCTCGCTGTGTTCTCTAAATTAAAAGCTGATCTTGTGACAAAATAAGCAATTTGAAATGAAAATAGTCATTCGCTGCAGCCCCATTATGTGAATTTGCGCCGTACAGACAGACAGTGTGGTGGTTTTATGTGTGTGAGTGTGAGTGTGTGTGTGTTTGACATTCACGGCCCTCGAGAGCAGCACACTGAGGCACAGCCCCATGCATGGACCTGACCTGCAGTCCATGTGCCTCCACAAAACAAGACAAAAGAAAAGCTCCAGGCTCGCTTCTTTCCCGTCCAACATTAAAAGGAGAATACCACCAATTTTTCAGCATTCACATATGTTATTTTCACACCTTAATGAAACCTCAGCTTCTATTTATAAAAAGTCAATACTGTCGGCTATAATTAAGTGATATACGAGCTCTTCTCAACCCTTCGGCAATGTAACACCTTTGAAAAGGCCACTGCGCTTGTGGCTATTACTACAAATACAAGAGGTGTGTTTATGTTAAGATGATTATTCTCTAAATTCACAGTCTTCTAGTTATTTGCAAGATGTGTATATCAGTGTTATGGGTTTAGCTTAGCAAAATAACACTCACTAATACTCCATATAAATAACATAATGCAAGGTCTTACATTGAGTGGCATTCTCCTTTATGGTACTTGACCTCCTGTTGTGCTGCCCAGGGAGGTCAGCCCTCGTTGCTACCTGCTCCTGAGCTGCAGCTGGTTGGAAACTGAGAGGCGGCACACCTGCGCCTTCCTCTCGTCCACAGCAGCCCGTGAGCCGGCCCAGACAGCTGTGCTCACAGCTGCGCTCCCCAGCCACACACCTGGGGCATCGTGAAGTGACAGGGCGAGAATAAACCCAGCTCTAAAGCCGAGCTGGCAGGAAAACCCCCCTCAAGGATTCAGTTCAGTGAACCTCAATTACACTCAAGCTACTTCAGTGAAAAGGCGGCAGAGGGGTGGAAGGAAAGAAAAAAACAAAAACAAAAAAGAACACAAAATGTACAACAACAGAAAAACACACAACTGAAATAGCTAAGAGAAGCCAAAAATAGCAACAGGAGCAGTCGTGACGGCGCTGATGTGTGCGGCGGGCGGTGCAGCGGGCGGCCGGGGGGTCAAGTTGAGGAGTGGCTGCAGTGGTCCTCAAGAAATGTGCGCCAGCATTGTGGCCGCAGTTGCCATGACAGCAGCACATTAAGCACCCTTCTCCAACAGAACAACAACAGAGACGGCCATATTTTAAATCAACAGTGGCAGGGTGCTGCGACAGCCTCGGCTGCCCTCTCTCTCTCTCTCGCTCCTCCACCCCTTTGTGCCCGTGTCCCCCCTCTTAGTGTCTTGTTCGTTTTCATTTTTTAGTCGTTAGGTACTCCGTGGTGCTGCGGTCCCTTGACGCTTAATCAAAGACTTCCCTGTTTCTCAGAGTTTGTTGTTTTTGATTTTCAGTCATTGTTGTGTTTTTGTAAATCCCATAGCGTTTTCAGAGCCTCTCGTGTCAGTCCAGAGGCAGGCACGATCGAGTCCTCAGCCTGGGAGGCAAACTTTGCCTGCAAACAGAAGTCCCACTATGGTGAAGAAGATGGAGAGGACAAACAGCACGTACGACGAGCCGACCACTGTGTTGTTGGGCAGCTTGTACGGCTGGCCTCCCACCTCGTTGATATAGAAGCCTATGGGGAAGATGAGCGCCGCCATGCAGAACAGGATCACTGGAAGGAAGGAGCGAGAGAGAAAACATTAGTTAACCGTACACTAGGGCAGTCAATGAATATTCTAAATTCGAACAAATATTCATATGTGAAAATTAATATTCGATTGTGTAAAAAAAAGCAGCACTACTGGAGACGTAACCACTTAAAAGATGGGTGAGTAGTACTTGCTATCTTCCGAAAACACACGTTTTATATTGTGATATTTACAGGGAATGACATACAATATAGCCAACAGCAAGTAGGAAACTTTCAGCTCCCTGGCGATCTCCCTCCAGCCAACTTCAAGGATCAGCAGTTCCTCGTCCGTTGCGGCGCTTTCAAAGTGAGCGACGGGAATAAATAGAAACAGGGTGTCCAACAAAAGTTCGGCTCAAAGCGGCACGTTTGCGCTGCGTTGCTCGGGGCCAGTTAGGACACGGTGTCACGGACATACATGCTTTAATGCGCAAAAATAGATATTCGAATAGTTCAAACCTTTGTGTGTGTTTTTTTTAAAAGAATATTCGAATGTCAGTTTTGGCAAATTTTGTCAGCCCAACTTTACACTTAAATATAAAATATCCTATGATTCTGTACAGCACAGACACCCAATTTTACTAGTTTTTCTTACTTGTAAACAGAACTAGATGTATTTCAGGGCCATATTACTATATATACACTTGTGGGGTTTAATAAATAAATAAAAGATGGGACATATAAAGTCCAACCTCAGTCATCGTTTTAGCTTTTGTTCTCCTTCACAACCTGAATTCAATTTGAGCAAGTTCATTAGCGACGTACAATAGTGCCTTTCAAATGGCTTTGAAGGAGCAATAACAAAAAGCAGACTCACAGTGTGCACCCTCATTGATCAGTGAGACTTGGCCTCGTGTGTTTTAGGAAGATGACTCAGTCGACCGCACTGTGACACAAACCGTTTCTGTTAAACGGCATTTGTGTAACTTTTATGTTTCAACATTTCATTTAAAGATAGACTACATGTCGTAGAATATAAATTATTCTATGTAAACACGCACAATTCAAAGACAAGGCCCTTCATTAACACGTATGCACATTTCAGATCAGGAATAAAAAGTCAACAAATGACAGAAAATGTACTCTTCTCGCTGTTACGTCTGCCATTCTGTTGGGTTGTTTACGTATTTCCACCTTTAAATTACAATATTCCTGATAGTACCTGAAGGCAGCATTCCTCCACAGTCAATGCTTTGGCAAATCTTTAAAAAGCATCCCTCAGGTAGATGTTTTAATTTCAGCTTTGAAGTTAGTAAAGTCAATCTTTTGTGAGGCTTTAGGCAATTATTTGTGGGTAAAACTGCATCATTATCAAGTATCCTTAAGCTCACCACACATTTGCAGTATTTCCGACACCACTTGAATGCGGCATTAGTTTCAGTAAATGATTCTCCGCGAACCATAAATAAGCTCTTTATAACAACCTCAGGCAGATTAACACCGTTTAAAATTTCTCTATATGCTTAAAGGTGCAAATCAGTGATCGGATTTCAGACTTTAAAAGCAGCCACATGAAGCTCTGTTTCGCTGCAAGTTAGTAAAATAGAAATAGAATTTCCTACATTAAAGAAAAGACAAACCTGAAGGACCGTGGAGGATGACACACGTATGCTGATGTTGTTGTAGTTTCCTATGGCTGCCACTAGATGTAACATAAGAGCTTTAGTTTACTTATACTAACTTTTGTGCATCTACGTTGTGTTTGTTTGAACTGTGGCCGGTGTGAATCAGATTTAGATCAGTGATTTTCCAGAGAGAAGAACATCAGTAGAGCTGAAGGAAGCTCCATCAGCAACATCAATTAACCAGTTTTCATTAACAGGAATTACAGTTCAGGTGTAAACCTTTTTAATGCAGCAACAAATTGGTCAAAACTTAAATTGGAATTAAAATCCTAGTTTATAAACATAGAATTGAATTTAATGGATCGCCCCATTGTCACCGATAACCAATCCGGTCTTCGTATTTGTGACAACCCTAAGCAGAACCAGAGATATCATCTGTTTAATTCCATTAATTCGTATTCCTTATCAAAAACCTGGTGCCTACATTACCCACAATGCAACTTGACCACTGACAGATTAGTATAAGATTCAGGTGTGTTATGCTAGCAACAGATAATGTAGCCTCAAGCAGAGATGAGGAGCGGCTACAGAGGTCTCACTTCTTTCTAACTACATACCCCCACAATTCTTTTTTCATTTTCAAACTTGTAGTCTTCAGCCCCACCTGACGCCGACTCAAGTGACATCACTTGAGGCAATTTACCAGATTTCAGGCAGCTCCCTCTGGAGCCATATAAGGCTTTTTTGTTGTTGTTGTTTTTTTAACGTATGAAGTAGTACCCCAGGACCTGAAAACAGATTTTGATGTGTAAAATCAGTGGAGTTCCCCTTTAACCAGATTCTTAATTGCCTTTTCACAAGTACGCATGTGCATGACAAAAACTTCACAGAGGAAAAGCACCCCTCTTAAAAGCATGCTGTGATGTTATGCACAGCATGTTCACAGCTGCAGAGCAAAGCAGAGGTCAGGGGTGAAGTCATTACCAAGTCTTATTGTACTGTCCAGGAAGTAGGCGTCTGTGATTGGATAATAAAGCTGTCACTAATTAGAATATCTCCCTTTTTCCTCTGTTTCCCCTTTGAAGAGGTCATTACTGAGGCTTTTAGTCCAGCTCTGAGTCCACTTATGTAACACGCAGTGACGTTCAACAGCAAACTGTGTGACTTTTATGATTCGCAGATCAATGGCTGTGCAGAATTTGTAGAATAGATTCATGTGCTTAAAAATAAGTCTTTATTGTTGCGTTTCAAAGAGCACAGTCGGATGTTTTCCACCAGCATTTCTTCCTGGACTGATTGTCTGTAGGAGCATGGTGGGGGTGGGGAAATGTGACCCGTTATATGTTATTATGTGTGTTACATAAACTCTTAACTATCTTGGTTTTAAGCAGGATTACTCCAACACGAGGTATGACAGCTCTTTATAGTTAACTGAGACAGTGTTGAATTATTTTGGTTACCTCAACAGTGTGGTGACAGCCCATGATGCCATTTTTAGCTTTCACCTTTTCACTCTCTTTCCAATTAGCGGAGCTGTTCAGTACCCGAAGGACGACTCTCTCTGGTCTCAAAAACCTCACTGATGTTACAGTTTTGTCATGTTATGCAGCTAAAGTCGTATGGAGTAGTATTGGGATTAAAATACATTTAGCAATTAATATATACAATTCATCCCAGAGATTAAATTAGGAATGGGCGATGAGGATAAAATAAACGGACAGGAATATTTGTTTTTGGCTAATCCAGCAATCTAAATACCTGACAAATCCAAGTGCTTAATACAGTCTAATGTATAAAGAAAAGACTACAGAAATAAATAAGTTTGGGGAGATAAATGAGGGGTGAAGTGCAAAGGAAATATCATGCATAAATAAATAAATAAATACACACATTTAAAAATAAATATAAAATAACAAAAAATAAATACAAACATAAATAAATAAATACAAATTAAATGCAAAAATAAATAAAAAATAATGCAAAAATGAAAAGGGAAAATTAAACAGTAAATAGTAAAGAGTAAATAAATAAGGGAATTAATACAAGGATAATACATAAAGAAGCAAATTAAAACAGAAATATCAATTTATGTCACACTGTATCAATTAAATACTGGCTACATTTATTTTTAATATTATTTTTGCTATATTAAATGACATATTTATTCATTTAGTGAGTCATCTATTTATCTATTCATTTATTTTTGATCTTGGCAGGTTCCGTCTTCCACAGTTATGGTGCTATTAACTGTTTTTGTCAAAATACTTTCTGAAACATAAAATCCCTGACATGTAAACCATTACATACTGTATAAAATCTGCTCAGAATCAGTCTTTGAAGAGTCAATCAGATCCATGATGTGCTGACTAACAGATCAAACACCTCTCCAGTCTGCCAATAAATGAACAATGTCTGTTAAAGCTGCATCACAAAGCACACACAGGCTAATATTTCCGCCTGTCATTTTGGCTGCTCGTTGCTCCAGCCATGCGTTTATCTATGAGGGGGGGGTATGATTGCAAAAGGACGCGCTGAAAGGTAAGCTAAAGAGGATCAAGAAATACGTAGCTCAGCATTATTCCTGCAAGCTTCACCAGTGAGTTAATTGAAGTGCAGCTCGCGGTCCACCGCTTCTCTTAATAAGTGGCAGAACTGATGACACGCGGTGCCTCGCTCACCTGCTGCTGGTGAAACTATCATCTTAGCTGATAAACTAATGACTTATAGTTACTGATGTAGAGTACAGAAGCTATCTGCAACGATTCAAGTCTATTGATTGACAGAAAACTAACCTGCAAGTATTTTGTTAATTGATTATTTGTCCTTTTCCATGCAAAAATGGTTCCAGCTTCTCAGATATGAGGATTTGCTGCTTTTCTTTGGTTGCGTCCGAAATTTTAGTATGTCCGAAACCTTAGTGTGAAACCAGTAGTACGTGAATTGCATACTATTTCTAGAGAAATATTACAGTATGCAAACACTGGACACTACGTCTGCATAAATATCCCAAAATGCAATGCGTTAGTGACGACAGCGTCCATAACAGATGTTGACGGACAGCTTTGTAACATCAACAATGCTTCAATTTAAGTGTAAGTATAAGACTCCACTTTGCTATAATAGAGTTTTTAAATTAGTTCAGACTTTATAATTCTCACAAACCATCGTTTTGGTCACATGAAGTTAGCACGGGTTACCATGGTTACACGTCTCCAACCGGCAAGGAGGCACTCAGGAAGTGATGTTGTAATTACACGTTATACATACTACTGTTTATTCACACAAAAGTACGTTGAACAATAGTACACCTGTTGATTATGTAGTGCATAGTATGCGATTTCGGACGAATCCTTTGTCTTGCATGATAAACTGAATATTCTTGCATGTTTAAGGCAAAAATATTTGTTTTCACCCAGTAACTAATCATATTTTAGACACAAATGGCACTATAAAACGGGAAAAAAAGTAGATTTAGTGTCAAGTTACTCTATTATAAATATTTTTATTTCGTAATTAATTACATCATGAACTACCACATTTTCTGCAGTTACTGTTCAGAATTATATTTATTATTACCCCACTCTCCACCCCAACAGATGACCCTCACACCTTGGGGAAACACTGCTGGTGTGTATGTGTGTACAGCGACACAGAGGCGGGTCTGTGCCGGTCATACAAAGCTGCCCATTCAGGTGCCGGAGGCCTGGAGCCAGTTACACTACAGACAGCCCACCTTCTCTCAACCTTCATCACCTGGCTGCCCTCGAATGCACCACCCCCGTCTCCTTACAACCAACTTCACTTTATTCTTCATGTCTCCACGTCCATTTGTGTCTTTACATTGGCTCTAGACCTGTACAAACACGATTATTCACTCAACTCTTCCAAAGCCCACACCCATTTCCTCACTTAACCTCTCACCCTCTCTCCCGCTCGGCCGACAGTAGAGAGGCGTTCGCCATCACCGCTACAAGTTCAGCAACATCGGAGGGGGAAAAAAGCTCATTTCAATTCCTAATTTTGCCTTTTCGTTCCTCTACTACACATCAAACAAGCTCTTGAGATACAAGAGGATCCCAGGAAGACTATCAGAAGCTAAAGTGTCCGCTAATGGGGGTCCTAAAACAGAATAAAGTGATGATTTACCATCTTTTCTCTTTGTCTTACAAAAAGCTTCTTCTCCGCTGTACCTAAAATATATCACAAGTCCCTCCTAGCCTTATTTCCTGACTGATAGTGATAATCATTATCGTGCTTTAAACCTGTTAAAAAGAATAACAACAATATACCTCTTGTCTAATATGGCCAACAAAAGCTTAACAAGGGGACAAGGGTGACAATTGCTCACTGTTTCCATGGCAACCGCCTTACTTTCCTTCAAGTGTGATGGTTAAACAATGACTCAACGCCATCCAATTTAGCTTCTGACACAGATTTGTGCCTACCGGACAGACAGACATGAGCAGTTTGTGGAGAAAGTGGTGATTCATCGCAAGTATTTGCAAATGATTAGGGAGCGTTACAAAACCTAATTATGAAACTGCAGTTAGCCTGGCAGGCAAAATAAAAGCACTGGGTGTTTGTTCAAATCTGCAGAACAAAAAAGCCTCAGTGTCCTGACGAATGCACCCAGCTTTCAAACAATAATACAGAGAATTGTGACTTCACAGGCCACTGCTCCATCTGTACAAGTGTGCTTGAGGCCGTCTATTCCCTTAACTAACCGACCAATCAAACTCCGCCCTCCCACACAGCCTTACGAAACCGGCCCAGCCGCGGTGCACGGGATGGATGCTGGGTTATTATCGAGTGCATCTATACAGAGAAAGCACTAGAGGAACGCTGTGGCACATAAGCCACCCACTCGGGTATCAGAGGAGCTGCGTTACTCAATAAATCAGCTTCGGGGAGCAAGAGGAGTCGCTAAGCATGCAAGAAAAACACTCATGAATGTGCAAATGCAAACACACACAGGTTTTCACGTCACTCTCACAAACACACAAAAGGTCCCGTATAAAGCCTCAGATGTTTGTGACGTACGACATAACTGGGCCAATATTTCACATTCAACCTCATCACTTCTCCTTTTAGTATTTCCTGCCCAAAAGAGACTACGTTCATGAAAATACTGATGTTGAAAAGGTGACTTTGGAAAGGTTATGTCATGAAAGATGCAGTGAGACAGAGAAGAAGGTGGGAAATGTGCTGACGGCAAAGCAAAACTATTTCATTCAGCGTGAATGTCATTGTCTGGTTCACTTACTGCCAGTGAAGGCGATCCAGCGGGCGTATTTGGTGGCTTCTCTGCGCCAGTGTGATGCCACGAGCAGTCCGCAGGTGACTGTGAGGGAGATGATGCCCATGATGATGAAGAAAAGCGTGGTGACCCACTCCGGGGGCAGCCGAGGTGGAATGCAGGTCCGGTCTCGTCCGTGGATGGTCTGACATTGCCGGACTAGACCGACTGTGAGGGCACCTGCAGAAGAGGTGTTCATTTTAATTCGAGCACAGTTTGAATACTTTAACACACACGTTAAGGCTTTTATCTCCTCTGGGAATCATCAATAAGAATTTAATGCAACACAGCCAACAAAAAGCACGTAAACGAAACACTTCTTCATCAGTAAAAGCACACTGCATACTCAGATCATTAATTCTATAATGTCCCAAAACTATTGATAACACGGTACATTATTAGCAGAAGATGGACTGCTAAGTCATCTTTTATTTTGGCCCATATAACACAAGAGAAGCAGCTTTGTCTACACTGTATCCAGTTATCTATGCTCCATAGGGCAAATGTCAAAATATGGAGAGGCAGTCAAACAGATCTACTGCACATACACTTCCTACATAGAGGCCAACCTTTGAGCATGCAATTTCATAGACTACATCTTTGAGGGCAACAGTATGCCTTCAGGCTGAATAAAAATGGAGGAAAACTGCAAGTAGAAAAAAATACAAGAGCAAAAAAGATTAAAGGTCTCATACTGAAGAGTAAAGAGGGGACATTAGTGCCTTGATCAACGACAAAGTCCGGGGAGGGGGAGGGAAGACCAAAGCGTAGCAGCTCATCTGATGTCAAAGTGAAAGAGGAACAAGTGAAGTAGGAGAAACGTGAGAGAAACTCCTTTAATTTGTCACCAATTCAGTGCTGGCGAGGAGCTGCTCTCTCCACACTGGCGAGCCCAATTATGCCGGTGAGTGGCCAATATTTTTCATGCGCTTTCACACTCAATAAACCCACTAAATCATTATCCTGCCAATTACTGAATCTAGCCCACGCAGGTAAGTGTTAAGGACACTTAACACAGACACACACGTCTGTAGGAAGTTGCAATGATATCACTCAAATTTGCAGCAGCTTCTGAGACCCGGTATCTCTGTAAATATATGTCTAAGCCTTTCATACTTGTAGGGTTACATATTGATATCTCGATTATTTAACACGTTTACTCATTGACTTTTGAAACATCATGCATTTAGAAAGACTTTTTTTTTTTGTAAGTTAAATGCATCAATCTGGTGCACTTTGACAGCAAAATTAAAAGGCAAGTTTGTGCTCTAGTAAGCGATTTAATCATGAACACATTGGTTGTATAGATATGAATGGTGATGACACGGCAAAAAAAGTCACACCCACAAAGCATGGTAAACAAGACGGGTCCGTGTTTCAAGACAGGTCGGGTGGATTGCCGACGCTGCTGCACTGAGGACAGTCTCATGCATGCAGGGAAAGAGGGCACATCGACGCAACGAAAGCTCGACCGGAGAGGCTAGTCAAACAACCACCCGACGTTAAAGATCATAGTAAGCAATGTCCGGTGTAATCGGTAACACCGGTGCCGTCACGTTTATTAACCGGTGGGAAAATGTCCTCCCTACTCCTTCCTCCATCTCTATGTCTTTGGCTAGGATCTTTGAATGTCTAAGTATGCACATTGACGTACTGCCGTACCCATCCATCATTGATCAGACGGGAAGTCAAACGGACCCGTGAGTCACGAGCAGAGCTCTGCTAAAGCTCCGAGTGTGAAGGCCAGTACTCGGAGCAGGAACATGCTCCAGTGGTGCAGCCACTCTGGAGGGACGTCATTCAATTAGAGCACGTCCTCAAGGGGAGTTTCTACCTGAGTAAGCACAACAGCGTCCCATCACTCAGGCCTCTGCTGATCACAGGTCTCGGGCAAAGAAAGGAGGACTATAAGTGATAGGCTGTGGGGGAGGTTCATTTGAAAAATTAGAGTGGTTTTAGTACACTTGGATGCTGCTCTGTCCTACACAACCCCATGCTTTGACTCTTTGCATATGCAGACACATAACAGTACGCTGTTCGACTGTGTTCAGAGAGGCAACAGCACGGCATGAAAAATGCAGCACCCTCCTTCATTTCAATGAAGCCACTAGGTCGTATACAAGGCTCTGGCAAAAGTAAGCAGGTTTGTTCGGCAAAAAAGTTTAACCTGGTTCAATTTATGCAGCAACACCATACATCGTCATTCAGGAAAGCACTGCATCGGCCAATCAAGTACGTACAAGTATACATTCCCGGGAAATTAGAGAGAATTCTGCAGTTTACTTAGCAATTGTCTCAACAGAGGTTAAAAACATTGTCACTGGTATCTTTCCAGGAGTTGTCAAATCCAGTTTGTGTCCTTTGCAGGGTAACAGCAAAGGACACAAACTGTTGTACGGTGTTCTGGTGTTTGATAAGCCTCCAAAATCATTGATGTTTTAATCAAATTGACCTTCCTGGATCATATTTCATTGTCACACAGGTACCTGAAGCAACACTCCCCGAAAAACGCAGTTCCTTGCACTGCACTGTTTTCAATCTGAATGCTCCGTCTTATAAATGTCATACAGTCATAATTAATAAACCCCACACTTGAAAAAACAGACTCAGTCATAAGTTAATAAAACTATTTTTCACTTAAAGGTGCCCTGTGTTATAAACAAATAAAAGTCAAGTACACATTCAGTATTACTCAACCAAACTCATTGGGTGTATCCTTGAGCTCTAACAAAAGTGGTGAGTGCATTTCCTTCCTCATGAAACATTTGCAAGGCCAATCTTATGAAACTAAAAAACCTAATGAATCCATTGGTAACAACCATGTCATATTTGAAAAACTGGCATGGCCATTTTCAAAGGGGTCCCTTGACCTCTGACCTCAATGTATGTGAATGGAAATGGGTTCTATAGGTACCTACGAGTCTCCCCGTTACAGAAATGCCCACTTTATGATAATCACATGCAGTTTGGGGCAAGCTTTTATGCATGCAGCACAAATGTGTTACTTTCGCCTATTCTAAAATGGTGTATTTGAATATTTCTGCATACTGGGGTCTCTAGACAGTCTTAGACTTGCATAAATTGGGTATCACTGTAAAGCTGAGACTCTTGTGGATCCAATGAGTCCAATTGTATTCATGTGTGATGACATTAGTCCCTGTAGTAGCCATTTCACAGTGACTTTTTTTTTTTACTCAGATTTTATGGTGGTGTGTCTTTACACTATGACAGTTTTCCTAAAATTTAAACAATATATTGAATCGTTACCACTGTATCATGGTGCGTATCGTATCGCCAGATTCTTGACAATAAATAGCCCTGTGCATATCGTGGCTCATTACCATCACCTGTTAATCAGGCTATTGGCGTCCGAGCGTTCATCCTTGTGTACATGGATAACTCCATAGCGCTACTAAAGGAGAAAAACTCCACAGGGGACCTTCAAATCAACTGTAAAACTGCTAAACATATACGGTATGTAGCTAAGCTAATTCTGAATTGAGGATTTACTGGCTTTAATGTCTTCTCAGAGTAATACGGGGACTTTATTTCCTCTACATGTTTGATGCATAATCTGAAAAAGGAAAATAATTGTGGTAAACCCTTTTTCTACTGACCACAAAATAACCCATTCACTGAGAAGACAAGCCTGTGTGGGCGACATCATAAAAGTTCAACAGTGGCTCAGCAGGTGGGCGGACGCATGCATGAGACAAGCATGCGAGCTGGAATTTCAGAAGGTCAAGCGCGTTACTTGCTCCGTCTGGCACCCGAATCCAGACATTTCATAACCCGTCTGCTATAACCCTTTCTATCTTTAAACAATGAATATATGATGCTGCTAATAACACTATTGAGTCCAAAGCACTTGAATACAAACAGAATAGCAAAGCCTGTGTGATTAATAATGTTATCATTGCCCCGGGGGTGTGGTGGGTTCTGCAGGCAGTCCAGAGGAAATCCTGTCCCCTTTATAACACCCAGTGAAAGCAGTGTTTTTACAGTAACTACCCACAAAAACAATGTAAGAGGTTCAAAAGAAACGCCTAAGCTACATAAGGAACTGCAGAACTGAGGGTTTTACATCGACTGTTACAGGCATAAAAACCTAACTTTTAGCCGACGCACACAGTAATGCTGTCATTAGGGCACACGTTTCATTACAGACCGGGAAAAACTAAAAAAAAAATGTTCTCTGTCTTCACTTATTGCTGTGGCCATTCAATTATCGCTGCGCAGAACACTTATGCAATAACAGTGAAAAGAAAAAAAAGATGGAGGTCATGGCTCACGACAAAAATGGCACCTGAAAGGCTCACAGGCGTACTCAACAGCCTGGTCCTGAAGTCAGAGTAACCTTGAGCACATTAAAGTACGGGAGGTGAGCGAGGTAAAGAAAGCAGGGACTGACTGCTGCTGGGAACAGGAGAACATGAAGCTAAAAGTTTGAAAGATGCAGTTAATGGCACCGGTTTATGACCATTTCCCCTGGATCCTCTGGCCTCCTGCTGTTTCACTAGCTCTCTGTGGAATTCCTGCCTTACAACAGGCAGGCACGCTATGGTCCACGGATACAGGTAAACAACTCAACAAGCAGGCGCACACACAAACAGCTCTCGTTAAAGTCTAAACAGCAACGGTGTGTTCATGATACTCACATGTTTCATTCATACATGGGAGACTCCACTTCAAAGGGACTGTATTTAACTTTTTACACGTATAAATCATTTTTTATTGTGTGAACAAGTTGTAACGCCTGCTTTTAATGTGAAGAACCCGGGCCATTTTTTTCAGGAAAATCCAACGGATGTGAAGTCACGCACATTCACGAGTGCCTTAGCAGTAGCTAACGTTCAGTTAAAAATGGAGCCTCCACCACAACTCAGACTCCAACACAAACTCCAAAGAAGAACATCATTAGGTCCTAAAAGTTGTAAAATGCACTAACAACCGAATCCAGAGTTATTTCCCTTCCTCCGTTCATGTGAATGAGCCCCAGTCCGAGGGCTGGGAGGCGGAGTTAAAGGTAACCCTACTGCGCCTGCTCTATGGGCCCAATAGATGCGGAAGATCGCCGAATGATACGGGTACTTTATCACTCGGCAATCGAGCCATTTTGGCTTCATACGCCACTGAGCAACTCTCATAGGAATGAACGGGAGCCCGCCTCCAACGCTGTATCCAGTTCTCTTTATACATCCATGAACGGTACGCATAAAAAAGGCCGCTGCTCTGACTACCCTGCTAAGTTGACGTGAACGGGAATGTCCATTCAACTCCTATTTTACTTCTATGAGTCCACCATAAAATGTAATATTTTAATGTTAAATAATGAGCTCTAGAGGTGATGGTTGGTGGATTTTGTTGCTTTCAGACAGAGCCAGGCTAGCTGTTTCCCCCTGTTTTGAGTCTTTGTGCTAAGCTAAGCTAACAAGCTGCGACTGTAGCTTCATATTTAACGGACAGATATGAGAGTGCTATCAATCTTCTCATGTAACAGAAAGCAAATAAAGGTCAAACTATTTCTTCAACTGAGGGAAGACACTGAAAAGTACAACCAAGCGAGCGATGCCTCATATTCATCCTCTGGCAGAGATGATGGGTAAAGGTCAGAGAGGGGAGTGAGGGGAGCACCTTGTGTTTGCTGTAAGGTCACTGCTCAGTTGTTGGTTAGAAAAACATATTGAGCAGAGAGATCACTAACAGCCTGTGAGAGCGAAGTAGGTAGAGTGATATTGCTCTTAACAAGGTGATGGCACATCTCTAGAAAAATGGCCGTTGCCAAAACACAGTGAATCAGTGTTTCTAGCGGCTGACGGTGCACATCCACAGGGTCAAAGCATTAAGCAAAGGTGAGCTCTGACCTACGAGTCTACCGAAACAAGATGCTCGAAATCATTGGTTGCACAAGCTTCAATTGAAGTAAATGGGAGCCAGTGTGACCAGCTTGAGTCTGCTAGAAACAGACAAAATGGATTCCCTTTGGTTTACAAACAAACCTCTTATGGTTCCTCGGTCGCTCACATACAGAAAATAATGGGCCAGTTTTGAATTTTGAGGCCCTGCTCGTTTTCACCGCCTGTCGTGCCCTGTTACCCCGCCGTCAGCTCTGTGCTCACTATGATCAAAATACTCCGTCTCGGTCCAAATGAGAGGAAATGAGGTCCGTGTCTGCTCATCTTCAGCATGGCGATGCTGTCATTAGTGGAGTATAGGGGGGGGTGGGTTGCTGCTGTTTAAAAGCTCTGGAGGGATGAGTCAAACAGGCCTCTGAACTGTGGTGGGCGGCAAGTAGGCAAGCTAAAGCAGCCGATAGCTGCGTCTCCTGCCGCTGCTGCTGGAGGCTTTTACAGCGCCCACTTGCATCGTAGGGGCACTGGAGCACAGCTGCTGTGCACGGCCTCAACTCGCACACAAAACATGGCAGACAAACCCACGAGAGAATTGTATTCTCTCAATCTAAGTGCTAAATGATAAATCAAAACTAATCTACAACCTGCAACGCCTACGTGAAAGCAAAATAAGTAGGCAGCAGTTGAAATGCCTCCACCTACAGGCAATGAAAGTAATAGCTGCTGCAATTTTAACACTTGGGCGACCTAAACTTCAGGTCCAATCTGCCGACTCTGCAGCTAGATGATGTTGGCTGGGCCTGGATTCAGTTGCTTTTGCATCAATGACACTCACTGTGTGTCCTTGTGCTTTGAAAAGGGATACCTAAAATAACACTAAAATATTCTCCCATTTCATCTATTTTAGATGACAAACCACAGCATCAATGAGCACCAGTGATCATTTACTGCAATTTTGACAGATGTTACTTTTCCCTCTCTAGAGCCAGCGTTTGAATTTGTGCATTCTGGGCTACTGTAGAAACATGGCGTCCGGCTCCGTGAAGAGGACCCGCTCCCTATGTAGATATAAACGGCTCATTTTAAGGTAATGAATACACAAGGATTCTTATTTTCAGGTGTTTATACACCAAAGAAAACATACTCATTAATATTATATTCTATTTCTGCCGATAGATCCCCCTAAATGTTACACACTGCTCCTTTAAATAAAACGCTTGCTTGGAAAGAGAAACAGCGTGCCGTTTTCCTGTCACGACTATCCCCTTGTGATCTACATCAACAGCATCTTTTATTGCATTCAGCAGCTCTATGCATACAATAACCCACTTTGTGAAGTAATATCAGGGTACTGCTAAGTTGGAACAGTAAGTGTTAATAGTTTATTCTTAAAACAGAGAATGATTTCCCACCTGACACTGCTGACATCGAAATGGTTAACTGGCCTATGACCTCGGCAAAGCTTTTTTGAGATGTAGGACATCGTCTTGGATACAGCGGCAGGATGAAAAGCCAATCTGTACCTGGATGTGATTTAGCATCTTTTAAGTGTGTGTGACGTGCATGCAGAGTGTATCCGAGGTTATTCGGACTCTAGAGAACGACATCCACTCTGGTGACAGTTATCAGCGGGAGGGGCAGTCGGCGGCAGAGCTGACGAGAATCACAGTTTGTGTCTGACACCACAGCAACGAAGGCTTTGTCTTGATGCTCAACACAGGAAATCAACTTCAGCTGTTATTGCCTGAGGATATCACACTGAAGTGAGGAGGACAGTGTCATGGACACACACACACTATCTTTTGTGTTGAGTTACAGTAGTGCTACGTCTACTGGGATTTTGTGTGTGAAAATGTAGACCTGGTGGTTCATTTCCATGCACACGTCTCACAGTTTGTTTACTTTGATCTTTTTGAAAGCTTTGATCAAATCACTTGACCAAAACAGGAGGCAAAAGCCACACACTCAATGAGCAAAGTCCGCTTTTATTGACGCCAACTGCCCAGGAGGACATGTCTGTTTCTCCACGCTCTGAGTACAAAGACGACACACTGAGATCCCACAAGGGCACGTTGTCGAGCGCCGAGTTCTTCTGACAAGACGACAACAGAGCTGGGAACCAGAGGTCAGCTGATTGGAGAAAATATGATGTGGGGAGTCACCAGGGGGCTCTTACTTCATTATTACTTCAAGCACCACACATGCTGGCATCACATAAAACTAGAAAACCTAAAGAATCCATTGGTACCAACCATGTCATGCTAGCTCTTCGCGAAGGAGGTTAAATAACGCTCCAAACTTGTGCTAAATTTTGGAGAGGAAAAACTGTCATGGCCATTTTCAAAGGGGTCCCTTGACCTCTGACCTCAAGATATGTGAATGAAAATGGCTTGCCCATGCCCACTTTATGATAATCACATGCATTTTGGGGCAAGTCATAGTCAAGTCAGCACACTGACACACTGACAGCTGTTGGGCTGCAGTTTGCCATGTTATGATTTGAGCATATTTTTTATGCTAAATGCAGTACCTGTGAGGGCTTCTGGACAATATTTGTCATTGTTTTGTGTTGTTAATTGATTTCCAATAATAAATATATACATACATTTGCATAAAGCAAGCGTATTTGCCCACTCCCGTGTTGATAAGAGTATTAAATACTTGACAAATCTCCCTTTAAGGTGCATTTTGAACTGATAAGAAAAATGTGTTATTAATTTGCGATTAATCATGGACAAATATTTGAATCTATTCACAGCCCTAAAATTTAGGTTAAAAAAAGTGGTGCCACAAAAACTAACCACAAATGTGTGTAGTAGATATAATCATATTTTAACACTAAAAGCTCCGTCACAAATAACATTGTGTAGATTTGGTCATTTAAGGTGCAAATTAGGCTGAATTTCTAGTTTATGTGCAGCTGTAGATTAATAACAATCTGCATATATTTTCCTCTTGAGTGAATAATCTAAATAGGCTGTTATTGGACTAGCTTTCTACTCATGCCATACATAGCAAGATGAAGAGAAACTGTAACCTACTGTCCAAATAGAAAATTTCCTTTGCAAGCAAACTAGCTGCCTTTCTAGACCAAACAACACAACAAGATATTGACTAGATTAAAAACCTAAATTAGTTTACTATCATATATTCCAAATTCTATCACCAACATGTCTCATTAAACCATCCAAGACGAGTCACACGTCACAATCACCAAAGAGGGCTGTGAAAGCTGTGAGGGGAAGTGAGAAGGATGTCGGTCGCTGTACGAAACCCGCTCTACAACAACACCCGCTCACCACAACACTGCTGTTTAAATGTAGCAACGGTTTGACTTTCTGTACATGCAGGTAGATGGAAGTTACTGTCCCCCTTTGGGCTGTAGTACACCAACTTTAGATGGGAACTCTCCAATACAATAAAATGGCATGCATTGTCCTCATTTCATTTGTATCCTATTATTACTGTTTTGTACAGATTGCTTGTTCTGTGGAGCTAATACAGCCTGGATGTGTGTTGGTGAACGACGGACCCTCTCTGACCCAGTTACTAAGCTGTCATCCTGCCGAGGGAACAAAGAGGAGCAGCTGTCTATCAATAGCCCGAATGTGTTTTCAGGACTGACACAAATAAAGCAGAGGACTTAACAGCACGAGCTTCTGTCTAAAATCAGCGGGGACGCCACAAATGAGCACCTGCTTTGGTTCCTCAAGTGCTCCCTGATTAGACTGATCACACGGAGGTCACTTCAAATGTCAAGTCACCAGAGAAATACAGCACAGCGATTACTTGTACTTAATCAATTAGTTGTTCGACAGAAAAAAGGGCTGCAAGTAATGATTATTTTCATGACTGATTAATCTGTTGATTGTTTTTTTTCCCCCATTAATCGACTATGTAGTCTACTAAATTTCCCCAGAGCACATTGTCAAATCCTCAAATTGCTTGTTTTGTTTTACCAAGGGTTCAAACCCCCCCAAAAATGTTTAATTTACAATGGCATAACCCAAGGTAAAGCAGCAAATCCTCACATCTAAGCAGCTGGTACGAGCCAATGTTTGGCATTTTAGGCTTGATTAATTAATTCATCGATTAGTCACTTATCATTAATGTATTTCCTGATGATTAATCAACATTTAAGCAATATTATCAAGCAAAAAAAGTCCAACCAAATACCTCGATATCTCTATTGCAATGATATTGCAGGGTTGACTAGTGGTGCTTTTACTACATATTTACACAATGCCATTTTTGATAAATAATCATCAGTAATGTGGATATAATGACTAAGTGTTTAAAGGCAAATAATAGAACAGCTAGAACAGTGTTGTAAGTTCAGAAAATTACATCACTTTACTGTAATGCAGCCTTTAAAAGCAGGAAAAGACCACATTTATGCCATGTTACGATATTCTGATATCCAAAATCTAAGACGATATCTAGTCTCATATCACGATATCTATATAATATTGATATATTGCCCAGCCCTATTTCATTTTTATGCATGACTGCAAATTGAATATCATTGTTTTTTTTTTACTGTTGATCAGACAAAACAATTTGAAGACATCACCTTGGAATATAGGAAATTATGAGGATTTTTCACTATTTTCTGACATCTATATAGACTAACAATTCATCTATTTATCAGAAGTCATGAAAATAATCATCAGAGGTCAATGGTGCTGACCTATCAGGTATGAACTTGTAATTATTGCTCAGTAAGAAGCAGCATAAATACACTGCTGTGGAGGACAAAAGACGTCGCTGCAGATGAAACCCTGCACACAATGGAGCACATCTTTGTTGTGGAGATTATCTGATGGCTCCTGCAGTGTGTGTGTGTGGGGGGGGGGCAGTTGCAAGAAATCCTGCAAAAAAAAAATAACACAATAGTATTTGTGAATGGCAGCTGTGCTCTGCTTCATTTACCTGCTGATTCACCAGTGTTGATCCAGTCTGGGTTTGCAATGCTGGCTATTGCAAAGATATCTGCTGCCAGAAACAGGCACCCTGAAATTATCGTCAGTTTATCCATATCGCCAGCTGATGAATGATGTGGGGAAAAGAAAGGATGGTGGTGGTCGTTGTCCAAAATGTGACCCCGAGTGTTGAGAGACACACCGGGGTGGGCTGTTATCAGTCTAACCTCGCCCCCCCTTCAACAGGAGCCTGCTGTTGTGGTTCTGCTGGGCATTTTTGCAGCAACGTTAGCTCCTCTGCTTCGAGCCTCCAGCTACAAAAAGGCGACCCCACAAGAAAAAGCATCACATCTCAAAAACGCCAGTTGTAGTTCCAGTAAGGTAAAACAATAGCCGGGGCACCTGTGTCGTCTCTCGGATCCGTTTAGCAGCAGCAGCAGCCGCAACAGCAGCAGCATCGGGGGTACCTGGCTAGCGGCTAAGCTAGCTAGCTAGTTCCCAGATTCGGGCTCGGTGAGCCGAGCTGCGGCCCAGAGGCTGCTCGACGGCCGGGACCGCGACTGCGTTAGCATCTCAGACACAAGAAGGAGAGGTTGGAGAAGAAGCAAAGCCCTCACTTCGCAGTATCTTCGCGTTTCTAGCTAACGTTAGCCGTCAGGAAAACGGGAACCCATCATCCTCTGGTTCTCCGTCTCCGCTGGAATAGCATCTGGTACTTTCTAACCGTTAGCTTCACCTCCTCTTCCTCCTCTTCTTCTTCTGCGTCTTCCCGCGGTGAGGAGACCTCCCAAAAGGAGACGTTATAAAGTCCCGATGTGGACGGTAAAGCGGTAACGTTATTGTTATGCTTTCCACCCGTGTGCCCACCGTTAACTCAGCCTCCCCTTTCTGCCAAATGACATCAGGCGAACACCCCCACGCAGCGTCACAACACACACACACACACACACACACACATACATACACAAACGGCTCAGCGTCTTCTCGTTCAGGAGGGGGGCATACGTTCTGTTCTCGCGATACTTGGCAAAAACGGGGTTCATGCGTTCTTTTAATACATCCATGGGTTCATGTTGTCCCGAGTCGTCCTGTTTTGTGGCAATTAAATTCATTATCTTATAAAGAATTTCTTGATGAATTCAAAATGCCTGTAAAACCAAGAGATTATGATATTACCAGAAAGTGTCCTTATAGGGTGAATTAGCCTAATGTGGGATATTTTGTTTGCATTTCAGACTTCTGAGCCAATACATTAAATCCACAGCCAGTACCACTCTGAATTGTGAAAACATTTTGTCCTGAGTCGTCCTGTTTTGTGGCAATTAAATTCATTATCTTATAAAGAATTTCTTGATAAATTAAAAATGCCGGAGGAGTATAGTATCATTGTCGATGCTATACCAGTTAAGCTACTATTAATCACAATGTAACATGTCAATCACTTGCACTTTATTTACAATCTGCATATATGTATATGCCTATGTACATACACCAATATACCCTCACTTGTATTTATTGTATTATCAGCACTTTACTAATTTGCACTCTGGTTAGATGCAAAACTGCATTTCGTTGTACTTGGACCTGTACTATGTGCAATGACAATAAAGTTGAATCTAATCTAATCTAATCTAATCTAACCAGAAAGTGAATTAGCCTAATGTGGGACATTTTGTTTGCATTTTATTTTATTTATTTATTTTATTTTGCACAATTTAATACCACAAAACATAACCAAAAAATAAATTAATAATATACAGTGCAGGAAGAGGCAAAAAACCCACTGGGCTTATCTGAAGCCTCCACCTAAAGACAAGATTAATATAAAGAAATAATATGACTACATAATAGTGATAACAAACAATTTTTCTGCATTTCAGACTTCTGAGCCAATACATTAAATGCACACCCAGTACCACTCTGAACTCCCCAGGATGTGTCCTGATCAAACCAAAAAAGAAAATTCAGATATCACACTCGTGAAAGAAATGGTAGACATATTAGTACTCTTAGTGCCAAGTTGTCTCAGACAAATCTTTATGTCCTAATGTGGGACAGTCATGTCCAAAATGTGGGAAAATTCTGTTAAAAGACACTCTGTTAAAAGGCTTAAATCACCTTAATTAATGTAGGAAACACTCAAGGCTAAATGTGAATTAAAAAAAAAAAACAGCTTCATCAGCAATGGAAAATAATAATTAGTTGCAGCCCTAAATCAATTTACCATAAACTAACATGTTAGTATTATTCCATTATAGGAGTACTTTGTGTCTTTGGGCAAAAAGGGAGCACAGATTTCCCCTCGGGGCCACTAAAATTAATTTGGCCATGATCTTATTTCTATTTTTAACCAAGTACTGCGTGTGAGGACAATTCTGAGGTACTTGTACTTTCCATTTTATTCTTCTACTCAAATACATTTCAGAGGGAAATTTTGTTTTTACTCCACTGTATGTATCTGACAGCTATAGTAACAAGCCACCCTGCAGATTAATATTTAAATATAAGATAGTCTTATAAAATATAATGCATTCTTATGATTAAAGTACTTTTATTTTGACTCTGTACATAACTGTTCAATCTGCACAAGCAAAAACAGGGATGGTTGAACCTAAATTTAGGATGTTCAGCATTGGCAACTTTCAATCCTGCATGTTTGTGCCTTTGGGTCCCCCTACTGGCTAATGAGTGGAACTACATCCCTAAATGCTAAAAATACCTGCTGCCTGAACAGTGATTTTAACCACCGGACGACCCTCACACTCCCGATACAATGCTAAAAACCGTCAGGAAATCTGGATTCATACCAAAATACAAATTCAAGCAACAAACAGCGGTTATTACTGTCTTTAATTTACATAGATATACAGTTAAATTGACACAAAAAAACAATTGCATTAAGCTCCCTGTTGGTGGTTACACTTACTGCAGGACAGACTACAAATGATTGGTGACATCAAATGAATTGTTGCAGGAGGCTTTGAAGTCCTCTTTCCTTTTGAAGCAGCCAGGCACAGCGTGACCAAGTTAAAATCATCCGTTCTTATACTCCATCTTCATACTTCATCCACAAACGGTGTATTCACCAGGTGTCCGCTCGCTGCCATGGTCTTCTTGCCATCCACAAATGTTTTCGCAGCCTGTAAAGAAAGAACGAATGTTCCATTAAAACTGTTTAATTTACTGCTTAATTAGTTCCTCTTAAAGCTAGAGTGAAGATACTGGTATCATATGAAACTAGAAAACCTTAAGAATCCATTGGTACCAACCATGTCATAGTCTAGCTCGTCACGAAGGAGGTTAAGTAACTCTCAAAACTTGCGCTAAATTTTTGCGAGGAAAATCTGTTTTCAAAGGGGCATATTTTTTATGCTAAATGCAGTACCTGTGAGGGTTTCTGGACAATATATGTCATTGTTTTGTGCTGTTAACTGATTTCCAATAATAAATATATACATACATGTGCTTAAAGCAGCATATTTGTCCACTCCCATGTTGATAAGAGTATTAAATACTTGACAAATCTCCCATTAAGGTACATTTTGAACAGATAAAAAATGTGCGATTAATTACGATTAAATATTTGAATCCATTGACAGCCCTAAGTCCACTATATAGTGAGTGATTTCGGATACAGTCTGTGCTTATTGGAGCTTTTTCATTGAGAGCAGCTGCCTGCTGCTGATAATGTATTCACCATCTCTACAGTAGAGACACTCACCTTGACCACATCGTCCTGGGTGACAGCGTCTATCGCCAGGAGAACAGCGGCAGGGAGCTGGTACGCTGCAGTGGTCAGAGCCTGAGCACCGATCTCCTCCAACAGACCCTCAGAGCTCTCTATTGACATCAGGTACTCCGATTTCACCTGGTTCCTACGCAGAGGAGTCAAACACACGCCGGAGTCAACAACATATCATTATGGTACCCAACCGCTCAGCCTCCATGTCCGACGTTACTCAGAGAACTCACTTTGCTCTGGTGATGTCAGCCTCTGGTACGTTCCCCTCAGCCACAGCTCTCACCTGAGCGACGGCAGCTTCGATCACCTACACGGAGGACGGCAACAAGCAACAGTTCAGTGACATGGAGACAATGAGGCATCATTGCACGTTTTAGACGCGGTTGCATTTGTCTTGGAAGGAGTGAATCACCTCCGCTGCAGAGTCAGCTTGTGAAATGGTGTAGACGCCAAACAGGCCGGAGTCGGAGTATGAGGCATTGAAGGCTGTGGCCTGAAAGACAGCCAGAGGTCATCTGACGTTAGAAGACAAACTCTCTGCATTTACAACTAAAGCAACACACTATCCTACAATAAATAAACATGCCAAATAACTCTTTTTAAACTTACATCAAAGGGCTGTGTGGTAGCTTTGGCAATACCCTGGCTCAGCTTGCTGGTGATGTTGGAGCCCCTCTTTACATGTGGCCCAGCTCCCAGGATCCTTTGCAGCACGCTGAAGGCATTAGCCTCCGCGCTACCTGTCACACCACCCTCACTGGTAATCACCGCGTGGACCAGGTCGTCATTGGTGTGCACCCTCAGCTCACCTGCACACAAAGACACACACAATAGAGTGCTTTAGGGGTGACGTATTTTTGTAGGCCAACCAGGAAGTTAGCATCGCCCTGGTTCCCTCGACAAAAAGCCAATGGGATTTTTCCATTGGCTTTTTGGATTATTGCAGAAAATAAGCTCTGCGGCAAACAAACGTTTATGATATTTACACATTTTGTTCAGCAAGATAATCTTCATAAATGAACACCACTTTTATGATTTTTGAAGCGTAAATGCAGTCACCAGAAGTAAAAAGCTAACGTTAGGCTATAAACAAACTACACCACGGTCACATGAGTGTGAGTATACACAACGAGGCTGTAAAGGAGGACGAGTTGGCGTGATGACGTTTAGTCGTCTCATTTAGCCACTTTTTAGCAACTGCCTTTAAGACAGATAAAAGATTCAAAATTCCCGAGTGGGATATTTATTGATGTATTTTATGTCGCAGAACAAAACGTTAAAATCTATTCAGCTTGTGTTAACCACAGACCTTATTTCAGGCATCTAACTAAAAACCCATTGACTTCCAGATGAGGGAACCAGAAGTGCTAAAATGCTGACTAATTTCCGGGTTTTAGGACTCACTCCTGCACCACTCTAAAGCATCATGACAATAAGGCAGTGATAAATCTCAAAGGGTGTAAAGTAGGGCTGCAAGTAACGATTATTTTCATTGTTCATTGTTTCAAAATTCATTTTCTCGATTAATCGATTAGTTGTTTGGTCTATAAAATGTCAGAAAATGGTGAAAAATGTCAATCAATGTTTCCCAAACCCAAGATGAAGTCCTCAAATGTCTTGTTTTGTCCACAACTCAAAGATATTCAGTTTACTGTCACAGAGGAGTAAAGAAACCAGAAAATATTCACATTTAAGAAGCTGGAATCAGAGAATTTAAACTTTTTCTTTTTCTTCTCAAACTGATTAATCGATTATCAAAATAGTTGGTGATTAATTTAATAGTTGACAACTAATCGATTCATCATTGCAGCTCTAGTGTAAAGTCTCTATTAAACATGAGTTTTACCTCCACGGTACACAGCCTTAGCCACAGGTGCTCCGGCCCCGCTGCGGGCGCTCAGAAGCCCCTCGCCCATCTGCCTCAGGATGGAGTGCTTTACACCTGGACGCAGAAATCAGACATTAAAATACAACTAGGATGAAAAACACCACACATTCCCTGGATAGAAACATCCAGACGAGGTGTCGTCATTCAGGCATGCTGACACTTGCAGCGTTTGCTTGCAGGCAAAGTCAGCCTTGTGGTATGTTCAAAAATCTACATCAGTATCACTTCTTTTTTTTTGTATTGACTTACAGTCTCTATGTCTTTGGACAGAGGCCAAATGACATTTGAGAGGAGTGTAAGAGCACAAACACAGTTTATTTACATCAACACGACTACTATGACTACTAAACATTAGTAGAAGTGGAGCCTTGATAAACAAAGCCCGATGAGAAAGGAGAGCAGCTGTGACAAACCGATGGCAGTCCGACTAGACAGCGCTAGCAGACACTCACCTAGTCCTACAAGAGCCATTCTGCCAGTGGTGAAATGGTCCTCAACAAATGACTGCAGCTACAAGGGGACGATAAGGAGGAGGAGGAGAGGTGTGTAAGAGCTACGTACAAGCTAACAGAGAATGAGATACGTCTTGCTAACAAAGATCCATACCTGTGTGGAGGAGATAAGGCCGACCATGTGGTCAGGGCAGTACAGAGAGTTGGACAGGGCGTTTTTGTACGCTGCTTCATGCAACTTCTCAATAACACCTGCGAGAGAAAATAGAAAAATTACATAAATCACATCTTTAAAGCTCCGTTAAAGTCACAGTGAAACGAAAGTTGGAGTGTCTTTAGCTTCAGTAAACAGCGTGAAGAGCCGCCACATTTTCAAATCTAACTCGAGTTTCCCGAGCGTGTTAAATATTCGCTACGTCAGAATCTATTCGGCACAGGCGTTTCCGTATCCCGTTTAGTGCATCAACTCTTTTTCAACAAAGGCAAAAACCACCTCAAGCGAGCGTAAAAACCTTTTCGCAATCGAGGAAGCTTTTATCAAATTGTTTCTATACAGCTTTACTAATGCGATACTTCAAAATGCGCATAAAAATACATGAAACGAAACACGGCTACTGACACAATTTCCACAATGCCAAAGCAGGTAGTTGGGAGCTGAACTGTTGTTCCTGGTACTGACCTATCTGAGGACACTGCTGAGCCAGGGCCTTGTCGATCTTCACCCTGGGGGTCAGATCGTTCACCTCCCACGGCCGGAAGTCCTGAGCTGCGGTCACGTCGACCAAAAACTCAAATAATGGATCTCTGCACACACACACAGAAACAGTAACGTTAACACACACTGAGGCATCAACACCGGAGTATAACAACATCACAGACTAAATAAAAGATGGCCGCACTTACAGGTGATCTCTCAAGCACTCTGCGGTGTAGACTGTGGTCTCTCTCGATGACGTCACACTGCAGGTAAACACATGACGACACAGTTGGTTCAATGTGGTGGGCTGTGGTGACACTGGTATTTATTTATAGCAGGAAATGCAGGGACTGTCAGTGTGTGCATGTGTGTCCTCACTGACCTCAGGCTGCCCCCAAGTGCCTCCACGCCGCGGCAGATCCTGAAGGCGGACGCACCCTTGGTAGTCTACAAAAACAAGTACAAGTGTTTCAACAAGATCCTGCAGCATGTTGGTGACAGGTTGTGGGCTGAGAAACAGCTTTAATAAGCAGCTAAGAGAAGACACATTCAGTAATTACCAGGTTTGCTGCCAGTCGTAGCACATGAGAGACGCCCAGGTTCTCCACAGTCTCATAGCGACTCCCAGCTTTCACAAACACGCCAACACTGGACAGGGGGGAATTGTTCTCCAGCGATGCGATCACCAGACCGTTTGGAAGCTTGGACACCTGAAGCAGCAAAAACTGTTACTGAAAACTTGTAATCAAACTGTAAACAATGTTCAGTTTGATTGTACTAGCCTGCAACAGCTATTCGTGCGTGGACGAGAGCAGCGCCGCCACCCACCTGGACATTTTGGGGAGGGAGAGGTGCAACTGAGGCCGGTACGCGGCCGGCGGGGGGTTCAGTCAGAGCTTCACTCCTCCTGGCGGCAGCATAGCAACGTTTCTGTGGGAAGCGGTGACAAATATTTAACACGTGTGACTTCTTTAGCAATTTTTCCTCTTTGGTGGCAACAAGAGCAAGAACGTGCTGAAGTACTTCTACTGTCCTTGACATAAAGGGGTAGTTCGGGTGTTTTGAAGTGGGGTTGTATGAGGTCATCTACTGTAGGTTATACACTGACTATGGATAAGTACCTCATATAACCCCACTTCAAAACACCCAAACTATCCCTTTAACCGAACTGTTTCTAGGCGAAAGTGGTACAGCTTCAAGTAGGGCAAACATTAGTTCCATCCAGTTAAAAAGCTGACTGGAGAAGGATATACTTTCTTCAACAGGCTCAAGTGCTCCACAAAAGCGGGCTCACATTAGACTGAACAAAACTTAACCCCCTGAAGAGTAATATGACCTCTAATGTCTCATAACAGCAGCTGTTACCTACTTATAGCTGTTATAAGTACATGAGTGCTTGAGAGATATCAGTGGTTCCCTTCCCGACCCCTCCTCCAAGGGGTCACAAGATAAATCTCAGAGGTCACCAGATGACCAACAGGAAAGGAAAGCTTTAAATTGTTTGTTTTGCTGCACAAAATCTTGTTGTTTTTTTTTTACATTATGTTCCTTTTATCCTTGCTTTTTACATATAAATTACTGGATACATTTACCCCTGCTGGCCTCTAAAAGTTATTCAGATAATATAAAGACAAAAAAATCCCTTTCCAATTGACCTGGTGACAATAGGTCTCAAGCAGACATTGTTGTGACACGTTCGGGGTTAGGAATTTGACTCCGGTTTTATGCATCTCTCTCAATGTACTTACACATTAATAGAAATAACAGCTAGGGACAAGGACAACAAAGCTGAACAAATAAAGGTAAATAATAGACAGGACTGTTATGTACACAAGTAGTGAAAAAATGAGTGTATATATAAATATTATATAAATATTAGGGATGCACCGATACCAATACCGGATCGGATATCGGGCCGATACTGACTCAAATAGCTGGATCTGGTATCGGTGACAATGGGGCCGATCTAATCAATTCAGTTCTATATTTATATACTATATATATTATAATTTGAATTATTGTTCAAGTTTTGACCAAGTTGTTGCTGCATTAAAAAGGTTTACACTTAAATTGTAATTCCTGTTAATTTGGACGAAGTTGTTGGTGTACTATTTAATGATGATTATTTTAATAATAAATGATAATTTAATAAATTATAATTTTAATAATAAATAACAATTCAGTAAATGAATATCTCTGTATTTAATTTATTTTACAAAGTTAGGAAAGCAATATTTAATTCATATATATATAAAGCACCAACGACCAACAATAAAATAAGAAATAAAATAAAACAAAACATCTATATACAAGTCAAGTATCTGGATTATCAATTCATTTATTGACTATGTTTTGCATTGTTGAATAATAACAGTTCTGTCACTGAAATGTAAAAAAAATAATGGCACAAGGGATGACTTGCCCACTTATGATACAAACTTAACAACTCTCTGAGCATCTCTGAATGTTTATGTTTGATAGTTTTACTTGTAAATAACTCAACATGAGAGTCAGTTGAGTTTATTGTTGATCAACCAAACCAATAATGCAGTTTATGCTGATCATTTCCATCTATGGCACCAGTCAGATATTGACAGCCTGTCATGAAGTAGAGCTGGGTGAGTCAGGGTAACTTTAGTACATTAAGACCACATGTAGATGTGTCCTGTAAACAAAGTTTGGGGGAAGTGTGTCAACATATGTCAATAAATTAAGACCACATTAGGGGTGTTGTTGGCTTCGAAAAGGCTCGGATCAAAACATTTGGGCTACCTGAGTTGGGAGATGACCTTCAGGTTACATCCAACAGAACCACAAGAAGCTCCACAACTAAACAGAACCAACACACTACTTTCTTACACTCGTTATATGGCATTATACCTGACAGTCGGTACTTAAAATTCGGTATTTAAACCATGCTAGCAAGCTTTACGTTAGATAAACCTGCATTAGCCACCTAGCATGCTAACTAGTCAGCAGGCTAACTGGAGCTAAGTGCGGTGTCACTTTTAAAGCAGACCGAGAACAACACCGAGCAGAGTTTTTGTTCCTGCCGGTGTCACGGAGCTCAGATCTAACGGAGAAAGACACGGGACTCACGGGGAGACTGTTCAGAGACCGGATCCCTCTCATGACTCCAGACTCTCTCTTCTCCTTCAGCTGGTACAGAAAGAACAGATATATGGCGGCGGTTTGACGTATTACCCACAATCCCCTGCGCCGTGCAGCCGAGCAAAGATGATAGAACATTTCCAAGATAGCAGCAGGTTAAAAGTTGGTTTCGTGTTTAGCTGGTAACCAACTCTCGCGAGACTTGCTACCCGACGACTTATCCCCATGGATCTATTATGGATTTCGAGGTCGCGAGAGTTTCGCAAATTGTGGGGTACCATCTAGACACGAACTTCAAAGTTATAATAAACTATTATAAACTGTGGTTTGTGTTCGATAAACAATTTGACAGCAGGCAAAAATAAATAAATTAAATGTTTTTTCCCCTAATCATGTCGGTTAAGGTTAGGGAAGCCAAGAAAAGAAAAGAAGTACATTATTCAAAATTATGAAGTCATAATAAATGAATTATTAAACGTCAAAAGTAGGACTTTAAAGCGACTTATGAGGTTTACTAAATAAAACTATGAAATACTAACCAGATTATAAATTAAGACTTTTTAAGGCTTGATTTAGTATCTCATCGCTTTAATTTAGTAAATTAAATACTTAAATAAAAATATTTTCACTAAGTCAAAATTATGACTTTTTAAGTCGCAATGATGAGATATTAAAGAGGTCTACTTAAGAGGTTTACTTAATAAAATTATGACATACTGAGCCAAATTATGAAAGTCATTTTAAGGCTAAATTTTGACTTAGTATCTTATAGTTATTTAATATATTAAATATTTTTAATTAGTCAAAATTATGACATAAGTAAGAAATGTGACTTGAATTTAAGTGCCCTGTGGAGTTTTCTTGTAAATAAATCAAAGATTATGTTTACATTCAGTGTCTTTACAAAACTTGTGTATCCTTGAGCTCCAACGAATGTGTTGAATGCATTCACTTAATCATAAAATATTCTGCAAAGCTGAATTTTTAAAAAGCATTTTAAATCCTGCATTGTTTCCGTTAATTTTTACTTTGCAACTCTTCTTTACAGTATTTGCTGGCACATTACTGCAACCTTGGCTGTTACCGCTGTTAAATATACAGTTTTATAAGACTAGGACTCAAACATAAAATTAACAAAGCAGGGCTGTTGTATAACATTTAATTACATCATATAGGTGTTTCTATTTTTCTGGTCACTCCTGTGTTTTTAGGCCATTTGTGAAATAGGAAAAAAACACACCAGCACTCACAGTAAAGAATTAAAAATCTTTATTAGAACCCACTCCATTTATAGTCACTAAAATGCATGACGCACATTACATTACAAAAATATACTCCACATATTACAGGTATTAAGACAATCATTCAGAACTTACAAAGTTTAATTACAAAAACACTGCTCACATAAACATCTTTTTTCACAGGTGACCTTCGAAAATATTCACAAGTAGATTCTTTGGCTCATAGAGCATGTTTTGATAGAACAAAATGTTGACCATTTTTTAAAATATCTTTCTCACAGCTAGTCACACCCAAATAAATACGCCACATAATAATAATACAAAAATACACTATGTTGGCTGAGAAAACCTTCACAGATTTGAGGTGCTCGGACATTAAAACAGTACCCTAAACATACATCATACAGAGAGCGACTTCAGACTGCCGACTCAATCAGTGTCTTGAGATTCATGTACGATGTTTCTGTTGTCACCACGCCAAAAGCCGGGACCCGAGTGAGTCTCATTCCACAAGCAGTCACCGATTAAAAACCGACTCTTTTCCGCCAGTAACAGCTCAAACAGCGCTGTGCCAAATCCAGGCATCCCTTCTCAGTTGGCCGTTGTCCACAGCTCTGAGCTTTGCAGTGCACCGTCCCCTAATGAGGGTGCAAAGAATAACATCGAGGGGTTTCCTCAGAAGCCATCGTTCAGTTTTCGATTGCCGTCCCGGGAAAGCTGCTCATTTGGATGTCCTTCCTCAGCTGGAGAGACACACAGCTGAGCCAGCTGCGACTGGTGGGCATCTCCCCGACGATCTCCCACGTGTCCGCCTCGTCACAGTACCTCTCGATGGTGTCGTGATATCTGCATGTAAAGGGTGATCAGCATTAGAAGAAGAAAGGCTGTAAATGAGTGTCATGTTTTTAATCCGCAGGAATGAAAAGCACCCTTTCACGCATTCCTCTTTGCATTTGAACACCATGAAGATCAGATAAATTAGTCTGATTAGCCTTCATCGCCGCTAGTTCTTTGATGTCTGCTTGTTTTGTCTGGGCCTTAAGATTCACAAGCAACTTTTCTAAATTTTCCCAGATTAGCTCCTCACCTGTCCCAGCCCTCTTCTCCTCCCAGGACGTAGATCTTTCCATCCACCACAGCGGCGCCGGGCCGGTAGCGCCGTTCTTTCATGGGGGCGCACATGGTCCACTTATTGGTCTTGGGATTGTAACACTCCACCTTATCGGTGTTCTCTGTCGAGGCATGCCATCCGCCTGGGAGAACGAACGAGAGATTTTAACAGTCAATGTCATTATCTTGCTTGATTTTATTATCTTGCATTCACACCAAGAGCGAAGCGAACTTTTTGCGCGGCGCGATCACATACAAAGTCAATGCAGAGAGCACACATTACAGTGTTTGCTGTGTTGTTGTTGAGTGCTATAAAGTGTGTTGCATACCTATAACATAAATCTTTCCTTTGAGTGTGCAAGCGGCTGAACCAGAGCGAGCGATCTGCATGGGGGCAACCTCTGTCCATACAGATGTTTTAGGGTTGTACACCTGAGCGAGATCTGTGCCGTCGCCATCTTCTAGAACTGCACCACCTACCAGGACACACGGGAAACAAATTAACTGTAAATCCAAATATTTCCAATAAAAAAGCACAACCTCCTCCAGAAAAACATGCACACATGTAGCCTGTGTTTCCTACCAGTAACGTAGAGCAGACCATCCAGGGACACCACAGCAGGACTCGTGACGGCCATCTTGACGGACTCCGTGAACTGCCACAAGTTGGTGTGAGGGTTGTAGCACTCCACCGAGTCCAGCCGAGAGCGTCCCTCCCACCCCCCCACTGCATACACGAAGCCGTCCAGGATCACCAGGCCTGAGAAGAGAGAGGAAGATTCAAGTCACTAATGATAAGAACTTTTTACATAAATACATTACATTCTTAGTTTCAGGTGATTATACACCAATGAAATCATAGTTATGAATATTATATTCCATTTCTGCTAATAGATCCCCAGAAATGTTACACACTGTTCCTTTAAGACATATGAGGTACTTTGTGGTGAGGCACGTTTTTGGTGCAGGACAGAAAAGGGTTGTCGTACTGAGACTGCCTCACCTAACTCAGAGCGAGCTACATTCATGGGCGCCATCTCCATCCAGGAGTCGAAGCAGGGGTCGTAACGCCACATCTCCCTGCTGGCTGAGCCGTCAGGAAACTCTCCTCCTGCCAAATACAGAGTGGAGTCTACGGAGACGGAGAGGAGGAGGAGGAGGAAGAGGAGGAAGGAAAGAAACATGTCACTTGTCATGTGCACCACGTCTAAGCTTAGCTGTTGCTCATTTCAGAGGTGAGGACACAATATGGAGCATCATTATCCACTCATGAGTTTTTAATGGAACTGACCCTCACCTGACACGACCAGCCCGTGTTTGCTCACAGCAAAGGGCAGGCAGGCCAGATTCTTCCACTGATTGGTCACAGGATCGAAGCTCTCGACGCTGCGCAGCACCACCTTGTCGTCCTCCCCGCCAACTGTCACTATCACTTCAGCTGTCCCTGTTGCCATGGCAACAGGAGTAGAGGAACAGAGAGGAGTGAGGCGAGGCACGCTGGCCTTTGGATAGATGTTCATCTAAAAAAAATATATTAAAAAAAAATCGCCCCTGTAGGACACAACGAAGTCGTGTGTAGGGCTTCAACTAATGATTATATTCATTATCCACTAATCTGTTTTGTCGATTACTCTTTTGATCCATAAAATGAGAAAAAAAAATGTCCCTCACAATTTCTCAAAGCCCAAGTCGATTCATTTAAATGTCTTGTTTTGAGTCTTAAGCCCGATGATATATGGTTCAATATCATACAACACCAAGAAAACCAGCAATATTCACATTTGAGAGGCTGGAACTTATGAAATTTTGGCATTTTTGATAAAAAAAAAAATTACAATAATTAATCATTTACTGTATTAATATATAATATTCTGGCTATCGACTAATCGTGTCCAGAGTGTAGTGCAGAAACCAGGTGTATAAGCTGTCAAATATCCCATAATAATAATAATGGTAAAGTGGGAGATAAACAAAGGTAAACCAGCTTATAGGTGTACCTCGTTATACAGAAAGAAAACAAAACACTAGATCGACAGATAGACAAAGGTGCAGCCTCTAACCATAATGAAAATGCATACTATGTGAGTGCGTTTACCTGTGGACCTGCGTGGCCTCGCTCTGGGGTAGTAGAGCTCTCCGCGGCGGTCCTTTAGCAGCAGGTAGTCCTTGGCCTCGGAGATGAGCTTCTGGCAACTCTGGTTCTCCTTCACCACGTCCAGAGACTCGATCACATCGTGGAGGTAGTACGGGCTGATGAGAGGCAGCCGGATGTGTTCAAGGACCTTAGAGGAACAAAACGGAAGGAGAGAAATCTGATGGACTGCCACTGAGACAATTATCATCATGTCTTGTTAGAAAATCAAAGGGTTCAGTCAACCCTTTTTTTCCTCTTTAAAAGCAACATTTTCACATTTTTGGAAACACGCTTATTCGCCTTCTGGCCAAGAGTTAGATATATAACGTGTTAATTAATGGTTTTAAATGGGTGCTGGTGGGTGGACATATTTTGACAGAGCCAGGCTGGCTGTTCCAGTGTTTGTGCTAAGCTAAGCTAACCAGCTGCAAGAACATGAATTTCCCAAGATGTCGAACTATTTCTTTACTATTGAGTATCTGCTAACATCGGGAGCTAATCTGATATTTATTTTTATAATATCTCACTTAATTTGTCCCCAAACAGTTGCACTAACACAGAACAGGCTACAGTCAGTGAGTTTGTATTAAAATTGGTGAGGTGGTTTCGTTTGATCGTTTTCTATAATAGTGTGAGTATGCTATGGCATCCTGTACAACGTCTGTGGAGTGGTTACGATCCTCTATGGCAGGAAATGATTTAGGTAGCCTCTCTTCATCCCAAGCATGGAAAAAAAATAAGTTTCAACAAAGAGGAGAAATTCAGATTAACCTGCAAAATACTACACAAAAAGAAAAGTAGCCAAAAACTATAACAAACAGTGCAGCGGCGGAGGGGGGGGGGAGGTGTCCTTTTACGTGTTTTGACAGTGGTGGCATGTAATACTTGATTTATGGACATCTTAAAGACTAACAGCTGCTGAGCACCGTGACGGACCGAGTAGAGACATGCCTACTGCTCAAAACTCTGACACAATAGATACACATGCAAAACAAAACAAGATAAGAGAGCGGCGTGCATTATAAAGTACCTGAGCTCGTGTAAACTGACCTTCTCAAAGCTCTGTTTGCGAGAGGTGCATTTATTCAACCACGACATGGCGGCCTCAAACACCATCTCCTCTTTAGGCACATTGAGATAATCACTGGCGATGATTTCTGTCAGTTTGTCCACACACAGAGACAGGAACTCCTCCTGGTGGGAGAATAAAACAACATTGAGAGAATAAAGTGTGAACGGACACACCGTCCATGGGAGTTATTCACCTGCAGGCCTCCAGTCTGTTTGACTGCTGACAGTCAGGTAGATTATCTCCGTTAAGCCTCTTTCACACATGAAACCCACAAAACTTCCAGGTTCAATTATCCTGGTGAGGTGCTGGCATTGTTAGCATTGTGTTAGCTTGGTGATTTCTGTCATTTTCTTCTATCCAGAGAAAAACTGCAAGAAGTAGTATGTCCCAATTGTATACATACTGCATGCAACAGTACGTACTTTGCAAGGGCAGCTGCAGTATGTACTAAAAGTTAAAAAAAATGTTTTTGTGATTTGGAACTTAGCCTCCGTTTAACCATTACTGCAAACACATCAGAGTACAGGACATACTAAAATAATAATATACATCTCCATCCACCTCTCACCTGCTGAGAAACACTGCTGAAGTGCTCGTGGATGTAGTCCATGCTGCGTTTCTCCAGCACCTTACAGGAATGGGCCTCAGCGAAGCAGTGAATCCCCACACAGTTCATCTCATCCATCTGACGCTCCATGAAACGACAACAGGCCTCCCGAACGGCCATCACGTCCAGCAGATTGGCTGCTGCCAGCAAAGCCTGCTCCAAACGTATTTAGTTTTCAGCACACATGCTCTCTTTAGGAAGGGTGGCAGTGAAGAAGAAGAAGAAGAGATGAAAGCTGATACTTTACCTGCACATTTGCTTTAGAAATGTAGACCTCTGATGTGTAGGCGTAGCTCACCAGCATGCCAATCATCTGAGGCTCTACTCCATTGATGGCAACACGCTCCTGCTTGGACTCTATCAGGTCAGTGGAAAACATCGCCTGAGGAGATGAGGAAATCACACAATTTATAGCTGCTAGGGTGACCAGGTGTCCCACTTTACGAGGGACTGCACAGCTTTTTTATCCCTGGTCCCACATATTGGGACGATTTTCAAAAGTCACTGATATAGAGGAGTAAAGAAACCAGAAAATATTCACATTTAGGAGACGGGAATCAGAGAATTTAGACTTTTTTTTTTTTTTTTTTACTAAGCCATGATTGGACAATATCTGTTCAGGGGTTTAGCTAACAGTCAGTTACCTATAATTCAAATCCATAATATAGTGGACAAGAAAAATAAGATGCAATGCTATCCTGACCCCGACACAGTTCATGTGAGTCTCACAAGAAAAGTGCGGCTCAAACAGAGATGTGCCGATCTATGGATGCATTCGGGCAAAGCATAGAGATGTAATAAGATAAGGGGCAGAACAGAAATGTTTATTATTTAAAAAGGTACTATATGTAACTTTCAGAAAATCCTTGTTATTAATGACTCCAGTGGCCGTTAAGTGAAGTGCAGTCCCCACCCTGTTGCTCGCGTTCACGTGCACGCTCCGTAGGCGCGAGCGAGCATTCTGGGCATTGACCAAAACAGTGAGGTGACATTACATTATAATCATATAGAATAACGTTACTATCTGTAATGTCCAATCTCCATGATACTAACTAGCTTGCCATTTGCAAATGATTTCATCAGCTAACGTTACAAAGCAAAACCGTCCCGAGTTCTTTACGTAGAAATCAGTCCACAGGCTGTTAAAGGTAACTGAGAAAGTCTGTTCACACATTGGCAATACAAAGTGATTAATACGTGTAAATTGTTACATATAGTACCTTAAAGTTAGATACACATTATATCAAAATTGTAGACTACCTCTCAGCCTTGTCCCAGACAAACATACTCTTTGTCCCACATTTGTTTTGTTGGGATCCCTGTCACCCTAACAGCTGTTTATGTGGTTTTGTAGCTCATGAACATCTGGACTCCTTGTGCCTGATCAGCACTATGAGGAGAGCATGTGTTTACCTGGAAGTAAGAGCTAAAGGAGGCCAGCACGATGCGATGGCAGGGGAACTCCTGTCCTCCACAGCACAGGGTCACATCACAGAAGGCGTTGTTGAGCCGCAGGCTGTTGAGGCCCTGCAGGACAGTGTTGGGATGCCTGGCCTCCACAAACAGGTAGTCCTCGCTGCTCAGAGAGGATGGAGGGGCGGCGGCAGCAGCGGCGCTGGTCTCCTCTTGGATCTCGTAAGTGGCGTTTATAGTGGACAGAGACGGCAAACCAGCGTTGACAGCGATTATTTCAGCCATGTCTCACTTCTAGGCAACCCTAGGGAGGTTGGTGGAGGAAAAACAGACCAGACAGTTAGGACACTTTAAAGCTGCAGTATGCGATATTGGCGCTAAATATGATTTAAAAAAGTTATTTTTTTAGAAAACGGCCGCTATATCGTGACAGTAGTACATGAAACAGGTAACCTGAAAAAAAATCATGTTCCTCTGTGTCCTACTGTGTCCTCCGGTGCTCCTAACGGCATCTGAAGGATTTCACTTACCGGAGGAAAAAAAGGTCCGCTGTCCAGCTGAACTCCGACCAAACGGTCAAACTAGGCAGCGCTGATCAGATATGAATCAATATTCTGTTACTGTAATGACTATTTCTCTCCTCAGATGTTCTCAGAATCATCTTGTAGTTACTGTTTAGCTGTAAAATGAGAAAGTTTGTGAAGCGGCCGCCATTGTAAAATCTGTTGAAGGAAGCCAAGTTCTGGTCACATGACCAGAGCACAGCCAATAGGAACGCTCTCTCTCTCTGAAATGACCTGTGATTGGTCAAAATCTGCCATCACGGGCTAGTTTTTTCTAAAGCCTGAAAACAGAGACATGATGAGGAGCAGAAGTCTAGTTTTCTCTCAGAACACTTGAATTACAATATGCTTAAAGGTTATTATGGAATTTTTGCCAAATTATGCCAAAAAAATTGTTGCCTACTGCCACTTTAACCAAATTCTCACTTTAGATAAAACCAACGACTAGGATATTAGCTGGTGAAGCAGTTTGTCAGTAAGTTAGCTCTGATTTAAGAGTGACAACAAGGCGGAGAGACGAGCTCAGATTGTCTATTAGCTTCATTAATGAGGCTTAGCGGCGCAGACGAGCCGTTAGCTCTCCAGTCAACCTTAATACGTCGTTTCAGGAGCATAAAGTTACACACGAGGTTCAACAGACAGGTGGGAATAAATGTCCAATAGCTGTAACAGTGAAGCATATTACCTGTTAACCATAATCGTGACAGTTCGAGCCCCCTCTCTCCCCACACACACACACACCGTCAAACGGTAGCAATCAGCATTTAAAGTCTCTCACCGGAAGTCCCGCCCACAGGGCAAGAGATGTCCCCTCCGAGTACTTCCGGCTTCGCTTCAGTTCCCGTTCTTAGATGTAAATAATAAGAAAAGTGTGTCTACTATACATCATTATAACCAGTTATTGTTATCACCATTATTTGGTGATCTGTCTTGTATAGAATTTTTAAAGTTGTCTATTTTTTTCTCTGTCTTTGTTTCTTCATCCCTCTCGTGTTTATTTTAGTCTTTTGTTGTTCTTGACGATAACTGACTTTGTACCATAAGTTTTCATAAAAAAGTTAAAAAAAAAGAAAGAAAGACACAACAACTAAAAATAAATAGATAATGAATTAGTTAAATAAAAAAAATTAATAAATAAATAATTTGTTGAAGTTATTATTAAAGTTATTTAAGGTCAAGGTATAATTATTAAATTATTTATTTTATTATTTGTGTGTGTATAATAACCTATTTTTCACCAAAAGCGCAGAGTAAAATTCCTTGTATATGTACACACACGTAAAAACACATTCATAATAAAGTTAAAAAAAAGAAAGACACAACAGCTAATAAATAAATGAATAAAAAAATAAAAAAATAAATAATTTAAGTTATTATTAAAGTTATTTATGGTCAAGGTATAATCATAAAATAATTTACTCAATTGTTTACAATTTACAGAACTTGACATTATGTTGCTGGTCATTGTTGCTTTATATATATATATATATATATATATATATATATATATTTATGTATAATAACCCACACCTATTTTTATAAGTAGTTCTTGGAGCTGTGTGTAACACTGATAGCAACTTAAAACCAGAGTGAAATTCCTTGTATATGTACAAACACGTGCCCAATAAAACTGATTCTGATTCTGTTGACAATGGTAATTTTAACCATTTTATCCTTATGTTTTATGTTTGTTCACATTTTTTGCTTTTAACTGTCTTATTTCATTAATTCTTTGTACGCCATGGCTTACATGAGAAACACTAGTTTTTGCCACTCTGTGAGTCTGTGTATATTAATGCATGTACGTAGATTTATCTTAAGGGCCAGTGTTTAGCATTGTCACATTTTGCCCCCAAATGGAAAGTGAGTCCCCACAATGTGACGATGTGACCAAACTTTTGTCTCACCAACGTGATGAAAAGTGGACACATGTACACACACACATACATCAGAGAATATTAAATTGACAAAACATTATTTTATGTTTTATTTATTTGACAATTATGTTGTCAACAGTCAGAATTATTATAGAAAAAAACATAGAGCAGCCCAACCAAATCAGCCACTAACCCCGTTTTCTCATTTATGTAGAGAAACTATCACCAATTATGTACCAAAACATCCCTTGTTTTTGTCTAAACAGTGATATTGTGGATTTAAGATTGAGTCACTTATATTATAATTTTCTTTCTCAACCAGATTTATGGAGGTTATTGTTAATGTAGGTCCTGACACTTCCGCCATGCTGTTTGTAAATTGGCTTTAGTATAATCTTATATAGACAGAGCATTGCACAATGTTATATATTACAAGTTTGATATTTGAAGTTGTAGGAATTATTGTTTGGGAAATAGTTTGCTGAATCATCTTTGTTTTATACAGGAAACCAAACTCTTGGCTCTATTTACAAAAGGTACAGACTCATTTTAAACTTAAAATAGGATTATATTATAAATCACTGTTCATGTTTTTTAGATCACAAGCAGCTGTCCTTCATGATGCCAGGAGTCTCCAGTGCGGTCTTTCTGTGAGCAACAGCTTCTAGGATCTTCTTCCTGGGTCCCAGCTGGATGCGAATGCCTTTCAGGTCTTCATCAGAGCAAAGCATCAGCGCCTCCAGGTCTAGGTGCTCTCTGCTGAATGCAAGGGCAAACTCTGGCAAGGAGATGGCAGACAAGAATGCATCCAAAGGAGAGGTTTCCTCATCTTCGTCATCATCCAGTCCCAGATCTTCCTGATCCCAGGGCAGATCGGCATCACCATTCCCCTCGAAGCCAGAGGCGTCGTCCTCCGTCTCGAACAACTCGTTCTGAACGAGGTAGCCGAGACTTTCATTGTTCCCGCTGGGGATGTCCTCCGACTCCAGCCCCATCTTCTTCATGAAAATCAGACCTCCAAGGCCGGGCCGGTTGAAGATGGACTGTTTGATTTGGCCTGGTTCGTCGTCGTCATAATAATCCTCGAAGCCTCCCATTCCTTCTTCGTCTAACATGCTCTCATCCTGCTCATTGAAGACATCCAGGAACTCTGGCTGCTCAGACGCTCCACTCTCCTGTTTGCCGAAAATAACGTTCCCGTCCCCTCCTGATTTCTGCAGTGTGCCTTTATCTTTCTTCCCGAGCTTCTTCTGGAGCGTGCCTTTAACCCGGGCTGTAAGGGAGCCAGATTTATCAGCAGCAATAAGTTTGGAGAACTGCTCATTGACGCTTGACATGGTACCGCCGTCTGAGAACGCTGACGCCATGCTGGCCTCTGAGACCGACCCATCGTTGCCCCCTCCACGTTGCATTTTATCCCTCTTGCTCTGGTGTTTCTTCTTCACCTTCTCACAGAGTTTCACACGCTTCTCCACTTCTTTGACGGCCTCCTTCTTCAGACTGGCGACCTTCTTGGGATTTTGGTTGGTCTGCTGTGAGGCGGCGGCGTCAAGGAAGCGCACGCAGTCCATGCGGTCACGAGAAGCGGCGATGTCCATAGCTGTGTGCGATTCATTGTCCAGTGCAAAAAGGTTGGCGCCGAAGTTGACCAGAAAGCTGAGGATGTGCATGTGTCCATTAGCCGCAGCGTGGTGCAACGGTGTGTTTCCCCAGATGTCACTCCTGTTGGGGTCTCCTCTGTATGACACAAAAGAAAGATTCAATTTAAAGTAATGATCTGCAACTTTTTTATTATTTGGCCACTTTCTATCTTGATTGATACCATATAATAATGATTCCTCCTTTATCCACTTCATAAGGGCTTGTGAAAGAAAATCCTAAAGATTTTTTTATTTAAATATTATGGTATTTTTTTTTTTTATTTGAAGACACACCAATTCAAGGGAAAACATGATAAACTTGGAATTTTTTCAAAGATGTTCAAATGAAAATAAAATGTAAACAACAGCATCTTGACAGCAAATGAGCGCATTTCCCAAAATGAAAAAGTATTCCTTTAAATTAGGGCTTTCAATTGATTAGGATATTTAATCATGATTAATCGCATGATTGTCCATAGTTAATCGTGATTAATCAGAAATTAATCACACATTTTTTATCTGTTCAAAATGTACCTTAAAGGGAGATTTGTCAAGTATTTAATACTCTTATCAACATGGGCGTGGACTAATATGCTGCTTTATGCAAATGTATGAATATATTTATTATTGGAAATCAATTAACAACACAAAACAATGACAAATATTGTCCAGAAACTCTCACAGGTACTGCATTTAGCATAAAAACATATGTTCAAATCATCAACTGGCAACAACAGCTGTCAGTGTGTCAGTGTGCTGACTTGACTATGACTTGCCCCAAACTGCATGTGATTATCATAAAGTGGGCATGTCTGTAAAGGGGAGGCTCGTGGGTACCCATAGAACCCATTTTCATTCACATATCTGGAGGTCAGAGGTCAAGGAACCCCCTTTGAAAATGGCCATGCCAGGTTTTCCTCGCCAACATTAAGCATAAGTTTGGAGCATTATTTAGCGACAAGCTAGTATGACATGGTTGGTACCAATGGATTCTTTAGGTTTTCTAGTTTCATTATACCAGTATCTTCACTCTAGCTTTAAAACTGAACCCGCTACAACTAAAAATCACAAGTTGCGTTAATGCGTTAAAGAAATTAGTGGCGTTAAAACGAATTTGCGTTAACATATAACAACATATAACTAAGTAACACCAAACGCGGTCGAAGATAATTGGTAAACTATTAAGATTTAAAGTCCTTTGGTGGTGTGCCTCACTGTCACAGCCATAAAAGTCTTGATTGCTGTATTACTGCAACAACTGGTCATAAATGCCAATGAGCAAAGCGGAAAAGCTTCAGTTAATTTTGGCCACGTAGGCGTGCGTTACGCCCTGCTAAATATCCTCCATTTCTGAACCTCATTTTTCAGTAAGAATGCTGTTCTAGATTTAAGCCCGTCTTTTGTTGTGTTGAATGAAGGATGGAGGTGGGGGGGGAGGAGGGGACAGATAAAGGACTCTTTTGTTTTACAGGATTTCTTTGGCTGATTAAACATTTGGCTCAGCTGATGGGAGAGAGTGGATTGAAGTTTTAGCTCATTATATTATAGTGAACACCAACACGTGTTGGAAAAAACCCAGATGAAGAATTAAATAAATGATACGCGGTATGCATAAAACACATTATTTTCAGCCATAAAGTTCATTGGACAATATGTTAACCTTTGTATATTGTATATCTTAGTTTAGTTTGGTTTTAGAGCATCATACATAAAATATTATAGAAGAATTTGCATTAAAAAGTACATATTTCTATGTCTTAGTGTAACACTACAGCGAAAAATCAAAACATTTCAGTAAAGGTCAGAGCTCTAAGATAATAATCATGGAGATAAAGCTATATATGGCCAGTATCTGCAGGTTATATGTGAAATGAAGCCCAGGTGATAGAGAGAGTGCCATGCTTACTCTCTGCTGCATATGAGCTGAAGAGCATCGACATGTCCGTGGAAAGCAGCCATTAAGGTGGGAGTCATGCCATCCTCATCCGCAGTGTTCAGGTCCTTCCTCGTGGCCTCCTTCAAGAGGTCCAAGTATCCATCAATCGCTGCTTTGTGGTACCTAGACATCTCTTCACAAGAACAGAAAAGGTCCAAACAAATCTGTCGCTTTCTTTCACTTTCCTCCCCCCAACACTCCTGTCAGATGCACAGACCGACTCGACTGCAGACCCGAGCAAACAAAGTGTTCACTGGGCGTCATCGTGTCAGCAGCTCAGAGCCATAAAACAAAAGCAAAGTCCAGTTCACTGCTGTCAGCTGCACAATTACTTACCATTACTGCTCGAGATTATCATCATTAAGGGTTATTTAAAGCTTAATTATTAAGTGTGCTCACAGCAAAGATTTCCAGTGTTATAAGTACAATTTTAAGACACTTTTTCTGCTACTGTAAAATATTTCTTTTTACTCTACATTTATTTTTTACAGCTATAGTTACAATTTAGTTCACAGATTAAGTTTTTATATACAGATAACAATCACCTTATGAAATATGACACTTTATTAGATATTAAAGTGCCCAACAGTATATAAAGTAAACGTTAAAATTACCCTCACCTTGACTAACTACATTTACAGTAACACTACCATACTCTGTTGATACCATTTCTGTAGTTTTACTGAAGTAAAATTTTGAATGGAGGACTTTTACTTGCTACAGTATTTTACTGATTTCAAGTGATTTGAATGAAATGGATGGATGTTTTATTTATTAATTGTTTTATTAATTGGGGGAAAAAGAAGATTCAAAAAGAAAGAGGACTGACTGAAATATTGAAATATGGCATTGCAATTAGATATGTTAAAAAAGAAAAATATCTAATATTGAATTTTTATTTGAGCTAATCTTAGTTTAATATATATATATATATGTAAAACTAAAATAAAACTTAAATATTATATACATATATATATATATATATATATATATATGTATATATATAATATTTAAGCTTTATTTTAGCTAATATTAGTTTCATTTTATTTATCTATTCTTTCGATTACCTTTTAAAAATACTATGGCTTAATTACTATGGCCACAATTAGATATGTTAAAAACAGTGGTGGAGGAAGTATACAGATCCTTTAAGTAAAACTACAACTGTAAACTGAAAAAACACCTGCATTAAAAATCAGCAAGCAAGCCTAAAAAAATACAAAAAAAAAAATATTCTCATTGTAGCCAATTTAGATGATTTTTTATACTTCTATTGTGGTCCAAAAAAAATTATTTATTCTGGATTATTTCTGTTAGTTCATGTTTTTTTAATCCACCGCTGCACCCTCCACCCAGTAGGTGGCAGTAGTGCGTCTTTACGACTCACTAAAAAACAACAGAAGAGGAAGAAGAAAAGGAAGAAGTTGTCAAAGAACCGGTTTAACGGTTTAACCAATGAATGAAAGACTGGGAGGAAACATTGCTCGACACTTTTCTCTCCAGCTTTCTCTCTTTCTGGCTGCCTCTAAGCTCGTAAACACCATGGAGTCTCAGCTGTGAAAGGTTCTGTAGTTCAGCTAGAACAACCAGCTGCCTCTCTTCGGGTCACTCCGCGGTTCCTCTCCGGTGTTTGGGTCTGTGTGGTCTGTGTGACCGGGGGTGTGGCTGCAGATATGTCCGACAACGGTGGCTCGGCTGTCGGCCTCATGTCTTACGAGACGCTGGTGCATGCTGTGGCAGGTGCAATGGTGAGCAGAGATATGATAAAGTGCAATAAAAGATGTCATATGTTAGCTTTGTGTTGCCAGCTTGATGTTAGCAGAAGAAACAACTGTTTCACTGAACTGGAGCCTTTTTGTGTGTTTCATTTCTGTGCATTGTCTTTTCACTTCTTTAAATAGTCCTGTATCTCAGTTGTTTACCCTGCACTATATTCATTTTTAACAGTTCTTCTGCACATTGCATATTTTGTTTTATACTCGGAATTACTTATATGTGTCTTGTTACTACTTGTGTCGTTTTACTAACATGTGTACCACTTACCTCTGACGTTTTTTACTAATATGTTTGCACTATGGAACTGTGATGCTGGAAACTTGAATTTCCCTCGGGATCAATAAAGTTTCTATCTATCTATCTATCTATCTATCTATCTATCTATCTATCTAGGGGAGTGTGACAGCGATGACCGTCTTCTTTCCTTTGGACACAGCTAAAAGCAGACTGCAGGGTGAGGAGGTCTTATCATATTCTGCTATATTTTAATATACTCTGCTATATTTGAATATACTCTGCTATATTTGCACTACCATTTGCACTATTTGCACCATTGGCACACTGTCACTTCACTGCTGTACTTATATTATCTTATCTTATTTTTATTTTATTTTATTTCACTTTATTCTATTTGATTGTATCTTTTTTAAGGTGTATTGGTGGTGGGACTTGTTGTCTAAGCTACTGGATGCCTAAATTTCCTTGGGTATCAATAAAGTATCTATCTATCTATCTATCTTGGACAGAGGTTACCTGATAGCAGCAGCAGCAGCAACTCTGAACAGAGGTGAACCAGTGTGAAGGCTTACTTTATTATAGTAGTAACCATAACTGCATGTAAAGGAATAGTCCACTAATGCACTCTTGACTTTTAGTGCAACTTTTATTTATTCATGTTGTTTTATGCGTCCTTATTTTTGATTGTGAAGCACTTTGTTCTGTTCTTGAAAGGTGCTTTCTAAATAAACATATTTATTTAACTTACTTCCCACTTTATTGATCCCTTGATGCCTTGTAAAACACACCCTTATGTACCCCTGGTTTGTTCATCACCTGCGTTTATTACTTAAGGCTTTAGAAAGCTCCTTCAGTATGGATGACGAAACCTGCCAAAATCAAAAATAAATTAATAAATAAATGACTCAATAAATAAATAAATGTCGTTAAATGTAGCCATTAATTAATTAATTGATAAAATGTGATATAAATTGATATTTCTGTTTTAATTTGCTTCTTTATTTATTTGTATTAATTCCATTATTTATTTCTGTTTAATTTTATTATTTATTTATGTATTTATTTTATTATTTTTAAAATTAATTTATTTTTATATTTATTTTTAAATATGTGTATTTCTGCATTTTTTTATACTCTTCAGAGACCCAGAAAACACTAGTAAACTCATCTTGGTGGAGTTGCCCTAATTAGAGGTCGACCGATTCATCGGTCGGCCGATTAATCGGGCCGATTATTTGACATTTTTTCATAATCGGCATCGGCCGATGCCTGAGCATATTAGGCCGATTATCAAGCAGGCACATCTGCGGGCAGCCCAGTGTTGTTGTTGCTGTGGAACACGTGTGACACCGCCCCTTGTGTGTCAATCAAATTGCCATTCTGCCGGGAGAAACCGGTAGGCTTAAATTCTTCTCTTTCAAAGCCCTATGTATTTAATTGGTTAGATATGAAATGCTCCGACATTATCAATTCTGTTTTTGGTAACGGAGAATTTCTCTCCGTAGGTGACGTTAGCTGTGTGCGGGGCGGAGCAGCTCTCACATACACACTGCTGCAGCGCAGACACACACAGAGCTTCTGCTCTTAGTGACTGTGACGGAGAAAACTAAACTTATAAAGCGTGATTACAATTTACTAGAGTTGATGCTGACAATGCTTGTCATAAGTGCAAGTTTGAATGTGAGGGCGGAAACACGAGCAATTTGTCGAAACATTTAGCAAAAAGTTCACTTCCTCATTAAACGTCTCTACGGTCTATGGGTCCTACATCGCGTCTATGACGTCACTGGCCTGTGTGTAGTCAGCAGCATAGCAGATATGAGCAGCAGGCTGTGTAATACGAGTGAACAAAGTTATTATTATTTTTTGATCACTTAGATTATGGCCATATAGCTTGTAACAGTGTCTGTCAACAAACATAAATAAAAAACATGCTTTAGGACAGTTTTGGAAAGGTGCTTAAAAGGTTTTGAGCTCTGTACTATTACTACTATTAACCATCATGCACAAAATAAAATATGTACTGCAGTGCAGACACAAAATGCAGATTGGAGAGACAGACCATAAGTGTTGTTCAATAAATGTTTACTTAAGTTAAGACATTTTGTGTATTATTTGTTATTATTAAATTGTTATATTTTATCAGATGGAGGAAAAAAAGAAAACCAGCCAAATATATAGGCAAAAAAAAATCGGCATCATATATCGGCCATCGGCTGTCCTGATTCTGTAAAAAATCGGCATCGGCATCGGCCATAAAAAACCCATATCGGTCGACCTCTAGCCCTAATACATTTGAGTTCAGGAGAACCTGTCCACTGACTTTTCCCCCTCTTGTGTTTGTTTTTCAGTGGATGAGAAGAGAAAAGCTAACTCTACCCCCGTCATCCTGGCTGAGATCGTAAAGGAAGAAGGCCTGTAAGTATAGTTTTGTGCTGAGTTAAAATTATACCAAGTTATGGCTCGTTTTGTTCTTAAATAGAAGCTTTTTGGTTTGATGTGAACAACTGAGTGAAGGACATTTATGATCAGTAAAGTCTGTCTAAACGAGAGTTGAAACAGTCAATTAGCTGATCAACAACAAAGTAATCTGCAACAATTTTGTTAATTTTATAATCAAAATGCCAAATAGTCTCTGGTTCCTGCCCCTCCAGTGTGAATATTTGCTGGTTTTCTAAGTCTGACTCTCCACCACTTCTCCCAGTCAGTCTCTGTACAGAGGCTGGTTACCAGTCATCTCCAGCCTCTGCTGCTCCAACTTCGTCTACTTCTACACCTTCAACACGCTGAAGAAGCTGGCGGCATCTGGTCCAGGGAAGTCCAGACCCGGCAAAGACCTGCTCATGGGGGTCGTATCAGGTAAACACACGTACTAATAATTATTATCCCACGGCTTTGTTGAATACTTTATTCTGATTGGTCAATCACGGCGTTCTACGGTCTATTATTTCTTTATAGCAGACCGTTGCTATGGGCGCAGTTCTGATGTTGGACTCTGGAGGACCGTTTTTGTGTCAAATTATTGATTTCTTAAGTAAGTAGCGGTGTAATAAGCGGGATAATGTACAGCTAACGGGTCATTGTTGTGAAATAAACCCCTTCTTGCATCGCCCTGTCGTGGTTTATTTCACAACAATGACCGGCTCGCTGTATATTATCCCTTACTTAATGACCTGATGGAAACCATCTGGTACTTAAAAAACAGTTATATTTACATGTTGACAAGCTTTTCCTGCCTCAAAACATTAAAAGAATTTTTTTTTTTAAACCTGTATTGTGAACATTGGGGCTGCAACTAACAATTATTTTCATTATTGATTAATCTGATGATTATTTTTTTTGAGAAATCGATGAAGGGTTTGGTCAATAAAATGTAAGAAAATTGTGAAAAATGTCCGTCGCAGTTTCCCAGAGTGCAAGCTAATATCGCCACTCATAAACGCTGCTCCACAGAGCTACTAGAGGTCAAAAACTCCGTGTGGTACCTTTTTTAAGAACGATTCAAGAAAGCTAACGGTCTGTTGTTCATGCAGGGATGGTGAATGTGATCCTGACCACTCCCATGTGGGTGGTCAACACTCGACTGAAGCTGCAGGGAGCAAAGTTCAGGAACGAAGACCTCCAGCAGACCCAGTACAGAGGCATCTTTGGTGTGTGATATCTGTCTTAAAGTTTAACAGTTCAGACATGTTTTGTTTTTTTTGGTTACCGCGCAGTAGTAAAACCCTGCCGTGTTTCCCTCTCAGATGCTTTCTCACAGATCATAGCCAGTGAAGGTGTGGGAACTCTGTGGAACGGCACCCTGCCCTCTCTCATCCTCGTCCTCAACCCGGCTGTACAGTTCATGATCTATGAGGCCATGAAGAGGAGGGCAGGCAAGGCAGGGAAGAAGGTAAGAGGACTAATACTACATTCCCAAAGCTAATCTATCAGCCTCGACTCCTTTTCGACTGGGTTGACTTAGAGCTGCGCAATTCAAATTCAAATTTCAATTACGTGTTTGACCTACAACAATTATGAAACCAAGATAATCGACATAAAATGACTATTGTGCCGCATTTCTTTCCTCAATGACGCTCTCGTTTTGTCTTGTGTAATAAATCCAGCGCACCCCTTTCCTTTACAGAAGTGAGCTACGAAATTGTTTACAAGAGCACAAAGTTGTTCATAGATCCAGCCTCTTAATTTTGCTCTCAAAATGCACTAGATTGATGCATTTAACTTTAAAATGTAGGCTACAAAATGTTCTTTCTAAATACATGATGTTTCCAGAGTCAATGAGTAATCGTGTTAAGCAGTGTTTTCAGCTGTAGTCAAGAAAATGTTTGCGAACATCAAACTCTGAAGCAGATGAATGAACTTATCAAATGAAAACGAGCATCCTCTCATGGAAGGGGAACATCATCAGGATAAAGAGTATGCTTCAATATTAAACAAAACACCTCGTCTTCAGTCTTTCGGTGGTAAAGACCAACATATTTAAATTTTTTGTAAAAGACAGTTGCAGTTCAAAACTTACAACTTGTAGTTGTTGTGGAGACAGAAATACGCATTATTGATTTCAAATAATTAAAGATTTTGACCACTGACAGACCAACATCGCCGTCCCTAAAGCCTAAAAATGACTTTTGTTAATTTGTGCAATAATCTCTATTAACAGATTCTGCATTCACATGTAGAATCTGGAGGAAACGGGGACAAGATTTTGCCATCGGAAGCCTTCTGGTTTCTGTTTGTAGTCCGAGTAGTATTGACCAATCAGGTTCTTGCAGGCTTTGGTTGAATGCAGGTAAACAGTCCGTGTGGAGAGCAAACGAGGCGGGACGCATTGGCCGAAATGCAATCTGGGAACCCACCGCCTATCGTCTGATGATGATTTAGCTTTTTATTGGTTTAAAATGAGCTTGTAAACTGGCTACTTGTGAAACAATCTGGTCGTAGACGTCCTCTCAGGTTGCTAATCGGACTGTAAACAATGAGCAGTGCACAGAAAAGGAAGTCTTGGCCCGGATATCCTCTGGCTACACCCGAACCCCAGAAATATAGCCCCTTCCCCCCTGAGGCTTGTCAGACCGATAACGGATGGGTTCTGAGCTTGTTGTTTTGATAGCCAAATCCTATTTGTAGGAAAAGTTCAATAAATCAAATAGTTCTATAAATGTCCCAGGGAGAACACTGGTTATGAGTATTATGGGTTAAATCTTTGTCTCCTACCACAGATATCCTCAGCTGAGATCTTTCTCATTGGAGCCATTGCCAAGGCCATTGCTACCACCGTGACATATCCTCTTCAGACAGTTCAGGCCATCCTGAGGGTAAATAATACTAAGTTATAGAAAAATGTCAACCATTTGTTTGCTTTATCACACATTAGCCACTGTTAGAGGATAAGCCTGCTGATATTCTATATATTTTTTTATTGTTATATCTATATTGTCATAACATTTGTTGAGGGCAAGAGAATAATAAAGCGTTCAGACTGAATTGGTAAAATTTATATTTAAAAAATAAAGAAAATCTATGCATTAAAGTTAACTATATATTTTTTTAATGAAGCCCTTTGTAATCACTATATATTGTAAACCATACAGTATCTGTAGGATTGGAAATTAGCACCAGCCAAATGCTGCTAGATTTTCTTCACTCACCAGCCAAAAAAAACAATGGTAATCTATTGAGTGACTGGTAGATTTTGAAATAAAAAGTTAATTTCCAACCCTGAGATTATCTATAAGACGTCATGACAATGTCACTTCTTCAATCTCAAGTTAACCTGCTCAATGCTTTCTCATCAGTTCGGCCAGTACAAAGGTGATGGTAAAGGCGGTGTGATTGGAAGCCTCTCCAGCATTTTCTCCCTGCTAATGGACAGAATCAAGTGAGTGCGGCTACAAACACAAACTCACTGACACAGAAGGATGTTACAGTAGCTCATCATTAATATACATCTGCTCCCTTTGTTACAGGAGGTACGGTGTTTTTGGTTTGTACAAAGGCCTGGAGGCCAAGCTGCTACAGACGGTACTGACGGCCGCCCTCATGTTCGTTGTGTACGAGAAGATCACCACTGCTACCTTCAAAGTCATGGGCATGAACAAGAAGCTGAAGCAGTGACCAAACACCTACTTAAATACAGTACTGCGTTAGTAGCACACTCCTCGTCAGTAGGTTTTATCAATGCCTGCCTATTATATGTTGATGCCAGGAGTTGTTTCAGTCACATAACTGTTGTAAGAAGAGAGGGGATTGGTGCCTTTTTGGGGCCACAGATTCCCACACTCGCAAACATAACCACAGCTGGGTGTGATACTTATAATACCCTCTCTTTCTAAACCTTTAACTCCATTTGTTCCATTTGTGCAGACCGATCTAAGTAATCTCACCAGCTGAGATTTTAAAACTAGTTGGGAAAAGCATCACAGTATTTCGTAAAGGAAAAGTTGACATCATATGACATTTGGGGAAATACGCTTATTCGCTTTCTTGCCAGTAAAAGTTGAGATGAGAAGATTGATACTACTCAGACTCCAGGAAATATACTGGTCCGGACAAAGAAATAGTTTTCCCGCGTTAAACGTTGATTTGTCGGTTTTAAGCTTCAAGATACAACATGTAAATTAGTGAGCTTTAGAGGTGCTGGTAGCTGGATTTTGTTACTTTCAGCTAGCCGTTTACCCGTCTCCAGTCTATGTGCTAAGCTAAGTTAGCCAACTGCTTTAGCTTCATATTTAACAGTCACAAACACGAGTCCGCTCATCGAAACCTCTGCTACAAAGCGAATAAGCATATTTCCAAAATGTTGTCCTCCAACATTACTACAAATGATAATACCAATAAGATAAGCTAAGCTACTGGACCATTCCTCACACACTCCGTCTTGTGTTTTAACTATGAATTTAACTGAGTTTCATCTTTATAGTCATATTTATAGACTCGTGTGTAAAATCTGCACCTACTTTTCCACCTCAGATAGGTTTGGATTTGAACAATTATAATATATTACGTTAAAATGAATTTAATATAAATGGGAATGAGTGCTTAACAATACACTGTTTGCGAGTCAAACTTGCATTTGAACCAATACTGCAGTAGGTGCTAAGTGCCTCTAAATTGCATCTGAATAACTGTACTATGAACTGATATAAATGCTGTGTTGACTGTTGATGATTTACACGAACCCACAATGCACTTAACCGTCTACTCATGATTTAATTGGTCCGTAAGAACATTTAGTCACGCAGGTGTCTTCCGTTATTTATCTCAGTGTCCTGTTAGTAGTACTAGTAGTTAGCATTCAGGTTTTGCAGTAATTTACAGTATTTTTGTATCACAGTGCTCTTTCTCTGATTTGGTGAATGGAAGTTTCTGCTGCCTTTCACCTTGAAACCATTTTGAAAGTTGATTCACTCCTTTTGTTGCTGTTGAACTGGTTGTTTAATCTGTTAACGTGAGTTTTAATCATTACAAGAGGTGCTGCTCTCAATATTACTTTGTAACATCACATTTAGGACATAACGTCCTTTTGACTGTTTACTGTATTAATTAGTGCCAGTGGTGTAGCCTAGTTGCAAGTAGATACTGTCAATTTACCAAAAAAATAGATATTATTTACCAGATATGAGCTCCTCCACTATTAAGTTTCTGACCTTTCTGCTGTCTCAGACACACACACCCCCCCATATATGTGCATATCAGTGAACTATATACCTGTTAAAAAAATAATCATGGGTAATTTATGTACCTTTTTAAATACATAATATCAAATAAATGTATATTTCAAGTTGGGGAATTAAAATGTAGCTTTCACAAAGGTGTTTATGAAAAAAATGGCACGGAGTGAGGCAATACATTTCTGGTAAGGCAGAAAATTTAAAAGAAAATGGCAAAATCTGAGGATAGAAAGTGTGTGAAAAAGCAGAAAGCTCTGAACAAGTCAGGTGTCCAAAGCTGGTGAATGTGTCACTATTTATTATAAAACAACGGCAAAGGCAGTGCTGCGATAGTAGCTAGACTACACCATATTAATTACTGTCTTCTTCAGAAATGAAATGTTTTGTCTTAACAGTTTACATGAAAAATCTTGTAATACTTACTTGAAGTCATCTTCATTTATTTACATCACAATCTTTTAAACAAATATTGTTTTCTAAATTTGTTTCAATTAACATACCACTGTTTTGTGGGTTTGAATTATTGTTATAATAAAGTGTGAGGAACAATATTGACATCAGTGCATATTAACTGTTTTACTTAAATTCACCACATGCAAGATGAAAAATGATGGTTCTGTTTTAACTGCTGAACAAATAAAAGATAACAAATACCAGAGCATCATGTGGTCGCGATCAATTACATAAAATCAGTTCACTCAGAGCCACCCAGAGACTCTAAAACCGTATACACGTTAAACTCCAATGTGTTTTGGTCAACAATCCTCCATTGGAGGTCTGAATTAACTGTCCCAGTTGAGTTGAGTTGGTTGGGCTCTGGGCTAATGGTGTGAGCCTTGACTACTGGCCATCTGCTCCACATACCATTTTGGGAGGAAAGTATACTGGGAGTCCCTGTGGACGGAGTAGGTCACATCTCTGTGGGGCTCGCAGGAGAACAGGTACACCACACTGGAAGGGACAACAATAATGATTCATAAAATGCATTTACTTAAAAAGTACTTAACTTAAAAACGTAGTCTGTCATTGCAACTCACCCTGGATCGTCTTCAGTTGCGAAACGCTTCACGAAAGACAGGAAATCACAGCAAAAGTTCATGCAGACTGTTGGTTTCCAGCAGTTCTGTTCACTCTGTCCAAGACAGAAACATATTTTTGAGTTAATCTTTTATTTAATCACGTCCAATACATTTTTATTTGAAAAAAAAATAGATCAATATAGATATATATCTCAATGTTTAGATACATTTTTGATGACCAGTCGTTACACATAGACTGTATATGTGGACGTCGTCACCGTGATGTCACCCACTGGTATGCTGACTACGGTTTTGAAGCCTCGAGTACTGTATTTTGGCCGCCGCCATCTTGTTTTTTCGCAACCAGAAGTGACACGAGAGGGTGGAGCTAAGTACAACCGAACGCTGAATAAGACGTTTTAAAGCAACCAAAATGGTTATAATTAACTTTCATGAACAGAAAACACACTGAAAGACGAAAACAGCTCCCAGATCGGACAATGCCGTGGTAGCGACCTGTCAATCACAAGGTAGCCCCGCCCTAAAGCATCCCCTGCTTTATGGTCTATTTGACTCTAAATGGGACCATAATTTACTAAATGAACATCATGCTGTATTGAAGAAAACTTGAAACTAGCGATTGAGACCATAAACTCATGTTTACAATGTTTACTGAGGTAATAAATCAAGTGAGAAGTAGGCTCATTTTCTCATAGACTTCTATACAATCAGACTTCTTTTAGCAACCAGAGGAGTCGCCCCCTGCTCGCTGTAAGGCACTTGTCTTCACTTCTCAGACCCGGAGGCTGCCACCTGGTTGTTAATCACTGCAAACAACTTCACTTTACCTTGATGAGCTGTGAAATCTTAGAGATGGGAAAAGTGTCCACGGTCACAACCTTTCCTTCGTGATCCCGGAAACCTGCCACAACACGGGGGACTCCGGGAAGAAAAGACTGGGCCCACCACTTTAGCAGTTTGAACCTGAGGACCATCAAAATGGGGATTAAAAGAGTTTAGAGTGGTTAAAAACCAAACATCCAACAAACAGCATGACATGAAAAAGTGAATTATGTAATTTTTTTTGCTGTTTCATCATGTACCTGTGGAAGTTGCTGCGCTGTTTGGGGGTGCAGATCTCTGCAGAGGTCTTCAGCTCCACGTAGCATGCAGGAGGAGCCGGAGCGTTGGGATCTTTATCCCGGCAGTCTACCTCACCGGAGAACAGGAGTCTGTGATCTGCGAGCCGCGTTTGCACCACAGTGCAGAAGGCCTCATTAGTGTTAACCACTCCGCCTGGGTCAGGTAAGCTGTGGATGCTATCTACAGGGATGGACAAATGTGAAGCGTTATCATTTTATATATGTGCTTATCACCCCATGTGCTTTTATATGATTTGGGTGTATTTGGGGATATCATTTGTGTGTCAAATGTATTAGAATGAGACAGACTGTATGTATGGATTTCTGCCAGGAAAAGAAGAAAACTGATAAAAAGTTAAAAATAAAAACACTCGCTGTAAGTCAGAAATATGTCCAAAATTTGGCCTTTTAAGTCAAAATTATGGAAAGCATTTCACAACTAAATAAAAAAACATACTTTTATCAGAAAGCATATCCTGATTTTATCTGAGCTGCTATCTGAGTTTATTTGATTGATTTAATTTCTTGTTTATCATTTTAATCTTGCTATTCATGTATTTTATCATTCACTTTGGTATTTTATTTCATTTTCTCTCTGTGAAGCACTTGGTATTTTGTTTTGATAAGTGCTCTATAAATAAAGTTTATTATTATAAAAATTATTGTTTTTATTATTACTAAGTCTTAACAACTCAGGTCAAAAATATGAGATACAAAATCCCATTTTTGACTTTTTAATTTAAAATCTTTTGGACTTAGGTCGAAATTAAGTCAAAGTTTTTAATTTTCTAAGTTCAAAGCACGAGATACTAAGTCGTAATTAAATCCAAATCTTCACTTTTCAAGTTGAAATTATGAAATACTAAGTCATAATTTTGAGATAGTAAGTCACAATGATAACATACCACATAAAAATACTGACTCTCTTTGAAAGTCACATTTTTTGATGGGATCATAAAGTGATGACTCAGTATCTTATTGTTTTGAAATGCCATGAGTACTTTTATTTTGTTATCAAGAAAATTTCACCTGTTGTTTTCCTTTCTTGGGAGAAATAGGCTTCCATAGAATGACTAAATATAAAACCAAATGTTTTTATTGTGATGCTTGTGAAATATATCTGAGCTGATGTAAGTAATGTGTAACAGCAGCCAATACTCTACCTACCTGCACATGTGTATTGCTCAAACTTGTATCCCCCGTACATCATCTCTTCAAGTCTCTCGGTGCGGTTCTCTCGATCCCTACGAGCAGCTTCTGTTTCCACTTCACTGATGTAAAGCGTACCCTTGAACCTGGTGGCCGCCAGCAACCAGCCCTCCCGTGTCTCATAGGGAGTGGTCAGCAGCTTGGTCAGATGACCACGCCATGTCACAAAATCGACATCTAAAGCACTGGGAAGATCAACGAATATGTGTCTAACAGGAAAGTTGTAGTTAGAGGTGGTTGGATTGTAGAGATCACAAGAGTAAAAACTAACAATAACACTTACCATGATGAGGCTGTGGTCACCCTTGGGCTGACCTTTGATCTATTGGCCAAGATCCAGTGTAGCATGTGGTCAAGCTTCTCCTTCACACTGTCGTCTCTCTTTTCATAGCGGTCCTTGTATCCATCCTTCAGGTCAAAATTAGGATGTTTGTCAGGTTCCACATAGTATCTCATCTGCCTGCTGTCATTAAAGAATCTACGCTCAGAGTCGAGGGAAAAACATCCCACTTCGACAGGCTGTTTGTACACTGGAAAGTCTCTTTCATATAGCTCCCTTCTGGTGCTCAAACCCCGAGAGCTGAGTGGGTTTTGCCCAGGAGACTGATGCTGCTGGTGGTTTGGTCCGGAGCGCTTACTCTCACAGTGACTCCTTCCACTGTCATCTCCATTTCTTTTGTATGCAGACTGGCGGTTTTGGTAGCTGGAGTTGGGATTGTGGGATCTGTGCTGGTCCATTGTTATCTGGTGTGTGAAAAGAGCAATGAAACAAACTGATTACATTGATGATTATTCATATCTTCCACAAAAAAGACAGTGCTAACCTTTTTTTTATGCTGCTACAAGTGCAATAACTGTTTTATGCTAACACAAGACCCTACCCACTATTTGTGCATTGTGAATACAGACCTTTATTTTGTATGCCTCATATTGAACATAATAGATGTTCATAGCATACTAGTTTATACTTATCCAACTCTATTATGAATCTATTCTTGTATGGAATCAACAAAGTTTATTTAACTTATCCCAGTTGAGCACATCACATCGTGATCTGTGTAAATAACAATAATTGTGAGTCTATGCATGTGAATGCAGATATATTACATAATGTAAACATGCAGGTTCTTGTCTTGAATGCATTGAATACACAGCCGTGTGTTTATGTGCATGACTGCTGTATGTTAGCTTAATAAAGGTTTCCAAAAATAGCTTATTTTGGGTAGTTTGCTTTGGTAATGTGCGTTATAAAAACTGCTTTACTACTACTATAGCTAAATGACCTGTAACGTTAGCTAAACACCGTGACGTTAAATGAAAACCTAACGTACCTTGTCAGCATACACAACAAAAACAGCTAATGCTAACGTGAAGCTAACGTAAAGCTAACGTTACATTTGTAAAACGTCCAGTCACTCACAATAATAAAACAAGACTGTGTCCGATAACGACTATGTTGCAATATCTTTTCTAATCAACACAAAAAAAAGGCAAAAGAAAGAACATTTAAGTGTATTTTGGTCCGCTAGCTGGGTAGCTAACTAGCACCACAAGCTAGGCTAACGAAGGCTAACACCAAACCTCAACGCTACTTCCGCCTACGCAGTTTCTCCTCCATCCAATCAGCTTGGAGGTAGCCGCGTCACTTCCGGTAAAGAAGACCAGTGTAAAGAAGACTTTTTTTTTTAAAGTTGTCCGTTGGAGCTGTGAACACATGTTGTGTTGAATGGGACCAAAGCGATGTGAATACTAATATTTTTTTGCTATTAGCAGCTAACAAGTAAGTGTTTCAACTAGTTTGACTTGACAAATATTTGCTTATGTGTTTAATGTATACACAAAGAAGCGTTAGCTGGGTTAGCTTAGCTAACAACATTAAACCGGTGGGCAAATTGTGTTTGTCCCAAGTCAATATGACAGTCTGAGTTTTTTCTTAGAGCTATAATTTTAGTTAAAATATATACTAGCTGGTAGCTGGTGTCTTTAAAAGGGGGAGCAAAGTTTCTGCCGGTGATATAACTATGTTATGACACAGAAAAGGGGCAGTGTTTCACAAAAGGAGAACTAAGTGGCGTTAACTTAAAGTGGCAGTAGGCAACAATTTTTTGGCATAATTTGGCAAAAATTCCATAATAACCTTTCAGCATATTGTAATTCAAGTGGTCTGAGAGAAACCTAGACTTCTGCTTCTCCTCATGTCTCTGTTTTCAGGCTTTAGAAAAATCTAGCCCTGTGACGGCAGATTTTGACCAATCACAGGTCATTTCAGAGAGAGAGAGAGCTGTTCCTATTGGCTGTGCTCCGGTCATGTGACCAGAACTTGGCTTCAGTCAACAGATTTTATAATGGCGGCGGAGTCACAAAGTTTCTCATTTTACAGCTAAACAGTAACTACAAGATGATTCTGAAAACATTTGAGGAGAGAAATAGACATTACAGTAACAGAATATTGATTCATATTTGATCAGCGCTGCCTAGTTTGACCGTTTGGTCGGAGTTCGTGAGTGATTGACAGCCGGCTCTCATAGACGGCAGCTGGACAGCAGACCTTGTTTTCCTCCGGTAAGTGAAATCCTTCAGATGCCGTTAGTTGCACCGGAGGACACAGTAGGACACAGAGGAACATGATTTTTTTCAGGTTACCTGTTTCATGTACTACTGTCACGATATAGCGGCCGTTTTCTAAAAATAACTTTTTTAAATCATATTTGCGCCAATCTCGCAAACTGCAGCTTTAACTGTTTCTTTCAGCAAACGTTTGCAAGTTAGGGCATGTAATATATAGTATGACTATTGTTCTGATAGCCCAGATACAAAGACGGGGTGTGTGGATTTCAGTTGTGTCTGCAGCTGTCTGGGTGAACAGGTTTATTCGGCAAGTCATGATTTTTCTACCACATTTTTCCTCCAGGTATGAACAGGAAACGGGCTCTGATTTCAGACACTTTCAAGGTGAAGAAAATAAGAAATGACACACAGAAGTTTGGAGCTGTCAGTGATGGAGATGGTAGGTTTGACTGCTAAAAAAATCGAATTACATTCTTCACCTTAAAGCATGTAAAATTCACTTAACATGTATTGCTTCACCTTAAAGGACCGACTGACATCAGATCCACCCTTGAGTACCTCATGACACTGTTCCCCAGGAAGCTCTTCAATGACACCTTACCTCAAATTGTTCTCCAGCACCAGCTCTACAGCATACACAATGACAAGACTTTGGTGGACAAGGAGCTGGTAAGATTGTTATTTAGTGTCAGAAAGGTCATATGAGTCACCATCTAAATGTGAAAACACAACCTACTGCCCTCCTTGTGGTCCACAGAATAAACTGCGGGAACAAGGAGAACTGCTGATGTTCCAGCTGGGGTTTGATGCAGACACTTTCGGGCTGGTGTTTGCTTCAGATTACAAGGCCAAAGTGCTGGCAGGAGAGGAAGGCAGAGCGACACAAGCGTCAGTGGAGAAGTTTTTGGAGAAATTGCTGTCTCCTTGCAAAGAGCTGAGCTTCAGCAAAGATAAGATGCTCAAGGAGTTCCTCTTCACAGACTCTGAGATAACGTATGAAAGACTCCGTTATCTATCTCATGTTATGTTTACTTCCAAAATAAGTCATTGTTTGAAAAACTTCACACCTAGCACCTAAATGGCTTTAATAAGTGTCTTCTCATGTGTTTGGAACATGTTTTTTTACGTTTAGAGTGTGTGAAAATACATTTTCAAAGATCAGCACATACTTTATTTTCTCACCCTCCAGGCAGCTGGTTAAGTCGGGGGTCCTGACTGTGAGGGACGCAGGCAGCTGGTGGCTGTCCATTCCCAACACTGGCAAATTCACCAAGTACTTTATACAAGGTGGGTGTTACGAACAACAGGGAGTCTCAACAATATTTTGCTTAAATGATGTCACATGCAAATTTCTCATTTTCCTAGATTTTTGACAGTGCCTTGCTAATTGGAGGACTGTTTTGTTTTCTAACCATCTTACCGCTCTTCCTGTTAGGTCGTAAAGCAGTGCTCGGCATGGTGAAGAAGTCCAAATATAGGGAAGTCTTAAAGGCAGAGCTCGAGGAGCGGCGAACAACCTCGCATGTGAAATTCCACATGAAATACCACATCCATGACATTGTTGGTGCAGAGCTGGTAGAGAGGTAACATTTGTTTGTATACAAGTTGCATGCTATCGATTCAGACAAGAGTTTATTTTTTTTAATTTGAGGTTTGGTAGTAGATCAGCGTTGACCCAGCTGTCAAATGAAAAGGACAGGTACTTCATGCAGCTGCTCTCCCATTTATGATCCTCTCAGTTCAGTAATTGAGGGGTTTAAAACCCTCAGGCTAGATGCTGGCTCCCAAGTGTTAAAAATGTGTGCTTGTTGTCAAAACCTTCAAAAGCCAGCCAACTATTTTTTTGCAATAATTTCCAATGCATGTCTTGAATAAAATTTGATCACAAAAAAAAACAAAACAGCCAACTTCAAAATCCTGCAGTTTGTTGCATCTTAATTTACTGAATAAATTCTCTGTTTTCTTCCCAGCATACCTACAACTTCAGGGACATTGTTGCGATTTGTTGAGTCGTAAACCAGACTGAAATCGGTGCTTGGTCAAAACTTGAAGATCAGAAGATCTACAAAGATTGTAAAGTGTCTGTATTATTATTTAATAATTTAATTTAAGATTTCAGAGTTTGATTCTGTGCCAAATGCATTATAAAAACCTTGTGGGTTTATGAATTGTCAATTATGTTGACATGACCTTTTGACCAGATTTTGATTTATCTTGTAATAAAGTGCAAGTTATTTGTCCGCTCTGTGTGATGTTTGAACTTTGGCTTACCGTTGAGATCCATCAGTGTTGCCAGAATAGACTGACAAGTGTTCCGATCAGAGCCTCAAACCTGCACCACTGTCATAAATATAGCTCAATGTTTTTTTTTATTTCAGATGTCTGATGGGGATAATCTAATATATACATTCACTGGCCACTTTATTGGCAATCCAATACAACAGCTCTTCCACTAATTTAATTTTACATTTACTTGGATTACAATGTGTTAAAACTGTCAGAGGTGTTAATTCAACTACACTGTATGTTTATTACTGAGGTCTAAGTTGGTGGTGGTGGTGAACATACTGAAATATTTAATATTCCTCCACCCTCACATTTGTAAATAGGGTGGGCAACACATTAGAAACACCTCAATATAATGTAGTCCAGTTCAACAACACTGCAAACTACAATCCCAATAATAAACATAGTTCAATTAATTCCTATTAATAATTAATATTATCTTTGTAAAGGTAGAAGCTCCCAATGTGCCCTTTGCATCTACATTTTACAGTACAGTCTAAGTGCATTAGCTAGCATAAGTGTTGCATCATGGGAAATCTACGGTTGCACTGTCCAACAAAGAGGCAGAATAGAGTCCGTTTTAACTTCAATTTATTGGCTTTTTCAAAAAGTGACAATAGCTTTTATCCATAAAAGTAAAGAGTCACAACATTGGCTTGAATTAAAGCACAGCTTGATGTCTGAATACAATACAGATGAGCAACATGTACTTAACCCCTGATCTAGTAGTTCAAATACATTTTGTAAATAGGCAAAAAATATAACTGTTGCGATTCTAATCTTAGTTTTCAGTATATGTTGCACATACATGCCGTCAGCATTAATTACAAAAAGCTAGGCTTGTAGGGAGATTAAGGTAGCGTTAACTGGAGAGGTAAGAAACAAAAGGATATTCATAGTGTTAGTTTAACAATACAGTGAGTGAAGTGTAACTTCTGCGAAGAAAGATACAAAACAGTCAAATCACATGATTATAACAAAAAGATGAGTACAATGTATACTACACCATAACCGACAGTAGCTTTGTTACCGTTATTAGCAGGCGTGAATGCTCTTCTTAGTGACATTGCTTAGCCAGTAGTGATGCTATTAAGAATCAAATGTGCTGCACAAAAGGTTTCTGATAAATGCCCACAGAGCATTAAAGGTGCTCTTGTTCCCCGCCACCAAAACGACTAAACAGTTCTAATCCGATATTTAATAAAGTTGTCAGCGTTGCACTCCTGGGCAGCTACACAGTTCAGAGACACTTCTAGGGAAATATTGTGAAAGAGGAAAGAAAAAAAAAAAATACCATGAACTTGACCGGTCCGATTGGAGCCAAACACATAAAATACTGGATCATTTCGATTTGTCGGGGTTTAATAGCACAGTTGGTGTCAGAGGCTCTGTTCCCAGTGTGAATTTTCAGTACGTCTCAGGCGTCATTCAATCCACGAGAATGAATTAACATGAATCATGTGCTAGGACTGAAAACCAACTAACTGGAAAGAGATTTATTTGTGCACAAACAGTAATTCGAAGCAAAAAGAACTTCACAGATGATTACTTCAAGTTCCTTGTTGACGGCGCGATGACACGTGACCGCCCTCGCAAAGTGAAAATGAATAAAAGGCCATTGATTATGGAGCCGAACAAACAGCAGCACACAACAGCAAACTGTCAGCTGTATTTTGAAGGTTTAAAAAGGTTTGAGACAATAGAACAAAGGTTTTCTTTTCTGTTAAAATACAGCATGTCTGCATGATGCATTTGGCAATAATTCTTCCACTCAAAACAAACAACCAAGACTGTAAACAATAAAAAAAAAAAAGGCGGACAACCAGTGGAAGAACAAATTGAAAACATTCCACGGTCCATTTTTACAAAACATCCAATCCATTTAAGAAGGCCTCAAGAATTTCATAGTCTTGTCTATACAGTATGCGTTGTAGGGAAAGAGCTAGGGTTTATAAGCTTCCAACCCCTTCTCCTAAATCTGACCCTATGTCAAATATTTCATGGAAACCGTTGGTAGAACTGCTGTAGCTACACTTATGGAAGGAAAGAATCTGAAGTACATTGTTTTTGTGTGTATACTGGTGTGTTTCTCCTGTGTCTTTAGCCACCCCTCACCACTAGCGGCCATGTTCCCCGGTAACCGTTCCAGTGAAGGAAGTCTTAGAGGAGACGGCACCTCTTCGGCTTCTTCTTGGCGGGTGGAGGGCAGAGGACGGCCCGGATGGCCTCGTCGAACACAGTTTTAAGGCCACGTTGAGTCAGGGCTGAGCACTCCAGGTACTTGACGGAACCTGAGGAGGAAACCACACATCAAATGTTCATTTTCTTTTACTTAGGGCTGTCAATTAAAATATTTAACCGTGATTAATCGCATGATTGTCCATAGCTAATCGCGATTAATCGCGCATTTTGTATCTGTTCAAACTGTACCTTAAAGGGAGATTTGTTAAGTATTTAATACTCTTATCAACATCGGAGTGCTGCTTTATGCAAATGTATGTAAATATTTATTATTGGAAATCAAAGAACACAAAACAATGACAGATATTGTCCAGAAACCCTCACAGGTACTGCATTTAGCATAAAAAATATCCTCAAATCATAACATGGCAAACTGCAGCCCAACAGGCAACAACAGCTGTCAGTGTGTCAGTGTGTTGACTTGACTATAACTTGCCCCAAATTGCATGTGATTATCATAAAGTTGGCATGTCTGTAAAGGGGAGACTCGTGGGTACCCATAGAACCCATTTACATTCACATATCTTGAGGTCAGAGGTCAAGGGACCCCTTTGAAAATGGCCATGCCAGTTTTTCCTCGCCAAAATTTAGTGCAAGTTTGGAGTGTAATTTAACCTCCTTCTCGACAAGCTAGTATGACATGGTTCAGTGGATTCCTTAGGTTTTCTAGTTTCATGATAGCAGGATCTTCACTCTAGCTTTAAAATTGAGCCCAGTACAACCTCAGAAATATCATTTGGGTTCAAGAAATTAGTGGCGTTAAAACGAATTTGCGTTGACGCGTTATTATCGAGTTAACTTTGACAGCCCTACTTTTAATATTTCAGTTAAAAAACGTCAGAGAAAACTCAGTAAAGTTGACGTGTTTTGTTACCGATCTCTTTGGCCATCGCCAGTCCTTGGGGATATGTAATTGGATTAAGTTTCTTCTCCTTCAGCTTCTCAATGGTGTCCTTGTCATCTCTCAGATCCAGCTTGGTGCCCACCAGGATGATGGGAGTGTTGGGACAATGGTGTCTCACCTCTGGGTACCACTGCACCGAGAACACAGCATTGAGAAGTTAGGGGTGTAACTTTCCAAACCAGTCTATGTTATCTCGAACATGCAATTTCTAGAATGACTAAGGAGTACATTTAAAACACTATTTGCCGAGGAGAACTGCAGAGGTTCATGCAGGGTTCATCACTAAGAGTGACTCCCTTCACATACAAGTAGTCATGTCATCCAATGTTAGTATAATAATATTAATAATATTAATAATAGATGCTTTAAAACTGCAAAACAGAACTTTCTGCACATTCAAACTACAGCACGGTTTGTGAAATTGACAAGGGTCCTGTAATAAAGCTGGTTACCAACTGGCTCTGTGAACTCTGTATTTTAATCCCAGCTATGAGCGCCAAATACTGTCGATTCTCATCAAGACATTTGATAAATGCATAATACAAAGGAAATTCTCAAAGTAAAAGGTTAAAATGGTGTGGAGATATGACATAGGTCTTGTTGAATATGGTCAGTGTTTACATGTTCTAGTCCAGATTAGGGATGCTAATTTTGATTTTTTTTCCTAACCAATAGTCGACCCTTGTTAACCGATTACTGACTGTTAACCGACAAGATTAGTGCTTTGCATGCAGCGGTGCTGTGGTTTTAGTGCCTAACAAGCCGCCCAGCTGCATCGATAAGCCGATGCACAAACAGGTTAAATCCATCCTTTATCGCCAGCTGCAGTGTATGAACACAATCGACAACTGAGTCCCCGGTTCACCCGTCAGAGTTAGCAGTTAGCATTTATTTTCCTTCTTTTATGGTTCCTCCCAACAAAATAATTTCACACGATTGTACTTGTATAACCGGCGTGACAACAAACATCTCAAACAATATATGGGTCAAACTAAAATCTATGAGTCATCTCTAGAGAAAAACTGTAGGCCAAACAAAACCACACGATGCCTCTCATCATGCCATGACATCAAACTGATAAATGCAGACGCCTTTACAGCCTCCCCTCTTTACCGCACCGGCACTGCATCAACTCACCTTGGCACGGACGTTTTCAAACGAGGCAGGACTCACGAGCGAAAAGCAGATAAGAAACACATCCTGATAAGAAAAAGAAAACAATGCAATCAGAGCCCATGACAATCATTTCCTGTTAAGAACAGTAGAGACAAAAACCCTCCTGTGTTCATGTCGCAGAAAGGGTGTGGCGTTTTTCTAAGGCCCTAACTTCCTTATTCATTCGAGATTCCCAAACGGATTATGTAATCTGTAAGGGAGCCATCAACGTCAAAAAACACTTAAAGGCAAACACCACACATCCAAGGTTTTTTTTTTATTGTACCGTCTGTGGGTAGGAAAGTGGGCGGAGTCTGTCATAATCTTCTTGTCCTGCTGTATCCCAAAGGCCCAGGTTCACCGGCTTCCCATCCACCATAACATTGGCGGAGTAGTTGTCGAACCTGACAGAAGTAATGATGCGAGAATGAGTTAAACCCATCAGGATTCATATAGACTGATAAAATATTAATAATGGCAGGAAATAAAAACAAAACTCAAGTGTTAATAAAATGGAAAACAGGCTCTTAATTGATCTGCTGTGCCTTTGTGCTCCTTCAGCTCTCTCTTGAAAATGACTCATCGCTTATTACTTGGCTCCGCTGAACTACAATCTTGTCTATCAACTGCCTGCTGCTGAGCCAGTCTACGCCACACTGACAGTGATAGAGCAACACTGTGTCCAAAGCTGGTCTACAATCAGTTACGGTGCAGGTTTTCCTCGTAATTTCCCGCAACATTTTTTAGTTGCAGTCCACAGCAGTGATTGTACCCTGTCCTCCAAGCAACCACACTTTAATAAAAAACGGCAACTAAAGAATAAGATGCCACCTTAATCATGCAGGGACTGTACAGGAAACAAGGTCGGAAACAAATGTTGATCTCACTTCTAGTCTTTCATTCATTCATAAATAAATAAATAATTAATTAAGGTTTGTAGTCTCATATACTCACACTGTGGGGATGTACTCTCCGGGAAAGGCATTGGTGGTGTAGCTGATGAGCAGGCAGGTCTTACCCACAGCTCTGGAGGGGAAAAGAAGAGGAAATTATTACTTGTTTTGTATTTATAATTTGCCATTCTGGGTATGAATTGATATGGCTTCCTTTTTTGTACAACTGAACAGCAATAGGGTTGCAATAAACAATTATTATCAATTAATGTGTCAGTTAATTTCTCAATTACGCATATGGTCAACAAAATGTCAGAAATAGGGATGCACCGATTGTATAATTATGGGATTATATACCTGATGTTTAACATAATAAATTGGCCGATAGTCGATGTTTTGTTTGGTGCCGGCAAAACAAAGACATCTTTATTAGAAAGAAATAACTGAACTGTCTTCACTCACAAATCAAATCGTACAAATTAATGAAACAAGCTATAAAATAACGTTATTTCACATGAAAAATAACTGCTTCAAAAGCCCCTTAGCCTGTATACAACTACCTACTCAATGAGAGGAATTTATTATCTAACCCAACAAAAACATTTTGTGAGACATAAATTAAATGTAATTAAATCAGCAGCTAACAACACAACATTTAGCCGGCACAAAATGAATGCAATTCAACACATAAACGTTGGCCACTGCCATCAATGAATGTCATCTAATTTGCCAGTATGGAATACCGATGTTTGGCCAATAAATCGGTGCAACCCTAGTCAGAAAATAGTGAAAAATGTCCGTCATAACTTTAATCATATTCAGATTCCTTGTTTTGTCCAACATATGATCTAAAACCTAAAGATATTCTGTTTACCATCATAAAGTCACAAAAAAAACCCCAGTAAATATTCATATTTGAGAAGCTGAAACTGGTGAACTTTGGGCATTTTTGCTGGTAAAATGACTTCTGCAATTTCTGTCAATCTGCTGGTTAATTGACCAACTGTTCCAGGTCTACTCAAACCTCCAAGTCAAAAACAGAAATTGTTATTTATGTGAATCTTTTTAAATTCTTTTCTTTTTATCTCTTTTATACTTAGTAATGTTTATAAGAATGCACCGATCCGACTTTTTCAGTCCCGATACCGATAGCGATACCTGGGCTTTGGGTATTGACCGATACCGAGTACCGATCCGATACCGGTGTTTAATTAATAAGCTGTATGCCTCACTGTGTGGAAGTGACTGGGATCATTCATTTATGTGTAAGGAATCACATTGCACAACATTGCTTTTCTAACAAAATGTAACAAATAACTACATAGATATACATTTTATGAATTGTTATTTATTATTAAAATAATAAATCTTACACCAGCAACTTGGCAAATTAACAGGAATTACAATTCAGGTGTAAACCTTTTTAATGCAGTAATATACATAACTTAAAAAGGAATTAAAATTTCCATATATAATGTACAGTATATAAACATAGAATTTAATTTAATAGATTGGCCCTACTGTCATCCGGTATTGGTATATCCCTAAATGTTTGTTGTATTGCCCTGTCAATATATATTTATATATATATATATATATATATATATATATATGTGTGTGTGTTTAAAAAAAAAAAGCAGATGCTGTTAAATGAACCTTTACTTTAGGAACTGGATTTTTTTTCATGCACACAAGATCACTAGAGGAAGTGCATTTGCCAAATATGAAACTTAAGTGTCGTACCCTTTTAGTATGAGCCCTTTGTACTGCAAAAACAATAAATGAAATGCAGTCACAGGCCCATCAATGACTCTGCTGCTGTGGTATCCACCACACCCTGTACAAGAAGTTACCTCCCACATATTGTTACACACATATTAAAGTCAGTCATGGCTCAATCCTTTAAATCATTTACCAACCTGTGAGTTAGCTGTTAAAAAGCAGGAAACTTGCAGCAATGTGTAACTTAACAGTGCATTACAACTAAAACACCAACACACAAACAAAGCTCTTCAAATGTCTCAATTGATGAGTAAATGTTGCCAAAGTTAAAGTGTGGTTAGGAGGGATAGGTGAACTGCCCTGTGGTGTCTGACTCACCCAATGAAGAAGAGTGAGGAAAACACTTTAACCCGGGATAAATCAAAGATTAGCCAAACACTAGCTAGTTTGTAAGGTTTGCCATATCAATAACACTGCATAGAATGAATGGCAAATAATAATAGTAAACTAAATAACACACATGTAGCAGGTAAAGTTAAAACTTGTTATCTAACTTTACCCTTTAGCTAGTCTGGATAGCATTGTATGCTAACGTAGTTAATACTAGGTTGGAGGGTTAAACTAAGAGTTAGCTCGGTTCCTGTTAACTTACCCGTCTCCGACAACGACACACTTTATGGCCTGCATTGCGCCGCAGCTAGAGGAATGCTAAGTTAGCCCGGGGAGCTAACGTTAGCTCACAAGTCTTTTTTTCCTTTGTCCCGGATTTTCTAACCGGGTTAAGACTAAAGGTCTTTTAATGGAGCAGCGGAACTACTTGGATGTGGAACAAGTTTCCGGGGAAGTTACACTAAAACTTATCTAGGCACTTTTTAACGCTAAGTTTTTCCGTCAGAAATTCCCTCGCAACATTCCCATGCTTTCGTGGAGCTGATCTGGAAGCTATGAAGCACAAAACACAGCGGCCACCACCCCGGAGTATAAAAAAAATGAAGCTAGGCACCGACACCAGATGGTGCTTCCGGTGCGCTGGGTTTGATACGCCCACTGGAAACTTTAACCAGCTGAAAACGTCCCTCAAAAACAAGCAGCTGGTAATTACGGCTTTTTATATAAAGACAGAGAATGTAATAAAACAAAATGTGTCGGTCTTTTTTAAAAGGAACATTTTAACTTGGCCACTTAAAGGAGATAAAATGCGAGTAACACGGACTATTCAGAGTGTGACACCGATAGAGGAAAGGTGATTGGGTACTTTCTTGCCTGAACTCTGCCTTCTAGGCACTTTCTGAACAAACTACTTACTTTTAACAATCCCACTTTTTCGGCATATGAAATTAACATAATTAATTTCATTAATATCTCAGCAAAATATTATATTCATAAAATTATATATATATATATATATATATATATATATATATATATATATATATATATATAAGATAAGATAAGATAAGATGAACCTTTATTAATCCCCTTGGGGAAATTCAGGTGTCAAAGCAGCAAAGCAGAGCAGAAACAGGTACAGGTGTACAAGAATTATAAAAAAACAATAAATAGAGGTACAGAATATACAGAATATACATGGTGAGTAAGCATGGTGTTTATCGTCCGTCAATAAAAAGTGTAGTGTGCAATAAATAGATGTATACGTACAATTACAATTTAAGTTAAAGTGCACCAGTGGAATAGAAGAGGTGGTTGCTGATAGTGCAAATAGACCAGATATATATATATATATATATATATATATGTGTGTCTGCCTTGAACGAATTTGTATTTCTTCATTTATTAATGAGGGAATTCCTCATCCATCCATAAATAGAAATGGACTGACTCCAGACTTATGGACACTTTTGCCAAGAACTATGTGAATATGGCACCACAATTACATGTAAAAACAAGAAGGCTGTTAAAAATTATACACATAATGCATTATTATTTTTTAGCTTAGTCATCTATTTTGTAATACCTTTGTCCCTGGTATGATCAGCTCTGTTTGTTTGTATATATGTACTGTTAAAATAGTATGCAAAAATATGCCTGAGTCTGAAGTCAGGGCAAAAAAGTCTAATACCCTTTTCAACTTCCGTGTGTGTCACACCGTTATGTGTCCTCCCGCTGAGCTGTCGGGGTGGAGCAGCTCTGCCAACACAACCAGGCAACAATAAAAAAAAAATGGAGCTCGGTGTCAGTCAACGGTAGAAATATGAACTGTCACTCATCAGTCAGCACTTTGCTCGCTTGTTCGCCTCACTGACTGACACGGTAACCTTAGCAACCAGCCACCGCCCGGGCAGACCCTAGCCTGTATGGCGGGTTTGTCTTATCTGGTGCTCCGGTTTTCGGGCTCCGCCGGTCGGACTTACGGAGTCTTCTCCAAAGGCTTGACGAGGACTTTGTTGATATTTTTTGATCTCGCATGGCGACTGCGAATCAGATTTCCTTACATCTACCTGGTCGCTTCGATGATGTTTAATGTCAGATTACAGGTAATTATTCAATTAGCTGTTTAGCCAGCTGTCTGTAGTCATGACAATACAAATATTTGCTCACTGGTCGTTTTGTAAACATCTCTCCTGTCCAGATAGATAGCTAGTATATGAATTTTAACTCAATTTTAAAATCATTTTTTTCAGATTATTACCTAATTCAGTAACGTAGGCTATTAATAGACTAAAGTCCTTTTTTTTTAAATTTTATTTATTTTGCACAATTTAATACTACACAATATAACAAAAAACGGATTAATCTGCAGAATGCTTTGTCGATTATTGGTCTATGAAATATTAGAAAATGGTAAACAAATATTTTACTGGATATTTGATTTTTGGGGCAGATACTGATAGGGAGTTTAAAAAAAAATTCCATTACTATGTATGAAAGTAATTGCATCCCTTTGATTTTTTTAAATTTATATTTGAATTTAATTTTAATATATTTTTTATGTTTTATGTTATTTTTATTTAATTTAATTTAATTTATTTTTATTTTTTAAAATTGTGACCAAGATACATGAGCAGGGTATTTTACAGTTGAAAAATTCACTTGTCATTGATGGTGACAGTTTGTAAATTACCTTAAACCTAATGTGGCCTTTCTGTACTGCAATTTCTTGTTTCTTATTGGCTGACATATATATATATATATATATACACACAGATACTGATATATCTGCAACAAGCTAATATCTGCAACTAGGCCGATATATTGGCCTGGCTGATTGATCAGTCTAGCTCTAATTTCAATCACAAGTCTCAATTTATTATCATATAAAACAGACTAAAGTAGAACGTCTTGAAAGAGACACTGGATCCAGCAGTGTTTTTTGCATTTTTTCTTAACAAAGGACTTAATTTATTGATTATCAGCTATTCAACTGATTAGAACTGCAACTAACGATTATTGTTATTGTCGATTAATCTGTAGATTATTTTCTCTATTAGTTATAAAATGTCAGAAAATGGTGAAAAATGTCGATCAGTTTTTCCCAAACCCCAAGATGACGTCCACAAATGTCTTGGTTTGTCCACAACTCAAATATATTCAGTTTACTGTCATAGAGGAGGAAAAAAAGAAACCAGAAAATATTCACATTTAAGAAGCTGGAATCAGAGAATTTTGACTTTTGTTTTCTTAAAAAATTACTCAAACTTATTAATCGATTATCAAAACAGTTAATTTACTAGTTGACAACTAATCAATTAATCGTTGCAGCTCTACAGCTGACACTTGAATGGATTTTTTTTTACTAAAATGACATTTAAACAATTAAAGACAATAATAATATTACATTTAGATAGATAACTGTCTCATCCATTGATTTAGTATGTTGCCTGACAGCCTCCTCATCTCTTCACAGGTCCACATTGAAATCCACTGAATCTCCAATGCCTGTATTTGGACTATAAATCAATAAATTGTGGGCAACGCCATGTTTCAGCCTTCTAAAAGAAACTCTCTGACACTGCACAGCGATGTGGAGGAAGAGGACGCCTAATTCTGCGTGGAGATGCAACAAACTTACACGGCCGGTTGTTGCGGTCGGCCCTCGCCACACGAGCCCAGTGCCTTCGCAGGGGAAGGACGGCGAAAAATGAGCCTGGGTGGGCGGTGATTGTGAGGGCGGAGGGGGGAAACCATGCCTCACGTTGACCCTTCTGACTCGCCACCTGAGATCCAGGCGCCGCTCGTCCTGTCCGTGGAGATCGTGACGTATGACGGGTGGATTTCGACACTGCCTTCTCTCTCTGGAAATCAAGGACTTTGGCGTGGATTTGAAAACAGATGTTACTGTGGTACTTTGTAGCTACTCTTCATTGTCTGACGTATGTTTATTAGGTGCTCAGTGTTAACATCTGGATGGATTTGAAAACAGATGTTACTGTGGTACTTTGTAGCTACTCTTCATTGTCTGACATGTATGTGTATTAGGTGCTCAGTGTCAACATCTCACTTTAATTTAAAAAGTAAATATCTACACCGCATGACACAAAACAAGCATGTCCTCTGTGGCTCGGACTATTTATTTGGGGTTAGCTGTATAAGCGGTACATGGAGAACGGTACAGCTGCCACTGCTGGAAATCTGTTATTAAGTGCAGTCTCAAAGGGAATCACTGCATGTCTTCTTTGTGTTCGCACACTTACACATGTCGTCAAACTCATTGTTCTTTCTGCATATCAGTGGCACTGGAAAGGTGGAGGCGTTGGTGAAGAAATGTTACCTGCAAAGTTTTTTTTTTTTTTTTTTTAGCTGCATTTGTTTTTATTCCTGTGACAAATGTGCGTGTGGGGGTTTGAAGTCACAGAATTGAGGGAAGGATGATAGAATTTGGGATGTAATAAATTAATCAAATCACAATTCTCCGCCTTTTCTGTCATTCTCATAACCATTCATTCATTTTCTACGTTTGCTAAGCTGCCTTTTTTAAAAAGAGTTCATCCTAGTTTGAAGTGCCTTTGCTGTCAAAGTATATACTGAACACTCCTCTCTTATGCCGTGCTAATAATCCAGCAATGAGTCTTTTTATTAACATTATTTTTTTACTTTTTATACATGCAGTTCCTCTTTCTTTACACGTCTTTGAACAACATATAAATAGCAAAACATGACACCCCCTTCCTTCCACTTCCTTCATGTTCTCCTTCACTTTTATCTCATGTTACATATACAATATAGAATTTAAATTAAATTAAATTTAAAGTAACAGAATATTGATTTATATTTGATCAGCGTTGCCTAGTTTGAACGGAGTTCGCGAGTGATTGATTGATTGAAATGATTCTTTTCAGATTACCTGTCTCATGCACTACTGTCAGGATATAGTGACTGTTTTATAAAAATAATAGGTTGCAATCAGATTAAAGAAAAAGTGTCTCTCTACGGTGTGAAACTGCCTTAATTTTCCTAAATATAACCCCTTGACCTTTGGAGACGTCTTTTAAATGTCCTACTCTGGCAGTACCAGATCTGTCCACATGGGGGGAGCATCCTGTCACAGTACTGCTCCACATCCCTGTATGTAACATGAGCTGTCAACCTCTTTGAAGAGGATACCAGCTGATACAGTGGAAAATAATGAAGCTGTAATATAACAAGAACTGTCAGCATGTCAGTGATAACATAACTTCTACTGCTGTACAGCTAAAAATCACGATTTCTTGACAAAACATGTCATGCATGAGTCTACTTCTGGAAAGGAAATGCAAACTTAGCTTGAACTCTACCGTGCTTCTTCTTTCTTTGATCTGTATCAATTAAAAATCATCTGTGATCCATTCATCTCTATATTTAAAGAAAGTGTGACCACTTGTGATGACTGAATCTCAGCCAGCAGACCCATTTGGAGTCTCCCTTGAATGTGCACTTCTTTTAAGTAGGTTTTTTAAACTGCTGACACACTCGCTCGGCGCAAAATGTCCCCAGCAAACTTATCCTAACCAGTCACTCTGGTGCCAGGCTGCGGAGTAAAACCATCAGGGGTTGCCAAGGCAACTGTATTCCTCCGTGTGACAGACAAACCTTCCTACCCCCCCACCACCCTCTTTTTCTGGAAAAAGAGGATTTATTTCTCAGGGATTTGCCAGAGGAAAATATTTTAATAGGGTTATCATATGAGGACTGGCAGAAACAGAGAGAGAGAGAGAGAGATCTATAGATGAAGGATATTATCTTTACTCTGTTTTTGCCAACCACCATTTGTACCCTCAGAAGAAAGAAAAGACGGGGTTGTGGAATAAAGATTAGAGAGTTTTAGCCTTTGGCATCTGCAGCAGCTCACATGTGTTTTATTTGAGTGAGTGTAAAAGAGTAATAATACTGCAAATGGAAATGGCAGGGGTTCAATTAAAGCTGCAATGCAGTATATTTAATTCCATACACATTATTCATAAACTTTAAACCATTCATTTGGGTGCATGGGATCTTGAGAGTTTGATTTTGTATTTCAGTATTTAAAACTTATCCAGGTTGGATCACAAACCAGTTTTGCAGAGTATACAGATGAGTTCCTATAATGTTGTCTTCTATAAGTTAAGAGAAGCTTCCTCTTATTTTACTATAGATGGTAAACAGAGTCTGGTTGTTGAGTCCCTTTTCTCAAAGTCTGTATAAACCTCCTAATATCAATAGTAAAAGATCTTCTCTCAGACTCTGTAGTTTGTTTAGTCGAGTTTTAAATGAATTTGACTATGAGCTGGTTATTTCAGTACTGGACTGCTTATTATTGAGCACTTGTGTCTTGAGGGTTTGGGTTCAGATTCTTCTTTCTCTGCCTTAAAGAAAGAGTGTCACATTTTAGGAAATACGCTTACTTGTAATAAGACCTGATTGTTAGGCCCTTAAATAGGCGTTATCAGTCACTATAAGCACCATAGATGTGGGTCAACAGGGGCCTAATACACCCACAAGTAGGTTTTTATCATCTATTCACATGGTAGATCACTGAAAGAAGGTATAAAAGAACATGGCCTCTAGCGACTGTAGTAATTATGACAGGAGCAGAAGCAGAAGTCAAACATGATATTTTTCAGTAAACTTAACTACATGTTTTTGTTGCCTAAACCTAAAAAAGCCTTTTAACAGTTCATGGAGTTTTACAATGTGTTAGAACGTGTTGATTTTAAGTTTCGCTTTCACTTTTACAACGTTGTGGTGTAGTAGGCCCCTACTGACCCACATCTATGGTGCTTATAGGGACTGATAATTTAACAGTCGAATTGGGTGCACAGCAATCTGTCACATTTTTTAAACAAGATACCCGTCATCAGCCAGTCCCGGACATTTCTAAATAGTTTTATAAATTATTAAAAAAATATAAAAAAAAGATATTATAAAAAACCTAAATAGAATAAAATAATAAAAAAATAATAAAAATAAAAACAATTTATTCAAAGATATAATTTATAAATAACACACATTAATACACCCCATCCATGCATAGAGAATGGATTACGAATGATAAATGTAATCAAACATTAATCCGCATGATTTTTATCTCTGATGCTTTTAGCTGTGATTTATGTTGATCCCTCTCACCCTCAGTTGGAGGTTTTGGCACCGGACAGCATTACTGTGTGTAACGTCCTCTTTGTGGTTTATTTAAATAAACCTGAGTTACACCTTAGATTTGAATGACGAGAGGCGTATGCAAAGCGTTAAAACGGATGAGATCAGGTGCCGAGATGAGCTCCAAGCTGACCTCAAAAACTGAATCAAAAGAGTGAGAGTGAGTGGGGGAGGAGAGGAGGAGAGGAGGAGAGAAGGAGGAGGAGGAGGAGGAAGCAAAACACAGAGAGGGAAATGTGGAGGAGGGAGATTTGTGTATTTGCTGTAGTCATATTGTGGGACTGAAATAGGTCACAAGCAAAAGAGCATTCAGATATGCACCTATTTTTGGAGATGTTAGTGTGACATTTTTTTCTGTTTTCATGATTTATTTTTTAAACATTTGCATTCTTGCATTGCCAAAATAAAAAAATAAAAAAATAAATAAATGACTCGATAAATAAATAAATATGCCATTAAATGTGAAAAAAATAATATAAAAAATAAATGTTGGTATTAATTAATTGACATAAATTGATATTTGTGTTTTAATTTGCCTATTTATTTATTTACCTTTGTATTAATTCCCCTATCTATCTACTCTTCTATTTAATTGTCCCTTTTATTTATTTATTTATTTATTTATTTTTTATTAACTTTTAAATTTATTTTAGCATTTACTTTTCAAAATAAAAATCATGCAGAAATATTTAATAAAAAATAATAGATGAATAAATACATATATTTAATAATTAATAAATAAATAAATTCAAAAGTTGATGAATAAATAAATAATATTTAATATTATATTTAATGGCATATTTATCTATTTATTGAGTCATTTATTTATTTATTTTTTGTTTCGGTCAGTATAAATTGTTTAATTTGACTTATTTGCATTATGCCTTATAGTAAATAAAAAAAACGTACAAGTTTTGTGCTGGACTGTCACAAAAAACTGCAAATATTACCCTTGAATATGCATCAAGTTCTTTCTAGCAGCATCAATATATTAAATATGATGGTAGGTTAAATTGTTCCGTGTAAACTGTCGGCTGCATTTGACTTAACAGCTTAATTTAATAGAGGATCATGCTTTTATCTCATGTTTTTGTTTGATCCAACATGTTGCACTCCTCCTGTGCTGTTATACTGTATCCTGATCACATAATCTCTCTATTGATAATCACTGAAATGTAACTGATGAGCTGGTGTTCATTTTGTGTGTTTTTTCATGTCATAATGGAGTGTGTGGGATGTAAAACCTTTTGTAAAGCTTAGTAGTGAAATTCTTGGGAGGAATAACCTTTACGGCTCGTTATGTAACCACAGCAGGTCTACGAGGATTGTACTCTAACTGTAGGGACACACACACACACACACACACACACACACACACACACACACACAGAGGTTCACGTAGAAGTTCTCGGGTATACACTGCTGCCTTTGTGCCCAGCACACAGAGTCCAAATAAAGACTCTACTCATATGTGTCCTTGGGTGCAGAAAATCAACTTTGCCCTTCGATCAGATGGCGGTCGAGATGCAGAGCTGGATATAAAACCCAAAGTGAAGGAAGGAGGAAATCCTGCGGCACTCTGCTTCCTGTGACCTTCTGTCACACACGCCATCGCCCAAAGATTAACCCTTTCACCTTCCACAACAGGAAGGAGGTGTGAGACCCCGTCACATCCCCGGTTTATGGCCATGATTTTGGGGATAAACACAAAGAGGAAGATGGACGGGGAACTCCCAAATCCACCTCTGAATCAGCATAATATCCCTCATAAAAAAAGAGCTAAAATGACTTAATCAAAGTGTCTCTGTGATGAAATTCACCACGTCATCTCATCAATGCTTCAACTAAATAACCTCAACAAGCTCCTACAATTAGTAGAGTTCTTTTTGATTTTCAGGAGTAGGAGGTAGAGAAATGGGGGTTGCTTATGTGTCTGTGTTTGTATAATTATGGGTTGGGTGGTTTTAACAGTCGATAAGACTGTTGTCAGGCTATTAAATAGGCGTTATCGGTCGCTATAAGCACCATAGATGTGGGTCAATAGGGGCCTACTAAACCCACTAGTAGGTTTTATCATCATCACATGGTAGATCACCGAAAGAAGGTATAAAAGAACACGACAGCGACCTCTAGCGACCGTAGTAATGTAATGTGTAATGTGACCGTAGTACAGTGTGAGCACATAAATCGTGAGCTTTTAAGTTTCACTTTCACTTTTACAACGTAGTAGGCGTAATAGGCCCCTAATGACCCACATCTATGAGGCTTATAGCGCCTATTTAATGGCCTGATAACAGTTGAATCTCGTTTAAAGGGAGGAGGTGATCCCCCCCCCCCCCGGGCATTGCCGTGGTGACTGGAGCATATGAAGCGGTATGACTGCTCAATCAGGTCACGTGAAGTCGGTCAGGAGCACCACAGACGTTTCCCATGATGGTCGGCCTAATCTGCCAGACGTGTATCCCCCTGAGGGCGTGTACGCAACCTCAGTTGCACGAGAGGCAGAAACCCCCGAAATCCCCCACATATGTTCACTTCAAGCCACAGACTTTTTCAGACTTACTGTGATGACCTTGTGGTCTTTTTTTGTTTTGTGGTTTGGGAGGCGAAAGAGTTTGTCTAACACGCTCTAAAATGACCGAACCAAACTGAAGTTGATTTTAAAGCTTTAAAATCATCACCGAGGATATCTGGGCCACACCGAGAGGTTTCTCTCATGACTCATAAAACACATTAAGCATGACATTTATGTGGAGTAGAGCGCACTGAGTGTGTTTGTGTGCCAGAGAGACAGACTCAGGAATCTAATTGCTTTTAATGGAACTTACTACTTCAGTGAGGATGCTCTGCTGCTTCTGACATAAACGGACAGCTACACCGTGTTTGTCTTACCATATTCCCAAAGCTACCGCCGACATTATGCATATGACCTATTTTCCACTTGTAGCAGAGAAAACATTCAAATCAGGGCTTTGCTCTGTGTGATCACTGCTTTGCATCAATCCACCTAGTATGTAAAACCTCATAACTAGTGGAACTGAAGTGAGAAAGTCACTTCCTGGGCCCCAGGATTTCCCCTATACTAAACACTCCCTTTTTCCCCTTTGTTTTATCCACTTTACTAAGTGGTGCACATCTCCAGGAATTTAGTTTCCTTTAAAACACTTGGCTAAGCCTTCACAACCTACGCTTCATGCCAGAGTGAAGAGAAAACAAACACCGACTGGATGCATGTACCCACATATCTGTATCTGATATATTCACACCAATCCCTCACTTTAGGGCAGTGTGAGCAGCGGTGCGTTTATCCAGGTGTAACTTTGGGATCTCGCGGTAGCTCTCCAGTTTCTCTTGCTCTATGTCATCCAGCACCAGACTGCACCAGACTGGATCGTGCCGGATTGAGGGGGGTTCAGTGGATTGTGTAATCCCGCTGATGTGAATTTGTAGAAAATGACTCATTTAAGCCTCTCAGTTTCTGCTCATCCCCCGTTACCGTTACGTTTCTGGAAGATGGTGAAGCAAACTTTTCAAATCTGAATCCCTATCAGTATATCAACCCGTGAAAGTGAAACTGATCATGCACATTACAAGTGATGATGATATGCAGTTGTACAAATGATCAGTTATCAGTCAAACCACTTGGATTAAATATGAAAAAGGGGGTAAATCATTTGCTTCTTCTTCTACTTCAACAAAACAAATTCATAGTAAAGTTATAGCCTGAACCGCACGGCTAATCGAAACCAGGAGAACTGTTTGGTTTATGTCTGGAGGACGTCACGTTGTTTAGGACAGAAGACTGAGAGAATGAAACATTTGTCCAAAAGAGACACCTATGAATAAACAAATGAATGGACGCGTTAAAACATCTGTTCGTGCTTGACCATTGGAGTAATGCACACAGGAAGTGAGACCCCCTCCTTCTCTGCGGAGGCAGGAATGCTATAATTGAAACCACGTGTGTTGTAGAAACAAGCTCTCTCTCTCTTTCTGTGTGTGTGTGTGTGTGTGTGCTTCATCCCACTGTTTCCCAACCTGATCGCTCTCCCTGCTTATGTAAGAGTCTCGTCCACAAGTCCTCATAGTCTGATGTGAAGTCAGTCTCACATATTTTGTTTTGGAAGCTATTTGGATGACTTTAGAATATATTGATGCTATTTCATTGCATTTTGAGCAGCTGTACAGCTCTTTTAGATTAATTTGCTCAATCATTTTTGGACATATATTAGAGGTAGGCAGCTGTTGCACACAGCGATCTCTACAAACCTTTCTATCTTTCTCCATAAACGTGTTGCCTTTGCTGATCACGGGGCTTTGCACCAATGAGACACTGAGAGACATGAGAGAAAACACGGTGTATCGCTGTGTATTACAGCACATAAATAGTCTTCTGTGTGTGGAACTGCATCCATAAACATCTGAAAGTAGTTGATAGTGGTATTTGCCCTTAAAACCCCCCTAAAGAATCCATTGGTACCAACCATGTCATACGAGCTTGTCGAAATTTACGTTAAATTTTTTGGCGAGGAAAAACTGTCATGGCTATTTCCAAAGACTTCTCTTGACCTCTGACCTCAAGATATGTGAATGAAAATGGGTTCTATGGGTACCCACGAGTCTCCCCTTTACAGACACGTCCACTTTATGATAATCACATGCAGTTTGGGGCAAGTCATAGTCAAGTCAGCACACTGACACACTGACAGCTGTTGTTGCCTGTTGGGCTGCAGTTTGCCATGTTATGATTAGAGCATATTTTTTATGCTAAATGCAGTACCTGTGAGGGTTTCTGGACAATATCTGTCATTGTTTTGTGTTGTTAATTGATTTCCAATAATAAAGATATACATACATTTGCATAAAGCAGCATATTTGTCCACTCCCATGTTGATAAGAGTATTAAATACTTGACAAATCTATATAATAATCACCCCCTAATATAAATTTAAATTTTTTTCTAATCAATTCCAGTAGCCCTCATGTTAAGGTAATTGCCATGAATTCTTCAGGGATAAAACCAAATGTCACAGCATAATCAAACCGTGTCCTATAATCAATAACATCATTAGATGTTGGGTATAATGTCACTATTGCCTGGAGTCACGTGGGCGCTGATCGGTGATGAATGCTGACGCGCAGCTCGAGCTGTGTAGCGGAGCTGGGATGGGATTAACATCTAGTGTGAACGCACACATAATACCACAAACACTTCCTGTTTCCAGCTCCAAAATAAAAGAAAATGCTTGATAAACCCTGTGTGACTCTTTTATTTTGAAGACGCAGTGACTTACTCTTCCAGCGGTGTGTTGGAGGACTTTACGCAGCCGTGTCAACTACTCTCCCGATACTAGTGGAGTGAAGGCGTATTTGGAGGCATAGCGACAACACGCTCGACCACTGTGAGCTAACAGACACCGCTGCTGCTACAGACACACACACACACACACACACATACACACACACACACACACACACACACACACACCGGGAACCGGAGGGACTGTTCCGCGACTGTGCTGCGTAAATGGCCACAACATTTCCTCAGAGAAATACGCTTCCAGTGAGACAACCTGTGTACCAAATGCGTCCTGGAAATTAGGACGCGTATTTGCTGTGTATATTAAAGCCCCCTTTTTTTTTCTTTTTCGCGCAACGGAAGTTTCTGTGACCGATTTTTGGGGGAATTTTTCATTTAGGCTGCAAACATGGACGAGGACAACCAAGGTATGATTCATTCAGTGCAATTCAGACCAATGAACTGTAGCTGTTTACAGCCAGGAGACATGTGCCTCTGTTGCCTGCTAATAATAATAATAATAATAATAATAACAATAATGTTATGGATACTGACTTTGGCCCATATTTTCAGTGATTTTTAGACTGGAGTTAGTTTTATGCCAGACACATGCAGCAACATTAATCTGTCCACAGTCAAACACACTTTCCACAAATCAACATTTTCTGGAGATTACTGGCATGAAGTTGCCTCCTATCTGAGCAGAAATCCCCCTCACTCATGTTGTGTTTCATGCCCTATGTGCTAGATGTGTGAAGGTGGACAGGTTGACCTCATTTCAGAGTGATGATTAAGACTCAACAAGGTTATTATGAGGCTCGAATGGATCAGCAATGATGGCTATCGATGCATCAGTGTCATGTTGGAGCTGTGGCCGGTAGACTTGTGTTTATCTAAGGCTTTGCCAGCTGTGGGCTGGTGTCACTCTGGACCAACAGGTCCTCTCACTGTCAACCGGGCATAGACCCAGGAGACACGGATTCATTTATTGACTCATCATGACTAAAGTGTTGGCACAGATGCGTCACTGCAACCTGCAGACTGCATCCACTGCACATAGTTCAGCACAGGGGTTCAGCTTCAGAAACTTTTCAGGTGAGATGTGTTGAGACTGTGAAGATGTGTAAAAGCCCTGGTTATTGGCACTAATAGCTGCAAGGTTTATTCAGTGTCATATTCATATATTCATATTCATATTATAATAAGAACTTTTATCAGTAGATAGCTTCTATTTGCAACTCCAAATAGCCTAAAGCCATGGACAGATTATGAGACAACAGGCCCCGGGACACAGACATGTAAAAGGTCTCTGAGCAAAACACCCAGACTGAATCTTTGTGGTTGTTTTGCATCTTTTTGTACTCGTTTTGCATCTTTTTGTGGTTGTTTTGTGTCTCTTTGTGGTCGTTTGCCATGTCTTTGTGGTAATTTCTGTCTCTTTGTGGTCGTTTTCCATGTCTTTGTGGTCATTTTCCCTCTCTTTGTGGTAGTTTTGCATCACTTTGTGGTCATTTTGCGTGTCTATGTTCGTTTTGCGGCTCTTTGTGGTTGTTTGGCGTCTCTTTGTGGTCGGTTTGGGCTTTTTTGTGGTCGTTTTGCATCTATTTGTGGTCATTTTGCGTCACTTTGTGGTTGTTTTGCGTCTCTTTGTGCTCCTTTCTGTTCTCTTTGTGCTCGTTTTGCGTGTCTTTGATCGCTTCGCGTCTCTTTGTGGTCTTTTTGCATCTCTTTGTGGTCATTTTGCATCACTTTGCGTTAATTTTGCATCTCTTTGTGGTTGTTTTGCGTCATTCTGCGTCTCTTTGTGGTCACTTTGCGTGTCTTTGGTCCTTTTGCGTCTCTTTGTGGCCGTTTTGCGTCATTTTTGTGCCCCTTTGTGGTCGTTTGAATGACTTTACAACAATAAATTTGAGCTGTTAATGTCACTTCATGAGGTTCTGGTGCACTTGGGCCTCTAGCCAGTGAGCCTGTTCAGTAATCCATCCATGATAACAAGCCAACTACATATCATCTTCTGACTCTGGTAGGGGTAGCCAATCAGATTCCAGCGGGGGCCTGTGCCACCCCCTCACCCCCCCTCTGGTCCTGCCCCTGGCTCAGCAAACTCTGCTAAGCCTGTAATCATAACCTGAATCCTGCAGGTGAGAAACCATCACTCATGTTGTCTCACCTTGGTTAGTCAGTGGTATTCAGTTCCACATGCTCACTGCCTGCAGAGCTGCAGGATGTGACTATTTGCTGGAGCATTGCGATGCATGGCATGCGGGCATAAAGCTGTCATTGTGCTGTTTGCGGCTGGCCGGGCCTCCAGCGGTGGCACACGTCAGCGCAGCCTCACAGACAGACATATGGTGCTGTGTGATGCCGACCAGGGATCGCTGACAGCAGCCGGGAGCATAGAAACACACACACACACACACACACACACACTCGCATATATTCACGGCTGCACGCTGACACACACAAATTAAATTTCTCCTTTTTCCCTTATGGCTCAGTTTGCAGTGAAGATAGATGGATGGATCATGACGTAGAGTTCTAAGAGTGTTTGTGTGCACGGTCTGCTGTCTCATCTGGAATAAACAGTGTCCTGGATGCTGCAAGAAAGAGAAGCTGCAGAGCTCCTGTTGTTTTGTTTTGGTGTGGAACATTTGGGAACATTATCCACAAATTGCTACTTTTTTATTAGAACAACTTTACGCCCACACACGAGCCCTCAGCAGAACAAAGTAGACGAGCGACCGCACTGGTGAGGATCTACTCAGCGTGAGGTGGCGGGCAAGTGGCAGGCTGGTTGACAAAGTTCAATATCTGACAGTCATTCCTCACAAAGAGACACACACACACACACAATTTTCCAGGCCACAAGTCGAGAGAGAGGGAGTGAGGTGGACAGAGTGAGATACTGAGGTGTCAGATGGAGCGAGAAATGCGTGAGGATGGAAAGAACGTGTGACCGCAATGAGTGAGAAGCGAGTCGTAGTAATAGCGACGATATGGTGCGATGTCTGAGAGGGAAGGAGAGAGCGAGACAGGAGATGTGTGTGTGGAGGGGATAAGGGGGGGGGGGCGGGATGAAGTGCCGGAGCAAAGTTGGAAAATGGCCAAAGGAGTATGGAGTGCCGCCAATGAAAGACAGCGAGGGAGAGTGGCGGCGGACTAGATCTACTTACTGAATCAATTCTCCAGTGTGTTACAGGAGTTTCTCTCAATGAAAGTCCTTCTTTTACTGTCATAATGAACTCGCTCTCACCCATCCATAACCACCCATCAAACCACGTCTGACGGGGATTCAGTTTTCACTTCTTTTCCATCTTCTTCTCTATGTTTTTCTTTTCAGTTTCACTTGCTTGAGAGTACCATTACTTACCACATGATATTTGGCTCTATGGATGGCAATGTTGGTTAGTCCACCACTTTGTTCTAGACTGAAATATCTCAACAACTACTGGATGGATTGACATTAAATGTTGTACAGACTTTCATGGTCCCCAGAGGATGAATCCTAATGATTTTGGTGAAAATTATTGGATGGATTGTCATGGAATCAGGATTAATAGTGCTAACTTTGGTGACCCTCAGACTGCAAAACTAATGACATTCCCATCAGCCTCAGCTCTACTTTTCTGTTTAGCGCTAATTAGCGAATGCTAGCACGCTTAACTAAGATACTGAAAATGGTATCATACCCATACCTGTATATAAGAAGTGGACGTAGTCACCGTGACGTCACCCGTTGGTTTGTCGACTGCCGTTTTGAAACCTTGAGTTTGTCCGTCACCATATTGTTTTTTTGGTCGTCGCCATCTTGGTTTCTTGCAACCAGAAGTGACATAAGAGGGTACAACCGAACGCTGAATAAGACATTTTTAGGGGACCAAAAAGGTTATAATTAACTTTCATGAACTGAAAACACACTGTGAAAGAGTTAAAGTTCTAAGATAAAAACAGGGACAACTCCAAAACCGGACAACGCCGTGGTAGCGACTTGTCAATCACAAGGTAGCCCCGCCCTAAAGCATCACCTGCTTTATGGTCTATTTGACTCTAAATGGGACCATAATTTACTAAATGAACATCATGCTGTATTGAAGAAGACTTGAAACTAGTGATTGAGACCATAAACTCATGTTTACAATGTTTACTGGGGTAATAAATCAAGTGAGATGTAGGTTTTAGTTAGTAAGTTAGGCTCATTTTCTCATAGACTTCTATACAGTCGGACTTCTTTTAGCACCCAGAGGAGTCGCCCCCTGCTGGCTGTTAGAAAGAATGCAAGTTTAAGACACTTCAGCATTGGCTTCACTTCTCTGAACCGGTGGTTGCCCACTGATTATACCTCCTAAACATTAGCTTATCAGCATTATATTTATGGATTTAGGTTTAAGTGCAGCCTCAGAGCTGCTAGCATGACGTCTTCTTTCTTTTCTTTCTCCTGCTTGATTCTTTATTTCCTGTATTTATTGTTGTATTTTTCTCATATCAGTTACTTTTCTGCAACCACAGTTGGCCGTACTGCACAAGGCTTAGAGGAAACGGGTCCGTAGTAATCCATCTGACACGCATGACAGTCAACAATACAATGCCTTCTGCCACAACAGTCGCTCAACGGACAATGGGCCAACAAGAGGAGCACACAAAGCTTTGCGACAGTGAATCCTGTCTGTCTGATTGTAGCTTACTGTAACACATTCTGCTTCTGCATGACTGACATTGACTGTCCATCACATGTACACCTTCAGTATCTCTGCTTCAGTGTAACATTAGTTAGTTGGTGAGCTGCATGTATGCACATCGTCAACGGAGACTTCATGGGTGATGTCCATATGGTATGAATCAGAGCATTAATGCTAGACACCGGCTTCACAGCACGCCTTGTGACGGCTTGCGAGTTTGGCTGCAGACCGCTCTGTTTACACACTGTGAACAGCAGCCATTTAATCTTGGCAGTTCAGCGTGTGGTCTGTGGGGTCATGGCACACTGCGGCCCAACTCAGGCGAGGAGAGACGCACATGACGAGCTGGGCTTTGAGAGCCATTCATCCGCCGGCCGCAGGACAGTGCCAGCAGCTTCCTGCTACGTTCAGACTTTTTTTTGTCTTTTGAGTAGATTTGCAGCTGCTGTCTTTTCCCCACAGCCCACACGCTGTCAGAAGCCTAAAAGAGGAACGTCCTGAAGTCTTCATGGAGCGTAGGAACAAATCGTGCTTTAATATTACACACCTCTTAGCGGTATCCAGACTGAATATCTTCCCTGCTGCCCATATTTTAACTCTTCTAAATGGGGCCACCCGGTTCACCTGTACTGCAGGTATCAACAGAGAAGTGTAGCCGTGGATGTTTACTTCAAGCCTGAGTAGGCTCGGCTCGGCCAGGCTTTAAGGTTCTGCATGCAGCCTGCGTGACGGTGAAGGACCTGAGGGCCCCGCAGGATGTTAGGGAGCACCAGAGGGACGTGGCACTGGAGGCTCTCCTGTACAAGTTGACTTACAGTGGAGGGCAATTCATGCAGCACTGGTAAGGTTTTAGTACGGGTCACCCAGTGTGCAGTGTAGCTTTTTATAAAAGGTACAGGTTTGGGAGGTAAATTTGCGGCCCATGTAGCAAATCCAAAGAACAAGTGTATTTTGATAATCACAAGGCTACTGAGAACATGAAAAAGTGGCCTACATACCTCCTGCAACCTATAAGTGTGCTCCATTTCCCTGACCTGAGGGGGAACAGGTGTTCCCAAACCAGCCTAACCTGCCGAACCAAAAGACTTTCATCGCTACATTTTCGGGGTTGAATACGTGTATTACTGCTTCAAGGAATAGTTCAACATTTTGAGACACTCACTACGTTTACGTGCACAAAATATTCAGTTTTTTGCCCTTATTCTGAAAAAGACAATAATCCTATAAGCTGTTTACATGATAATGAACATGAATATTCCACTAATATTTCCGTTTACATGCAGCTGTGCATACTCCGATTAACGTAACTTAGCGGACTTGTTAGACCGTGCAAACACAGCCTCCCCTCTTTCATTCCTTCACCCACCTACTTGTAAAGGTCGGCGTTGCGATATTTGCCTGTTGATATCCAAGTCTTTCATAATGTTTATAACGACCAGAAATGTGGGCTTTTCCTTTGGGCATGCATCTCTGCAAACTGTCGGCTAGTTGGTTTGTACAACGCAGCGAGCTGGACGCAAACAGGCAAAATGCCATGTAGCGATGTGTCGCAAACTGTGGTAAAAACGACCAAATGAGACGCATATTCTGAATGCGCTGTATACATGTCCAAAAGTGCACCTAAAACCTGAATAATATCGGCATATCCCACATGTTTTAATCAGAAAATGCTCCATACTTAACTCCCCGTAAAACCACAACTTGTAATTTTAACACTTTGTTTTTCGTACAAAGCATAAAGACTGGATTTTGTTTCCAGTCTTTATGCTAAGCTAAGCTAACTGGTTGCCCGGCGGTAGCTTCATATTTAGCGTACAGACATGAGATTGGTATTGATGTTCTCATCTAACTCTTGGCGAGACAACAGATACACCTATTTCTCAAAAATGTTGAACTATTCCTTAAACATTCAACTTTAATGGCTCTGATAGGGAGGGCTTAATATTTCAGTTTTTTTGTGCGTGTGTGACTCGCCTCATGTTAAAGAGTGTGTGCTTTCTCTTCGGTCTCACACACTGTCATGCCCTAGCAGTCTGTCCAGCTCACCACGGCTCAGTAACCGCTTTGAGAAGCTGATGGGGAGATAAAAAAAAGACTTCTGGCTTCTGTATGTGGCTCGACGTTACTGTATAGACTAAAGTCTGTGTGTGTGTTTCATCCTCGACGAAAAGGTCAGTGAACACAGAGAGCCCTTGTTGCATTTGGCCTCCCTAACTATCAGATAGCACATTACATTTACCCATGACATCCTCTTAGTGGTTTAAGTTGGACTCCACAGACGTTAGGTCAGACTGATCCATATGGAAGTCAACTTCCTGGATTTGGACATGATCTACCTGCATGAATAAAAGCAGTGAACATGAGGCGTGCGTGCAAATCCTCTTGGACCTCCACTCTGTTTTCTCTGCCTTTAAGAAAAGGGGTTTGAAGTACTTTTATAAGTGGCCATGACGCTGATGGCAAGACTTTAATTTTTGTCTGGGGCAGAGGAGGAAAAGTACACACAGAAAAGAAAGTATCCAGTTTCCTCTTCATCTAACAGTAAAGGTCTACTGCTCAACAGAGTCACAGACTGGGATCTGTCTTTGTCGCATTAAGACCATCAAGGGGCTCGTGGAGGGGAGACGTGAGGCAAATCGAGCCGTTTTTCTCCTCTTTGGAAAAGAAAAATCAGAGCGTGCTAAAAGGTCCCAGGAGTCTGAAGTCATGTGCTGAAGTGAATTTCAGGCAAAGAACGTCCTGCTCCACTTGGGCCTTTGTGGGAGTTCATGGTGCCCATTAAAGTGTGTAAGTGTGTGTGTGTGTGTATGTGTGTGTGTGTCAGGTCTGTCGGAAAAGGAAGAGAAGGCCGAGCAGAGTGGACAGGAAACGGGAGGTTTGGAACAATTATGTAAGATTGTTTGACCTGCTGAAGATGCAGGAAAAAGGTGTATCCCCCTCTGACTGCCAGTACATCCAGTGCTTCACACTCTGGAAACACAACACACTCTCCAACAGTTTGTTCTATTAATGTTGGAATACAGTAACATTATAAAACTGTGGTTTTTAAAGGTGCAGCGTGTAGGATTTGGTGGCATCTAGTAGTCAGGTTGCAGATTGCAATCAACTTCTCCCGTGTGCCAAGCGTGTAGGAGAACTACGGAGGCCGACGTGAAAACGTGAAAGTCTCTAGAGCCAGTGTTTGGTTTGTCCGTTCTGGGCTACTGTAGAAACATGACGGCCAGCTCCGTGAAGAGGACCCGCTCACCATGTCGATATAAACGGCTCATTCTAAGGTAACGAAAACACGATTCATATTATATGCACCTGATTGGTCCTTGGTTCTCTGCTCGCCGTTTCAAACAGGAAACAACATGGCGGCCTGCTCGTAAACTTTCTGTTATTCCGTCTAAAACAATCCACCAAAAATCTATTTCTGAAAACATTTTAAGGGGGAAATAAGCAACGCCACTGCTGAATCTTGATTCATTTTAGAACTATATGGCCTATAGTTTGGTAAATGGTAAATGGACTTGCATTTATACAGCTCTTTTCTAGTCTTGGCACAGCCTTCGGGAGCAAAGTGTGACCGCTTGGTCCAAGTTTCGTTAGCCGGACGCGTCGCGCTGGCCCGGGTCATCTGCATAAAGTTGAGATTTTTCAACAACCCTCTCCAACTCACTGCAACACTCCCAGCATGCACTGGGCGACTTCTTCTCCTGCTTTCCATATGAAATGAAAAGCGTTGAGACGCCCTCCGTCACCGGATCTGGTGGAAATGCACCTTTGTATTAAGCTCTGTAGTCCAGTGAGTGTGTGTGTGTGTGTGTGTGTGCGTGTGTGTGCGTAGAGCATCTGGCCAGCCTCCAGCCTCTTACAGCCCTCTTGTCTCCCCTCCCTGGGGCTCGTGGCACTGCCACTCCAACGCCAGCCCTGCTTTTAAGAGGGGATTTGTAACACTCTGTGACTTACTCAGGGGGGGTCAATGTGTCAGTAAACTACTACAGCACATCCTCAGTCTTTGACACTTTTCTTTTTTTTTTTTGCAAAATGGGCATGTTTTCCTACCCCCCACTCCCCTTTTTTTGCTGTACGATGCTGCTGCATCATGCAAAATTCATTCTCCTTTCATAGGGAGAGAGGATGAGCTGTGACTGCACCGCCGGTGCTGTAAAGAAAGCTGAGGTTGTTGCAGTCGCATATAGTCGCTCCTTTCCCCGTCGTCGGCTCTGTGCTATTCAGAGTGGCAGCGGTGCTCTGTTTGTCACCAAGAAAAGGCTAAAAAGAGCACAGCAGGATGACCACGTGAGCAACCTGTCAGTGCAGTGTGTATATACATGTGTGTGCGTGTTTAGGTGATGGAGATGGAGACGTGCAGCGGTGGCACAGATTCAAAGAGAGACTGATAGGGAGGCGGATGCTGCATTCAGATTCTCAAAGTAGGTTAGTGGTGCAAGGCTCAGCCCAGCTGTGTATACCTCTCTACTTCCACTGTTTCACTTGTGGAGGAATGTGTGTGTATATATATGTGCATGCATGACTGTGAGTGTGTGCATCTCTTTATATGGTGTGCACACAGAGGATTAGTGTGAGCCCTCTCCATGCGTAGACAAATGGAAGAGATCAAGTGGGGAGGGATATGGATGACAGTTAGTGGATTATAGGTCAGGGGCTCGGACCGCTCTCTGTCACTTCCCTACTGGAAACACACACACACACACACACACACACACACACACACACACAGTGTATATAAACAGGATTCAGTCATGACAAAAAGGCAGCCCTGAACGGAAAAGAAGAGCAGAAAAAAAGAGATATCCTCCGTTGTGTTTTCTATTCCTGACACTGTCAAGTGATTTATAGTCTGCTGGATTGTCTTCTCCTCTCTTCTCAGTATTTTTAGACTCTTTTCCTTCACCCTGACCCTTGAGTTGTTAAATTGTTTTCAGAGACAGGACAGCTATTGTCTACTGTAAAGTGAGGCCTCGACAGAGCAGGTCAGAGCTCCAGAATAGTCCGCAAGGGCATCGATAACCCGGTCCTTCTCCGGGGGACATCGGCGGCTCGACTACTTGAGGTGTTGCCACCCAACACACGCACTTTCTCTCCTTGTCTCATAACTCACGGTGCATCAATGTCAGCGCTCCCGCAGATGAAGATTGTGTATGATTGATAACCTGGTGTGGCGTTGAGTGGGTCATGACCACTGTAACACACACATAGAGTGGCCTGAGGGTGTCGAGGAGGGCGAGTGATTTACAGTGGCTCTCAGGTTCCTTCACACATGTATTTAATCTCTTTGTTGACCTCTGTCATGCTGGATTTCTGTCATGCAATGAGTACGTGCACTACAGCTAACCTTGAGCACAGCTTTCTTTCTTGATAGTGTAATGTGGCCAGAGGAACATGATGCTTTAACATTAACTCTATATGTAAGAAAGAAACTATCATCCGAGTGTTTTGGGATGCTGCACGTGTAGCCAGACGTCTGGTGTCAGTCTTTGTACCCCCCCCATCCACCCTGAACACTTCACTGCGACAGCAGTATTTATTTTTTTAGGAGACAGGGTTGAATGAATTTGACTATTAATACCACAAAGGCTCCAGCAACAAGGTCATCCCTGATGTTTTTTTTTTTTATCTGACTTTCATCTACTTATGTGGGGAAAACAAAAGCCTGCTCCGCTGTGGAGATGATGCAAGAATCAGAGCTGATGTTTACTTCTAATCGGCGCTCAACTTGAGACATTTAAGATGGGAGGCTAAAGAAAAAAAGGCTCCTGTGTGCAGAGGCTCGTAATCTGGAAAACCCCTTCGCACAGAACCTGGGAAAGAGTGATGGTCTGACCTGAACCGCCCACGTATTTTGCGTAATAAAGAAATCCTGGCTCGGGTTTTAATTCTGTTATGAACTCTCTCTCCTCCTCCTCCTCATCCGCCTCCTCTCCTTCCTGCTGTCTTGGAATAACAAAAGCAGAAGTGGATCGTATTTGGCAGCTGGATCATCTCTTCATCTTTCTGCCGTCCTCTCTCTCTCTCTGTCTGTCGTGTATCTCTGCTCTACTCTTTCCCACATTTAAGGCCAATATAAACAGCCTGTAGTCTTTGTTTCTCTGTCTGTTTGTCGTCCGTACCAGACTGTAGGCAGTTGAGACACTACAGTTGCTTCCTGAGTGAGTCACAGGGCTGTGGGGGTCCTCACCGAGGCCTTGCTAAGAGTTTCTGGAGGACTCGTATGTCCTGACCGAGTATACAACCTCACAGCTGAGTAGCCTGGTTTACTCACCCGGTATATTTTTAAAATTAGAGGTTACAACTCAAACTACCGGTGGTGGAAGCAGATATTTTACTGAAGTAAAAGTAGCAATAACACAGTGTACATGTTATATTATTGGATTACAGTTTGGGAACCACTGTTGTGAAGGATAAGGTGCAGCGATCAGGCTGTCCTGTGATCAGCCGAGCATGCTGGTAGGGAAAGGTGACATTTGTGTGCTGATATTATTAAAGAAATAGGGAGTATTGCTGCGATCTCAACAGATGTGACAGGAGATTCTTCAGGGCTTAGTTTGGCCCCACTCACGCAGGTGTAGTGTTGTGTAACGGCTGGTCAATTAGGAAATCTTTGTCTAGACAGAGTGTGAGGTTATAAAGAACAACATGTACAAGACTGAGAGACAAAACAAAGCAACAATAATCTCAAACATACCTTCACTATCTCTGTCAACCTACAGATTGTGAATTGGTTAAATGGCAGGCTGTCAAGATCACCATCAGTTCCTTTCCATTTTTTTTTTTGCTCTCTGAGCAGGAGGTAGACTGGGTGATGAGATAAGAATAGGTCTCAGTTTCTGCCGTCGACGGATGGCTGACAGACAGATGGGCTGATCGTTTATCAGTTGCAAAACATGCAACTGTGTAAGAGAATAATATTAGGGCTGTCAATCGATTAAAATATATAATCATATGATTGTCCATAGTTAATCGCGATAAATCGCAAATTAATTGCACAATTTTTATCTCTTCAAAATGTACCTTAAAGGGATATTTGTCAAATATTTAATACTCTTATCAATATGGGAGTGGGCAAATATTCTGCTTTATGCAAATGTATGTATATATTTATTATTGGAAATCAATTAACAACACAAAACAATGACAGATATTGTCCAGAAACCCTCACAGGTACTGCATTTAGCATAAAAAAAATATGCTCAAATCATAACATGGCAAACTGCAGCCCAACAGGCAACAACAGCTGTCAGTGTGTCAGTGTGCTGACTTGACTATGACTTGCCTCAAACTGCATGTGATTATCATAAAGTGGGCATGTCTGTAAAGGGGAGACTCGTGGGTACCCATAGAACCCATTTTCATTCACATATCTTGAGGTCAGAGGTCAAGGAACCCCTTTGAAAATGGTCATGCCAGTTTTTCCTCGCCAAAATTTAGTGTAAGTTTGGAGCGTTATTTATCCTCCTTTCCGACAAGATAATAAGACATGACTCCTTAGGTTTTCTAGTTTCATGTGATATCAGTATCTTCACTCTAGCTTTAAAACTGAGCCCGCTACAGCCTCCAAAAGATCGATTGCATTAATGCATCAAAGAAATTAGTGGCATTGAAACAAATTTGTGTTAACACGTTATCTTTGACAGCCCCAAATAATATGCATTTAGTAAGAATGATCCAGTACTTTGCCGGAGAGGAAATGAAGTGTGAGGCAGTGTTGTAGTCAAAACCCCCTAAACCGTGACCAAGTCAAGACCAAGACCAAGACGGGGCGAGTCCCACACTGCATGACACACTTAAGTAAAATGTGGAACATGCAAACCACATAGGCACTCCTCAAAGTGATCTGAGAGATCCACATTCACACAGAAAACAAGATTCCTCTTCATTCACCTCTTTTATTGCGATATATATAACAATTCAGTGTTATTCCCACAGTTGTGGTCTTGAAATACAATCTAGAGTCCTCTTTAGACCGAGTCAAGACCGGGTAAAAATGCGGTCGACTCCGAGACGAGGCCGAGACCTTGAAAAAGTTGTCTCGAGACCGAGACTTACCACCAATCACAATGAAAGACTCGCAGTCGAGCTCGTAATTGAGCGAAGATGAAGAACAAGGGATCCTGCTGTCAAAACCACTCAACTAATTTGTCAGACGATTGTGACATATGATGGCCCACAAGTAAACCAATCGGAAGCCGATTCTCATATCCAAAGGGAAGAGGAAGCCTTTCTTCCAGAGTGAAATTTGGCAAACGCCGTTCTCGTTCATGAATAAGTGACTGTGACTAGTGGGCTCTGTGAAGAGACTGTCTTACATCAAGGGATTGTGTTATAGGGTGTTTGAGGCTTTGAAGAATCAAACGGCCGTGTTGTGTTTGATGAAACCTCTGATTTTTCGCTGTAATCTAATTTTCATAACGTGTGGATGTCTCTTCTTAGATGAGAGCTGACAACAAGCGACTGCTGCAGACTTGACTTTTCTTGCTTTGCAAATTTCACACATAACATGGATTACTTAAACACAAACACTCATCAGGAATAATGTATAATTGCTGTTTCATGCACGTCATATCAGATATTATACAACAAGTGTTGCATCCAAGGACAACAGCGTGGTTTTCACATCAGATGAGTTTGCAAAGCTGAAAGACTTTAGTCCATCTTGGAGAGAAATGTGGGAAGATGTTTGCCTTTATTTCTGCAGATGATGGTGAAACTTTTCAACCTCTTGAAAAATGGAAATTAAATTTGGTACAGTTATTGATTGTTGCCAGAGGATGAAGACTAGTGACTGTGGTGATGCTTTGATTTTTCCTCTAGCGCCACCAGCAGGTCAAATTTTTCACATAAATAACTGAAAAACTAATCACATTCTCATCAGCCTCAGCTGTAGTTTGTTAGCATGCTAACACGCTAAACTAAGATGACGACATAAATCAGAACTTTTATATGCGTGTTTGAAATCAATATTATCAAAGCCAGCATCATGAGGCAAATGGAGAAACAAGCCCAATGTTGTCAGTCTTTATTAATGTGAAGGAAGAACTTCTTGGAAGATAATGGATGAGATCTGTGATGCTTTTGTTAGAGCAAATAAGATAATTAATCTCTAACTTGTACTCCAGCATATGTAGTTTGATTTACTGTATTAGTGGACGTTCCTGAGTCATTAAAGACTAGCAAATCTAGTGAGGAATGAGACCTCAGAATAGTGTTAAAGTGACTCAGTAAAGTGGACAGTAGCCTATAAGCACTATGGACCGGAGTGGCTGCCTCATTAAAGTTGTACCAGATGCTCTTAAGGTGAGTGCATTGTACTTAAAACGAGTGCTGTTGTTGCTGCACCCTCAGCGCTGCTGATCGGATGTGAAATGCAGACCAAAACCCCATCATCATCATCATCATCATCATCATCATCATCATCATCATCGTAATAAATATCCAGTGTCAGTCTTCTAACAAAACTGGCAGAGTGGAACCCAAAAGCACGACGAGGAGGCAGGAAATTCAACAGTTAAGTAAAGCTTTTACTAATAAAGCAGGCAGAGGTAAAAATCAGGTAATTAGTCCAATAAGGCAAACAAATAAATAATTACTTTTTTTTGTTATAAAGAAAAACTAGTAAATCAGGCAGGACAAAGAAACGCTGGAAAGCTAGGTGACAAAACCTCTAGACATTCTGGCACGTGACTGGTGAACTAGGATGAGTATATATGAGCTGAGGGACTGATTAGGGAACAAGCTGCAGGTGAGGAGGTGGTCAGGGAAACCCAGGTGAAGGGAATGAGGTGATTGCAAGCAGGAGGGAGGGGCAGGCTCTGAAATGACATGAGAGGTTAATGATGAGGCATGAAAACAGAATAAATAAACTAAGGGTGTTTTCACATATAGTCCATTTTAAATGAACCAACCTCAGTCCTCTTAAAAAGTGGACCAACAGAAAAAGGACTCGGTTCTGTTTCTGGTCCCCTTCAGCTCTGATGGGGCCTCAGTCCTCTTTCTGTTCACACTTAAGTTTCTCTGGAGCTCAGACCCACATAGTTGTTTTTTTACTTGGACGCGGCACTTGCCGTTCGGTCCTAATGATATAAATTCATTAAGCCGTCTGTGTCTTGTATTTGGAAAATGCAGCGCTTTCGTCAAGTTTTAGTTGTTTTAGGATGTCCTGTCTGAGCATTCAATGCAATTATTTATGTGTTTTGTCGTCAATTATTTTGCTAATATTTGCGGGGGACCCGTACGGGTCACGGATCAACTACGGCCCGTTACACTACTAGTAGATAGTGAGTATACTGCGTCCCAAACACATTTTCTAACGACCTATACCTGTTTTACTCTAGAAAAACAAGTAGGCCTTCCGTCACGTTTTCAGAATTTTGGCATCGACTTGATACCGAAGTAGCCTGGAGCGCTTTGTGTTCACAATGCACAGGTTAAGCGAACCGCAACGTGGACTTGAAGCGAACCGTACTCTTTTGGAGTGTTCACATATGCACAAAAAATGCTGACTAATCGCTCTGAGTTCGTTTGGAGGGCTGAAAGGGACCAGGTGTGAAAACAAGAGTTGGCAGGAGTCGTCCAGAAACCTTTATGATTATGTTCTCCAGGTGAAATGTGGAAAAGCTGATGGAGCTCTGAAGAGGAAAAAGAGTTGAAGCAGAAGAGCAGAATGAAAAAAAAAAAATGCATAGAAATGGATGAAAAGAAAGGATGAGACTATAGAGGAGGTGTATAGAGAGCTGGTTGAACCAGACTGGGCGGTTTGCAGTAGGAGGAATGTGGGCTATTTCCATACCACTACTGTCATCTGTCAAGAGGCAGGAGCTGTCAAAGTGTGTGTGTTTGGGCTTTGTGTGTCTCTGCCTGCTTGAGAGCTGTGAGTAGGAGTAACGCCGAGGGGGGAGAAACAATTACTACACACCTACAAGCCACAATCGCACGAGTACACGAGCGGGAAACAAGCTGCTAAAAGCTCTTATATAGCAGGCAGCTATACAGTACTGACACTTCCAGTACTGACCGTCATAAGGACACAGACACCTCTACTGATGGCATGTCAGTCATCACGGGAACTGGAGAGAGGAAAAGGCGATGTGGTATGTGTATTTTATTCAGGAAATTAAACACTAAGGTTTTTTATGTTGAATCAGATGTCTTATTCTAACCTGCAGCACAGAGTTCATACTCTGAAGTGAATGTGTTTGTCAGTGTGTCACCAACTCTGACACACTTTACCCGGCTTTCTTACATCACTCTTAACTCAGCTGGGTTGCACATATTTGCAGCAACTGCACCACAATTGTGAACTTGTGTAAGTGCTCTCTAATTAGCCTGTGGTGGGAACGGCCTCCTCGTGTTTACCGGGTTGCTATTGTTACGGGAAGACCGTCCCAGCGGCCCTAATCGCGGCAGACATCCCCTCCATTGTTACACAGACAAGCCTGGTGAAAATCAGGAAGCATTTCACTTTGGCAGGGATTGTCTCTCTCAAAAAGGACAATGCAGGTTTTGTTGAGTGAAGGTTTTAGGGCAAGAGTTGAGCAAAAAGAATTTTACTTTAGTTTGATTAAAAGATTTGTAGCTCATTAAGATGCTGAATAACTACAACTATTAACAATCTGGTTGTTGGACAGACACAAGTAGTATTTTACATGTTGTGGCTGCTGCAATCTTGCCTGAGATATAAATAAAAGCAACCATAGCTGCAAATAGACCATTTTTCACAGCCATCTGCAGGTACATATTCTTCTTTTTCTCTCTTTGCTTCCCTTTCATTGCAAAGCCCCTCCCTACAACGGCCACTGTCCAGTCCTTTTACTCCCAGGAAAGAAAACTTCGCCCCTCTGGTGTGAACTTGGCGTGTGAATCTCTGGGATAAACTAATATTCATCCGTTTTTATTTATTTTTGCCTGAAACACATTATTTCCAATGGATAGGGTCGCGCCACGACGGATTTTCGCTGCTTTGGGCGCTGCACGCTGAATGCAGCTTTAAACATGAGCTCAAACCGTGCTGTGTCGCAAGGATAGACTGCTCTCTTCCGCCGGGAAACGACAGTTGGTGTAGCTCTGTTGTCGTCCGGGTGGAAACAGTAGGGATTGTACACACTGGTCAGTTCCAGAAACAGGCTAAGATAACGAAAAGGAAAAAAGTGTGAAAATTTGTCATAAATCGGGAGAAATACAGGAGGACTGTGACCCCGGGAGGAAACCGGGAGAGGGCAACGAAAAACGTCTCCCAGGAAAATCGGAAGGGTTGGCAAGTATGCGCAGCACCCACGTTGACGTAGTTTCACGTCACTTCAAGTTAACTATCCAGCGAACATAACCCAGTTCAACAGGGGTATCAGTATGCAAAACCCTGCTCTCCACCGACCTTGATGCCAAGGAGGATATTGGAGAGGCTTGACTGTCAAAGCCGTTTAGTCATCTGACTTTGCGATCAGCCAATAAAGGCTCGTCGGTCACGTGAACTAGATCCAAATCTCTCCAGTATCTCCAGAATCACCAGACAGCAAACTGTATCAGGACTGAGGACTTCCTGTCCGGACTGGAACCGGGCAGTAATGTATTATTCAAGACCCTGAGCAGCTGATCGGGGTCTAAAGGTTCATCCACAGATTGTGCAGCAGCACTTCTACTGACATCATGCTCAAAACAAGTATTAATAGTTGTGCTTATTTACAGTAACCAATACAGCGATCAGTGAATCCAACAAAGAACTTCATTGAGCTGAATCATAGCTTCTGCTATCAGTGGCATGAATGATTTGCATGTGATCTGTTTTCCTTTTTTTGACCCCTGACTGTCTAGAAACCCTGATAATGGAGTCATGAGATTTTACCACTAAGTGAAACCTGAACTGACAATGACCTAAATGCTGCAAGAGTGATTTAATTAGGCTCACTTTGTGAAAATGTTTTGCTTTACTGCATTTTAACATTGATCCTGGCTGAACTTTGTGACCTCGGGACCTCCTTCCTAACCCCCTGAGATGGCGTTGACACGGCTGGTTTACGGTTGACCAGGAGAGGAGCGCTAAAATGATCGTTACATTGGAAAGACGAAGTTACAAACTCAATGACCTTTTTCCTTTGAAAAAAATCCTGGACCACGTGTCTGTCTGAGAAAACTTGTGGCAGTTACTCATCCATGCATGCTTTAAAGGGACAGTGTGTAGGATTTGGTGGCATCTAGTGGTGTGGTTGCAGATTGCAACCAACTGAGCACCCCTCCGCTCACTGCTCCCTTTCCAAGACTGCGGTAACGTGAGCCGCCGAGTGCAAAACTCTTCGCTTAGAGGTCATCCATACCATAATGACACTACTTTAGGAGCAACGGAAGTCAGACGGCGGCTGGCGGAACCACGGTTTTGCACTCTGCGGCTAACGTTACCGAAGTTTCACAAGCATGTTGAAGAACTACGGTGGCCTTCAGGTAAAAACGTTGGTCTGTCCGTTCTGGGCTACTGTAGAAACATGGCGGACTTCGTGAGGAGGACCCGCTCCCTATGTAGATATGAAGGGCTCATTCTAAGCTAGCGAAAACACAACGATTCATAGTTTTTGCCAATACATCCCCCCAAAATTGTACACACTGTTCCTTTAAGACCAATGGGGGTGAAGGCTAAGCATGCAAGTTTGAACTATTATGATTATGTATTGATTGTTACTGGAACAGCAGCCTCCTGAGTCATAATATGAAAAGGCTGAGTGGTGTTGCGATGGTAATCTATGTGGCCGTGCCTGGGGTTAAGCATGGAGTGTTTGTATATAACCTAATATGGATTTCTTTTTTATCAGGAGAGCTGCTCTCTGTGGGAATACACACACACACACACACAGAAACACACACTAACAGATTCCTAGACTCGCATGCATAATGCATGAGATATCCAGTCTCGGCTGTACAGTAGTAGTTGTCCTCACAACAATATCAGATTACTCTGCGTTTTCCTCGTGCTACGACACACAAACACACACACACACACACACACACACACACACACACACACACACACAGCGGGGGGATTGTTACCCAAAACAGATTCCGTCTCCTCAGACAATCTGTCCCATTCTCCGGTCCAGACGAGCTCTCTCAGCCAGAGTAGGAGGGATGGGATTTTGCGCATTACAGACGTAGGTTGCCTGCAGGGTCTCTTTGCTCCACAATTACTGCTTTATGAGGCTGTTTAACTGAAGCCAAGGAAAGAGAGGCAGAGAGTGTGAAGATGTTTGGTGTGCTGGTATCTCTTCGTACATCACTCTCGAGTCTTCCCCTTTCTTTGCTGTTTGGCATCGAGAGCATCCTTTTGTGTCCTTGTTTCTTTCACACGTAGACGTTGTTGCCTCTTTGCAACTTTTCTCTCTTTTTCATCCTCTTCAACCCCACAGACTCTTCACTGGAGGTGCATACACACTTATGTTGCACGGACAAGCGAAAAGCAACAGAAATGTATCATAAATTCTTGTCAAGATGCTATGTTTCCCAAAAAGTCACAAATACATCACAATGTTTTACAGGAACATGTTTGTTCAATGGTGTACGCACGTGAGAAAGGTCAAAAGCACCAAAAACAGCTACCAAATGGACCTCGATTCTTTTGTCAAGCTTCTAAGGTCAGAATTGAACTTTTTTATCAGTTTTTGATTATTTTTTTATGCCTCCGCGCTGGCGACAGCCGCGGCCGGACAACCCAAAAAACAGGTGTTCCTGAGATATTCTCGTGAACGTGATATCTCAGGAACACCGGAAGGGAAATTTGTCAAATTTGGCACAAACATCCACTTAGACTCAAGAATGAATTGATTCGATTTTGGTGGTCAAAGGTCACTGTGACCTCACGTCCGTCCCATTCTTGTGAATGCAATATCTCAGGAACGCCTTCAGGGAATTTCTTCAAAATTTGGCACAAACGTCCACTCGGACCGAAGGATGGACTGATTAAAATTTGGTGGTCAAAGGTTAACTCAAGAATTCAAATGCTAATTATGACAATTTTACATAACTGTCTAACTGGATAAAATGATGAAGTGATGTAAACTGCAACTTGACTGGTTGGCGGAGGCGTACAACCGCGGGGCAGCAACTCTAGTTTTACATTCCAATGCAAAGTAAAGGTGTGTTCGGACAAAAAGCGGAGATAATTTTGGTGTCGGTTCTCGCCTGGTTCTGGTACTTTGTACTTTTTATAATTCACTTTGTGTTCTATCTGAACACAGTAAGGAAAAAGATTTAAAATTAAATAAGGGAAAGAAAAAATAAAGGGAAACACTTTGCAGACATCCAATTCATCCACCAACACAGTCCCAACAACCTCTCTCCCACTCAATTGCAAAATTACAAAAAAAATAACTTGACAGTTTATATATAACAATTGAAGTCTTACAGTTTACAATAAATATAGGATTTAATGAAATCAGCAGCCGCATTTACAATCAATATATCTACCACATGGGACTTTTTCTTCATTGCAGTCAAGACAGTAAAATAACCTTTTTCTGATATCTTGACAAATTACAGGTGAGTCATCACTCATGTGCTTGGTAGACATGGTATTCATACGCCATTAGCATCTTATAAAGTTTCATATATCTTTTTAAAATCAGCTCTGTTTCTCTCTCCTCTGCCTTCCTTCTTTTGGTTCGTCTTGTAGAAGTTGGTAGATGCTGCATGAGCATCCTTGTGTGAGAGAGAAATGATCACAAGGCCATCTGGATCCCTGCATGCTCTCTTGACTGGCTGCTCGTTTGTGATAACACGAGCTCCTCACAACGTAATAACCTAATGGTCCATGCTGCCTCTGTCACTTTGTCTTTTACAGAGCCAGGCTGAGGGGAGGATTTAAAGAGTGTGTGAGAGAGAGAGAGAGAGATGCACTGGATAGATAAAGAGGAGAGGAAATAACTTTACTTTTCTTTTTCCATTATTTACAGTCGGAGGGGAAACAACGGGGGAAAAAAAAACGTCTGAATTGCAAAGCTGCTTAGCGGTATGATTCAGTTGGGGGATTTGAATCTGCTCTCTCCCCCACTTCAAGCACTGGGGTGGAGGCGGACAAAGAGAGAGATAGAGGGGGAGTGTGTGCATGTGTGTGTGTGAGAGAGAGAGAGAGAAACGGCGTAGGAGAAGCACAATCTGGTATAGCTCCATGTGAAAATGACCTACTTCCTGTCAGCTCACTCTCAAATGGATTGCTGTTTTCTGATGTGTCGGAGGAGAGAGAGGGGGAAGGCCTCCGAGGGGTCTGGGGGGGGGGGAGGTTGACGTGGCACGGTTAAATGAAAGATAAGGAGGTGGCTCCTGGGGACCCGCCGTGTAGAATAAAATAAATGTCACGCGTGTGAAGTGTAAATTCTGCATGCATGGCGTGTATATTGTGTACTCACCTGTGTATACTGTGTTTGTGTGTTCATGCAGTAAAACATGCGAGATGTGCCGCTCTCTCTCTCTCTCTGCAGTTTTAATTACCCCAAATGAGGGCCCGACGAGAGTTGACTATCAGAAAGCCAATATTTGAGGGGGGCAGGCCTCGCCAGATGCTCAGTGGTGTGTGTGTGTGTGTGTGTGTGTGTGTGTGTGTGTGTGTGTGTGTGTGTGTGTGTGTTTCAAACACCCAGGATGTTATTTATGGAAGTGATCTCCTTTCCAACAGGGAAGTTTCTGCGGTTTTAATTTGATTTGGAAGAAAATTCTCAGGAGAAACTTCTTCCTCATATTTGGCTTTTGTGTAATCCACGTCTAACACCTGCTCTATATTGTAAGTGCATAACAGTGTATCTACTGTACAGAGGCGCTGTGTAAAGGTTGGAAACAAACTACATGAGATATAAACAAAGACAGAAGACAAGGAAATGGCTACATGCACTACAGTCATATCCAGGCATTTTGCATGCTTAAAGTGGATGTAAATGCATCAAATGACAATGTGAAAGGGGACGCTCGTAGTGATGAACCTGCAGAGACTTATCACCTGAATCTGCAGCTCCCCTCGGCTTCACAGAGCTTTATAGTCGGTGTTAAGGTCGATTAGTTGATTTAATCGACAGATCTGAGTTTCTCTGCAAAGAATCACACAAAAGCAGCGCTTTAAATCTTGTATTTACAAGAGATGTGCTCATAAGTCTCTTGGAAATATGTCATTCAGCATGAAAAAAAGCATAAAAGACGATTAATAGACTAAAGAAATCTTAGTAGACTGAGACCAAAACGACTGATTAATCGACAACTAGGCATCCCCCGCCCACAACTTTACTGTTTTGGTTCACTCTCTCAGCTCTCAGTTGGTTTCAGTGAGAAAAGCTTTTCAACCCCACTGTACACTACCAAACAGCAGCTAAAAAATCAGTTATTGTAGTTTTTTTTTTGCCATGTCAGACCTGTGAGATACACTCTTTGTTGTAACCACGATAAATTAAGCAAAGAATCATCATTTAGGAGCAGAATAGATATAATAGATAGATATAATCATGCTTACTACCTTCCAAAGACTTCTTTGCATTTCTAAACAATGTGATAATATGTCCCAGTAGAAACATTAGTCTCTCAAAGACAGTTTTATCTCTGCAGTCTCTGCAGTTAAAAGTATTAAAATGTAGTATGTCGTTACTCCAAACTGTCCCAAGTGTTAATGTCTGTAAGAGGAGTTCAACAGTAGATTATAATTTTCCTTTTTTTACTGGTGATTGTATGAGCGGGTAATTCAACCTTTTACAAACATATCTGAGGGTGAATGAACTCCTGTCTGTTAGTGTATATTAATATAGGTCATGAGTAATGTCTTTGGGATGGATTCATTGAACAGGTACGCACAGAGCCAGGCTTAATCCCTGAGACTGACTGGCTGGTCGGAAGGTGAATTAATTTAATCCATCCTCATAACCCCCGTCCCTCCCTCCCCCCGTCCCTCCCTCCCCCCATCCCTCCCTCACCCCATCCCTCTCTGGCTTACACATGCTCTTTCATTTCTCCCTCTCTCTGTATTTTCCAGTACCTGAGGACCTGTCCTTGGAGGAAAGAGATGAGCTGTCGAACATACGACGCAGGAAAAAAGAGCTTCTGGATGATATTGAAGTGAGTAACAGTCTAAGGATGATGTTTGTATTTGTTCTCGTAAGTAGGGCTGGGCAATGTGATCAAATTGTAAACTGATAAAATGAGTTATTGAAGTGTTTAACATGTTATACTGAAAAAAATATATATATTGGAACATTAGTTTGTGTGATTTTGTCCAGAAAAGTACCCCTATGGAGAGTTTCCTGACGCCTCTTAACTGTCCACCATCCAATAAAAGTAGAAATGCCCTCTTAAGATGATATTAAGGTTGTGTAATATTGATTTTAACCTTATCACCCATCCCGTAACTATGAGGAAACCTGTCATTAGGATGCCCTTTGCTATTAAATAGTCAAATTAGGATCCTCCTAGACAGTATGTGCTTGTTACTTCAGAGCTGCAGCCGAATCCATGTTCCCTGTCTGTCTTTTTATTAGAATTAATAAAACTCAAATTCTATTGTGTGGAATAAGTGACCGAGTTATCTTCTCTGCAGCGGCTGAAGTTTGAGATCGCAGAAGTGATGACTGAGATCGAGCAGCTAACCTGTGTGGGGGAGAGGTGAGTTCTTTCTTTGTTGACTAATTCATTAATTGTTGAAAGTATTGATAATTATCTTGATTAATCGATTGGTCGTTTTGAATGTAAAATGCCAGAAAAATGCCCATCACAATTCCCCAGAGCCCAAGATGTCATATTCAGATTCTCCCACCCGAATATGTTCAGTTTAAAATGACATAAAACGGAGTAAAGCAGAGAATACTAACATTTAGGAAGATGGTATCACCATTTTTTCTTACCATTTTTGCTTGAAAAGAATATCAAAATAGTTTCTGATTCATTTTCTGTCAACCGACTAATCAATTAATTAACTAATCTTTGCAGTTCTGAATTGCTTCATCTGTCAAATGTCAGAAAATAGTGAAAAACACCACTTCACATAGCTAACGGTGATGTCTTCACATTGCTTGTTTTGTTCGACTCACAGTCCAAAACCCAAAGTAAATACATTTACACTGATGAAAATGAGCCCATCCTCGTATTTGATGAGCTGGAACCAACATGTTTAAACCATTAATCAATTATCAGAACTGTTTTTGGATTTAGTTGACTTATTGATTCATTGACTGATCATTTCAGGACTAGTTCATTCTTCCTTTTTGCCTCCTCTGCTCTTCAAAGCCATTGAGCCATGTTGTCGCTTCCGCCGTGAGCCTCACACCTGTCGTCCTGTCTGTGTGTGTCTGCATACATGTGTGTGTGTGTGTGTTAATCCCCCCTTTGTTTGAGGAGTGAAGCGGGACAGTCCCTCGACTAAACATTAGCCAAACAGTCTGTATTCAGAGGCTTTCATTTGATTGGTTGATGAGGCGGACTGAGGCCGTGTGTCAGGCTGTGTGTGTGTGCGTGTGTGTGTGTGTGTGTGTGTGTCTCAGGTGCAGCTGGCAAAGGGGCTCAGGCTATTTTGGGCACACAGGAAGCGTAGGGAGCATGCACAGACGCACAAAGGTGGAGATTTCCCTGTGGAGCGTATGCAAAATGTGTTTTTTTGAGGAACAGTGACGTCCAAATGGCTGCAGGATGGATTCAACTGTTTATGTACAAGTGCAGTAGAGGTGATGCTAAAGTCTCATGCTGTTCATGCAATCCACATTTAGTGTATTTCCAGTTTTCTCAGGTTAAACCCACAGTACACTCTTCAGACAACGTAGTAAATAAACAAAGTTGCACCACGTCCTGGGCGAACCCAAACTGACCTACTGAACAAACAGCAGCCTGGAGACAACACCACACCCTTAACTGTCACGTGATGATGTGTCTCTGTGTTTTCTTTTATTTCAGCAAAACCACGCAAAGAAACAAACAGATCGCCATGGGGAGGAAGAAGTTCAACATGGACCCTAAAAAGGTCAGGCCTTGACACTAACACTGTTACTGTTGATTAAGATTTTAAAATATCTCCGAGCCATCAGGCTTATTAAAACAGACCAAAAAAGTTAACTTAAGAGTAAGTGTGCACTCTTTTTTTTTTTTTAAACAGGGGATCCAGTTTCTTCTGGAGAACGATCTTCTCCAGAACACCCCAGAGGACATCTCACAGTTCCTCTACAAAGGCGAGGGGCTCAACAAAACAGTCATCGGGGACTACTTAGGGGAACGGTGAGCTCCCTCTGTTTTTCCTCCACCGTTCTTTTTCCTCTCCCCATCTCTCTGTCAGATCTGCACTGCTCGTGCTCAGACGAGGGCATAAAGCCCCAGGAAATTGGTGGTCTGGATTTATGGAGCAGAGCAGCGACGGAAGACGGTGCCAGTAAAACAACTGAGCGGACATGTGGTTCTTATCGAAGGGAAATCAACGGGGATAGGACTGTCAAAACAACAGGGATTGCAAACACAATGGCTTTCGGTCTAAAAGAAACTGATGCATGACTGCATTTACTTTCCACCTTGACTCCCAAAACGTATGAAATTGTCACTGCAGTGCATTTCCGAAATTAATCCCGTATTATCAGACTTGCGTCTGTTTTTTTTTCTGTTTCTTTTTGAATGGAAAGAGTGTAAATAGTTAAACATGTGACCCTCCTTTCCTCCAGGGATGACTTCAACATCAAGGTCCTCCATGCGTTTGTGGAGCTTCATGAGTTTGCAGATCTCAACCTCGTACAAGCCTTAAGGTGACATCAAACAAATTACATGGTGGTTTATGATACTATGATTTTATGACAAATTTTATTATTGTATCAGTCATCGCATGAGGTAAACAGTAGAATTATGTCATGCATGCTACAAAGTAAAATGTGCACTAGCATGTATTTGAATGAAACGACCAATGCAACGTCATGACAGATGAGGCTGTGATGGCAAAAGTTGAGCCATGTTCAACTTCTTTGCAGATGACACTGTATTTTTTTTGCTGGAGGCCTCTGCACCAGCATCCCCACTGCTATTACACTCTATACACGCCCACACAGTCCTGAGCAGAGGTCTAATCAGCCAGATTAACTGGAAACACCTGTGTGGGGAGGTTCAATAGGCCTTTTTCACAGCAGACATTTTGAATTGTCATATCACAGGTGTACCTAATGACACTAACCAGTGAGAGTGACAGTAAGCAAATATGCACTATACCTGAATCCTGAAATCAAAGCAGCCAAATGGAATTCATTATTTACAGCTGTGCTTTTCCTACAGTGACATGTCAAAAATGTCTAATAATATATTAGATGTTACCTAATATCTTAAATGATGGACTTTGGTTGACGTGAGCCGTCCATGTTTTTTTTTTTTTCTTCTGTATTCTCAAGCGCAAAGGATATATCGGACTTACAAGTTCCCCAATTTAATTACACAATCAATGAACACTATATCAATTAAATTAGGGTTTTACCCAAATGACAGACTTTGGCTGATGTGAGACATCCATGTTTGTGCAGTTTCTGTGTTATTAAGCGTTAATTTGTATATATAAAGTTTCCCAGACCTAATTGTGACTTGGATTTGGATGTGAACACTATTTACAAATTGGAAACTGCGATAAGTCTGATCTCTCATCATCATCATACTGTTTTGTTCTGAGGTCAGCGTCCTGTTTAAGAGTCAGTAAAGAGAGTTTTTTTGTTTATGTTGTAGCCAAATCATCCAGTTTTTATTCATGTTCAAAATGTCTTTCTAACCCTCCCTTTCTTAATGTTAATGTTACAAATATATCCACATACTTAAATACACATTTGCATCAATATTTCATGATCTGTCATTAAATGTTCTCTCCCTCTGTTCCTGCTGTTGTAGGCAGTTTCTGTGGAGCTTCAGACTTCCTGGCGAAGCCCAGAAGATTGATCGTATGATGGAGGCGTTTGCCTCCAGGTACTGCCAATGCAATCCCGGCGTCTTCCAGTCCACAGGTACCACACACACAAACACACACACACACACACACACACACACACACACACACACAGTGCAGCAGACATATGAGTCAGACTCATCTAGACAGTCCAGGACAGATAATATGGGCCAGCCAGACCACCTCAGCCTCAGATCAATGTTTCTGACTGTCTGTCTTCCCCCAGCAGACATCTGGACCTGTTGGGGCCGTATAAATCTTTCACATGTGCCCACAACCCTGGAGATTTTTCTTAAAACACCGGAGAATATGAACACTTTCTGACTACACGGATATCTGCGTTTACTTCTCTAATCGCAGTGTGATCACTATTTGTGACTCCAGCGGTGATAATTAAATCGATCACCGGTCAGTAGCGGTCATTAGTGCAATCTCGGCCCGTCGCACATCGTCTGCTGCTCCTGTGTTAACCGAGCGAGGGTTGAGGAGGACGCGGGTGACAGCTCAGGTCATGAATATTGATGTGGTGCAGTGGCGACACACCCAGACTTAGTTATTGGTCATCTCTCAGGACCGGAGCGCTCAGGGTCGTAAATTACAGTGCAGGGGATGTTGACTGGGGCAGTTAGTGTGTGGATGGATGAGGTTAGCAGGAGTTATGATGTGGAGGCAGTGGATCGTGGATTTGTGTGTGTGTGTGTGTGTGTGTGTGTGTTCATGACTGCAGCCTTCCAAAGGCCTTGGAGGGCGCAACGAGTCGTTTGTCCCAGAATATGGGGCTCTTTGTTGATTAAATTCTCCTTTTTATTAGACAGAGAGCCAAATGTTTGCTGTCTAATTAATCACAAATCATTTGTGCTGTCAACTCAATGTCATTATAATAAATTAGGGAAATACCTTCACTTTTAATTATTATTATTATTATTATTATTATTAATAATTATTTAAAGAACTCACATTTTGGTTTGACATTTGAATTTGAGGAAGAACATGTTTGAAAGTTAAATGTGAATCATCTCGATATAGTCTTTATATTATAATATCAATACTTAGGGACAAAATATCAATCGTTTTAATAATTTCCACGAGTGCTGTCAATTGATTAAAATATTTAATCAAGATTAATCGCATGATTGTCCATAGTTAATCGTGATTAACCACAAATTAATCGCACATTTTTTATCTATTCAAAATGTACCTTAAAGGGAGATTTGTCAAGTATTTAATACTCTTATCAACATGGGAGTGGGCAAATATGCTGCTTTATGCAAATGTACAGCATGTATATATTTATTATTAGAAATCACCATGCCAGTTTTTCCTCGCCAAAATTTTGCACAAGTTTGGAGCGTTATTTAACCTTCTTTGCGACGAGCTAGTATGACATGGTTGGTATCAATAGATTCATTAGGTTTTCTAGTTACATATGATGTAACTATCTTCAGCTTTAAAACCGCTACAAAACCTCCGAAAGATCAATTGCGTTAATGTGTTAAAGAAATTAGTGGTGTTAAAACAAATTTGCGTTATTATTGCGTTAACTAATTTCCACACAAGAAAATGTGTCCTCACGCTCACAGAGACGTGGACTTGTGCTGTATTTTATGTTTTCCCAGTGACACACTCTGTATAATTACCTCCACAGACACCTGCTACGTCCTATCATTTGCCATCATTATGCTGAACACAAGCCTGCACAACCCCAACGTCAGAGACAAGCCCCCCGTGGAGCGCTTCATCTCCATGAACAGAGGGATCAATGAGGGGGGAGACCTCCCAGAGGACCTACTCAGGGTGAGAGCTTTGACTTGATTAGTTTGTTAGGTATGACAAATGTATCCAATGTAGTGTGCATGGAAAAAAGAAACCTATAAGAAGATCTCCGCCGTGCAAAGCAGCGAGTCACGCCTCGCTAATTGCGATGTTGCAGCTCAGCAGAATTAGATCTTTTCCCCAGATACTGATGCTAATGATCTCTCGTGATCTCTCAAAGAAAAACACATAAAAGAAAGTTCATCTACCCACATAGTGTAGGCTGACGTCTTTACCAAAGTGCCCTTGGCTTCTGTTAAGTCGAAAAAGCCACTTTGTCAAAGCTCCCAGACTCATTGAGGTATGAATCATTGTCTCTCGCTTTCCGGCACCTAAATAGAATCTGTCAATGTCTTGTTTAACGCACCGTTAATCTGAAGGCTGGGTTGGATGTTCGCAGAAGTCTAGAAGTGTTAATGTGAACTGTTTCATAATGTTCATCTCTTTTTTGTTTTCTTCCTCCGTCCAGAATCTATACGACAGCATCAAGAGCGAACCCTTTAAGATCCCAGAGGATGATGGGAATGACCTGACGCACACTTTCTTCAACCCAGACAGAGAGGGCTGGCTGCTTAAATTAGGTTAGTGTGTGTGTGTGTGTTTCTGCACATTCCCCCTGCTGAGGGAATGCAAGACATCCTGGATGACTTTATTTGGTTGCTCTACCTCTCATCGGCCCAATCCCAATGTCCACACTCACAGACTCACAGGCTTTGAGGCACGTTCCCGCAAAGTCCTCGAGTGTTTTGGACTGTCCCACTGTCAAATCGTCAAGTCCTTGAGGGCTCTCTCGCAGACATTTTGAGCCTTTTATGAACACTTTCCATAAGTCCTCATTTCTGCAGATTTTGCCTGAAGAAATTACCCACAATTCATAGCGTTGTGACGTTAAACACAGGGTTACCACGGTTACCAGGGGAAGCCCGGAAGCGTATAAAAAAGGTAAACAAATAGGACGGCACACGGGTGTTCAGCCAGGTATATTTAAATTTACACAGAAACATTAACATTAAGGATTTAAAATGGTTCATTAGAAACACATGAAATCAGAGTTATGCAAGCATTAGACTATATTACACACCTGGTTTATTCATCAAGCCCGAAAACCATGTATATATATGGTCTGAAGTATGCATAAGGTGTGCACATTCTCGCTGCACAATCAGTTCTTTTTATAGTACGTGTGAAAACGGTGCAGGCATGTTTTTTATTGTGCGTTTGCATCGTCGTCATGTTAATGAGGTTTGGGAATTCACACGCTGTAATTATTTGTTCTGTATGAGTTTGTGTGCCAGGGATTGGATGTGGTTGAATCTTTCCTAATGAGGTAATAGTTTTTGGTCTTATTTCTACTATTTGACATTTGTTCCTTTTTGTTTACACATGTGTTTGATGGACCTCGCTCTGCAGTCACAACACATTAAAGACATTAATTGAAGTCCTTTTTTCAACACTTTTAAGTGTTGTTAGAGGTTGATTTATTATTGAACATAAAATGTTTAATAGTCTGGATACTGTTTGTCAAAGGTTAAAGGGGCGAACGCACTGCAGGTGATCAGTTTTATTGCTATGTTCACACACACACACACACACACACACACACACACACACACACACCTGGCTCTGACCTGCACATTCCTCTCCCTCTGTGTAACGTCTCTTTAGTCCCATCAAACTAGTGAGTATGAATGCAAATAGCCCCATTGTGGCTCACAGACCTAACATGATTACATTCTAGTACGGTTCCGCCCTGGAGCCATTTCCCGCACCAGTTCTCGCTATAATATTTCTAATTTAACTCTCTAAAAATAAACCCTGGAGGATGTGAAGGAATAAATGTTATTTTTTTTAGCACATCTCTCTTTGCTGAGCGGAAATTTGGCCGCGCTAATTCAATAGCCAGAGTCTATTGAAATGTGAGGAAACCCGGAGCTTTTGTAATTATGTTTGGCCCATATATATAGGCTCATGTGAGGCGCCACGAAAACAGGAAGGAAATGCTGCAGTGAAAAGTGTTGTTGTGACCGTAAGGGATGGTTAGCATTGAGAGGAACTAATCAGGAATGTTAGGTCAAAGCACACAACACACAGGAAATGATCAGAAAGTGCTCATGCGCTTCATGTTTTGATTCATGCTTTGTGTTTGTGTGTGTAAGTTCAGGGGCCGGTTGCATAAAAATAGACCTTTGTCTTAAATATAACTTTAAGTCAGACTTTCTATAGACACTTAAATTTACCTGTTGCATAAAGCTAAAGACTGATTTAGATAGCCTGTTGCACAATGCATTATGGGTGAAATAAGACTCTTCACAGTATGGGAGAAACAAAAAAGGTAAAAAGCTAAATCCAACGGTCTTTAAAAAGATGTTCAGAAACAATTCAAGAATATGGTACTAGATAGAATCCTAAAAAAGTAATGGATAAATAGTTGAAATAGTTAGCTAAAAGTTAGCTCTAAAAGTTGGTTAAAAATAATGGGTAGGCAGTTGAAATAGTTTGCTAAAAGTAATTGACAAACAATTTAAATAGTTTGCTAAAAGTTAGCTAAAAGTAATGGGTAAACAGCTGAATTAGTTAGCTAAAAGTAAAGGGTTAAACAGTTGAAATAGGTAGCTAGAAGTTAGTTTAAAGTAATGGGTAAACAGTTGGAATAGCTAACCGACCTTCTAACAGACTGTTGCCATAGCAACAAAGCTCTCCCTTCAGGCTTAGCCAGGGGGAGAAGTGGCTAACTTTCCAGTCAGTCTTAATATTTATGCAACATAGAGACAATCTAAGACCAGTACTAAGGCCAAGACTAGTCTTAAGCTAAGTTAATGCAACTGGCTCCGGGTTGCCTGCATGCTGCACACATCATACATGTGTCTCCCACCAGGAGAGCTTCCTCAGTGTCAGCAAGTGGTGTTTTCCTCCCAACACTGCAGTCACTGCCAGAGGCTGAATTCTGCTTCAAACTAACGTGTTGGAAGTTTGCGTTTGCTCTCTCTCTTTGCTTTTTTTTTTTTTAATCTAGTTTGCACAATTTAACACGTGAGGTGGTGAACTAGCTCTGGGGTTTAGTGTGCGTGTGTTTGTGTGTTTTGTGCTTGCATATCTACATGTCTGTTCCTTCAGGGGTGCTTTAGGTGTCATGTCAGGTTCATATCAAGTGCTGTTTGCTCCCCTCTCCTGAGAGCCAATGAGGGTTTTTATCCTGCTGCCTTTTTAAAAAATGAATAAGCAAAGTCAGCAATAATTTATCAGTTGCGTGAGTCATCATTTAACAAAGCTGGAAGTTAGGAGAGATAGCGGTCGTTGACTGTAATCGCACACTTTTCAGTAGTCTTTAAACTGGCTTGCCTGCATAATTTCAGAAAGTCAAAGTGAACTCATCCAACCACAGCAGCATTAACCTTAAACAAGTAGAGAGGAAACATACTAAAAAAAAGCCTGAAAACAAAAGACGCATACAATAACATACAGTACATAGTCAATCTAAAACCTTCCTTTATGTGTAGGGTTAGACAACTTGTAAAAAACGGACTTTTCAAAGGCATGTACTGCTTATTAAGCAAATTAAGTATTAATGTGTGTCTAATTGCCACATGACATGATCATGTGGTTGATGACAAGCAGTCTTTCTTACACAGGAAATTGAATTACAGCAGTGAACTAATGAATAAACATGTACAATCAGTAATTTAAAATGCATTGTTTGGTATTTTTGTATGATTTATAGCAGGTCTGGAGGTCAGAAGCAAATATGCAACTTTATAATATCTATACAATTTTACACAATTGCGCACAAGAATAAGAAAGCGGAGTGGATGTGGGTCGGCTTCATTAATGAGTGTCACATCCCGGCTCGTTTCCCTGATATGGGAGACAGCCAGTCTGTCACTGCGGCCCGGACCTTTGTGTGACTTCCTGTCTCCTCTTCCTCTTCCTGTCAGGGGGCCGAGTGAAAACCTGGAAGAGGAGGTGGTTCATCCTGACTGACAACTGCCTCTACTACTTTGAATACACAACAGTGAGTGTCACACTGAGATGATGTTTTGATCAGTAAAGTGCCTCTTTGCAAGTATACTGTATGTGCTGGTTTCTGTGTGTGTGGGTGCCAAAACAAATTCTGGTATTGTAACCAATAGGGGGGGAAATTAGGGAGTAGATCAACGTAGGGAAATTTGGGAAATTCAACGTGCCAGTATCCTGTAATTTCCACTTGTGGTTGCTGTTTAGCAAATGCTTTAATGGTCATCAGTTGTCTTCAGTTATGCCCTAGCAGCATATTGGCACTTGTGGAAGGTTACCTCAGACGGGCTTGGGTCGGCCCCATGTGGCAACGAAGAGTCATCTGTATTTTTTTCCTTTATGACTGCTAGTGTCCACATGTGTTTGTCTATTCGTGTCGCTTTCTGTAGGAATAAGTTCATATGTGCGTCGTTAAAGGTTTTTTATCATTGCCTCTGTTTCCCCGCTAGCTAGTATATCAGCACTGTCCTCTCTCTAACCTTCTATTATCCTTCAGGACACTATCATTATGTCCCGTCCTCTGGTCTGACTCCTCCACACACACACATTATCTGCTCCGTTTAAGAGCAGCGAGGACGAGAGGAGGAGGAGGGGGACAGATGATTTTATCCTCCTTTCCTTACCTCACTCCTCTACTGTCCTCTTTCCTTTGTCTGTTTCTTCCCTTCTCGTCTTTATTTTTCTTAAATGCACCGCTTTCTGCGCCTGGCCTCTTTGCTTCTTTTCTGATCTATATCATTTCTTGTTGTTTCTTAGTTCATGAATTGCGCTCTCTCTCTTTGTATTTACTTGCTTTTTTTTTCTCCCTCCTCTCATGTTTCTCCTTCAGGACAAGGAGCCTCGTGGGATCATCCCACTGGAAAACCTCAGCATCAGGGATGTGGAGGAGCCCAGGAAACCTGTGAGTGTTGCCTCATTAGAGACCTCGCCCTTAGATCACACATCAAATATCTATTCCCCCTCTGTTACCGTGTTTATTAGATGTTTAAATCGTTAAGTACATGTCGTGGTCAAATCTCACATCGTTGACACATCGCTCTTTGTCCATTCTCCAGAACTGTTTTGAGCTCTATAACCCCAATCACAAGGGCCAGGTGATCAAAGCCTGCAAGACGGAGGCAGATGGGCGCGTTGTCGAGGGCAACCACGTGGTGTACAGGATATCAGCGCCCACGCCGGAAGAGAAAGAGGAGTGGATCAAATCCATCAAGTAAGACTCCTCACACGTACACTTAAAAAAGCAAAAGTTTGACATTTTGGGAGACATTTTTTTGCTGGGGTGGGTACCCATTCACATATCTTGAGGTCAGAGGTCAAGGGACCCCTTTGAAAATGGCCATGACAGTTTTTCCTCTCGCCAAAATGTAGCGGAAGTTTGGAGCGTTATTTAACCTCCTTCGCGAAGAGCTAGTATGACATGGTTGGTACCAATGGATTCCTTAGGTTTTCTAGTTTCATATGATGCCAGTATCTTCACTCTAGCTTTAAAACCCACTACAACCTAAAAATTGTGTTAATGCGATAAAGAAATTAGTGGCGTTAAGGCCATATTATCGCGTTAACTTTGACAGCTCTAGTTTAAAGTCAATATTCTTGTGGTGGTTGGTTGACTTCATGAGCTGATTACAGTAAACAAGCGACCACTCAATAATAGTTATCATACAAAAATATTAGCTACAGACATAAACCTCTTCAAACCTCTTCTCTGGTGATGTAGACGACACCCAGGAAATAAACTGACATGGGTTTTAAAAACATCTTCGTCTATACTGAGTATGTCATTACAATATTTGTCTTAATTAGTAAAGTAGACAGCAAAAGTGTGGTTGCTTTCCGTCAGATCCCATACTCACTGTAGCTCTCGGTAATAATAACCTTGCTGCCTGTCAGTGACCTAAATGTTGCTCTGTAATCGCCTGCATGGAAGATGGTGCAATGTCAAAGAGAGTTGGCTCAGCAGAACAGAACACTTGTATATATACTGTAATATAGTGCAATCCCTCCCCTCCCCCCCTCTCTCCATACTCTCAGAGAGTATTCACTGGGGACGTGATGGGGGATTAGTCACTGCTTATAGCAGCCCAGGGGTGAGCCAGCAAACCCAGTACACCTTTCCAGGAGAGGAAACTGGGTTGACGTACTTGCAGCCACGGAGGCTAACGAGCCGCAGCTTGTGCTTCACCAGAGGGGTCCAAGAGGACTCGGGGTCTGGGGAGATTAAAGGCGTTTTATGGAAATGATTGTTTTCCCCCTCTTCTAAAGTCGAGATGATCACAGAGGAAACGCTGCTTATCTTGAGTAACAAACACACAGACCCAGATGATGCTGCACCAAGTGGGTCAATGCAGAAAGTGGGCTCATACATTCATGCAATGTGTTGGTAGTAGAGAAAGTATGTATTTTTATATTTCCCATTACATTAGATATGTTTTTTTACACATTTTTGAGGACATACATGGAGGAAATGTTATTACGTATTAGTCACGGCAGCCTTGCTTGGATTTGATCACTTTACAGTGGAGTTTTTGTTTCATGAAATTGGGTTGTGCAAAGTGACAATGAGCAGTGTGAAAGAGCGGGATAGTCATCGCATACAGGCGTTCAGCGCGTGGCGTTGTAAAGGGAATCGGAGATACCCGCAGTGGGGGGTTGAGCCTCTTCTTGCTTTGTGCTGGTGCTAACAGGATTTAGCAGCCGTGAAACTGGGCTCCTCAGTAGAGCCCAAATGGCTTCCTGAGTCACTCGCTCGCATTGTGCGCTGCCTTTCCATCGCTCTAAAAAAAAAAAAAAAAAAAACGGGCGAAAAAGAGCGGGAGAACGCAGAAGAGTTGAGCACCGCCACCTTCAGACCTATAAACCTGCAGAATGGCGGGAGGGAGAGTGTGTTTTACTACTAGTTCTGGAGGAGGTTCCAGCAAACCTGAGTACCAAGAAAAACTTGGGAGGGGGGGGGGTTCCTCTTCAGAAACCATGGAAACCAAACTAGGTCACTGCACAAACTTTTTTCTTTTTTTTTTTATCTAGTTAAGGCAGGGGTTTGTATAAATGTGCCGACATTTCCATATCAAAGATGCTCGAGACCCTCCTCTCATGTGGCCTTATTATTTATTTCATCGCTGTCCTTTGATTGGCTTCTTCTCCAGGGCCAGCATTAGCAGAGACCCCTTCTACGACATGCTGGCCACCAGGAAGAGACGCATCGCCAACAAGAAGTGAAGAGGGACAATCAACTCAACCTCCAGCTCCTCCATCTTTCTCTCCTTCGGTTCATGAACACATAAACACTGCAAAGCTGGTTCACCACAGAAATGAACCCTGAATACGAACCTCAGTTTCTCTCCTGGACTGTCTACAAGTCATAGTGCACTTGCTGGAGACACACTATTGAGGGGACAGCAGAGCTCCAGGATACTCCGATATGTGGACTCTTGCATGGAGCAGCACATAAACAACCAAGCAGCGAGTTTGTTTCTCCTCCATCTCATACACACCCCCTACCTCCCCTTCTCATGGTCATAACATGTTTCCAAGTGTCCCTAAAGCACAACTGCCATGTTTCAGGTGCACATGCATGCATGTGGGTTATTATAGACCAATATGTTTGTGATTGTGTGTGTGTGTGTGATTGTGTGTGTGTGTATGCAGCAGTGTGCATGCGAACAGTGCACACAGTATCTACATTACGGGCGCATAAGTGATGCAAGCGCTCTCCACTGTGCTTTATGAAGAAGTCGTAATTCAAAATCAGAGTTCAGATGTATGGTCGGCTATGAATAGAAGAGGAGACAGGTGGACACATTTGGGAGGTGGTGAGTAGATCATCGCAGCATAACCTCACCTGGACCACGTTGTCGTCTCACTCTGGTGCTGAATTCTTCTCTCCAGGTGCCATGGCTGAAGCACTGCTCAGAGTGACCTCAGAAAACAGCGCTGGCTTAACATTTAGGTTCCCAACAAAGCGTCACAGTCTTGAGTCAGCTGGGCTGATTTCATTTATTTGTGCGGAGCAGAGAATTTTTGAAATGTGCATACTCTTTTATTTTAGTTGAGGAGAAAAGGAGCTTTTGCCGAGACCTGAGATGAAACTTGCTTTTTGGACTTACAGTTGTAATCCTTAAGATTTCACTCCTGATTGATTTGACGACACATCCGTGATTAATGATGGCAACAGCAAGTGTGGTTTAATATACAGCAAACATTTTGTCAGGGATGCAACAGAAGAGCAAGTAATGTATCTGTTTAGTTGATTAGTTATACGCACATCACGTAGGTGCGAGGCTATCAGAACAGCGTCAGTAAAGAAAAAGGTAACACCTGCACACTACTCCATACCACAATATTTTTATTGACTACGTGTCGATCCTGCTTGGATCTTCGTCAGGTCAAAGTGTTTCACCAAAGTGTTTGACGTGACGAAGATCCAAGCAGGATCGAAATGTAGTCAGTAAAAAAAAGATCCGAGGAGGGTGAACACTAAACAATGAGGCTGATATCCATGAGATAAAATTAAAAACAGTAATGCTGCATTGTTTCCTGTGAACCCTCTCATCGTGCAGGAGAATCCAGCAAAGGAATGGCGGACTCCGCCACTACCAATTAAAATTAATATTTAAATAGGTATTTCCAGAATGTAAATACATAAATTGGCTGTTGCAGATTAAATAGTGACCAGAAATAGAGTCAAAAACAAGGTTTGATTTAATGAGAATCTTAAGGATTTTAACTTTAAAAAGTCCACTGGGTAGGTTTTATTTACGGCTGAGCAATGGCCCAATAGGGTACCAGTCCGATTAAGCTTTTTTTTTTTCTTGTCTATGGCCTATGTCAGTGAAGGTCGATGTGTTGTTGTGATCCTGTTTGCATTTGGTTTGTAATCCTAGAGAATCTTTGCTTGCTTTTGTGTTCCTCTTTAAAAAAAAAAAAAAAGTATATAATTAATAACCAACTATCATTTTTGTATTTATTTTCATTTGTGAAATGGTTTAATACTACCTGTAAATGTTAAACAACGTATGCTTAAGTTATGTATGTGTATATATAATGTATAGGTTTTTCTGGTCTCTTTGTTGTAGTATGCACACTCTGTGTTTGAGCCTACGGGCAGAAGTTTGCATCAGCTCAAGTTTGGGGTCTTCTTTACAAAAGCCTTAAACATAATCATAAGAAAACATGATGGGGATGATGATGATGAGGAGGATGATATTGGTCAATAACTGTGATGATGCTCTTTAAAAAGCCATGACTGACGAGTGAGAAAGATGGTTGTGTTTATGATGATGATAAAGATTATAGAGAAATGTTTGATGTTAATGGTGATGATTATAGTGAAGTAATATCAGTGATGATGATGATGATACTATCATTGATGATGATGTCAAAAACTATAAACACCAGTAGTTTTCTATGTGATTGTAAAATAAAAATGCAAGCCTTGTGGTCAGGGCAGAATATTATCTTCTACCGCCCTGCGTGGGCTTATAGTTACATTAACTTTTATATTCTCTGTAAAAGCTATCGGTCACGTTGTACATTACGTGTATCTATATAAAGTATACATAAAGCTTATACAGCAGATGTATGGTGTATATATTATTCATGCTTGTCTTGACCTACTTGTTTGCATAAGTAATGAGCTATCATTAATGAATTACACAGATAGCAGAGCTCTCTGAATGTATAACACGTCGACCTCCATGATGCAGAGCGATGGTGTTTGATTCAACCTGGTAGAATACATGTGATAGGAAAGGTGAAGGAAAACATGTTGAGTCCCTGAGAGAAATCTGAGTGGGAGAGAAGATATGGAGAATAACTGGGGAGAGAGCTCCATCTACTGGTTTCTTTCTTTTCTTTTCTTTTCTTTACAAGTCTTAATCATGATAATAATATAACAAGACATGTAAATATATGAATACAAGCTCACCATTTTAATGATTATGAAGGATTAGAGTAAAGGCAGCCTTTTAGAATTACAGTTTTTCTTAATTACTTAAGCACTTAATTTGTCCTGCGTCCCTCACTCAAAAATAAATAATAATATTAAAAGTACACTGTCCACTTTATTAGGACCAATCCAATACAGCAGCTCTGCCAAAAAATCTACTTTTAGAGGTGTTAAAGGTAGGTAGGTGGTGTGGTTGCAAATTGCAACCAACTGAGTTCCCCTCCGCTCGCTCCTCCCTTTCTAAGCTTTCCTCATTCTAAGCTAACGAAAACACTCTTAGCTCCAGGTGATTATACACTAAAGAAATGATAGTTATGAATATTATATTCTATGTTTTAGTGTTGAGGTGTTTCTAATATGAAGCCCCCCTCATGTATGTAAAGGACGAAAAAATAGAAACACCTCTGAATATAATACAGTCCAGTGCAGCACTGCCAAAATATCAACAAAAACTGAACATTATCACTGAACTTTTAGCAGATGTTGTGGCAGGACTGTTGTATTGGGTTGCATTAGATTGTACAGGTGAGCCTCAAAAAGTGACCACTGAGTGTATTTATCTGAAAATTGGTGTGTTTCTGACACCAAAATAACAAATCCCTCTAAAGCCTCTGAACACCCACACAGGTGTTTTCAGTTAATCTGGCTGATTAGACCTCTGCTCAGGACTTTGTGGGCGTCTATTGATTGAAATCTTCCTGAATGTAGCTTTGTTGCACCTGTTAGGGCGGAACAAATCACACCTTTAATGTTCTTATTGGTAGATGAAGATTTGTGACCTTATAGATTCCCATCAAAGCTCCGACCACCTTCAACCTGAGCAGAGGTCCAATCAGCCAGAAGAACTGAAAACACCTGTGTGGGTGTTCAGATGCTTTATCTGCTTTTGCAAATGAACCCTTTCTCTCTAAAGCCAACTGACTGGATCCATCAAAAGTTAAAGGTCAAAACAGATTTCTCCCTGTCAGGGTACACCTTGTACCTTTATTCACAGCAGTAACATTTGTGTAAAACAAATACAGTAAAGACAAATGTCAACTAACTCAGTAGAAATGTTCCGGTCTGGCTATACAGCATTTCCTCTACCTCACATCTGATAATCACTCCTGCACATCACAATCACATCTTCCCACTGTATGTGTTCCTGCGCCACATTCAGACCACAATTTTCATCTCTGAGGGGAAAATGTGTTCGAGAAGTGATGCTGTAAATTTATGAACATGAAACCTTTTATTAAATTACTGAAATTTACATTTATATTTGAAGGGTTGTGACAGAGGATTTATACGATGAGGATTTGATAGACACGTCTGATATTATTAGTGTATTATAAAATAAGCAGTGTAATCCGTTTTGACCACCACCACCAACATCACTGGATCAACTGAAGATATAAAAGTACTTTTGAATATTTGGAGTCTGTGTGACAATATAAACTGTGTGAAAAATGTTAAGATAATCCTGATTTTTATTTTATGTCACTCCAAAGAAGACAAACAACACTGCCTCCCAGTGGATAAATGTAGAATATCTGTTCGAAGACATTTGTTTTACAGATGAATTCTCCCACACTGTACCAAACATTTTTTTTTATGTTATAGCACAGTGTCGCTACATCAAAACAGCACTTAATATGCAGCTTTACACCAACTCTCATCATATAATGTCCAACAGCTGCACATATTATATAAAAATCTATATAAAACAAATCTGTATGATCTTCAAAACAGCTATGAGGCACCGGAGGGTCAAACGCACAGATAAAATACATGACAATTTTTTTCCCCTTTCAAATGATAAATAAACTTTTTGAGACCTTTGCAGAAAGAATAACACCATAACCATGTATTGTTTTTTCCTAAAACCTGCAGACTTTGCCTCCACCTAGCTGCTACGACAACAAATTCCCAATAAGCATCTCCGACCTTATAAAAAGCCACAAGAGGCTCAGATGGAAATATATCCAAAGTCCTTACATCACAGTCAAAGCTGCACATGTGTTTCTTCCTGAAAAACATCAAACTCACAGTTAAATATTTAAGTTGTATCTAGGCCTTGTTGTGACCCCAGTGACCTTCAGGTGGCCTCTGCTGTGGTGACCGACCCCCTCAGCAGGGTGAAGAGGAGACCTGATCATAGTCGGGGCACTTGAGGAGAGCAGGGTAGCTGGCGCTCATCTGCAACGAAGCTTCACTCGAGATGTCAGAGGGGCTTCGCCCACGCGACCAGGCCTCTGGGTGGAGGAACTGGCCCGAGTGGTCGGAGCAGTTGCTGATGCGAGGGCGGTAGAAACTGGGGTGACGAGGCTGGTAGATCTCCTCCGCTGAGTAGCGCTTCATGAACAGGTAGACGGACATGACGCCTGCACTCTGCAGTGGACACATTAGATTGAAATAAAGTCAACGGATTAAAAAATATGAAAAGGACAATGAGCTCAGAAATGTGAGCATGTAAACAAGTCTCCACAGCACAAAACTGTTATTAAAACTTAACTGTTTTTTATAATTGTATATAATTTATACCTCATACCACATTAATAATGAGTAATGATATTAACACTGTTTAAGTTAATGTGGTGCATGTTGCAGTTCCTATCTGTGACCACTGTGAGGCAGTGAACCCTCGTGATTCTTAATAGTTAATATTCTTTCGCTCCTGTCATGTCCCGCTCTCCTCTAACGTTATGATTTCCTTGTTTCCAGTTTTCAGTTATTATTTCCTGTTTTATTTTGGTGTATACTCACCTTTGTCTCTTGCTTCAGATATGTCACTTCCTGTCTTTGTGTGTTTTCCCGCCTGTGTGATTGTCTGCCCCGCCCTGATTGATTTCACCTGTCCCTCGTTAGATCCTGCTGGCACCTGTCCCTGGTTATCACCCTCCTCTCATCAGTCTGTGCGAGTTCATTGTGTTTTTTGGACCAATCTTCAGTTACCTAGAGGGTTTTTTGGAAACCTTTGCCTGTTTTTGGACTGCTTTCCCGTGTATCGAACCCTGCCTACAGGTAAGGACTTTTCAATCTACTACTCAGTGTGCTTGCTATTGAGTCCTTTGTCTGTTTGTACCTGTTTGTCCACTAAGTGTGAAGACAGACACAAAACTATATTAAAGGTGCTAAATGTGAGATTGGGTGCATTTCTATTGCCTCCCCACGGCTCTCAACATGACGCCAGCTTGTAGCTAACGGTAAACAACGGCAACTGTGCTGACAGAGCTAACAGTGTTAACTTGGTGGGGGACCGGAGGGTGGGTCCTACGCTTCTGCGACAGCGCCGTCAGCTGTAACCGCTAAATGAGAGCAGCACAGAGCGGCGACCGTGAGCTAGCCAGTGGGGCTACATGCACACATGCACAGCAGACATTTTGTTGCCGGTTCAAGTCAAGTAAATTTAAATCTAAGTAAGTAATTTAATTTAAGTTTCTGCTACAGTAAAGTTCAGGACATGAATAGATTTTTTAGATGCAGATAAAAATGATGAAAGCAGCTCGTGCAGTGCGTTGAATTTGTTTATTGTTGTTCTGACTAAAGATTGTTATTCTTTTGTAATTTTTAAGGTGTATTCGTGTGTGTACTAACTTAAGGTTCTACTGTTTATTTTCATGCTACATGTTTTGTGTCTGTCTTTTAACATCTTTGGACAAATAAGTGCCATGATCACAGCAGTGCCAAACAGCTGTTTGTGTTGAGTCGCTCACCTCAGTGAGCAGGAAGGAGATGGCAGCGAAGGCAAAGGACCAGCCGTACTTGTAGGTAAAATAGGTTTCACTGCTCTTAGTCCTGTTCAGCATTTCATCATTTATACTGGAGATGTACAGCACCAGGCCCACCACCAGAGCCAGACCTGAGAGACAGAGAAATTCATGGTTGGTTAAAAAAACAAAACAAGAAGGAGAGCGAGGACAGATATATGATGAGAGATAAGAGAGGAGAGAAGATCAGTGTACCTGAGAGGATGAAGAAGATCCCGGAGACAAACGCCAGGATGGTGCGGTGAGGCCGGACGTGGCCGATGTTGTTGAGGACGAAGCCGATGAACATGAAGAAGAGGCTGACCAGGGGGAACGGGGTGGCTGAGCGGATCATTTCTGAGGAGAGGAGGAGGAGGAAAGCTGCTGTTTAACCCCAAAACAGAACAGTTCAGTGGGAAAACTGAGCAGAAAGATGCTTGTAGACAGAGTATCTCATTTAATCTCAAAATGAATTTAAGGGGGGAACAATCAATCTTGAAATGAAGATCAAATGTAGACACTTAATCATCGTCTGCTTTTTTGTCAGAGTTTTACAGTATCAGAGCTTATTACACTGACTCACTAGAGTGGAATTATCCTTCGGTGAACCTTTGACACGGAGCCACACTGAAGGACTTGTGAGGGGAATTGTCTGTGAAAAGGTAATAAGTATTCTGGAGAGGAGCAGGGCAACAACATGAGTGCTCAGATGACTCATCTGTGTGGCGACATTCAGGTGATTTCTAAGCAGGATCTTATTGGAAAACAACACGTTTTTATCATGAAAATACCCCTCGGCTATTAATGTGAACAACCTCAAGGGGACACCTTGAGTTATTCAGCCTGAAGCTACTCACTGAGCACGTTTATTGTGGACTCTGACGTCAGCTGGACATTCATGGGCATGATGTAGGCGACGGTGAAGCAGCGACCAGACTCGTCACCTGAAGAGAAAAAAGAGTAGACAAAAACCTTGAGAGAGATGAGGCGACATGAAATATTGAGGAGAGTTGTCCAACATCCCTTTTTAAATGCACAGCTCATAGACAAAACAGGCAGACAAGGAGTCCAAAAAGGCAGGCGAAGGGTCATTACAGGGTAGACAGAGACAAGAAGACAAAAAACTCTACAGCTGAAGTGGCACAATAGATGATCTGGCAGGTAACAATGGCTAAAGGGCAGGTATATATATATATATATATATATATATATATACTGTGGAGCTGACGAGGGAACAGGTTGGTGAGGAGGTCAGGTGGCTTAGCTTAGTTTAAACAGCTAGCCTGGCTTTGATTGAAGCATTGGTGATTTTAGAGTTTTTTTAGGGGTGCTCAAGCATTTATTTTGTCCTTTATATCATGATTTACTACAAATATTATTTTAAAAAGTTAATGTTGCTGGTTTAGGTTTATAGAGACTGGAGCCTTAATTGAATATCTTTCTAATAATGTTTTTGCTGAATTTCTTTCTAAAGCACGGGATAGGAGGAGAAAAGTAACATACGATAGATAAATTCTTTAGACTCTTGTGCCTTTTTGTCATGGTTGGATTTGTGTTCGTGTCTTGTGCTTACAGTGAGCTGTGTTTGTATATCTGTGACTGTTTATTTGTTGCATTATTTTTCGGAGGTTCACGTTTTCGATTATGTCTGGATAATGTTTAATTTTATGCGTGGATGATGCTGGTGTATTGTGCTGTTAGATGATGGTGGTCTAACATGCCAGAATGTTTGATTTGTTGTTAGTTGATGTGTCTGAATAATCCCATGAGGGATGGGTTATGTAAATGACTGGACACGAAAATAAATAATTCATTCATTCCCTCCCTTTCAAACCTTGAGGCCCAATATTTCTTAAAACTTTTCTTTTTTTTCCCACATAAGTGTGAGTTACATCACATCCTGCAAAGACAGCTACACAGTCATTATTATCACTTCAGCTTCGTCACATACTGACACCAGCTGGAGATATCTGCAGCACGACGAGATGACATCTGTCTCTGAAGACTTGTAGGTGCAAGTGTGTGTGTGTGTGTGTGTGTGTGTGTGTGTGTGTGTGTGTGTGTGTGTGTGTGTGCGATAATGTTGCAGGACTAATTTCACACTGAATGCACTTTGTGTTATAGTAGCGAAATACAAACACACTTTGTATCTCTCTCACACACACACTGATGAAGTAATCGTGAATGTCATTCTGTGTGAATGTTAAAGCTGGCTGATCCAGTGACGATATGTCAGTGTGACAGGATCATCTCGCTGCCACATTTAGACGCTGCACAGTGCAGACGAATCCTTGAATAAAGATCATTCCACTCTGAAACGCCAATCTGTGCCACAATCCCGACTGACTCGTTACTCACCGACCAGGAAGCAGACCCTCCAGAGGCCCGAGTGCAGCGAGGTCTTGATGTCGATGCTCTGGTTCAGAGGCATAATGACGCCCTCCTCCATGTACAACCAGTAGTCGGTGCTGACCGCCACTCCCAGCAGCCCCAGGCCGCTGATTGCAAAGACGCTGCTCAGCAGTGTCAGGGCCTTCCTGCTGCACGCGCTCATGGTGACAGCGGGGGGAAGCTTCCAGCAGGAGTGGTTAAAATGAAGAAAAAGTCCAAGAAGCAACCTGAAGGAGGAGAAAGGGGGAAAGATGGTAGGATTACTGGTATAACGTTAAAGCTGCAGTGGGTAGAAATGGAGCAAATATGATTTAAAAAAATATAGTTTTATAAAACGGTCACTATATCCTGACAGTAGTCAAGTCAAGTCAATTTTTATTTGTATAGCCCAAAATCACAAATCACCAATTTGCCTCAGGGGGCTTTACAATCTGTACAGGATACGAAACCCTCTGTCCTTTACAGTACAACCCTCTCATCGGATAAGGAAAAACTCAACCAAAAAAGAACCCTTTGAAAAAATGGAAGAAACCTCAGGAAGAGCAACAGAAGAGGGAACCCCCTTCCAGGATGGACAGACGTGCAATAGATGTCGTGTGTTCAGAGTAACAACATAATGAAAATACAACATAGACAATCCATATGACAAAAAATAATACATATAAGGTGAACATATGTGAGAAGGTGGATCTAGGAGGATGTCAAGCAGCTTCCCAGCGTCGCCAAACAGACAGAGCCAGAGCAACACGACCTCCTCTCCACGTCAAACAGGTAGAGGCAGAGCAACACGACCTCCTCTCCTCTCCACGTCAGATAGGTAGAGCCAGAGCAACACGACCTCCTCTCCACGCCAATTAGGTAGAGCCAGAGCAACACGACCTCCTCTCCTCTCCACGCCAGATAGGTAGAGCCAGAGCAACACAACCTCCTCGCCACGCCAATTAGGTAGAGCCAGAGCAACACGACCTCCTCTCCACGCCAATTAGGTAGAGCCAGAGCAACACGACCTCCTCTCCTCTCCACGCCAGATAGGTAGAGCCAGAGCAACACGACCTCCTCTCCACACCAAACGGGTAGAGCCAGAGCAACACGACCTCCTCTCCTCTCCACGCAAGATAGGTAGAGCCAGAGCAACACAACCTCCTCGCCACGCCAAACAGATAGAGCCAGAGCAACACAACCTCCTCTCCACGCCAAACAGGTAGAGCCAGAGCAATACAACCTCCTTTCCATGCCAAACAGGTAGAGCCAGAGCAACACGACCTCCTCTCCATGCCAGATAGATAGAGCCAGAGCAACACAACCTCCTCTCCAGAGGACAGGTAATCTGAAGAAATCTTGTGCCTCTGAGTCCTCTGGTGCTCCTAATGAATTGCCCTTCTTGGGATCAATAAAGTTGTCTGAATCTGAATCTAACGGCATCTGCAGGATTTCACAGACCTGCACTGGATTTTTACTAACAATCGGTCACCTTGTCAAGCCTCTATTCTGCCTATTTAGGCCCTTAATGAGTGAGAGTTCGTGTGTGTGTGTGTGTGTGTGTGTGTGCGTGCGTGCGTGCGTGCGTGCGTGCGAGGCCAGGTGTGAGCTGGAGAGATTTAGGAGGTCAAATCTACTCGTCGTGATGAGCAGCTTATGAAATGTCAGGCCAGCCGGGTAGCCGGAGTAATCGATAACATCTTTGTTTGGTTGTTGTGCAGAAATCGAAATCAATCTGCATCACAAAATGCTGTTTTCGATTTAGCTTTTTAACTTGTTTGCAGACGAAACTGGGCAACTTTCCACTTAAACTTGTATTTTTAATCTTTGACTTCCTCTCCAACATTAAAGTTTTCTAGTCACAATCATTTTGAATTCAGTCCATGTCACTGCTACTCTGTCCAACAAAGTGTGAGTCAATAATAAACCTGTGTGAGCCCCCAGACTGAGGGACATTATACAGTACGTGTTGCAGGGCCTATACTGTGAATACAAATGCTCACATTATTTGAAAACCCAAGACGGGGTTTTGACATTTTACAGCCATGAATCAGAGCAGAACCCCTCGAAAAGGTCAGACGTACATAAAAGCATTCATAAGTGAGTAAGAGTGGGGATTTGCCAGACTGATCACATAGTAAAACACCATTTACAGTGACAGGGTGATGATTTAAATCCCATTCAGGACGGACATATGAATGATCTATATGGATGGTGATGGGAGGCAGGATTCAGCTAGAGGACACACTGTCAGGTAGAGGCTCATTTTAATGGTTGTCTGAGTTATGATAATCACTTTCGACTGAGTTTTAGACTTATTAAATGTGTGCGCCAATCATAAAATGATGCAACAGTATTATATATTTAAACAACCAGATTTTATGCTGCTTAAAGAAACCTTTTTCAGTTGCTTTAGGTCAGGTATTATTCATATAAACACCTGCAAGGTCACCTCTTTTACTTACTATTTGTTTTCATATTCACTCCCATCCTTGTTATCACTCCTTATCAGCAGTATTATTCTTTCATTTTTACCTTTTTTTACTAGATGTGACAGTAGAGAGCTGGCTAGACTTGACTCTGTGACGTTGCGAGTCTTAAACCTCTCGGCCACAGGACGCCCCTCAGCAGTATTATTTCTGCTAAATAAATTTGCTTTATTATGGCCAGATTGGAGCATAGGACATTAAAATTATAATTATTTGATTGCATATAATCCTGGAAATGTTCATAAGTGTGCAGAGGGCTGCACTCCCCTTTAAGATATAGTCATCAGATGATGAATCAAGTCATTATTAATGTGCAAACACAGTGTGATAAGACAAAGTGAGCTGCCACCTGACTATAAATATAGTAGTCACGACTATAGAGCCTTGTCACAGCAGCATGCAAACCACCACATCAGGGTCTAAACATTTAAGCTTCACCAATATGTTTCTCCATTCTGTAGTAAATGAATGCCAACTTTCAATATGAAGCTGATAAATACAAAACAGAATTTGAGTCCTCAGATATCAACAATCTAACTGTCCTTAGTGCTGAAGCATCATTTAACATCAGACATACATTTGACCTTCTACAACCTTCTTGCAAATGTTCAGGCTATACAGTTATTCTGCCAAGGGGGACTTGTGACTGTCATTGAAAATATTGAGTATAGTTTTCATGATAACACGTCAAAGTCGACACTATATTACCATGATACTCCTATAGAGACTCTATGCCTTGTGGCAGTTTCCAATAGCCTATAGTAAGCCTACTATATTAGCAACAACATATTAATATTAGCCCATATATCGAGTGTGTATAGTAGCCTATAGGACAGGAAATTGTAACAGTTGCGACTAAATTTTAAAACTTACAACAAACATATCATACTTATCAGTGACTATGTGAAACACATCGGGATGCAACATGCAAACACTTGTTCCTACCTGTTTGTAATCTGTCCTCTCTCTCAGCGCTGTTTCCTGCACTTGAAGAAAATGTTGTGCTGCAAAGTTGTGGATTAAAACCTGCAGAGAAGGACGGTGTGTGTGTGGTCGGTGGTGACGCGGCTCGCCGACGATTTTTTTTTGGTCGCAAAATTCCTTCAGAAAACTGTAAAGTGAAGCTTTAAAGAGCGACTAGACGATGCAGCAGTGCGTCAGAGCAACAGACTCCAACAGAACTAACTGAGTCAGAGCAGACAGACCACTGTTGCTGAGATAGAGAGAGAGAGAGAGAGAGAGAGAGAGAGAGAGAGAGAGAGAGAGAGAGAGAGAGAGAGAGAGAATATAAAAGCCTGAAGTGTTTCAGGACCAAGGACAGCTCCACTCAGCTCTGACATGAAGTGAATGTATGCAGGAAAAAGGACAGACATGAAGTACCTGTAGGCCATACATAAACAAAGTGAACACCTGTGTTATAGATCAGTAATAAGCCATCATTAGGGACAACTTTTAGTTTGCTTGGCTGTGAAAAAATCTACTCAGTGGCCACTTTATTAGGTACACCTGTGCTGTCCAATAATACAACAGCTCAGCCATAAAATCTACCTTTACAAACATGTACATTTTGATTGACACTGTCAGAGAGATATTAAAGTGGCAGTAGACAGTATATTTTTGGTATCATTGGGCAAAAATTCCATAATAACCTTTCAGCATATTGTAATTCAAGTGTTCTGAGAGAAAACTAGACTTCTGCTCCTCCTCATGGCTCTGTTTTCAGGCTTTAAAAAATCTAGCCTGTGACGGGAGACTTTGACCAATCACAGGTCATTTCAGAGAGAGAGAGCGTTCCTATTGGCTGTGCTCCGGCTGGTGGGCGGTGCTTGGTATTTCCTCAACTGATCTCAACATGGCATCACAAACTTTCTCATTTTACAGCTAAACAGTACACTACAAGATGTTTCTGAAAACATTTGAGGAGAGAAATAGGCATTACAGTAACAGAATATTGATTCAAATTTGATCAGCGCTGCCTAGTTTGACCTTTTGATCGGAGTTGGCGAGTGATTGACAGCCGGCTCAAAGAGGGCAGACTCCAGATCAGCTCTGATTGGTTGTTTTCCTCCGGTCTGTGAAATCTTGCAGATAACATTAGGAGCACCGGAGGACACATGATTATTTTCAGATTACCTGTCTCATGCACTACTGTCAGGATATGGCGACCGTTTAATAAAAATAACTGTTTTTTAATCATATTTGCTCCATTTCTACCCACTGCAGCTTTAACTGAACTATATGTATGTTTATTATTGAGATATTAGTTTGTATTAGATTGTATAGGCAAGTGTATTTGCCTAGTGTATATTCTAATGTGGCATTTCTTGCTTTTGACAGTGTGATCACTTACCTCCACTAAGTCCATTTAAAAAAGCACATGTTGAAATTCATGTTTCCACATGTAAAATATGACACACACTAAATTGTTGAACTATACCTTCATTGTCTATGGAGCAGTTCCACACTTAATACTTGATGACATCACAAATTTGAGTTTTAGCTCTAGATTTTGGATTTGGGAGAGAGTTGTTCATGTTTACTAATATTTTTGGACTGTCTTAGACTACTGTAGGGCTGGGCGATATGGAGAAAATCAAATACCACAATATTTTTGACCAAATACCTCGATGTTGATATTGAGAGATGATATTGTAAGGTTGACAAAATTAGATTTTTGATAAATAATCATCAGTAATGTGGATACAATGACAAAAGGGAAATAATATAACAGCTAAAACAGTCTGGTAAGTTCAGAAAATTACATCACTTTACTTTAATGCAGCGTTTAAAACCAGGAAAAGACTTGCTCCATATTACAATATTACAATATTACAATATTGTCATGGTTTGTTCCACTTCAGCCTCATTCCCACTTCCTCAGAGACTATTAGTTGCCATTTTCCTTCTCTCTTTGCTCTATTACCTGAGTGTCCCACCCATCTACACACCTGCTTCCACTTCCCTCATCTGCTCTGCAATCACCTGGCCTTCCCCGCCTACCTCCTCACCTGCATCTCATTGTCTAATCAGTCACTCACTACATATACCGGTTCACTTCCTTTGTTGGTTCATCATTGCTGTGCAGTCCCTTGTTGCTGCCTGTTATCTTGGTGCTTTCAAATGAAACTCGTGAGCTGGTGTGCTTTCAACGGCAATACTAACGTTACTGTCGGCGTCTAGAAGCCACAGAGGCTAACAATTTAGCAAGCTAGCAAGTGAGTGACAAAACAGTAACCTCAGACCTATACAATATATTAACTTATTATTTACCAAAAAATGAACTTCCATGGCCACCACCATTTCTGACAAGTCAACAAACATGTCATAACTTGTGATCTCAGAGCTTTCAGAAACTTTCCACTTACGAGGTTGTGAATACCACAAGAGGAAGGCGTTCATATGGACTCTTCTCATGAACACGACCCCATTTGAAGGCACCATCTGTCTGCCGGACCTATTGCCATTTGGACTTTGATCACTGTACGCCTTTTGGAAAATAAATAACTGAATTCATCCTGCTGCTTCCTGATCTGTCCGCATTTGGGTCCAAACCTGTTTCTGAAACTGTGACAGATATCCAAAGTTTAAGACAATATCTTGTCTCATATCACAATATATATATAGATATATTGCCCAGCCCTATCTTAGACCATATGAATAACATATATGAATTTTGAAAATGGGTGTAGTTCCCCTTTAAACCTCTTAAATATCTTTATAGAACAATAATATAGTCAACATTAGAAGTGAAGCTGGGAACACTTCCCCCTCCTAAAATAAAACAGCAGATTCATATTTTTCATACTTTATTTATACACAGTATCCATCATACCACAATGAACAGAGGAACAAGAATAATCAGGTTAACAAAAGCAGGGGCAGTGAGAGGAACACACACACAAACATCCCTGTGGCTCTAACTGTAGTGGTGCTGTACCCTGACTGGCCTGACATGTGATTATCTCTGTCATGGGTCCAACGTTTGTTTGTTTTTTCTCTTCCTCTCCTTTGATAAAGATTCTCAATGTGAGACATGTAAACATTCATTTCTCTTTTGGTCCAGATGTGACAGCTGCAACATCAGTCTACATGTTAAGTAACTGGTTGCACCCGATTCGACTGTTATCAGTCACTATAAGCACCATAGATGTGGGTCAGTAGTGGCCTACTACGCCTACTACGTTGTAAAAGTGAAAGTGAAACTTAAAAGCAACACATTCTGACATGTAAAACTGAATGAAACGTCATGTTTTGAACATAAACAAAAAGGCTTCTTTAGGTTCAGGCAACAAAACTACAACTTCTTTAGGTTTAGGCAACAAAACTACAACTGCTTTAGGTTTAAGCAACAAAACTACAACTTCTTTAGGTTTAGGCAATAAAACTACAACTTCTTTAGGTTTAGGCAATAAAACTACAACTTCTTTATGTTTAGGCAAAAAAAAAAAACACTTAGTTAAGTTTAGGGAAAAACGTGTTTTGGGTTAAAATAACTACGAACACAAAGACAACTACACGTTGTTGGTTTCACACAGGATGCAAACTCTGGTCTCCTGGTGAAAGACCTGTGTTTTGTGCTCGCTAGAGGTCGCTGTCATCTTCTTTTATAACTTCTTTCAGTGATCTACCATGTGAATAGATTATAAAACCTACTAGTGGGTGTAGCAGACCCCTACTGACCCACATCTATGGGGCTTATAGCGACTGATAACGCATGACAAAAGTCTAATCGGCTGCTAATTCAGGAATTAAGAGTCAATTTGGCAGTTTTATGAAACGTCACTGTTGTAGCATTGTGTGCCTCAATAGTAGCTTCTCAAAAAAAAAAAAAAATTGGACACACCTGACCGGAAACAAAAAGACTCAAGATTGGCACCAGTGAGCAAAAAGCCAACAGAAGCATTTTACACGTCTTTTTTATAATTCAGCTTTTTAGCCAAACATGTCGGGCTACATGAGGAGACGATGAGTAGAAAAAGCGCACGATGCTCGTTGGTTTGTCTCGTTCTGTGCAACAAGGTGTGTGGTGGGGGGAGGGGGGTGAAACTCCATGCTCCATGATCTCTGTATCATGCAGGGGGGTCTTTCGCATGCTTGGATCAGGCCTCGCCTCACGCATGCACACAATATACGCAAGAAAGAAAAGTCCGAAATCCTCGTACCGTTACTGTATTCGTTACAGGAGGAGTCGGCCCCGAGACGACCAAGGCAAGAGGGCATTCAACCGTTTTCACGCACAGTAGGTGCTGCATATTCGCCATGACACTGAGTAGTAGAAAACAATGGATAAATAGTGGAAATACATATAACAAGGTTTGCTGATACCAAAGCTACCAAAGATTCAGCCAAACTTTATATATATATATATATATATATATATACTCTTCTTAGGGGTAATCTAAACATAGAAATGTTCAAACTGTCTACGGTAGTAAAAGCACATTCAGTTCGTAGTATAAAATCTGCAAGTAACTTCTCTTTTTGAAACATATTTACAAAGAAAACATACAATAGAGGGTTTCTCTCTGGACATAAAAGTTGAGTTAAGCAAAACATAAAACAGGAACAAAACCTTTAACATTAGAAACTTTTTCTTCTCAGAATAAGACTCCTCAAAACATACAACAATTATATATTAACGTAGTTTATATCGAAATACTAAACTTTACAATGATACCAGACATGTACTGCATCCTAGAGTCTACTGCTCATACAGAGTCAGAAAAATAAGCATGCAACAGAGATCTGCTTTGTGCATATGGAAATGGCATGTTTGTACTTTAAAACACCGTCTCTTTGATCCACAGTTTTCTGACCCTATATACTGAACTCCGCTGCGTTGAAAAGGCCCAGACAGCTTGTGACTGTAAGCATAATGTGCTTCTGTTTCTCTATGTTGAGTTAGATACACTGGAGCTCCACGTCCTACAAAACAACACATAGAAACGGCCCCTAGGGGTTTTAGTGTGTTGGGAAGGCCATAGGGAGAAAAAAAAACATTACAAGGACTTTAAGAACTGCAATAGAAATTATTTTTTTTTCTACTTTGGCACTCATGTAACAGTATACTACCTCTTTATTTTTTTTAGTATATAAATATAAAATACACGTGTAGCGGTTCAGAAGTAGATAAAGCCGGGACAGAGCAGAAAAAATATGTTCCGTTCTTGTCGTGCATTGCAGCTTGTTGCGTAGTAAGATGGGGAAAATGAGAAAGGAAAACAACTTGCATCTTTAATACCTAATAACAAAGTTAGACACATTCATACACAAGAAAAAAAAAAAAAGGCTGCAGGTTTGGATAAACACAGAATAAAGAACATATTATATGAGATGTTTGGGGAAATTATGCAAAAATATCAGTGCCATGGACTTTTTCTTTAACACTTTGCTTCCCTCTCCTCAGTCACTGCTGCACACGGATATTGATAACTAGTAGACAGAACACTGTAGAGGATGATATGAGTCTTTTGACGGCGGGATCGTTTGTTGGAGTTTGGAAGGATCCTGTAGTCAGCGACAGTCCATGCTTTTGTTTTTTGTTTCTTTCTGCTCATACCACGCTGTGCAGGGACGGATGGATGAACTGAGGGTTCATGTAGGAGAAGCCCGCGAACTCGCTCTGGTCGATGTTGGCGATGACCAGCTGGTCGGGAGGGGTCAGCACGGGCTGTGTACGCGTGAAAAACTTGTCGAAGTTTTCTGCTCCTTTGCCGCACTGAAAGAGATTAAAAGAAATGTCAGATGTGGAAAAGATCAATCGATATTTCAGGCTGGTCTCATACACCGTTCATAGGTATACCTACAAAAAGTAATGCACTGTAATGCGTTTATATCCCACGAAATCAATTCATATCTAATCCACGTACCAGGAAGAACCAGGAAGTATAAAGAGCAATAAACACTGTGTAGGGACGAGATTGAGGTGGATTGGTGGGTCAAAACTAAACCTAACCAAGTTGATCTTTTCCTAAACCTAATTAAGTAGTTTTTGCCACGCAACTTCTATACTTAAGTTACGTCACTTCCGGTGTTATTTTAACCCAAATCACGATCTTTTCCGAAACCTAACTAAGTAGTTTTGTTGCCTAAACCTAACCAAGTCGATCTTTTCCGAAACCTAACTAAGTAGTTTTGTTGCCTAAACCTAACTAAGTCAATCTTTTCCTAAACCTAATGAAGTTCTTTAGTTGCCTAAACCTACGTAAGTTTATTTTGAAAAGACTGCAGCAGAAATTGACACATGCATCACGTTTTGGAAATTTGTAGGAAAACACATGAAAAATGAGGAATAACTTTTCGTAAGATATCCTACAAACCGTTGTATGAGGATACGTTAGTTATTTTGATCTCTGTACTGTAAAAGAACTAAAAAAAGAAAGCAACTGAATTGTGGGCTCATGATTAAAAGACATTCCCTCGTGAGTCTTTTAATAGAAAGCTTCCCAACGGTCCCAGAGGGAAGGTGGAGCAGGAAAATGTCGAAGCCCGATGTGTAGCCGGGCAGAAGTTGTAATTAGATTAGGAGCTAACCCTAAGCATCCACAGTGGAGGTCATCAGCATCAGCATGCAGCTCCGCTCCAGGCTGTCTCCAGCTGAATATACATATATGCATATTGCTGTGTGTCATGCACAGTATCAGTACAGTCACGACACTTTTACAAGAAAGCGAGGCAAAATCCTTCAGAATGAGGAACGCGCGACAGAAACAAATCTGTGGATTTCAGCGCCTGCTGTTTGCAACACATTTTCTCAGGAGACGTATCAGCATATCAGACGCTTTTTTGTAATATCACAGAAGCCATAAAGCCTTAGATGGATCTTTTGTTTGCTAGTCCCTTCAGGCCAATTAATGACGCCGTGTATGAGCTCACAACTGGGATACGCCACACAAAGCCCGCCTGAATGGATGGATCCACTTTTAGCAATGTTCCCCCCCCCCCCCCCCCCCCCCTCCCTCTGCGAGTGGAGATGGATACATCCGCTGTGTAACCCTACATTTATTGTGGCCCTTGTGTGGAAGTAAAGGGAACTCTGCTCTTAGAGAGCTATATATAATCCTCGGTGGCAGCGCGTGTGTTGCTTCGGGCAGAGAGGGGATGGAGGATGCGGGGGTTCGCAAGCTGGAAAAGAGTGTTTTGTGGTGACAGGAGGAGGTTTATGTGTCAGGTGTCAGTGACAGTTGGGCTGGTGTCTGCAGCTGGGATCCAGCCTCAAGCTCTGCTGGGTGCATTAAAACCAGCACACTGGGTGAAGACGGATGGGAACGCAGACATACAATACGCACCCATTCATGCACACACACTTAAAGACTCTCTGAGGAAGTATTTCAATTCTCCGATGATGCATTCACGAGCGACACAGACTGCTTTTTTTTTCCTGGTGACTTGCTGTTTTTAGCATCACAGGAATGGCAAGAAAACTAAACAGGAGTGTCATCCATCATCTATCTTTGTGTTTTGGGTATTTAGGGAATTTTGTACTTAAAAAGACTGAAACTTTGAAAGAAACTTGTCTTACATCAGCTTCAGCTGAACCTTAAAAGTAACTTTTACACAGAAACAGGCAGATTTTGTCCCCTATCTTTTACATTGAAATTGAAAGAAGAGATCATTTCTCAGCAAGCATAGGTTACAGCGACAAAAACATTCAATGTACATACATGTATGGGCATGTGAGTATTATATTGTATTCAGACAGACTTGAAAACATGTGAACCTATCCTTTAAAATTTGAGCAGCATTTGGATGCAGTTTGAAGTTTGCAAAAAATGACAATGGGATGCACAATAAGGTTAAAGTTTAGACACATCAGTGTGCAATATTATGGGAAGCATTGGGCAAGACGACACAGTATATACTGTAATATTCTTCGTCTTTTGGCTGCTTCCATTACAGCGGATCATCTGAGATCACACTATATACTGTAACATGATATAAATATAATTTTTTAAGGAAATGTTGCAAATCAATTAGCAGGATATTTTTGATTTTTGCATCAATTTCCTTTGCTGGATCAGCCAAGAGCAGACATTCCTGCATAGATATTTTTATAGTTTTTCGCCTGATTTTCCAGAAAATGTTCGATATCACGATATATATCGATATAATATACCATGATAGAGGATGACTGACTTTCTCTCTCACACACACTCACGGCATCACTCACCACTTTGGGTTTAAATGGCGGTTGGATCTCTCTGTTGGCCAGGCGGTCCCAGTCGATGCGTCTGAAGAAGGCCTGCTCCTTGATGTCCCTCTCCCCCTCTGAGCCGCAGCCGAGACGCTTCGACGGGTGTTTGGTCATCAGCTGGTGACAAACACAAGAGGAGGGATTAGAAGATGCAATTTTTTCTTTCTTTGCTTCTTCTCCAACGACATTATGCAGAGCCAGACTGACACTCACACTGTGTTCACTCATCCAGCTTTAAAATAGTGGCAGGAAATTACCCTGCCTTTTCAGAGCTCAGTTTCTGACTCAGCAGCCACTTTTAATTTTGACCGTGAATCATTTTGTTTTGCAAATGAGATGTGAAGCAAACAATAAAGATGAGGATTATCTCCTCTGTCACCGGCTCTGAGATGATGAATGATATTTCTGGTGGCGGCATGCAGCTACAGGGTGTAATATCATCATAAATGAAGGCGTTGTATGTTATTAAATGAATTGATCAGACTGGGCCTGGATCTTCATTGAATCTTCTCTGGAGTGTAAATTGAGTTTGAAAACTCATTTCCTTGTTGGTAAATAATCACGACAACCACGATGCAGCTTCACTGTGACAAAAGTGATGCCCAGGTATGAGAGGGAACAGGTGCCTGCTAAATAAAGGAGCATTTTCAAGAGCTGTGGGAATTTGTGACTCGACTGTACCGACTGTGATGAGGGAACAACCGTGTTACCCAGCAACTGCAAAAATGTATAGACGTGCATGTTGCTTCAAGATGATATAAATGGTGAAAGAATCAACTGTATCAAATTATGAAAGTCAGCTGTCAAACAGCCTTTTTATTGCAAGAAACTGACAGTTTTCTGTTATCCTTCTCACAACCTTCATGCTTTTCAGCTTTAATTACTCTGATGAACAACATAGTGTATGATGGCGATGCTTTTCAGTAGCTGACACCTAAATCTTGCATGTCAAAGCTTGTCAAAACAGTCCCTGCTCTCTGTTATATTACCAGGCAACAAAACAAAAATAAAGATGACAAAATGATTACAGTGATTGGATGTAAGATTCAAGTCTCTGCAGATTGATTTTAATTCCACTCCAGCATTTAAAAGGGAAGCAGTAGCTGCCTGAAATGTAAAAATCTGTTGTATATGACCCTTTAACCCTCATCCTACCGACTGGGCTCCCCGCACACCTCAGAGGTCTACTTTTTGTCATATCTCACATGCAGAAAACCCACGCTAACATGAGGAGAACATGCAAACTCCACACAAAACAGCCTCAAGCCAGGTTTGAACCGGCAACCCTCTTGCTCTGAGGCGAGGCTTTATTCTATCTTTGCGATTTTGCATGACTTTGTCAATCAATTCGTTCCTAATGACTTCATATCATTGTTTTCTGTTTTGTGCTTTTTGAAAAGACCAATGTATTGGACGTCTTGGGGGACCCCAGTCAAAAGCACCCAATTGCAGCCTATGCAGTTTAAATAGATAAAATAGAATAGATAGATAAAAAGTATCACGCACTATCAGGGGGGTCGGGGCACTCTGTCAGTCATTGTGAAGGAGACAGACACAGATTTTCTCAAATTCTCTATTTTCCTTTTACACAATATGCAAATTAACTGTAACTTTCCTAAAATAATAATGTTTTTAGAAGAAATAAGTTTTGCTATGATGGTTGTTTCTTACAGTACTTTATTCTTCGTGTCCCCGGGGACCCATCGGTAGTCCTTGTATGTTAAATATGTTGGTAGGATGATGGTTAAACAGAACTTACTCCCTTGCAGATGGACACCGATTCTTTAGACATGGACTTGGGATAGGACACGTTGTGCTCCATGATGGACTGGAACAGCTCGTCTTCATCTTCTCCATCAAACGGAGGCTGAAGAGAAAGACAAAAATACTGAGATGATAATAGCAGCATGTGAAGGTGTCACAGGTGGATGTTACATCACTGTCTTGTTGCACTCATAAATATGTTACTTAGGTCACTTTGACTACACAAAAAAAGTCAAAACATTATCTAATTCTCTGTACACTTGCAGCTCTCTGTGCTTTTACAACATTCACTCTTTTGTGTGTGATTCATCTTCAGTAAGAAACAACATCTTCTGCTAAACTGTTGCCTGGAAACTGGAAATCTCAAGATGTACTCTTCCTGTATGTGTCTCAATATTTCACTGGTCAGTCAAGGTCACTTTTTTTGTGGTTTCTTATCACAAGGACACACGTTGTCCACAGTTTATAGCCAGCTGTACGTGTCATGATTAAAATTCAGTTTTACTAAAATGTTGCTTTCCTTTTATGAAGTGAATTATTCATGAAAATGTGATTTAGCAGAGTCCATTCAAAAACAAACATCCCTGCTATTCCATTAGCTATTAGGACTTTGTGATTTTATTCTGTTATAAATATTGCTAAGGCAAGTTATAAAAACCTCCTTTTCAATCTAAAATGTCAGAAAAGCGTGAAAATGCCTATCAGTCTTGAAATGCTTGTTTTGTCTGACAAAAGCGTCCAAAACTCAAAGATATTTAATTTACAGTGAGACAAAACACTGAAAATAGTGAAAGGACAACTTTCTTACTAAATGTATAGTCCTAATTGGGGGATGATATACAAAATAAAAACTTATAGGCTTATAGACTGCAACTGGTGCTGTAACAAACAAAACACATTACCTGTCCTGCCAGCATCTCATACAGAAGAACTCCATAAGCCCACCAGTCCACTGATTTTGCATAAGGCTGGTATGCTATAATCTGACAGAGACACAAAGAGAAAAGATTAAAAACTAGGAGCAATCATATATTATACACACATTACCCCACTTATGCATGTATTGTACAAGCAAGTGAGGTTATGAACAGGCTCGGTGATAAAACACAGCTTTATTTCTGCTGCTGCGGTAAAGATATCAAGAGAAAACTGTGAACAGCAGCATATCTCTCACCTAAACTCCGACCAAATCAACCACCATTAAATACAGTCAGCTATTTTGAGCTGCCATAACAAAGGCGCTTTCTCCTACCATCCAATTTGCCATCCTACACCTCCCTCCCACACAGTCTACACACTGACACACTCACACAATAATAATCATGCAGACGCAAAGAGCTAAATCACAGCTGCACTCGCCTTTAACAGAAAGACAGAAATGCATCCAGTTCACAATGTTACCCACAAATGATGTGCTGAAGTGTTTATGTCTTTCTCCTGATACTTAATCAGAAAATACTGCAGTGGGTTTGCATCCAGTTTATTTCTTGGTTATATGTTGCCTGGAAAATGGTTTGAAAATTATCAATATTAATGCCATAAATTAAAGTTAGAAGAGAAAAAAAAATGGTTACTGAAGTTGCTATAAAGTCTTCGATATCAAGTGAAACAAAATGCTTATTGAGTTGTACCTGATATATTTTAAGTCTGAAAAAAGACCCGTTTAGATGAAGTTTCCTGTGAGAAACAGGAGTAAGGGTTTCCCTCACCTCCCACCTGTAGACAATATGCTCCCTAATGAGTCAGTGCAGACAGATGGAGGGGATAGATACCCACAGAAATACATACACCAGACAGACAAACGTGTTATTACTATAAATGAGTCATCTCTGCTCTTTAGGCTGTGTAAATAAATGCTTTCATTAGTTGTTGTTTTATAGAGAATTCACTATTACTGACAAGGCTACAGAGTATTTTGTTAAGTGTGGGCGTGTTTTGTTGTTCCTCTCTCTCTGGGGTCCTCCCCTCCCTTCTCTTTTTTCAGGAGGAGCACACCTGAAACTGATTAACGGTGAACAAAAAGGCGGAGGAACGGTGCTGCACACAGTCACAGTCACTCAGACCTGCCAACCAGCAGCACTGCTCGGGAGGCTTCCGGCTCCATTATCTCCTTTTTTTTATTTGATCTTAGATGGTTTTTCCCAGCATTTTCTGGGCTGGAGATCCCTGGTGGTTCAGTTTTTCGTGCTTTTGTTTAAGTTAACTACTTTTTGAGTTTAGGGGGATGAGCTGGGTGCGACGGCCCATTGCGTGGCTGGCCCGGCGACTTCCTCTTCTTCTGTTCATTTAAGCGGGATCTCCAACCCTTTGTCTGATTGATAATATATCGATTGTTTCCTTTTCACATAACTGGTCTCATGAGCCTAATGTCCCTTCCTAAGGCCTTAAAGCTTCAGTAGGCAACACTTTTTTGGAATCATTGGGCAAAAATTCCCTAAAAGCCTTTCAGCATATTGTAATTCAAGTGTTCTGAGAGAAAACTAGACTTCTGCTCCTCCTCATGGCTCTGTTTTCAGGCTTTAGAAAATGTGCCATCCTATTTGTTTAACTTTTTTTACCCTGGAAACCGTGGTAACCCTGTGTTATGTCACAACGCTATGAATTGTGGGTAATTCCCTCAGGCAAAGTCTGTAGATATGCAGACTTACGGAAAGTGTTCATAAAGGGCTGAAAATGTCTGCGAGAGAGCCCTCAAGGACTTGACGATATGACCGTGGGACAACCCTAAACCCTCAAACACTTTGCGGGAACGCACCTCAAAGTCTGTGAGTGTGGACGTTGGGATTGGGCGTCCTTTCATATGCTTCGTTCTCTCCAGTGCCTTTGTGTGTTGGCGAGGCCGTAACATATATCATATAATAAGATACAGTATATCAAACAATATATGGCTGTTGGCTGTGTAAATATCTAATGTTACCAAAATATGAATACATTATGAAAATATAACCCAATCTGCTTTAATCCATCCATACGACGTTCCCTGTTTCCCCGTCACAGACATCTCATTCTCACCTCCGGTGCGATGTAGTCCGGGGTGCCGCAGAAGGTGCGTGTGGACATGCCTTCATACATGTTCTCCTTACACATGCCGAAGTCAGCAATTTTGATGTGGCCCTCGGAGTCCAGCATCACGTTGTCGAGCTTCAGATCCCTGCAGCAGAGACAGCTTGTGAGCATTTGTGTACATGCATTTGTGACCACTGTGATTCTTGTTGTGTGTTGCTGTCTGCTGTCTATATATCCAGAGAGGAGCACAGAAAAGCTCTGCACCACTGCCACCTCTCTGAGCCGTTTATCTGTCTGCAGCATACATCGTACGCCGGGAAACAAACAATAATCATTTCTTGGCCTGAAATCATTTTTTCCTCTGTGCTTTTTTTTTTTTTTTTGCTCTTACAATCTGTGTCTTCTGTTTCATGTCTTCCTTTTCTTCCCCTCCTCATTCACCACTTCTGGCAGCTATGTCACAAAGTAGTGTCAGGACGCCAGACACAAGGCTGCTGGTGAGATATGCAGAATGGATGTGAGTCCTTAGCTGAAGTACTGAAGAGGAACAGGGTGACCTTAGTCTCTGTCAAGCATTTCTCTCTGTCCTTTCTATTTTTGCATCGGGGTGATTAGTATGGGTTTAATACGCACCTCCTTCCTGAAGGTTATCCAAGCTGTGCAGTTTACACACAGCAAGGTTAAATCTACACGTCCATGTTTAATCTCTCTCTGGACCTGCTTACTTTTCCTTCTTTCTGTCTTATCTGTTATCTCCTGGTCATCTTGTCCTTTGTCTGCTTTACTCTGCCCATCAGTCTCTCCTGTCCAAGTCGATGTCTAAACTACTTTATCATTTATATCTTCAGCTTCATCTTGTCCAGCATGTTTTCCTCCTCTTACACTGCCTCAGCATCATTTCCTATAGATTCAGTTCTTCAATGAGTCACACACTCTTCTCAGCCTTTATATTTTTCTGCTCATATACTCACCTCATCTATCTATCTATCCAAAATCATGTCCCTCTGATGTATTTGTAAAACATAAGAAGCCTTAAATTTGTTTTCCATGAAGCAGTGAATGAATTTGAAGTGAATGTGGTGCGTCATTACATTAAGACCGGTTTCTCTCTCTGACTCACCCACCTGTAGATGATTCCCTTTCGGTGCAAGAAAAACAAACCGACAGCGATCTCTGCAGCGTAAAACCTGCAAAATTGAAAATGAGAACAGAAATGTGTCAGGGAAGTGATTTATACTGAATACAAGAGAGCAAAACACAAGAATCCTTTGCCTTAAAGAATAACTATTAATACATGATGGGGTGACCTGGTGGTCTAGGGCAGGGGTTCCCAAACTTTTCCATGCCAAGGCCCCCCAAATAGCATTAGCTCATGGCCGGGAACCCCCTTTTGCAAGATGTTTTAATATATATATAAAAAATAAAAAATAAAATAAAACTTGGCATAGCAAATAAGATTATGATGGTATATTTTATTACAAGTAATAATAATAATAATAATAATAATAATAATAATTAGTGCTCTCAAAGTTAACGCAATAGAAACGTGTTAATGCAAACTCCTTTCAACGCCACAAATTTCTTTAACGCATTAACGCAACTTGCGATTTGTAGGTTGTAGCTGGCTTAGTTTTAAAGATAGAGTGAAGATACTGGCATCATATGAAACTAGAAAAACCTAAAGAGTCCATTGGTATCAACCATGTCATACTAGCTTGTCGCGAAGGAGGTTAAATAACGCTCCAAACTAAAAGTACTACATTTTTGTGAGGAAAAAACTGGGGTACCTTGACCTCTGACCTCAATATATGTGAATGAAAATGGGTTCTATGGGTACCCACGAGTCTCCCCTTTACAGACATGCCCACTTTATGATAATCACATGCAGTTTGGGGCAAGTCATAGTCAAGTCAGCACACTGACACACTGACAGCTGTTGTTGCCTGTTGGGCTGCAGTTTGCCATGTTATGATTTGAGCATATCCTTTATGCCAAATGCAGTACCTGTGAGGGTTTTTGGACAATATCTGTCATTGTTTTGCGTTGTTAATTTTTTTGCAATAATAAACACATAACATTTGCATAAAGCAGCATATTTGTCCACTCCTGTGTTGATAAGAGTATTAAATACTTGACAAATTAAGGTACATTTTGAACAGATAAAAAATTTGCAATTAATTAATTATTATTAAATATTTTAATCGATTGACAGCCCTAATAATAATTAAATTATATATTTTTTAAATATATAACTTTTTTTTAACGTTTCCTCGTTTTCTCTCCAATTTGCTGAAAATAGCAGTTATTTGCACACAAAATATCAGACTGTGAGTACTTAGATGTCGGTGCAGTACAGTACGACTGCTTCTTTAGCTGTGCGTGTAAATTATTTTATCTGCTTGGTGAATATCTTGTTAAAACAGTTGCCTGTGGATAAACTAGAGGGTCCTTACACTGCCTGTGGCTCCTTGAATTTGCCCATACGTTGGATATGATACATGAGGTCTCCCCCGTTGATGTACTCCATCACAAAGTACAGCCGATCCTAGATTTAAAACATAAAAAGGATGTTATTGCCCAATGAGCAGCTCCAAATGGATGCAAAGAAAAGTACAGTGTGTGCACACTAGAACCAGCAGTGCATTAGGATAGAATTACCTTTAGAAGAAAAGCTTGTATATATATAATGCATCTCAACATCTCTCTGACATGATCTATTCTTTCAGGATAGAGGCAGCTCCTATACCTGCATTATCATTCAGGATGCTTTGATCAGTAAATGTAGTTTTTATTAAAGACTCCTTGAGTCACCCCGTCTACGCACAGAGTTGACGTCATACTGGAGACTTCGTATTCAAGGGTGGTCTCGGTTCAGTATCAATTTTCTCTGCAGGGGCGTCGGAGAAGGAGTGTGAATACATGTAAGTAAGAAAGGCAAATACAGATGTAATGGTAGACGCACCGGTTTCAAACACCAGGAATGGAAAAGGTGTGAAAAGAGTGATGAGGGAGCACAATGGCACCCTTTAAATAAAGTAAAGTCACATTTTATTGTAGGAAATAATACGTAGGAAGTACGTGGTAACACTTCATTTTACAGGTCGGCAAATTTCACTGTAATTAGGTGATTATTAACAAGTAAACTATTTGAATTTTCTTTGGAATTACTGCCAAATTACCCCAATATTTACCTCAAAATGTATCAAAAATTACTTTATTACAGACATTTTTTCATAATTATATGCTAAAATAGCATATAATGGTTAAATCGGAGGTGGAAAAACCAAAACTAATAGAAGACACTTCTGATCAGGCACAAATCTCACCATTGTGTGACTTATTGTCTACACAAATGTAACCTGGTAGCTACTGTCATGATTCAGGGAGTTTTTTGAGAAATTTTAAAGAAGTTATTTGCTAATTATTATCTATTTACCAGCAGACATGGAAGTAAAGCATATCAATTAACTTTGTATTCTCTTCCTGGAAATATATTAAATAAATTACCAGCTATTGGGAAATAGTGGAATATAATTATTAAAGTTTTGAGGTAAATATTGAGGTAATTTGGCAGAAAGAAGAAATTTCAAATAGGTTACTTGCTAATTATCACCTAATGATCACCATGACATTTGCGGACCTGTAAAATGAAGTGTTACCACGTACGTATTTAAAGTAATCATGACTTTGTAATCATGAAGTTTTTTTTTCCACACACCACAGTCTGGAAGCAGGAGTGGAGCATCGTGAGGAAGGGCGGTTTGTCTCTCTGAGCCAAGACCCTCTTCTCCACCATCGTACATTCAACGTCATCATCCTGGATCACGACGTCCTTCTTCAGGATCTTGATGGCGTACAGCTCCTCCGTCGACTTCATCTCCGCCAGCATCACCTGCAGGAGATGAAGACAACACAGGTCAAAGGTCACAAGGAAACAAATGCTGACTATCAGGCGTTCTTTGGCTGCCATGTTTACAGCGTTACAATGATTGATTAGCTTTTATATTACGTCTGCAGTCTCAAGGCCCTCACCTTGCCAAAGCTGCCCTTCCCCAGCAGGGCCAGGAAGTTGAAGTCGTTCAGCCGGATCCGGTCCATGTTGCTTGAAGGCAGGCTGAACCGCCGGTGGTCTGACGGCGTGATCACTTTCTTACCGTGGCCCAGCTTGGCTTTCTGTGGTGTACAACAGTTATATTCAATATTTATATGAGATTTTATCTAGTTTCACATTAACATATAAAGCAAATTATAAGTAGAGGACATGGAGGGTTTAGTCAGTCGCCATGCTGGTGTCTAACAGCTGGTCTGGAGTCAGATATCCACATCTGGCTTTCACAGAGAGCAGATCACAGACCAGCCAGATGAAGCAGGACTTAATCACAGCTTGCTTCATCGTTCTCAGCAGGAAGTGTGCTCGTCAGCTATTAATCACTGTTACGGATTGTGTGTCCTTCTGCAGCTTTTCAATAACATATAATCTAGATCATTAAAATCTGAAAACGCATTAACAACTGATAATGAAATAACCACATAAAAATGTAATAAAAATATCTCTCTAAGTGGGTTGAAAATGCAAGAACCTGTCAATGTCATAAATTCACGATGAAGTGTAACATGTAATATATTTATTGCATCATTAATTAGTGATAACAATGTACAATGTACTACAAAAGGGATGTATCATATTATTGATTACATGATATTTTACATTTTCAATCCCATTCAAGATATTTTTTACAGTATTTTGCATGCTGGCCATTACATTTCATTCAAATACATGATGATAAATTCTGTAATTGTTTAGCAGTTATTACGTTCTCATTTGCTCCGAGGTGCCACGACGGATGAACTAACATCCCCTGCCATCATCAATAACTGGTTAGGAGAGACTTCGCTATAAATGTACTAACAGAGATAACGTCTTCCTGAAAATGTGGCGACCCCTATTTGATAAATGGACGACTACCTGTGATAAGGCCCACGCTTAGAGTAGCACCCCATGCACTCGTCATACAAGACTTAACTTAACTTTAATCCAATGCATATTGACACACAATGTGCATCATGTTGGCTGTCAACATTTCTGTCATCGTCCATGCTGGTGTTTTTGTTTATATTTATTGATTTATTAATTTATTAATTTATTTATGTACTTACTTACTTATTTACTTACTGACTTATTTATTTAGTTATTAATGTATTTATTTATTTATTTATTTATTTATTTATTTATTTATTTATTTATCTATTTATCTATTTATCTATTTATTTATTTTTAATTTTTTCTTTGTCATCATTATTTATATATATTTTTTCTTCCCTTTCCATTCGCTGTGTATTTTTTATTTGTTTCTATTGTTATCACTGGGGTAGGAGGGGATGGAAAAATGAAAGGAACAATATTGCCTTATTTGTACATGGTATGACTTGTATCTGTTCTTCAATAAAATATATACACATAAAAACTGGTGAGCTGCATATTCACAAGTCAGAATCAAATCAAGCATCTCTACACTATCTCATATGTTGAGAGAACATAGTGATCTATTTTTTCCTCACAGATATTCAGCAGGATCTCTCTGCTGCTGCATTTTGGGAAATTGTGAGGTGGGGGGTGCCAGCGCTGCAAGGTTCCCTGTTGTTATAATGACTGGCCTACCATGCGTCTTTGAACAAAAAGGGCAATTATGACCCTGCCAGCTCCCATCACTACTGCAGCCGCTGTCTGTTTCTGTCAGATAGAGAAAACAGGCGACCGGTGGGGCACGGAGAGGCTGTTGCCACGCCAACCATTTCTCTACTCTTAATGTACTCAACATAACAATTGACACATGTTTGACTCAGGTTAAGTGGCTCTGCATTTACACCTGGTTAGGTTAATTAAGAGCAGAATAATGTAAACATTAACGAGTGCGTCAGTTGTAGTTACAGAGAAAATACTGTGGGGGAAAATGCTTCTAAGTAATTCACTGCAGTTAATTAATTTAACCTCGCTGGTGTAACTGAGTCCCAGATGAGACAGCTGCAATAAAAAACAGCAGGACTCGACCAAAGAGGGAACTTAGGTGCCTTACAGGTTTACATCCTTATTTCTAAAGGCACATTATTATCCACATTTACATATCGTCAACAAAATGTTACAGTCATGGCGACACAAATATGAAATCATTAATTTCACGTACTTGTGTCATTAATCAATAGTTTGTTGTGGTTTACCAGTTTTGGAAGAAGTATTAAGACCTTTTACTGAAGTAAAACTAGCAGTGCTACAGTGTAAAAATACTTTGTTATAGCATTCAAAGTCTTACTTAAGTAAATGCACAAAAGAATTAGCATCAAAATATACTTAAAGTATCACTTTTAAAAGTACTCATAATGCAGAATGACCCATTTCGGCATAATATTTATTATATCCTTATGTAATTATAATTAGTGATGCACTAATGTGTTCATCACTTTAATGTTGCAGCTGGTAAAGGTGGTGCTAAGTTTAAGTACTTTATATACTTAACCTGTGATAATACATCATAATGTATTAGTTGATTTATGTTTTGATTTTCTATTAATAATCTGAATACGCAAAGTAACTAAAGCTGTCAAATAAATGTAGTGGAGTAAAAAGTATAATATTTGCTTTCAAAATGTAGTGGAGTAAAAGTGTAAAGTAACATCAAATGTAAAGTACAAGTACCTCATAACTGTACTTAAGTACAGTACTTGAGTAAATGTACTTAGTTACATTCCACTACTAACTACTGACATAAACTCTACTTGAGCGCTGCTGGAGGAGGTCGACTGAGGACAGAACTGGTCTGGTTTATATCTAACTAAGTTTTAAAGCATGGGTGTGTTGACATCCATTTATGTCTAATTTAGGAGTGGAGATGTTTTTGTGCATGTCAGCACTACACAAGAAACATCATTACATCGCTGCTGTTGCTTTTATCGTGTAGTAAAGTTTTGTCTGGAGGAAACATCTGAATAATGTGGTGATCCTGTGGTTGTTAACTACAGCTTGCAACAGCTGTTCCATCATCACCTTTTTTAAAACATTGAATATTTACATGAACTGTACACCAACATTTCACATCATAAACAAATTTAAAAAATCACATCAACCTGATTCAACACAAACAAAAGTTGGAAAGTTTACGTCAGAGTGGCCACACAAAGTTGTATTCAAACACACACAACGCAGCCACACGACAGTCTTATAATAAATATAACACTGCCACCGTGTGGAGAGATTTGGCATGCACACCAAGAACAGCAACAACCTGCCTGTGTGTGCATTCATTCATACAGTTACAGTGCATAAAGTGTCCATCCATGCTTCATGCCTTCTATAGTCCGAACTGAAGGCGGACTAGTAGAGGGCGGACTGTGGACCACGCTGTCAGCCAATGAGGAGCCGGTGTGAAGCTCTCTTGGCCAATGACAGTGCACTGATAGTGGTAAAGATGATGGCACCAACAGACCTGAGTGGTCCACAAATTTACTAACAACAATGCTGTGTGGTGTTTGTGTATAGGATAGGGAGTACATATGTTAGATTTATATTATTTTCTTCTATTAATAGTGAAACCTTATTCTTTTTTTGTGCTGGAGGAACACCAGCTGCTTTCCGGTTTGCGCTGTGAAGCCAAATGTCAGACTTTGCTGATGCTGACCTTTGCAGCAGATGCTGCAAAATCCTCTAAATTTTTGACTGGATTGTTCCTTTATATTAAAATGATATGTAGTCCCTTTAAGTTTGCATTAAGCGTGAGACAGACAGGAGGAGAAGGTTAGTGTGTGAGAGGACTTAGAGAAATGTGTCTGTAACAGCAAGCAAATTGGGCTGGTTCAACTGTATGCTGTTGAGAGCCTTTGTTAGTAAATCAGATTCATTTGTGGAAGCCCAGCAGAGATCCACAAACAATCCTTACACGGTAAGTAAAGTGAGCAGTGATGAAGAAATAGAGACGGAGCAGGCAGAAGAGCTACCTTGAGATAGTGGATATTTAACTGGCAGGCCTAGGAGAGAGAAGAAACTCACTCGTTAGTGAAACGTTAGCTGGTGCGTGCACGTGCTGCTGCCGGGAAAATAAATCTAACGTGGACAGATTTGATGAGTCATTATTTTAAATCTATGAGCGATAAAATGATCAAAGGCATCACTAGAAAACAAGAGTGCGTCCTTTTCTGTCACATCTGGTTGCATCTCTGCATCTCACCCCTGTTTCCACGGCAACCACACAGTTGTGTGAAGACGCTATTGCCTCGGAGGAAAGTCAAGGTCAGCGTTGCACATTATGGAGAGGAATGGAGAATTAAAAGCAACAAGACTCAGCGTCTTGTGGGCTGCTGTGAGGAGATGACATTTACACACAGTATTGAAACACCTGCATGCACACACGGAGCTGGACTTTAATAAAAACTGCCCTCGCTCAGTTGAATCCCATACGTCTTTGCACTTGTTTACATTGAGTCATGTTCTACCTGCATGTTGGACGTGAAGAAGTTATGAGTTTTTATTTAAAGCACAGATGTTTTAATGTGTTACTGCAGTAAACAGACCGACCACTAGAGAGCGAGAGTGAGCTGCACTTTGGTTAAAAGTTATCAGTGTTTTTACATGATTTTGCTCGACTTTACTACAAATCATGGATACAATACTGCATATGAATGTGTTTTCTTTCAAGCAGTTATTAACTTTGATGTCCATAGAGCAACAACACGTCTCAAAACTTGGAAGAAAAATGATCACATAAACATCGTATTTACTTGTCAAAGTTACATTATTGTTTACGGATTAGCAGAGTACACAATTATAAAATCAGTATGCACGTACAACTAAATCCACTATCAGCAATTTAACAGTAATAAAAGCAACCGTGAGTTTCTGCAAAGATGTGGTGAACAGATGTGATGTAAGGTACAAATGGCTTTAAGTAAATTGGATAAAACATGCAAAAGGACTGGTGTGGTCTGAAAAATAACACAAAACAGCTAAAATGTTCAGGTGCATACTTGTATTATGTGTATCTACTAGAACATGTTTACATGTTTTAATATTCAAAAAACTTTTCTCATACCAGCTGCAGCACCCTCTGTCTGAAACGCTCTGTTTGAGCTCCTGGCCCTGCCTCCCGAAAAAAGCCCAGTCTGCTCTGATTGGTCAGCTGGCCCACTCTGTTGCGATTGGTCAACTGAACCAAACTCTCCTTACTCCGCTCCAGCTCCGTTCTAACTAGCTTTGTTTGAGGGCGTTCCAAACTAGCCACTAGGTTGGTATTATGCAAATGTCTTACTTGGTGACATCACCACGTTATGGAAGAAAAGGCGGGACTTCAATCAAGGCGTTTCAGGCTGTTCAGGAGCAGAGCTTCTGTGAGGGAGAGTTACTCCCTTTGGTGTGGACTTTGTAACTTTGCAGACCTTTTACATGCACAAAAAAACTATATAACACACTAAAGGAAATGGAAAAAGCATAAAAACATAATCGGTCCTCTTTAATCTAAAACAGCACTTTATGTTTCCTGGTGTTTGTCTGGTTTAATGGGCTGAATTAGACAACAAAAACTGTGTTTTTTACAATCTGTGTTGTGTTGATTTAGTCTTGGCTGCTGTAGAAACAAGCATTCTGCTGGAAACGGCTTTACATCAGAGTCCAAGCTGTTATTTCAACAACAACATAAACCCTTTACTACATGATTTCTCCTTCTGAATTACTTCTCAAAGTCCCACTGTAAACAAAGTAGTTACTGTTTCCACTGACAGGGCCGAGTATTATGAATTATTATCTGCACCTGCACTTCTTACATAAGGCTCTCAGGAACTTCCTTTGTCAACTGTAATCTTGTTCCGTATATGCATATGGGGATTTTCCTTAAAAATCAAGAGCATTCACTTTATTAATGCAAGGAGGAGGTGATCTCCCTCTCTGACACACAGGGTGCACAAGCTGGGAACAGGACGAGGTTACCATGGTGACAGGAGAGAGGAAGTGAGTGTGTGCGATGTACATATGTGCATGTGTGACAAAGAAAACCTACTTATGGTGTTACTGAATTCAGCCGACCTCACCTCAAACTTCTGTCGGAGCTCCAGGTTGACGTCGTCCATCTCGGGGATGGGAACGTTGTAATACTCTCCCTCCTCCTGGTTCAGCAGCTTGTACCTGAGAGAGAGACACAAAAACAGAGTGAATCTATATTTTATCTACGTTCCTTTGAATCCATCATCCATCCATCCATATGTTGCTCTGTCCACCCACACAGAGATAAAACTAAAAAAAATAAAAAATAAGTCATTATTTTGAGATACTAAGTCATTGTTTTGAGATATTAAGTTATTATTTTGACAAAGTTTCTCATTATTTTGAGATATTAAGTCATTATTTTGACAAAGTTTCTCATTATTTTGAGATATTTAGTCATTATTTTGACAAAGTTTCTCATTATTTTGAGATATTAAGTCATTATTTGATATATTAAGTCATTATTTTGAGATATTAAGTCATTATTTTGACAAAGATTCTCATTATTTTGAGATATTAAGTCATTATTTTTAGATATTAAGTCATTATTTTGAGATATTAAGTCATTATTTTGACAAAGTTTTTCATTATTTTGAGATATTAAGTCATTATTTTCACGAAGTTTCTCATTATTTTGAGATATTAAGTCATTATTTTTAGAAAGTTTCTCATTATTTTGAGATATAAAGTCATTATTTTGAGATACTAAGTCATTATTTTGAGATACTAAGTCATTATTTTGGAAAAGAGAAGAGAAAAACTTTAAAAAAAAGAGGAAAAAAAGAAGAGAGAAAAAAACCCTTTACATCTGTACACCACTTCAATCATCAGTAGCTGATTCTCCTCCTTTGAGTGTTTGCAGGTCTGCTCTCCGTCAGCAGTACCAACTAGACTTCACCTCTAATGTACACATCCTCTGTCTAATGACCTGGAACATACAGCACACAAACACACACAGTAGTAGTTTCCGAGATTTACGCGCAGGTATTTCCTGTAGCTTTGTAAGTGTGCACAAAGCAGCAGTCACTCAGGCTGGGTTTAGGCTAGGTGGCGGCAGGTATGCTAACATAGCCACGAGTGTGAGTGTGTGTTTATCAGTATGAGAAAAAGCAGGCGGGCAAAGACGGAGAGGCGAGGAAATGGCGCCGGCAGGTGCTGTTTGTCAGAGTGAATGGAGTCAGCAGCGTTTACGTCTGTTTTACGCACAATGTGCTGCTGTTTCACAGTGACGTTGGTTGGTTGGTGGTGGCCAGTATCACATTAACATCTCCACTAGTGTTAAATATTTTCTTTGATTTGTGTTCCCTTTTGTACATGTTACGTACTTGTAAGTTGTCTTTAGCCAGCGAAATCAAGGTCCCGTCTCTTGAAGTGCATTTTTTTGGTACATGCCCTTAAAAATGTCTTTATTATAAGAAAAAAGGATTTAAAAAAAAGTTAATAAGATGGTGGACTGCTGGAAAGTTTGTTAAGAAATCTATATATTGCAAGTTTAAAGGACCAATATCAGTGGGCGACTTCATGGTCTGAAAAGTGAAGCCAATGCTGAAGTGTCTTAAACTTGCATTCTCTCTAACAGCGAGCAGGGGGCGACTGCTCTGGTTGCAAAAAGAAGTCTGATTGTATAGAAGTCTATGAGAAAATGAGCCTACTTCTCACTTGATGTATTACCTCAGTAAACATTGTAAACATGAGTTTATGGTCTCAATCGCTAGTTTCAAGTCTTCTTCAATACAGCATGATGTTCATTTAGTAAATTATGGTCCAATTTAGAGTCAAATAGACCATGAAGCAGGGGATGCTTTAGGGGCGGGGCTACCTTGTGATTGACAGATGGCTACCAAGGCGTTGTCCGGTCTGAGAGTTGTTCGTGTTTTTGTCTTACAACTTTAACCCTTTCACAGTGTGTTTTCAGTTCATGAAAGTTAATTGTAACATTTTGGTCGCCTAAAAATGCTTTTGGTTGTACTTAGCTCCACCCTCTTGTGTCACTTCTGGTTGAAAATAACCAAGATGGTGACAGCTAAAATGCCGAACTCAAGGCTTCAAAACGCAGTCTACAAACCAACGGGTGTTGTCCACTTCTCAACAACTTCCTCACACCAGCTGATGTTTTAAACTTTAAACATGAAAGCGAGTAAAAGAAAGACCGACTGACCATCCACAGTTGGGAGATTTGAGGAGCTCGGACACCCCAAATGACATGGAGCCCATGAAGTCGTTCCGGGTGGTTCGGTCCCAATCCCACACCTCAATGGAAAGACGGCGGTCCTTATCTGATGCTTTCAGCTTACTGAATACACACACATATACACACACACACACACACACACAGGGAAAAAGCACATATGACGACAGAAAGGGCAAGAATATAATGAACGTCTCCTTAAGATCAACCTTCATTTTGTGACCTTTTATTCTATTTTCTTTGATACAACAGTAGACACACACAGAGACTTGTTTGACTCACAAGGTGAAGGACTCGTTCCAGCAGGGGTTGAGAGAGGAGCGGATGGTCCTGGTCTTCTGTTTGGTCTCGTTCTTTGGGTCGGGGATGAGCTTGAGTTTAACATAAGGGTCCGATAAACCATTTGGATCCATAGGAATCAGGTTCCTGGCTTCACCCACTAGAAGATGGAAGGGAGACAGTAATGTAAGATAGTAAACAATGTAACCGTGTGTGTGTGTGCGTGACTTCACACTGAGTCAGGGGTTAAAATGTACAGAGATGGAGCGGTGAGTCACTGCAAGTCACTCCAAGGCCGGACAGCAAACAGAGAAGATATGAGCTTCAGTCCGAGCTAAATCCCCTCCCTGTGTTACGGTAGCCTATACTGTATATATGTGTGGATTAATAATCTCAATCACATTCTGAGTCTTTGCAAGTTGATTTCTAAACCGTACTGTCTGAGAAATATAATGTAAGTTACAGATCAAAATGGGTCTGTTGCATGGAGGATTTGACAGGTACTGATTCACCATCTGTAACCGTTTTATGCTATTCAGGGTCGCGGGGGGGCTGGAGCCGATCCAAGCTGACATTGGGCGACGGCGGGGTTCACCCTGGACAGGTCGCCAGACTATCACAGGGCCGACACATAGAGACAGACGACCATTCACGCTCACATTCACACCTACGGGACATTTAGAGTCTATTCTTTGAATAGATATTTATTTATTTAAATCATATTTTAACTTAATTTCATTTAGGTAAAGGTCTGAGTTAAACTGCTTGTGTTGTGTGGCTAGGGATGTAACGATATGTATGTTACCCACTTGCTAGCTTTCTAAATTGTTAGCCTCTGTGGCTTCTAGACGTAACGTTAATATTGCCGTTGCTTAGCAGCGGTGTTCTCCACGACTTAACCACTTGAACGCCAAGCATATCGTGTACACGACTTCCCACGTTGTAAACACGAGCTCACGAGTTTCATTTGAAGGCACCACAAGTTTACTTCCTGTCAGCTACTGCATTAAAAACCATGGCAACAGGAAACACAAAGGGGCCCATTTAGAGTGTTTATGTTGTCATGTTTATAAAGGTCAATATGTGGAGAGTGGCTGACGAAAGAGCTGCAGGTGAGGAGGTGGGCGGGCAGAGCTGATTAGGGAGGTGGGAACAGGCGTGTAGGTGTGAGGGGACGTCAGGAGAGTCTGAGGGCATCTAGTGGACCGTCGGAGATCGGCAGGTGTGAGAGGAGCTGACAGGGACAGAGAGCCAGAACAACCACAACGTCCTCCTGACACAGATAGATAGATGTCAGTGATTCTGTCCTCAGTTACTCAGCTAATGGCTCATCAGAATCAGACACTACATACGCTGACAGCAGGTGCTGCGAAGCAAAACATACTGTCAAAATTCACTTGTGAAACAGCACCAACTGGATTTATAACACTGGTGGGTGTTAGGGTGCAAATGTAAAATCAACAAAAACAAGAAGAAAAAAAAAAGAAGCAAAACACTACCGGCACTAAAAGTCTGTCTCACACATCCTGTTGTAAAACAAGTAAATAAGACAGGTGATAATTACTGTCTCTGACACATGGCCAGGCATTAGGTGAGCAGATAATGTGAGGGAGGCGTGACGTAAAAGACAAATGGAGAAGGAAAAAAAAGGAGTGCTGTTACATAGCAACAGGAGTATAGGGGTGGCGTGAGCATGCCACTTTCACCATGGCGACAACATCTACTGTAAGTGGCCAATGGGCCGACTCCACCACTGCCCCACTTAGCAGCATCATGTGAACACACGAATAAATGTCAGCCGTAGGAGAGTCATACGAAGCATTAAGAAAGACAGTAAGAAAGAGAACAAAAGTTTCTGACACACGACTAAACTAGAACAGACGGAGAGCAGAAACAGGATCACACTAAATCCTCTAAAACCATGTATATCAGCTCTGCATATTTAAATGTAATCAGACACAGTGAGTGAGCAAGGAGGAGAAAAAAAAAGAGGCAGTAATCTGAATGTTGGAGGGAGTCGGTGTGAACTTTCACACAAGGACACGTTCGCTGAGAGATTCTGCATTAAAACAGCGGCAATGTATTTTCACTCCAAAGATAGAATATTCCAGGAAATGCAACTCATTTACGTGTGTTTGTGAGATTTAATCTGATTTATTTTGAAATTCAGATGTTGTTCATGTGTGACAGTAAGGGATTAAGAGTTATGAATTAAGAAAAAATCTCAAAAATAATCATGATGAAATAGAAACAAAGACAAATTCAGGCTTTGTGTTTATTGGATTAGAGCTAAAACAACTAGTCGAATGATCAATCAACAGAAAATACTAAACAGCAACTATTATCAATTAATCAGTCAATTAAGTATATTTTTAGGCAAAAGTGTCCCAAATCTACTTTTTCCCTTTTTTCAAATGTGAATATTTGCTGGTTTTCTCAGTTTCTATGATATTAGACTGATTATCTTTATGTTTTTGACTTTATTTATTACTGTTTTCTGACATTTTATGGACCAAATGATTCATCAAATTGATTTAATCAATGATGTAAATAAAAAATAGTTGCTGTACTATACTGGATTTCCTTCTTTTTTTTTTTAGATTTGTGGGAGTTACTTTAGCAAACACTGTCCAAAAAAAAAAAAAAAAAATGGCTTCTTCTGAATGAGACAAATAAGCTCTAAATCTTCATCTTCATCACTGAGTGAAGAGAGGAGCAAGAAAAGAGACAAAACATTGGAGATTTATGGCAGAAACATGAATGAAAATATAAGTATTATGCTTTAAATTGAACTCAAATGAGATTTTTTTTTTTTTAAATGTCGGAAAATGATATGAAACAAAAAAAACAAAGCAATCATTGAATGAAAATAATATCACAGCATTTATATGATGAAGTTAAACATGGGGCTGTCAAAGTTAACGTGATAATAACGTGTTAACGCAAATTCGTTTTAATGCCACTCATTTCTTTAACGCATTAATGCAACTGTCTAGGTTATAGTGGGCTTAATTTCAAAGCAACTGGTATCATATGAAACTAGAAAAACCTAAGAAATCCATTGGTACCAATATTGTCATACTAGCTTGTCGAGAAGGAGGTTAAATAACGCTCCAAACTTGCGCTAAATTTTGGCGAGGAAAAACTGTCATGGCCATTTTCAAAGAGGTCCCTTGACCTCTGACCTCAAGATATGTGAATGAAAATGGGTTCTATGGGTACCCATGAGTCTCCCCTTTACAGACATGCCCACTTTATGATAATCACATGCAGTTTGGGGCAAGTCATAGTCAAGTCAGCACACTGACACACTGACAGCTGTTGTTGCCTGTTGGGCTACAGTTTGCCATGTTTTGATTTTAGCATATTTTTGTATGCTAAATGCAGTACCTGTGAGGGTTTCTGGACAATATTTGTAATTGTTTTGTGTTGTTAAAAGATTTACAATAATAAATATATACATAAATTTGTATAAAGCAAGCATATTTGCCCACTCCCATGTTGATAAGATTATTAAATACTTGACAAATCTCATTTTAAAGTACATTTTGAACAGATTAAAAATGAGCGATTAATCGCGATTAAGTATGGAAAATCATGTGATTAATTGCGATTAAATATTTTAATCGATTAGAGGACAACAAGGTGGTAATATTGTAATATTTCTTCCCATTTTTTCATGATCTTCCAGTTTGACGCAGTAGAGGGCAGTGCAGTTCTCTCACTCTGAGTCTTGTATCTGACAGAAGAAGCAAGAAGCTTCTACCTTGTTCATGAATGTGCTACTTCCACCTCATAGTTCACTCCTTATCCAATACAATATCTCAGCTACAGTAATCCCCCGCCCTGCCTTTCTGTCTCTCTCTTTTTCTCTCTCTCTCTGTCTCTCGCTCGCCCACAAGCCCACAAACACACTGATACTGTTACACAAAGTCACACACACACACACACACATACAATGAAGTACGAGGAGCAGAAGGAAAATCTCAGCATCCCACGTTCTCATCTAAATCCTCCCCTCCGCTGGCTGTGGCAGCGTTAAAAGGCATCAGTCACTTCCATGGCAACGCTGGCACCAAACAATGCCAACGCAACTTCAACACGCCTGTAAACACACTAATGAGGCACACACACACACACACACACACACACACACACACACACACACACACACACACACACACACACAAGCAGATAAACAAACGATGGATAGGTGCTGCGTGCAAGTTACATGTAATAAATGCATGTGTGCACATGTGCAGTCTCTCTCTCACTCTCTCTCTCTCTCTCTCTCTCTCTCTCTCTCTCTCTCGCTCTTACACACACACACACACACACACACACACACACACACACACACACAATGAGGCATCATCAGCAGCAGTGATCAAGGACCATCTCTGCTGTCTGTTGTTGCTTAGATACAACAAGAGCTGCTTTCCTTCTGTATCCTCCCTTCGCTCCTTATGAGGTAGCTACCAATAAAATAAGAGTGTTTTGTCTTCATCACTTTGCAAAACACACATGATATAAACAGAAAAAAAAAGCAGATTTATGTGTCTGTTAACTCGATTAGACTCTTCGAAAATTCACTGAAACAAGCTGCTGCTGTTTACATCACCCAAAAATGCATCACAGGAGAAGCAAAACTACCAGCGTCGTTCACTGGGGCACACAGGAGTGAAATGTTCTGCCTTTTAAAAAAAAACAAAGAAAAAACACAGGAAGAAAGTGCACTGGCACTTAGATGAGACTTTAAGAGCGTACGTCCTTTGTTGTTTAGAGATAATGAATGATAAAGTTCATGTTCTTTCTTCTCCACAATGCTTTTTTATTGTCTTATATCTCAGATAATTCCTCTAAAGTGCTGCGTGTTATTTCCCAGCACTTAATGCTCAAAACGAAGACAATAACTGCTAAAAGTCTGCAAAAAGACACTTAACCATTAGCAGATGAACACACACATCCAAGCGAACACTATCTCCTGCATCTGAACCGAATGTCTATGCTTAATAAAAAAAATATGCCACAGTTAAAAATGACATATCATTTGAATCCAAGGGCGGGTGCGTGCAGGGGGCTGCAGTGGGCCGACAATGTAATCTCCCAAAAAAAATAGGCTTTGAAATTCAAATGTGTTGTTGCATAAAAATGCCATGTGCAGTCAATGGGTGTCTGATAATCTGAAGGGGAAAGCTGCACGGCCAAACTGGAGCTTGATGGATCCCGGCAGTGCACCGTCAGGGATCTGAATGCACACGTCACACACACACACACACACACACACACACACACACACACGCACACACACACACACACACACGCACACACACACACACAAACACAAGCAGCAGAGGGAGACGGTGAACTTAAGGTTTCTATTTGTGGTTGAGGTCGTTTTAAGGAAGTGCAATTAGGAAATTCAACAAAGGCCGGGATTTAGAAGGAAATTATGCTCACTGACACTAAGTGAGACATGAGTGGTGCTAGATCTTTATACATTTCCACCAGTGTTGTTTCTTTTAGTGAGAAAAGGTTTAAGTGAATTATTGAAAGGCCTGAAGAACAGTTATAAGGATAATAAACACAATATAATGTAGCTTTAAGCAGAAATTATGACTTTTTTAAGTGTTAATGTCTTTGTCAAAAATGTACGGTTCCCTGAAGGTCTTTGCACATCAAGTCCGTTTTCATTTCGTATGCGTTTTTTTAATCCGTCACACAATAAGAGACCTTGCACACTGAGTCTGATGTGTTTTTATTCTATTCGTTGCGAAAATACGAGACAAAACTGAATTAATAACGTGGGTGCAATGGATAGCGCTAGTCCCACACGGGGCTAATGAATGAATGTCATTAGCAAGAAGCTATCGTTTAGCTGCCTGCAGCACGATCACTACGTCTAATCTTTCCTACATCCTTTGTTTTGCAACCATCCCCGATTCCAAGCTCTTCTGCAATCAGCTGCCACGATCTATCTTTATATTCCACATCTATTCTTTTATTTCTTTATCGTTAAGCGTTTTATGCTGGGAGATGAAGTGAATGTTAGCTGATGTCATTTTGGATGATGACATTTGCACGGACGGTGGCTCTGAGTGGTCAAACAACCCTCTATTTGGGCTACGAAAATTGCCATCAACGACCGCCGCTCTTCCTGGGGGCTTGGTCAGAATAGCCAGAAAAGCATGCTGGCTTGCATACTGCAAAATGCGACCGGATGTAGTTGGACATCCTGGTATTTTTGGCTCTACTGCATTTGACTAAATGGTTTTGTTGCCTAAACCTAATTGTGTCCGTTGCCGTAGTTTGTTGCATGGCGTACAAATGACACGTGAAAGGCTAAAATTCGTTCTCATGACACGCAGAATGTCTACTTATACGCCTTCCCATGAGATCGGGTTGAAGAGAACGCACACGCTCCAGTCAGATACACACACATACAGTAAGAGTGATGCTCATATTTGTGAAAAGCCTGTTAGAATAAAAAGCCTAATATCAGATATGAAGCCTGTATTTGTACTACAGGCCTGATGGTGCTATCAGTTGTTGTCAGATGAGGGAAAAGACAAAAACTATTCTTGTTCAACTGTGCTTTAAACCTGAGGCGAACATGTCAGCAGTAGGAAATCTCACCCTGAGTAAACCGCTGTGTGCTCACTTTGTCCCGATCCTCAGATGCCCTATGAGTGTGTATGTGTGAGTGTGAGTGTGTAGGCATCTCACGGAGGGACGTTTGCATGTTTGCCTTTTCTAGAATAAACCTCTGCTCATGCCCACAGGTTGTTTATGTCACTTTTGCACGAAGAGACGTTGATCAGGAAGAGGAGGAAGAGAAGAGGATGAAGGAGGTAATTAGAGGGGGGAAAAAAGAAAGGAAAGAGCACAAGAGACAGAGGATGAGGAAGAAGAAGAAGAAGAAGTAGGAACAGTATAGAGCCAGAAGGGAAAGGACAAGTCACTCAACTGAGCAACGGTTTCAGCTGGTAGAAACAAGAGAGGAAAAAAGGACAGATGTTGATGTCTTATTGAGGAAGAAAAAGGAAGGAAGATGAGTGAATGGACAGCAGCTCAGCAGGCGTGGAGGGAAAATAGGTTTAGGAGAGGGCGGCGGGGAGACACGCTGAGGTCTCGAAGGAACAGGTAGAAGAAGATAACAAGAAATGTCAATATTGGAAGAAGGGATGCAGAGGAGAGATAGAAGGAGAGGAAGGGGGTTACAGAGCGAGAGAGAGAGAGAGAGAGAGAGAGAGAGAGCCCGGGAGATGTGTCTGTTTTCTTGGCTGGAAAGATTTAATCAAGTCCACATCGGTACGGTGAACCACAAAGGCCCGCCACTTGTCTGTGGGAGCCGGAGGGGAGCCGGAGAACAAGCTGAGGCTTCACTGTTCAGACCGCTGCCATTAGAGAGGAGGAAGAACAACAAAAAGAACATACACTTCCTCTGCCGTCTCTCCCTCCTGTATTGTTCTCACAATTGATCTTCATCTTCTTTTCTCTGTCAATCACAGTTTGTCTCAACTGGTCCATCATCATTATTACAGCAGTTTACTTTCTATCCTTTTCATTTAATCTGTATCCTCTGAATTCATACCACATATTTTCCTCTAATAGACAAGGAAGGATGCTACACTTCAACCGTCTGTCTCTACTGATGATAAAGACCTTGTACTTAAACGCACAATGAGCAAGATTTTCTGAAAAAAACAATGTATACTGTAGACTCATACAAATATAATCCCTCTTAATCATCACTAGAAGTGTGCGGCGGTGTCTGTATCTGCAGCCCTCTGCCTGTATTTTCTTATTTTGCTGCGTTCAGGACGTTTCTGGGCATCAACCTTTATGAAAATGTAGGGTAACACTTCATTTTACAGGTCCGCAAATTTCATGGTAATTAGGTGATAATTAACAAGTAACCTATTTGAAATTTCTTTGGAATTACTGCCAAATGACCCCAATATTTACCTCAAAGTGTATCAAAAATTACTTTATCATAAACATTATTTAATAATTTGCTTGTTAAACTGCAGTAACAGGAGCCACAGAGTGCAAAACCGTGGTACCGCCAGCCGCCGTCCGTTGCTCCTAAAGTAGTGTTATTATGGTATGGATGGCCTCTGAGCGAGGCGAACGGCGTTACCACGGTTTTACACTCGGCGACTCATGTTACCGCTGCCTTGGGAAGGGAGGAGAGAGCGGAGGGTTACTCAGTTGGTTGCAATCTGCAACCGCACCACTAGATGTCGCCAATAAAGTGGCCAATAAATCAATGAATGCAGCTTTAACCGTACACAATGAGTAAGGGAGCATCATATAAATATAAAAAAATGCCAAATAGTCGCTGTTTCCAGCTTCTTAAATATGAGGATTGTCTGCTTTTCTGGGGTTTTTTTGGAAATTTTGTGAGTTTTAGACTATTTGTCACATAGAATAAGCAATTTGAAGATGTCACCTTGGGCTCTGGATAATTGTGATGGGTATTTTTCACAATTTTGACATTTGTTGACTAAAAAATAGACACAGGAGTCACAGTTTTCAATATCAGACACCACATGTGTATAGTAGCAGGTGCTGCAGAGCTCGCTGTCGTAGGTTCCTTGAAGTTGACACAGTGTGAAACAACACTTCCATAAACACTGGAACACTGCTGGGTGATTTGGTGTGTGTACGCATGGAAATCAAGGACAACACGAGAGCGCACATCAATCTAACGTGGTATACATAAGTCGTCTCCCCGTGAATGTGAGCAGGTTCAGTTTCAGCTGTGTCCATTCAGCCTAATCTGAAAAGACTGAGGTAACCATGTCAACGAGACCAGGCTGTCATATTCCGCCTCGTTTCCTAGTTCTCGCCGACGGTGGTTGTCGCATCATAACAAGGACATAAAACAGAACAAGTAACTGACAGTAGATCAGACGTAGCTCAGCAGTAAAAGGAGATGGATGCCGTTTACAGCAAATAAAAAGACTGCGACATAATAAAAGTGAAAAGCAGAGCGAAAAAATGCTGTAAGCTGACAGCTTCCTCTCGGTCCCTGTTTCTTTCCATCTGGGCGACTATAAACAAACAAACATATTTTTATGAAAGCAATATATTTCCAAGTCAATCACATCCGCCACTCTGTCCCTGCTGGAGCTGGAGGTTATTCCTGTTTGATCCCCACTGAGTTAAAAACACTTTATTGGCCAGTCGGCGGTTCTATTCCCCGACCCCCACTGTCTGGCCATGTTTGTGTGTCATTTCTCTCCGTGCCAAAGGGGTTTTAACACCGGGGAGTTGTCCACTGCAGGCACTGCTGTTGACTGACAGGATCATTTGGAGGTGTTGAAAATACATACACATGAGACACACAGGTCATGACTTCATCATTTTATGCTGACACAGATGCTAACTACACTGTTTTTAGAGTTCTCTGTAAGTGTTTTTTTTTTTATTTTCTTGTGAAGTTTCCTGTTGCTTCAGGTGAAACCTTCTGGAATCAAATAATGCCTAATTCCCTGTATGCCGTGCTGCTTTTTTGCTGAAAAAGATTGAGGCCCACAGATCATGCACATTACAGTGCTTTTCTGGCTGAGCTGGCTGACTTCCAACCAGTGGGCAACCTCCGGGGTCTGAGAAGTGAAGCCAATGCTGAAGTGCCTTAAACCTGCATTCTTTCTAACAGCCAGCAGGGGGCGACTCCTCTGGTTACAAAAAGAAGTCTGATTGTATAGAAGTCTATGAGAAAATGAGCCTACTTCCCACTTGATTTATTACCTCAGTAAACATTGTAAACATGAGTTTATGGTCTCAATCGCTAGTTTCAAGTCTTCTTCAATACAGCATGATGTTCATTTAGTAAATTATGGTCCCATTTAGAGTCAGATAGACCATAAAGCAGGAGATGCTTTAGGGCGGGGCTACCTTGTGATTGACAGGTCGCTACCAGTTATCCGTGTTTTCGTCCTACAACTTTAACCCTTTCACAGTGTGTTTTCAGTTCATCAGAGGTGATAGTAACCTTTTTGGTCGCCTGAAAACGTCTTATTCAGCTTGTGTCACTTCTGGTTGCAAAAAAAATAAGATGGCGCCAAACCCGAGGCTTCAAAACGGCAGTCCACAAATCAATGGTTGACGTCACGGTGACTACGTCAACTTCTTATGTACAGTCTATGCTTCCTGCTGACTCCCAGAACACGTGCATCACAGATCACACACACATAATTATTTACTGATTTGGACCTTTCGGCTCAAATAGTGATAATGCAAAGAGTGTTTTAAGAGGATTTGTGACAACGCTGTTTCTTTTATCTTAATTTTGAATGAGCATAAAGTCTTTCTGGGGTCAGTTGGGGGGTCACATGACCTGCAGCTTCAAGCAACGGCTGCCACTGCACCAAAAATGGCCTCACAGCCCAGCACTGGTCCTGGGGATGTGTTTGACTTGTAAATGAAATCTGGAGTAGCTCAACAAAGTGACATCCGTTATCTGGGCGCAGTGAAAGACTCCCAGTTGAGTCAGAATCACAGTTGATATTAACATCCAAAATAAAAACATTGGCAACAGAGTGAAGCAGCCTGAGCAGCCTGCACTGACAGAGAAAAGTCCTTCAGCATCCTTCCAGTGTCCCTGAGTGAATGAGTGAGTGACCACTTAAAGCAGAATGAACTAATTGTTCTGAATAGTTCATTAACACGAGTCTAAGCCACTCATAGTGGCCTCAAGGTATAAATATGACTAGAGATTTCTTTCTTTCTTTCTTTTCTGAAAATCAACCAGTCACAGTCACATCAGGAGACCTCTTGCTCCCGTCACTCTGAGGTACCGTACAACCCAGAGCTACACACTGATATAGAGAATAAGACCAACCTGTGACGTGAAGCCTGTCCAAGCTGACCTCGATCTTGAGAAAGAGGCGACCCCGACGCTCCGTGTGGTCCGTCCCGCACAGGCTTGGCACGTTGACCACACACTGATTGTGCACGTTCATGTCGCAGGCTGGAAACAGACAGAATCACAAGGTTGTGTTGAGTTTATCTGCAGGGGACTTTTATAGGAACTCTTCATAACAGTGTCCATTATTGCATATATGCATTTGAGGGTGAATCACGAGTCTAAAGGGAGGACAGGTTCGGATAAAAGCTTAATGCAATTTGTGATGCACTGTTGCGTGGAAAAGGCTCTGCTTTGTGCAAAAAGAGTTGGTGTGGTGTGATGTGGTGGGGAACTTGAATTAACCTTTGTATTCTACAGAGACCTCAATGACGGCAGACAAAGAGTGAGTACAGAAAAACGTTTTGCAGGGAGCTCTGCCTTGAATTACAAAAAAAAATAATGAATAAAAGATGAATGAAAGATATTCTTAGAATATTTTATGACACCAAACAAAAAGAGAACAGGGACTGGTGGTTTTGTACCTGAACTTAAACCTAATGTTCAATGGACTAAATTGGCTTTTATCTATATAAATCTGGGCCTGTATTTATCAAACTTCTTTATAATTTCACTCCAAAGAGTCAATTTAGGAATAAAGAGGTTCTAAAAAATGAAGGTTAAAGACACAGTTATCAAAAAAATTAGAGAATTTGAAACTCAATGGGAAATATTCCCGGTAAAATAAAAAGTTAAATAAAATAAAATCAAGCAAATAACTTAGAAGAAACTTTTAAGAGCAACTCTTAAAGCTGCAGTATGTGATATTGGCGCAAATATGATTTAAAAAAGTTATTTTTAGAAAACGGCCGCTATATCGTGTCAGTAGTACATGAAACAGGTAACCTGAAAAAAACCATGTTCCTCTGTGTCCTACTGTGTCCTCCGGTGCTCCTAACGGCATCTGAAGGATTTCACTTACCAGAGGAAAACAAGGTCCGCTGCCCAGCTGCCGTCTATGAGAGCCGGCTGTCAATCACTCGCGAACTCCGACCAAACGGTCAAACTAGGCAGCGCTGATCAGATATGAATCAATATTCTGTTACTGTAATGACTATTTCTCTCCTCAGATGTTCTCAGAATCATCTTGTAGTTACTGTTTAGCTGTAAAATGAGAAAGTTTGTGATGCGGCCGCCATTGTAAAATCTGTTGAAGGAAGCCAAGTTCTGGTCACATGACCAATAGGAACGCTCTCTCTCTCTGAAATGACCTGTGATTGGTCAAAATCTGCCGTCACGGGCTAGATTTTTCTAAAGCCTGAAAACAGAGCCATGAGGAGGAGCAGAAGTCTAGTTTTCTCTCAGAACACTTGAATTACAATATGCTGAAAGGTTATTATGGAATTCTTTCCAAATTATGCCAAAAAATTGTTGCCTACTGCCACTTTAAGGGATCATATGATGAATCACATGTACACAGAAATAGCCAAACAGATTCATTCTTTTAAAAAACTAACTAAATATCCTCTTTCATTTAGTTAGTGACATGTTATTCTGCAAAACAAATCTTTAAAAGTTATTTTTCTTTCTGTGAAATGTTTAATATCTCCACGAGCAGTTAACATGTAAAAATCAACAACAATCTAATGTTTTAAGAACATATAAATAGGGATGAAATAGAAGAAAATTGGCTGATATGGAAATGTTGTAAGGTGCATTTTTTTCGGCTCTCTGCAGTTTTTAAACGCAGCCCCTTACCCGACTCTGCCTCCACCAACCCACTAATCAGGCCCATCAGGCTATATAAGGCACCTGGGGCCTGTTAAATCCTCTTACTTCTGCCTGGCATGCTGTTGTAGTATTGGTGTTGCTGCAGGTACAGTATGTGAAACCACTATTTTAAACTGTAATTTGTCTTTTAAATCATGTGTTTAGTGAGCTCTTTGGCCCATGGTTCCACTACTTATGCTGAATAGTTCTTTGCGATGCCCCATGGTGGTGAGTAGGGTGGCTCAGTATTGAGTAAAGTTAAGTTGCAGCATTATTAGCCCTGTTAATATTTGTGTTTCACTTTAGGCCGACCTAAAGTAACACTGCTGTTTTTGCCCCCCATTTATACTCATGGTTTTGCCCCTTTTAAAATACTTGTTTTGATTTGTTTGAATAATTGTTTTGTTCTTTTTTGCCCAAGTTTATTAGTTTGGTTTGAGTAACTATTTGTTTTGAGTATTAGAGTATTTGACCATTTTTTTTATTAGTTGGCTTAAGTTATTTTGCCTTTTAACCAATTGGGTTGTTTGTTTATTCTGTTTGGTTGTTTAATACTTTTTGTATTGGTTTTTTCTTTCAGGAGCTAAGAGTCACTTTGTTGGGAGGCTATAGGTACCCATGGTGAGGTATCTCCACCTGTTGCATGCAAGTTAAGAGCACTGGGACACAAATAGACTGCACCATAGTTTTACTGTGAGGTTTGCTGTGTTGAACCCAAGGTGAGTAAAGTGGTAGCACCCCTGCACCCTCCTCAGTGTAGTCTGCCTCTCCAACTTGTTTAGTTTAATTTTGGACTGGTAGCTGTAATATTTTAAGATCACATTAGATTTTAAATTTTGTATACGGCCTTTTTAGATAAAAAAATATATTGATTATTTATATATAATATAAATAATAAACCATTTTAATAACCCCATATTAGTTTGTGTAATTTTTAATCTGTTTAATCATCTTTTATTTCCCTACAGTTCCAGTCCCATCTCATTTAGTGCTTTTTCTTTTGATTATTCTAATATAATATTTGACTTATTTTGCAAACACGTCTCTGCCTCATCAGTAATGAATCTGTGTCTTATCCATTTACCAGAACAGTATTAAAGGTTTTGTTTAGTATTTCCTGGTGGTGTTGTCAGCTCGTCTACTTCCAACTCACCGTCCCCCACCACTCTTTGCCACAGAAACAAAACAAACTGGAGCAGGGAGGAACTTGTGCTGTTGGTGAAGGTGAGACGTGAGAGACATGTACAATAAGAGGTATTTAGTGCCACAATGACAAGTGAAGACAATGTGTGGAAAGTGAAAATCAATTTCAGTTTTCTTGTTGTTTGCAACCTTGAGGAATACAAAAACAAATGTGGGTTTTGCAGCAGCTTTAAAAAGAATTACACATATTGCTTGAGATAACGTATTATTCATGGTGAGTCAGTGATTTTTAAAACATGCCTCAGGTGTGTGTGTGCTCACCTCTGGTTCTGTACTGCGGCAATGTAAGACCTGCTCTCCAACTTGAGAGACATCTGAAGTTCGTGAGTAGGAGTGAAAGATTTTTAAAAATTTCACATTTAGCAGTTTGATAAAGAGCTGCCCTTTCTGAAACTTTTGGACGCTTTCCATTGGAGTGAAGTCAATACCTGTCCGGTGTTTTAACTTTAAAATAAGTGTGTAATCCCTGGACTCACTGATTGTTTTTTTCCTTTTGGACCCACAAACGGATGCACGAAAGGCTACAGACCCAATATGGCAAAGGATTTGTTTTGGAGATGATTCATTGCAGATATGTCTATTTTAAATGCAGCAATCAAAAGAGCCACAAAGGGAACCTCAATAAGTAATCACCACATTAACTTAGAAATGATATAATCACTGTGAGCAGATGAGATCATCACCATTCAGTGGAATAACAGCCTGCACCTTGTCAAACTGGGTTGGATATTGTAGGAAGAAAAAACACACACTTTGACGAAGAACAGATGAGGGGAGAGAGAGCATTTTGTTCTCCTCTTTCCCCTCATTTCCTTAACTTTCTCTCCAACCTTTCCTCCCCTCTTTCTGTCCTCTTCCATCTCTCCTGCTCTCTCCCTCACCGCTTGTCAGGCTGACATGCTGGGAGGAGACAAGGAGAGACGAGAGATGGGGAAGCAGCTCGTAATTGCGATGGCCTCCCCGCATCAATTTGCTCTGGTGTGCTCCCATTACCATCTGCGACGAGGCCGCCACCAGAGACCCACAGATGGATGGACGGAGTAAGAGGAGGAGAGAGGGGAGGGAGGGTGATCGATGGAGATGACGTGGGGACAGATGAGGTACAGTGAAGGATATAAAGGACGAGGGACAAAATGTGAAAGAGATGTGTGGGAGTACAGAGAGAAGAAGTGTGAGGACAAGGTGAGTTAAAATGAATGCATGATGGGGGTCATACATGGAAAGAAAGAAGGGAAGAGTTGCTAGAGGAGTGTGGGTGGAAAGAATGGGAGCGCAGAGAGGACTCAGCAGGGCGGGACAGTGAATTCTGCCTGGGCTGCAGATGTGGCTGAGAGTAGTACAGTACCAGTCTATTCCCATCTGTTCTCATTAGGGCCGACCAGCACTGCTTATTCGACACAGGTGCACACACACACATACACACATGCACGTAGACAGGGTGTGTACTCACTGTCACATTTCATCCCTTGGTGGATGAGCCCGTACAGCAGGGAGCCACAGTGGTCACAGAAGGTGGGACTGCCATATGTGTGAATCTTGAACTTGTGCTTGCTTCTGGGGTCCTGGGCAACAAAGACAGAGATGGGGAAAACCAGAAAATATTAGTTCTAGAGGGGAACGGTTAGGGCCCTCTAGGATATTCTAAATTATATTTGATCAATTCAAATCAACGTCTAAACAACAGAGGAATTAAACTCTTCAAACCTGCCTATTCAGTTTGTGTTAGAAGGTGAAAGGTTAAATGAATAAACAGCTTTGTTGACCTATCAAAATTTTTCTGCCTCTGTTACTAGGAAGAAAATGTTATGCTTCCACCTCTGTGATTGGTGGTCCAGCTATACATTAAGAGTTCTGAGTTCTCTTTATACATCCATGGATAGATGGAGGACGTGTCTCCACGCGTCTCTTCCTCCCACTGTACAAAAGTGAAGCCAAAATGAAGCCCCAATTCCAATCGGGCCCCTACACCCTCCCACTCTGTGGAGGAGTGAACTCTTTTTGTAGTTTGTTCACACACATACAACATATATTTGTTATTTTTAATGCCTATTTTATTTATTATTAGCACTGCTGTTATACATATTTCTTATTTATAATTTCTTATGATTTCTCTGTTATATATATAACATATGTTCTGGAAATCTGTTCTGGAAATGTACACATAGGCCTACTCGCAAACTGTGAAAAGATATTTGTAGATTTATCTTTATCTTTTTTTTAAGGTTCAACACAATATATGAGAGAATAGTTTCTAATCAATCTCATTATCATTGTCTCAAAGATTTACATTCATAAATGCAAATTTGCGAGAGTTAAACCTCACTTTAATGCTTTTAAGAAAGAAATTGAACTATATATTAAGACAATATGTTCTGCAAAAAACAAAAAAAACAGTCAGTTTGTGCTCCCATTTTAATGTTTTTACTTAAGTTACAATTATTTATTTATTTAAATTAACCTCTGGCTTGTTTTTTGTTACTTTTTTACTTTTATGTTTGTTTGTTTTTATTTATCCCTTTATTTCCTTTATATGTATTGTTTACCTATGTGCTGATTTAATTGTTCTTTGTATTGTTTACAAATTTAAAATAAAGGTTATTGAAAGAAAAAAAAAAAAAAAAAAAGCTGTCGAGCTGTCATGGTTCATCTTTATTTACACAGTCTTTGGTCCGCGCAAAAGTAATTCAATGAGAGACTAATTTCAAATGACAGTAACATTTATCAACCATATATTCACTCTAAGGTAAGCTTTGTTAACTTTATGACAAGTTCCGTTAGCTGTGAGGGAACACGAACTTTAACCGTTGGTGAGGAGGACATCGTTACGGATTTACTATCCACGCCGAACTTTTAATGAAACGTCGGAGCAAAGGAAGATTCACACCAGAGGTTAATTTGGTGCAGAAAAACAAGGCTTTTTAGACACATTTCAACTAGTTGCTGGCTGATTGGTGTGGAGAGTTGGTCCTGGCCCAAAGATGGATTTACTGCCATCATCAAAGGGTAAGAATTGATTTCACATCTATCTGTGCCAACTGATTTTATTCTGGCTGCCACTGTTTTTGTAACGTTATGTTAAGGTTTATTTGGGGTGGATTGACTGGTCAATCTGTAAAACATTAAAGTGGCAGTAGGCAACATTTTTTTTGCATAATCTGGCAAAAATTCCATAATAACCTTTCAGCATATTGTAACTCAAGTGTTCTGAGAGAAAACTAGACTTCTGCTCCTCATCATGTCTCTGTTTTCAGGCTTTAGACAAATCTAGCCTGTGACGGCAGATTTTGACCAATCACAGGTCATTTCAGAGAGAGAGAGCGTTCCTATTGGCTGTGCTCCGGTCATGTGACCAGAACTTGGCTTCCTTCAACAGATTTTATAATGGCGGCCGGGTCACAAACTTTCTCATTTTACAGCTAAACAGTAACTACAAGATGATTCTGAAAACATTTGAGGAGAGAAATAGGCATTACAGTAACAGAATATTGATTCATATCTGATCAGCGCAGCCTAGTTTGACCGTTTGGTCGGAATTCGCGAGTGATTGACAGCCGGCTCTTATAGACGCAGCTGGACAGAAGACCTTGTTTTCCTCCGGTAAGTGAAATCCTTCAGATGCCGTTAGGTGCACCGGAGGACACAGTAGGACACAGAGGAACATGATTTTTTTCAGGTTACCTGTTTCATGTACTATTGTCACGATATAGCGGCCGTTTTCTAAAAATAACTTTTTTAAATCATATTTGCGCCAATATCGCATACTGCAGCTTTAAGATAAGATAAAATAAAATAAGATAATCCTTCATAAGTCCCACAGCTGCAGGATTGCATCAGAGGCATTAGTAAAAAAAAACAAAACAAGATATAATAAATTATGCACATTTACCATAATTCTGCATAATGACCGTTTTCCTAATTAAGCCATAACATAAGCTATATATTTAATAGAAAGCTGTGCCAATCTAATGATATTATTCATTAACAATATATTGCTTTTTTTGTGGTGGTGTGTTCTAAAATGCCAGATTTCTGTTCACTGTCGATGGTTCGGAAGTGTGTCGCTAATGGTTGCTTGGCTGTCATGATGTGTACAGGTTTCATGGATGTATTATGATGTTGGGTCTGTGTGGTAGTAGTGGTAAATAAGTGCCAGTACTCTCTTATTCACATGTTGTGTATCAGCCGGTATCAGCAATCTCTTGTTATACTGTGTCACTCAAAATCAGTTCTGATTTTATTGCTATATTATTATACTTCTATAGTAGGCCTCCAATAATATTCGGACTGGAACATTATAGGGTTAAGGTGGTGTGTTAATAGTTAAAGTGCTTTCCTGTGTTATTTGTAGCCTATAGTAGGGTACCATTCAGGTTTTAAGAGCAGTGTCATGCACTGCTCTTAAAACATGCTCCAACATATTATAGATACATTCTGAATTTCTACAGCGAATAAAAGAGGAGATATTATGTCACTTTTAAATAATATTTCATTGAATGTAACATAAAAAAGGGGTAAAATGCAACATTTCTGTTTAAAGGAATATAAATGGACCTTTCTCACAACATCTGTTCATCACTCTACTGCTTAATGTCTCCCTCTGAAATTAATGGAATACATTATTGCAAATAGCATCCAAACAGAGCAGATTTTCTTCGCCTCATTAAACAGCAGTTTGCTTTAATTTCTCTTTACGGTAGTTGAGTTTTAGCTGTATGATGCATCGTATATGTGATCTCATCGGTGGACGAGACTGACGCAAAGAAAAACAGAAAGAACGAAAGAAAGAAAGAACTATCCAGATGGAAAGGAGATGTCAGCCTGTTAGCAGTGCGTGGGAATGTGTAAGGTTTGAGTGTTGTCGTGCTTGGTGTCAGTTCTCTCCATCTTGTCATCCTGGAAGCCTTCCCAGCATCCTCCCGGTTTCAGTCTTCAAGTGTTATTATTACGGCACAAAATACACACCGTACTGTGATTGTACGGCGCCAGGAGCAAATGTTTATCTTGGCCTCAACATCTGGCTCTGAGGTTGAGTAAAAATCCAGCTAATGAGCAATTGGGGATTGATGCTCTGATAGGTTTCCAAGAAACAGAGATAAGATTATTAAAAAATAAATGATGTTTTCTGCAACACATGCAGTATTCATGCCTTGTCATTCAAGCTTAATTTGTCGGATTCATATATTCTCCAGTCAGTATTGTGGTAACGGAGGTTAGCTAATTTCTACAATCACCACAAAACAAACATAGCCGTAATTAAAGCCCTGCAAATGAGGATGGATAAACCCCCACCAGCGTCGCCTCCATCACGCTGAAATGTGTCAGAATAGCCGCATGTGTAATTATACAGGCCACTGACTGAGTAAGTGGGCACACGTCGCTGAAAAGTGCCCTTTTTTTTTCCCGTCACGGCTGGAGTAGAGACGTAGAGGGGAAGTCTGTGTATGAAAGAGGAGGGGGTTGTTGGGTGGTTAAGGTGTGATTGGCAGGGGAATGAGTCAGTGGCGTCCCTGAAAAGTCCAACCGGTTCTCCATTTAGTAAGCTCGCCTATTTTCGCTCTTTTCCTCCGGCCTTTCTTGGAGGCTTTTCTTGAGAAAAAAAAACAGATGGAGTAGTGGTCGTGTCCTGAGTCTCCTGGGTCTCCCTCCCGAACCATTTTCGCCTCCATTCTTTCCAACTTTTCAATTGTGGGAACATTGGATTTATCTTAAAAGAGACTTGCTGAGTGAACAACAGACACCAGGGACTAAGAGGATCTCCCTGATCTCTCTTTCTCTCTCTCTATTAGCCCTCTTCTTCACTCCCTTCCCCTCCACGTCTCTGGACAGCGAGCCCTGGATGTTTCTCACTTTCATGCCAAGCCTTCTCTCTCTCTCTCTCTCTCTCTCTCTCTCTCTCTCTCTCTCTCTCTCTCTCTCTCTCTCTCTCTCTTTATATGCTTTCTTCCCTGTGTCATTGTATCTCTGCCTGTGCTCCCCTCCTCCTCCTCCTCCTGGGAACCATGGGTGAAATTAAAATAGCAGGGTTTCCACTCACAGTCATCCTGAGACTTCGACTCAGTGCAGCCCATTGCAGGAAGAGGCCGGGTGTGAAGACGTAATCTGTTCAGCGCCCTGGGCTTCTGCATGTGTGTCTGCATGCATGCGTCCATTTATTCCAGCCTATAGGCCATCTCAGAGCCATGTATTGGTGTGAAAAACCGGAAAAGTGCACATGCATGATACAACCAAAACTGAACAATTGCTCGGACACGCAAAAAAAACTCTTCTTTGTCTCTCCGCCTCACCTCTTCTGACTCAAAATAATCTCTCTACTTGCTCTTAAAGCACAGAGATATTATGATATACTAAGATAACACAGTATAACCTCCAAAATAACAATACAGTTGAACCAAAATCTCTCTCTGCACAGGCTTTCCTGCAGCATTATCTGCAATTAAAAGGTTTCTTTATGTCTGTGTATGTTTGCAAGGCCCAAACTATAATAAAGTAGATGCATAGTTTGTAGGGGTTCACCTATGTATCACGATTTATTTTTTTTGTTGATAATTTTGAAATAGATTTGCTTCATTTGAGTCTATGCAGAGGTAGTAAGTTACCGCTTTTATTGTTGTAGTCTGAGTAACATATATTAACGTATATTTGTTCCGTATCTGTCACCAAAACAAACCAACATAATATATCAGTATGGCGTCTCGCTACCACCATTAGTCCACTTGAACACACTGACATTAGGTTTCAGGCTCTGCCAAAATAAGAAATAAAGTACATGTATGAGTGCTCCCCTATACTTCTACTTTATGTGAATTCATTGGACTTTTGACCACGAGATGAGCCCATTCCTTTCTTTGTTTTGATTACGTATCAAACAGAAAAAGAATATGCATAATATTTAAATGTGCAAACACTTGAAGAGGCAGCACTCTTGGCAGCTCTCGTCGTGGCCCACGCTGCCACATTCAAATCAAGTGAATACACAGTTGTAGACGCTTTTGATTTCTTCCAGCATAGAAGAAATCTGAAGACTTATTTGACACCATGCACATCATGTTGCATGGTTTCAATATGTACAGTAGCCCTTTGACACTGGAACAAATGTTCATAACGGTTTCTTCACACTGAGGCTGTGGCCTTCGGGGCTTTTTGGACCCCTGGGTCTGGTAACATCGTTCAGTAACCCATCCATGGGTGAAATGCCTGGGAGGAATCTCATCTCTGCCAGTTCACTTAGATGCACATGCACACAAAAACACCACCGAGCTTTCCCTCAAGGTCTGTTTCTCCTATGCAGTCCTTACCGTTGTTGAAGCTACGCCGGTTAAGAGAAGCATGAATACATGACTCACAAATCATCAATAGACTGAATCATGTAAGATACAAAACAGGTTAGTCATGAAGCTGAGGCAAAATATTGCAAAACACATTGAATATCTAAAAGTGGAGTGTGGCGCATCTAAAAAAACGACTTGCTAAGTCATCGCCTCAGCCTGTAGATCTATTAAACATCCTCTCAGCCATTTAAATACTGGACATCGCGCTGTGCTGGGGAAAGATGCTGGCGGACAAACTAACAGACAGAGCTGCTGAGGCAAAACCAGGAGGGAAAGTCGGTTCAAGCGAGGCGAGATGATGCCGCTGCCGAATTCCTCGGAGCGTAACGAGGGTCACATCAAGCAGAAGAAGAGGAAGAGGTTGATGATGGGAGCAGACTGACAATGAGTCAAACGCGGGTCTTACTAATTATAGTCAGGCATTGACAGGCGCGTCACCATCAGAGGCGACAATATCTAATTACTAATTGGACATTATCGCCATAAAACGTGAAGAGGCTGATGTGCGACTCCTGTTTGGGGATAATTGGTTAACAGGCGACCCTTCAGAGCTGCATTCACATTACGCTTCACGCAAAGTGGGTTGACGGCTACAAAGTGTAATTTACGATGCTTCATAAGCAAAAGCATTTTTCAGCCTGTGATCTTCATCCTTGCTTGATTTGATATGATTATGTTGAGAGACCTTGTTGTCAAGCATCCTGCCTACTGAAGTTCCCCTAAGCAGCATACTGCATTTCTCCAGAGCTGCTGGGAAAGGGAAAGGAGAATTTGCTTACAATAAAACGCCACATTGCACGCATCTTCCCAACTTGAAGGTGCCCTGTGGAGTTTTCTTGTAAACAAAGAAAAGTTGTGTTGTTTACATCCATTTCTCACCAAAGTGCATTCTGAGTATCCTTGAGAATGTGCTGAATGTGTTTCCCTCCTCATAAAACATTTGCAAAGCCATTTTTTTGAAAATATTTAAATTGTGCATTGTTTACTAAACATTCATGTTTGCGAGCTTGCAGTTTTCTTCTTCACTGCCTTTTCTTGGCACAACGCTAGTCCTCCACCATCAACCGCCAATCAGTGCAGTGTTTCCCACAGGATTTTGTGAGACTGTGGTGGGTGGACTTTGGACCCTCTAGGGGGGGTCGTAACGGTCAAGCTCCAATGTGCAGTCTGCCGTGTCTCTCAGTCAAGTCACAGCATGAATGACTTTATGGTAGCCTAATGTCTCAATCTCAAGAGGTAGATCTCTATATTTATTTTGTCACACAGCTCACATTGTGATTAATCAATTAATTGTATCATTTACGTGACTTTAAAAAGTAGTGAAAAACGTCAATCACAGCGTCCCAGAGCCCGAAGATATGCCCTTAAATTACTTCAGTTGTCCAAAAACCAAAATATATTTAATTTTCTGTCATATATAATAAAAACAAACAGCAAAATATTTAGCATTTTTGCTTGAAAAATACGTGAAACGATTCATCGATTACCAAAATAAATTATTATTATACTCTAGTGGTAAATGGACTGCACTTCTATAGTACCTTTTAACTTTAATTTGCAGACAAAGTGACTTTATTATTTGACTCTACTTCAATACTAATACACTTAGCAAAGTCATAGTGGAAAAGTAGCACAACATTTTTATAAGTTTCAGATTTAAACATCTTCACTTTTAGAATAAACAAACCGACAGATTGAAGAGCTGTTTTGATTTAGTGATTTGATGCAGTGAAGCTCCATCAGGGATCTTTATTTGTTGTTTTAACCAACGAGTTGGTGGAACTATTTATGCGCTACATAAACACACACTGGATAATAGCAAAATGGTCCCCGGACATCACTGTGAGGGATTAAATCTTTCATGAAACATCAAACACTGAAACTACAATTAAATTAAAAGACCATATCATACTCTGTGTGTGTGTGTGTGTGTGTGTGTGTGTGTGTGTGTGTGTGTGATGAGGGGCTTGGGGGAAACAAAGTGAACAACTGTACAGTTGCTATGGTGATAATAGGTTAGAGAAAATTGAGATAGATTGAAAGTCAGCGGAGAGAAAGCAAACTGCAGAGGAGGAGGAAAACAAGTAGAGAGTAAATCACTCTGGTGCTTAATGAAATTAAGTGTGTGCACGTTCTTTATGAAAGGCAAACGAACTACAACTACGAAGGAGAAAGAAAACTAATGAAGAAGTGAAAATCGCGGAGCAATATCGACTCATATGATGATGAAATATTCCCTTTCCTCAGGGCTGAAGCTCAGCTGCGCGGCTGAAAGAAAAGACCATGCAGGGATGTTTATAGCTGAGAGGATCCTCAGTTATTCTCTCCTACTGTAGCAGTGTGACCCCACAACAACTAGTGTTGTTCAGGCGAGTCCAAACACACGCTGCCTTCAGCCATGACTGCACAGGCAACGGTGTGACCTGCAGCGGTGAAGGGCAAACACTGCATATTTTTCACTCAATGGACGCTTTAAAAGGAGTGTGCCTGCGTGTGAATGTGCGTCTGTCAGTGTGAGCCAGAGAGAGGCAGACAGTGAGAACAAAATCGAGGCATCATGAAGAACTGATGGTCAGAATTGAAGAGAAAAATAAAAAAAAGGAAGATGGAGAATGAGAGGAGACAAACAAAGACACATGGACAGAACAGGAGATGGATGTCAGAGACTTGGCTCGGCCGTGTGTGTGTGTGTGTGTGATTGTGTGTGTGTGTGTGTGTGTGTGTGTGGGTGTGCAGGTGGGTGGCATCAAAGCCGTCAGCCAGCCACCGTGGGCCTCACCGAGCAGGCTCATGTCCACAATGTGGAGACAAACTCTGTCAATTACAAAATAACAGGGAGGGAGGACGGACGGACAGCTTCACCTGCCAAACCTGCTGGCATGTATGACGCTTTGCTGATAGAAAGAAAACATCTTGGGTTTTTTATTCCGTATATGTTTAAAAACTTTAGAAATGCTAATACAGTGGAAAAAAAAAAATAAAAATGTATGCCTGCTGGTTTTGGTGACCCGCAAATTGCGAAATCTCATCTGAGATCTGTAAAAACTTGCAAAAACTCTCACGAGACTGGCTGCCCGACGACCTATCCTAACCTTAACTATTCGAGGTCAATGCCTAACCTTAACTATTCGAGGTCAATGCCTAACCTTAACTATTCGAGGTCAATGCCTAACCTTAACTATTCGAGGTCAATGCCTAACCTCAACCTTAAACCAACCAACCTTAAAATGGCCACTTGGATAAATTTGCAGCAAGGCTGAGTGGCTGCACCTTCTTTTTCTTCTTCTTCTTCTTCTGTTGCTGCAGCTTTTTCTTCTTCTTCTGCTTCTTCTTCTGCTGCTGCTGCTTCTACTGCTTCTTCCTCTGCATCTTTTGCATCTTCTGCATCTTCTTCTTCTTCTGCTTCTTCTTCTTAATCTTCTTAATCTTCTTCTTCTTGTACTGCTTCTACTTCTGCATCTTTTGCTTCTTTTTCTTCTTTTTCTTCATCTTCTTCCTCTCAGACTTTGGAGAAGTGACAGAAACCAGAAAGAGTCTGTCTAGGCACAGAGGAGCTTTGAGCTAAATGCTAACATCAGCATGCTAACATGCTCACAATGACACAGTGTCACAGTAAGCATAGTATGCATAATGTAGAATGTTTACGATATTCGTCATCGTTTAGCATGTTAGCATGCTAATATTTGCTCATGAGCACTAAACACAAAGTACAGCTGAGGTAGATGTGTATTGTATTATAGTCACAATTAATAAAGTATTGGACACTGACATTGAAATGCAAACAGTGGTGGATTGTAATTAAGCAAAATGCAGTGGAGAACATAACTTTATTATTATATATGATATGATATTCTGGTAGGTTGTAGCATTAAAATTAGGTGCTGCTTTACCATGTTTAAAAGGAATAGCTCGTTCTCAGTCTCTAAAAGATTAGATATTAGTCCCGGGGTGAAGAGATTGGCTTCCCAAGATCAATCGTGTCCCTTGTAGGAACTAATCTGTCTTCTGACACTGATAAAAACAATAATGAAGCTGTGACTCAGTGGAAGAGAAAAGAAGACAGAGGACGGAGGGGCGGATGAACTGACACGAGATACATCAGCAGCAGAAAACAGAATGTACGGGCAAGACTTAGAGAAGGAAGAAGGCAGATAACAGAGAAAAAAAAGCTTGTCAAAAGTCAAAGAAAGAATTAAAAAAAGCACATCAAGCCGCTCATTATCATCTCCTCTTTTATCTCTCAGCTGACATTTCACACAGCAGAGAGGACTTAGAACGGCATCTATGACTGCGTGTGTTGTCTTCAGGTTCATCTCTGTCTTCACAATTGTGTCTGTAAAGGGAGAAACTGGCACATGTATTGACTATCCATCACTGATTTAATTAGGGGAATGACATCTCTCTCTGTCCCTCTCCACCTGCAGCAGCCTGTCAGTGTTTAATGGGCCGTCGTGTTCAGACTTTCTCACTGTAGCCTCATTATGTACAAGACAGATTTATAGCCCGTAGACCAGGCAGCAAATACAAACGGGAAACTGATGCTAAAGGAGGAATAAAACACGTATCTGTGAGGTTGTGTTTAAAAGCTTACATGGTGTGTGTCTGTGTGTGTGTGTGTGTGTGTGTGTGTGAGTGTTCCTTTGGCAGTAAATGCATGTCTTGTATATCCACCATTTGTAATGTGCCTCCTCTGATTGTACGCCTTTCTAGTCTTGTTAGTGAATTAAACATCAAAAGGCATTAGGATATCAAACACGCCACTCACATACAAATATGCAGACACACACACATGCAGACACACAGGGTATGTATGAGCTCATTAGTGAGAAATGGTACAGAGAGCAATATCAGCAATCTCCAAGCAGGCTCACTGGATTAAGAGATACAGTGATTTTTGATGATGAGATGTGGAGGCGATTATGGAGATGATGCTGCCTGTGTGTACAAGTTAGCTGAGATATGGCTGGAAATACACAGTATAATGCAACAGTTGCAATCAAGCTTTACTATCACAGAGAGAGGACGCACACCAGTGGTGGAAGAAGTACTCGGATCCTTTACTTAAGTACTGCTGTAGTACAACAATATAAAAAATACTCACAACTCAAAATGTGCAGATTATTCGACATACAGTAGATTTTTAATACTAATACATCAATGCATAAGTAGCATTCTGCTGTTGTAGCTGGTCCAGGTGGAGCTAGTTTTGAAGACTTAATCCAGGGGGTCATGAGATGATGAGAGGAAAGAAGAAAGAACAAAGTTCTGCTGCACAGATTTGTACTCATTTTTCAGACTGTTCTCCAATCTTTCTCTAAAGCTTTTTTCTTTTCTAAATAATACATAAATTAACCTCTATTTGACCTTGAATAGTTATTTAAATGAGAAGTTTATAGGGGAAATGTCTCATAGACATCTGAAATGTGACAAGGGGCCCCGACTAGACACTGCTTTGAGGGGTCACACGCCAAAAAGGTTAGGAGCTACTGGTTTAATATCTTACAATGCATAGTATATATATATATATATATATATATATATTCTTATCATCATATCTTAAATCTTAAACTTGCATTCTTTCTAACAGCCAGCAGGGGGCGACTCCTCTGGTGGCAAAAATGTTTTTTCTCATTATGCCTTTACATATCCTACATTTTGTTACTCACTTGCTAGCTTGCTAAATTGTTAGCCTCTGTGGCTTCTAGACGCTGACAGTAACGTTAATATTGCCGTTGCTTAGCAGCGGTGTTCTCACGACTTAACCCCTTGAACGCCAAGCATATTGTGTACACGACTTCCCATGTTGTAAACACGAGCACACGAGTTTCATTTGAAGGCACCATTAGCTCCACCCTCACGTGTCACTTCTGGTTGCAAAAAAACAATATGGCGATGGCCAAAATGCTGAACTTGAGGCTTCAAAACAGCAGTCTACAAACCAATGGGTGACCTCACGTGATTACGTCCACTTCTAGTCGATGGGTCTACGGGACATATTTATTAGTAGTGCAGTATGTAACAGACATACCGTGTAGTGTAATGAGAGGGGAGCCCTTAAACTGCCGAACGGCATGCTGGGTAAAGCTTGCTCTCCGTTGATGTTCATGTCAGCTTTTTCACCCAAATGACTATAGCTGTAAAATAAATGTAGTGGTACCTTATTTTCCTCTGAATTGTTGTGGAGTTGAAGTATAAAGTAGCCAAAATCAGAAATACTAAGTAGAAGTCCCTCAAAACTGTACTTGAATGTATGTACTTAGTTACTTTCCACCACTGACCCAGACACACACACACACACGCACACACACACACGCACACACACACACACACACACACAGACAGTAGACACAGGTGTCGGGTGTTAATCCTTCCCTGTCACGCTCTAATTAATAGCAGAGGAGAGATCCTGTGTTCAGATGCATTCTCACTGAACACCACTCGCCCTTTCATCACAACCCAACTTTCATCATCAAACACAGCATTTAATTAGACCGACTAGGACATGAGGCCTAGTGCTTTTATATGCTATGTTGTGTGTGAATGTGTGCGGGCTGCTCTCTGACATGTGCTGCAGCTCAGCCTTTGTTGCTGTATTCACACAGAGGCCAAGCGGGGCTTTCAACCTGTGTAGGTATCATCACATCCTGGGTGCTCCGCCATCTGACTGGAGGTCTCTGCGGCGGCAGTTGTCAGGCTCCATTAGGAGACACCAGCGGCAAATAGCTCCAACTCTACTCAGTGATAATTGAGCTAAATGGCTGCGAGAGAGGCTGAGCTGTTCAGAGGATAGTTGACTTTGTCGAGAGGTAGTGGAGAATCCCACTCAGAGGAATAGGAATCCAGGCCTGCCGCAGTGCTTATACCCGGCCAGCAATAATGGTCACATACAGCATGCAAACACATGTGACTACCGCTTTTACAGAAGTACATATAAAGTGTGTCCTCTTGTATCAGACCTGGGAGCTGAACATTAAGCTTCAGAAAAACTGAGCAGGTAGCAGTTTTGACACTTTAATTTGTAAATCACATGGTGTTATCATATTTATTTGTTAATTAGACAGGGAGTAGGTTAAAGCTGCATTATTGAGCATGTTTATGTCCCTGAGCTGCTCTCTAAGTGTGTTTATCAATGAATAGTTGAACATTGAGTGCATTAAATTATACTGAGCTAGTACAAATAGTTCAGTACTTTAGTATTTACTGTACATTTACAGTACAGACAGCATTACATATTGTAAATCTAATCCAATGTAAATCTCCATCATAACTTTTCAACAGCCAAGAAAAACAGTTTTCTGTTGTGTGGTTAGGGATGTCACAATACCAGAAATTTAGTAGTCGATACCAACACCAGTGAAATTCCACGATTCTTGATACCAAATTCGATACGTTGGTAAAAAACAAAAATTAAACAATGAATCCCATGTACGTTAACATACACTCCTAAATTACCACTTGCGTACTGGTTTTTGTTCAAAAGTTAAACAGGTCATAGTTCCCTCTCTATTATGCATGGAACTAACAGGTAACATTAACTAACTCTCGTCCTGTTGATTTCAACACAGATTTGTTGTTTGCAATGCAGCATTATCAGGGAAAAAATAGGTTGCGTCCCCTGGACACGTCGATACTGAATTTACAGCATCCCAAATACATTTTCTATTGTCCCCGGGACGACGGGAAACCGTTAGTCTCGATCCCTGACGGTACTACCTGCGGGACTGTAGAAAAACGAGTACATGGCATCGACTTGGTACTGAAGTATTGGTTCTTGTGACATCCCTATTTGTGGCAATGCTTTTTTCCTTAGGCTTAGGTGTAGGGGCAAAACCAATTTGGTTAGGTTGAGGAAAAGATCACGGTTTGGGTTAAAACCACTTCGTTGAGGTTAGGGGAGCTTCGTCGTCATGGTTACAATAATAACCTCGTAGTAAAGGTCAGGGAACGTCCGTGGTCATGGTTAAAGAAACCAACGTTGACCCTAGGTGGGAAACAGGAAACGTGTTAAAGTCCTACATTTTGTTGACCCGTCCATCCGTCCCGAATAACATTAGCTGACTTCCTCCTTTGCTCACGGCCACTAGAGGACTCTGTCACTTGAATGTAAAAAAAATGTCATTTTTGAGCATTTGCTGACACGACGGATGCTTGTTTTTCCTGGGAGGACAGTCTCTCATTGGACAGCGACGAAATGTAATACATTATATGTGGAAAAAAACTCCTGTTTTCATTATGTTACGTAGTATGAGGGCTGCACTGACGTAACGGTTTGTGACCAGAAGGTTACCAGTTCCATCTGGACCGGCAGAATAAATATGGATGGGGAAAGCTGAAGAGCAGCCTCATATGGTGCCTTGGAGCCAGGCCCGTAACCCCTTAACCCCAATCTGCTGGAGCTGCTCAGTGGACGGATGAATAGACTGTGGTTGTACTGGGAAGAAGAGAACATTGCTCTCAGTGAAGTAAATAAGAGTAAAACTGCTGAACCAATTACAGAAGAGATAACAAAGGTAACAAAGATGTCTGTCTCAGCAATTTCGCTCTTATCAGAGACTAGAAACGTGTCCAATTAGTTGCTAATTTTTATAGTTGGTCAATTTGTTGGAACTAAATATAAAAACACCATATTATGCAGAAAAAAGGACAAAAACAAGTCAACCTTTAGCGAGCAGGTAGAGCTAAAAATAATGAGGTAAGAAGCCGACATGCAGAGACTAATTGCTGGCTAAGAATACACATAAAGCGTTCGTTCTCACTTTTCCTGTCTGCTACCGGCACCTCAATCTAAGTTCAACAGTGAATAATTACACGCGTTGTTTTACTGTACTTACACAAGCTGGTTTTCACATGCGGCGGTTTTACAAGGACGCACGCCAACTATTACCATACTGTCATAAAAGTTTAAGAAAAAAGGGAAAAACAAGAAAACTTTTCAGGTCATCTGTCACCTGCCTTTCCCACAGTGCTTTGCAGCAGCCTCCATTTCACCTCAAGTTCCCCCGGTGTGTTTATTAAACAGAAAACCGGACTACTGGCTGTTAACATACCTGCGCGTTAATCACTGCGACATCGCCACGGAAACCAAGGAGGACAGGCCCCAGGTGGCCATCTCTCTCACACTGACACACACACACACACACACACACACACACAGAAACTATATTTAACCAATGCACGATATAAACACTGAAGATAAGGGGTTGTACTTGCAAAACTAGAGCCGTAACACAACATGCGGTACTATTTTCCATATAGGCCTCTGTTATTTATGTCACTCAAAGTCATGTGACCTGTTGATTTTGACCAGAGCTTGGAGCAACGTTATACACACTGCTATGATCGAAACTAAACATGCTCTTAACCCCTATAGCACCGAAAGCTTCATTAAGATCCCGATACTTTACACCCACAGGATTCGATCATAATCATCTCTTTGATGAATCCTCTTTATCTTCTCACAGCTTTACATGAGCGCTGCTTATAGGAAGTGTGACGTCAACAAGAAAACAAACCCAGGAAATTGCAGGATTCACATTCATCCAGCCTATGGAGTACATACAGTAAGAGAGATAGATAAAGCCCATAGCAGCATGGGATGTAATTACACACATGGTAATCCTCAGCAGCCATCTGTCACAATAATTTGTTTGAAGGACGTTCTGTTTGATTCATTACATTTTGTGTGATCATTATCGTCTTGAGTACAGCAGTGAGGATACACTCACTGTATTAAAAAATACCAAAACATATCATATATTGTAACTGTAAAATGCCAACTATAGTCCCCAGTGATGTGTTTGTGCAGAAGTGTAGTAAAGAGGAAATTAATTTTTTTAATTAGTTTTCTGCAGTTCTGTGTTTTCTTTTTTATTTCAGACTGGCAATGTCTATTGGTAATTTGATTGGTGGAACATCTGTTTAGACTGGTAGTAAACACGGTTTATTTATAATATAACTTCATTTCCAACAACCACAGGCAGTTCATGAGCTGGAGGGCTGTAGTAGAGCTGGGCGATATGACGAAAATCTTCTATTACAATATAGGTCATTTCATATCTCGATAACAATATATCACATCACAATAGCATGTCTTCTGGTAATTCAATAATAAATAGTCTATATGAAATAACCACATGGTTAAGCCTGTTTTTGTGTTGTAAATTAAATACTTGATAAATGAAAAGTACGATATAGAAAAATATGTACGATAGACATTTTTCTATTGTTTTGACGATATATATCGTCATATTGCCCAGCCCTAGTCTGAAGTTGTTAGCCCTTGTCACGTCCCATCTGTGAATTGAGCACTACGTCACCGTGACTCTGTATGATATGTTGAACAATGCTGTGATTTGAATCAGGGTAACATACAAGTGTTGGTTGTTTAACTCTGGTTGTTTTCCACTACTGGACCCACAAAAGAGTGACAGCTAATGCTAGCTAGACCCAATCTTTTCTATAGAGAGCCAAAGTCCTGCGTCACGTTCGCTATCGCCTCTGTTCCACTAACTTCTCAATACGATCTCTCATTCAGCATTTCTTTAATAGTTTCTTTCTGAAAATTGTGTTCTGGGGGGTTTACGGTCCATACAACTTTTTAACTGTTATCTCTGCTGTTTAAAAACAGTTCAGTCCTCTCTGTCCTAACTAGCCACGACCCTTCGACTCGCTCATCGACTCACTTCGTCTGTCAATCTGACGTTTAACCTGCAAACGTTGCTTGTTAAAGGTCACTAAAAAGATCGAGTATAACATTTTTAAATTACCGTCTCTATCTAAACATTTGCAGTGAAGCACAACATACTGTTGAGTACATGTATGTTCCAAAGCTGGATTTCAGCATTATTACAAATGTCAGTGGGATTTTGAATGAGGCTTTTTTTTTCTTACCTCTGTTTCACTTTGACTCTCAATAACGTGGGAAGAGCACAACACTGAGTGTGTGGGAGCTGCCGATTAACTGGGTGGGTTTTGACAGAACATGAACGAAAAGTAACATGTAGTGAGATTCAGTGCTGAGTGGAATACAAAGAGTACGATGGATTCTCCCTAATGTTGAATGCTGTAAAGAGACAGATGTCTTAAATCGTTCATAACCAACGCTATATGTGCCTACGTTAGCAGGCTTTACAGGGCAATGACGTGCTCCAGCTAGTAGCACACCATGTCTCCTAGCAACGCTAGCCCTCCCTGCTGCCATGGGAAACCCCCAGAGGGTTAAATCTTAGACGCCCAAAACAAATAGGCCCCAAATGGAAAAATAGTCTCATTTTATTTCATATTTCCTGACACATAAAGTGAGAATAATTTCAGTTTAAGGAGTCTGTGTCATCTAAATATGTAAACAGATGATCTGGTGTCCTCTGTCCTTCTGCTTCATGCCTCTGTGTGTGTGTGTGATGTGAGGTCATGTGTCCTAAACCGTCTGACATTCAGACTGAGTGTGTCTGTGTCTATCTTGTGTGCACTAACGTGTGTGTGTGTGGATTATGTCAGATGCTCTGTAGCTGGCAGAGCGACCACTTTGGCCCCTGACGCTTCTGTCCAGCGTCCAAACAGCAGACGATTACCGATGTGCCACATCATTGTGTGTGTATGGATACAAACATGCGTCCCCACTATTTACGCCTCTGAAATTACGTAAGAGCGGCTGCTCCTCGTCTGCGTTTTTTTAAGCACAAGTGCTGAATATGCAGCTTTCCTCCTGCCACAGTTTACAAACTCACCTCCTCCGTCCAGCTGAAGGCCTCTGCAGTACTTGTTGACTGAAAGCTTTCAGATCATCGAAGAGTTATGCAGCATTAGGACGAGGCCAAAAGATCAACAGCTGGCCTGTCAGTGGGCTGCTAATCCACAAGGTGTTAGTGATATGGGAACATCCTCGTATGGCTTATCCATACTGTCCGTACTACACTCTCATGATTAGACAGAGAGACATATCACTGATGATATGAGATGTGTGGGTCTTAGACAAGATGGACCTCTGACCTGCACTTGTACAATTCACTAGAGATAAACATATAAGCTTTAACTGCACTTTTAATCCTCCTGCATCAAGTGTGTCCGTTACTGTACATGTGACCAGTCATAATCAGTAAGGGCGCATAGCCCACATGGGAGGAAAACCAAAGTGAAGATGGAAGAGCAAGCGGTTTTTGGATATTAGTGGCCCAATGTTGGAGGAGTCATTCTTCTGGTGAAGCTCAATGTGAAGACGTTGTTTTTAGTTGATAATGATTGTTTGTCATTTGGATGTACTGTATAAACCAGAGGATGATAAATGTTTTCTTTGGGGTTCTAGCTCTAAACCAAAGTAATTATTATGATGATTATTAATTATTTGCCTTCGTAAATAAAGACTACAGATCCTGCAGCTTTCTCAAACACTGCACTGAATTTTTTTTTTGAAGTGTCATAGTGCCAGTGTGTCACAAAATGACTTCACAAATTCACAAAAATTATACAACCTGGTTTCACTCCCAACTCGTCAAATTCCGCCAATTGGGTAGCGCCCCTCAGCATCGGAAACCGACGCACGGAGGCAGCCTTTAGCGACAGTATGTGACAAACCGGGCTTTCAACTAACTCCAATGTAAACCCACCCTCAGCGTTATTCGGTCGGAGCAAGTGACATAGTATTAAAAGAGTGAGAGTCTGCTAAGGGCGGGTTGGAGGATCAAACAAACACAAGACTTTAAACCAGGAGACCGCTGTTTGTGTCCCGTGTGAAACTAAAGGTAATGTTGACTTATTTTGGTACGTCAGTTGTTACTCATGTGACTCGTTGGTATCATCAGTCCTGTGAGTCACGTGAGTCATTAGTAAAGTTAACATCAACCACGACCGTTTCCTAACCCTAACTAAGTGGTTGTGTTGCCTAGTTTATTTTGAAAGGACACTATGCATGTAACGAGCGTACTGTATATTGACACGCTGTCCCCGGTCCGTCCAAAAGTAACGCAAGGGGGGTACGCCATGTGACGGTCTCCGATGCCGAGGGGCGCTGACCAAGCGGCGGTGTTTGACGAGTTGGGAGTGAGAATGTGTTGAATTATCAGTGTTGGAAGAAGACATTCAGACCTTTTCCTGAAGTAGAATACCATACCAGTAAAAGTCCTGCATTCAAAATCTTACTATATTTGGTCATTTTTCACTAGTTTCTGAAGTGGTATAGATCAAAACATCCATTGATTAATCAAGAAAGTAATCATCATATTAATCAATAATGAAAATAATGTGTACCATTATAGTATGGGTAATTCAACACCCCTAAATATAGTACTTTTCATGGTTATTTTGTTAATACTGGCTTTTATATGAGAATTTACAGTGGCACAAATATAATTTCCTGAAGAGAACACCTGTTTCTGCTCAAAATGTCTAAGCTTGTAAGCTTAACTAAATATCTGTTCGTGCAATGACAATAAAAATCATAATCAGAATTTAGTGTGCAGTTTAATAAAATAATCGATTTGCTATTATAATGCAGCCCTTCTCTGCCCTGACCTTTTATCTCCAACAGCTTAATGAATATTATAATAGACTGAAATCCAGTATAGGTGTTCCCATTGATGATATGCACTCACAGTCTCGTCCGGCTGCACAACCCTCCAATGAGATGCATGAGGTGTTAACCTGTGGTGACATTTAGATGATAGAAAATAATGAGGACATAAGAATGTAGTAGAAATACTTATCCTTACACATGACACATAATCAACCCACTCGTGAGACAAACGTCCAATTACACAGCCCTGGTGTGAGTGCATGAATATTTCACACATCAGTTTCAACGCGCCGTGGCTGAACTGATCGATCATTTGATAGGGAGCCTGCGCTGATGTGATTGCGTTGAAGACATTTAGAGAATATTAGACGTTTGGGGGTTTTGGGCTGATCTATTCTTGTCAGGCTGGGCGTCTCAGACAAGGCTGACTAATGATCCGACGGGCTCGACCACGGCAGGAGGGATCAGTGACAGCTTAATGAGGCCACAGGGCGTCTGTGCTTACAGAGATAGAGGGAGGAGGGCGGTGTGGTGGGAAACACAGAGAGGAAAAGGGGAAGGTAAAATGAGCAGAGAAGAGAAACCAGACGAGAGGAAAGGGTGTCAGAGCCATGAAGTGAGGGAAAAGAACAGGAAAAGAACAGGAGGATTGATAAATGAGAGAGTAGGGAGCGTGCAGTTAAAATGAATGTGTAAGGTGTCCCACTGATGTCCTCCCACTCCTCCTGACACGCCTGGGATTCACTCTGTGTGTGCGCTCTTGTGGAGAATCCCTAACTGTCCGGCGTGTTTAATTATCAAAAAGTGAGTGAGAATGAGTCACTCCCAGCAACGGTTAGGAGGGGGGGTCCCTCCTGTCGTCGCTGCTGGAGATGGGAGCACTACTGGGTGCGAGGTAGTTAGGATCTGCATCAGCAAGTTCACACCAAGAGACAGTCAGATGGAAGCTGGCAACAAGCAGCACGAGGGAATAGGGTTGAAAGAGAGGGAAAATTAAACATTGATGGATCATATTTCACATTTTTTGCTGCTAATCCAGGGGTTGGGACCCTCCATGGGGTCACAAGTTAAATATGAGGGGATCACAAGATAATTATAGGGATCTAGCGCCATCTTTACATAGCAAATAGTTGTTTGCTGCTATATAATGCAGGACTGATAATTGTATAGAGCACCTTTCAGTAAAATACCACAAGTAAAAGTCCTGCATTCAAAATCTCACTATATTTTGGCATTTTTCACTAGTTTCTGATGTTGTATAGACCAAAAAGTAAATTGATTAATCAAGGAAATATCATGTATTATATACATAATATAATGAAAATAATGTGTGCCATTATGGTATGGGTAATTCAACCAAGTCCACAGGAAGAGTGTCAGGCTTTGAAGCAAATTTTACATAGTAGCCAAACGGTGGTACAACTTACATCATCGGGTCAAGTTTAAATTTGTCGAATACTTTATGACCGAATCCCTGCAAAACATTCCCTTCATTCTCAGCTGTACTTAATTAGCAATTTTTAGCATGCTCGTTGGTCAGTCCCGTGAGTCGTGTGAGTCACAGCCGTCGCTAGTCATGTGAGTCGTTTATGGGGTCAGATCAGTCTCAATATTCACAAATGTACACAGAAGGATTCACAAATGTATTTTGTGGTTTATATATAAATGACTCTCTCCACAAAAATATTTTTCAATGCACACAAAAATTGTTATCGTTGTATATAAAAGGTAAAAAAAAAAAATCCACATAAAAAAATAAGGTTCACACATATATTCCTGATGCACATACAAATATGTCTTGTTTTAAACAAATGTAATAGAAATCCACAAATTTATGTATTTAAAAGTATTTACAAGTTTCATCAAAACATATTTGGATGTTGTTACATTATATACAAACTGTTGAACCTGCATTTACAAACTGCCTCTTATGTGTGAACTTCACTGCATTTGTGTGGGTTTTTTGAGACTCCCCTGACGTGCACCGATCTGCAAATGCATTTTTTCAACAAGGAATTATCGTAGCCAATCAGATGTCTCCCCCCTTCTCAGCCAATCACATGAGCGTGTCCCCAATGTTTTCATTAACCATTCATATATATGTGGGTTTCTCTTCTTCCACTTTGAATATAAATTGCTAAGAAAGACAAAGAAGCCTTCCTCAATGTGATTAAAGTGATCTTAAACCGTTTCTTTTGATGGATTACCAAACTAAAACAAGTTTCAAGTCTCTGCAATCTGATCTTTGAACTGTAGATAAATTAATTCTAACCGGCGGCTCTCTGAAATAAGTCTAAGTTGGTATTTCTCTCCAAGAACGACTCAGGAGACTGAAAGAAAAAGAGAGATGTGCCTGGACCCGTTTCATCTTCTTGAAGTATTTCGCTATTTGTTCTCACATTTTGTTGCACAGAGTCCCTAACTTCTGTAAAGAAACACAGTAGAACAGCACAGGTCATGTAAATGTGGTCGTCTCAGTTATTTTTTCTCCGAAATGGTGCAAGTCAGTAATTCTGCATATGGCAGATGTGTCACCGTGCTGTACCTGAGACTACAAAGTAGGACGCAGATTGTGGCTGTACTCAGGGGAGACATGTACTCTTGAGTCATACACCCCCCAAATATCCCCTGGCGAAATACTGAAGGTGCACACAGAGGGGGGGCAAAGGCACACACGGAGGCACACATACATGCCTGCAACCATTAATGCACACACACACGTTCACATACCCCTAAATACCTAAACACACCCACAGGAGTCAGCCACAGGCCTCGAGACATTTTTTTTTCTTAAATAGAGCATTACGTAAGTGCTTGATGAGCCAGACAGTACAGGAGGACAGGAGGGAGGAAGGGTGAGGAAGGAAGACAGGAGGGGAGGAAAGTGGTGACTGACATCCCCAGTGGAGCAGCACAAACTGGATTTGTTAGAGAGAGACAGAGGCAGACAGAGACCTCAGCGTGGCACCTCACCTCTGGCGCCGCATGGAGAAAATTGATTGCCATTTTTCGGCTGTAGATTTAGCCGAGAAACTCCTATTTGTTGGTGATGCAGTGAGACTGTCGTCACACGAAAAATTGCAAAAGCATTGACCATTTGTTCACATTTGCTTACATAAAACCATCTGTGCTTATACACTTTCCGGGCAATGATTTCTTGTGGCTGCAAGGATTATGATCTTTTGCCTCACATTAGCAAAGGCAGAACTGTGAAGTGGTTATAGCACAAAACCTCTGGAGAAGGAGCTTAGGATAGACTCGCAATAAATCAATGCATGCAACTTTAACACTGCAGACCACTGATCGCATCCCCTTTCCTAAAAACAGTCAACGCTGGTTACTTTTGACCATCATGTTCATGTTCCCCAAACCTTAAAGCTGCTCTTACCAACATTTTAAAATTAACAAAGCATCAATTGACTAAATGTAATGTGAACTGTGATTACATTTGATCAAATCGCATGATTCTCATCAGCAGATTGAGTTTACTTAGTAGCCATTGAACTGTAGATGTTCAAAATTTGCATTAGGGCTTTCCCCTCTTAGTCGATTAGTCGACTAATCGGCCGTTTTGGTCGTAGTCAACTGACTTCTTAAGCCGATTTGTTGTTTTTTTATGCTTTTTTCCGTACTGAATGACAATTCCAAGAAACTTATGAGCACTTCTGTGGTAAACACCAGTGGTGCTTTTGTGTGATTCTTTGTGGAGAGACTCAGTTCTGCAGATCTGTTGATTAAATCAACTTATCGATTAGTCGACAAAATGTTAGTCGACCAAGAATTTCTTTGGTCGAGGACAGCCTCGCTTTGCATAAAGTTGAAAGCTCTGCCACAAGCACGTAAGTGAACCTTGAGTTCAGATTGCTTAGTCAACTGCTGTCTCCAACGTCAAGACTGAACTGCCACGTTCAACTTGGATGAGAAGCTCTAAAAGTGAGGATGAGGATGTGTTATATGGTCAAAAGCTCCTGAACAAGTGAGAAAGTGGACGTTGAGTTGAGATCGAGGAGGACTTGTTGGATGCACCTCATTTGACTGTTATCAGGCCATTAAATAGGCGTTATCGGTCACTATAAGCACCATAGATGTGGGTCAATAGGGGCCTACTACGTTGTAAAAGCAAAATTGAAACTAGCAACACGCTCTAACATGTTCTTAGGTTTAGGCAATAAAACTACAACTTCTTTAGGTTTAGGCAAAAAAAAAACTGTTAAGTTTAGGGAAAAACATTGTGTTTTGAGTTAAAATAACTACGAACACAAAGACAACTACACGTTGTTGGTTTCACACGGGATGTAAACTCCAGTCTCCAGGGTGAAAACCATGTGTTTTGTGTCCCATCCATCGCCCCCGACCTCCACCCCTTATGGAGTGTCACACTGTCTCTGCTACAGCACGGCTTCTGCTCCTGTCATAATTACCACGGTCGCTAGAGGTCTCAGTCATGTTCTTTTATACCTTCTTTCTGTGATCTACTATGTGAATAGATGATAAAACCTAGTGAGTGTAGTAGGCCCCTACTGACCCACATCTATGGGGCTTATAGCGACTGATAATGCCTATTTAATAGCCCGACAACAGTCTAATCAGCAGTTGGATGCAGCATGCAACAGGTTTGGCCTTGAGGGAAAATGGTGGTATTTGATTTAGAAATGAGTTGGTTAATTGCTTAGTGTTAGTAGTAAATATTGAATGTAAACAGAGAAAGAAACTCATCTGCTGTCTCTCTAGTATTTTTGCAGTTTTGGTTAAATGTCACACTTTGCTGTAAGACATTTCAAGACCTCTCAGCATGTATTTAGTAGCGGAAACAAAGTGTGGGCAAGTGTGGGCATGCTGGGATGAGTTGGTAAAGGTGAATGATGCATCAATGAGCAAAAGCCTTAGTAAACAAGTCAACAGGTTGTGACTCACTTTCACAGGAGCAAAAGCTGCTACGTGACACCTCTTAGCCATTTTTGAATATCATCATTCACAAGGGAAAAGGAGCTTGTGTTTTTTGGACTGAAATGGAGCAAAAACCTGCTCCATACCTCCCTCGCCTCCCTCCCTCACTTTCTCTCCTGTGGTCCCTCCCTGGTGATGACATTAATCACGAGCTGCCTCTGCCTCCAGTCTGAGGAATAGGTCAGCTCCCTGGCTGCCGTCTCCCCGCAAACACACACTGTTTACCAGCCTGTCTGCGATTACACACACACACACATACACACAAGTGCAGGAATAGATGCAGAGTCTCACACACACATACACACACACACACCTTGGTATACTGTACTGTAGGTTCATAAATTATTCATAAAACTCTCATCTGATAAATTCAATCTTATTACTTGATTATCTTGAAGTGTTAAATAACACTGTGTTTATGATTTGCCCTCAGTCAAGCATGTTTTCCATTCCTTAAATGGTACTCCAGTTTGAGCTAATGTTTTTATTTTTCATCTCTTATTGTATATCTCGTAATGAGTTCACCAGCAAGCAACGTCTTGAAGCTGTTTTTCTTCCTCTCTTCTTAATTGCATACAACAATATCACTTCTGAAATGTGTGACAACTGTGAAAAAAACAATTTGGCAGCATTTGTACTACTGTGATAGCTGCTAGACTAAATTTAGGGCTGCAACTAACGTATATTTTCATTATCAATTGATCTATTGATTATGATTCTGATGAATCAGTTAATCATTTAGTCTTAATGTGCCACAAATTTATAAAAAAAAAATTCCTGTCACAATTTCCTAGAATGATATATGACAAAGAAAATCAGCAAATCCTCACATTTGAGAAGCTGGAACCAGAGAATGACAGATATTTCAAACCAGTCGCCAGGAAAAAATGTCGGCATTGTACGTTTCTGCAAACCATAGATTGAATGTGGATGTTTTTGCATTCAGTCAGAGCTAGTGACGTATATCGAGGGACCGTTATTGAAAATGACGTGGTATAATAAGGAATATAACATGCAAGAATGTCCACTAAGGGTCAGTGGGAAGTAGACGTTAACTTTACCGTTGTTACTTATTGTTGTTACGCTTGTTACGTAACGTTACGTAAGAAAGTCTGCTAAAGGCGGTTGTTGTTTATTTACAATAGTTACGTTAAGTTATTAATTTAAAACAAACTATATTTTTTTCTAAACTTAACCAAGTAGTTTTGTTGCCTAAACCTAACCGATCATTTCACAACGTTAACCATGCATCATTGTGCGTTTTTGCAAGAGTGATACGAGGCTGATATGAAACTTATTTATGAAATATTTTCGTACGTTGCGTTCAGAAATGTTGACATTCACCATATCCCGTGGTTTGCAGAAACATACAATGACAACATTTTTCTTTCTTTCTGATTGACGAATCAATCAATTATTAAATCAACACTCAAACCTGCAATAACTGATTCTTTGGTCAATTGTGGGCAACAGCTGTAAACACATTCACATAATATCCCTTTATAAAGTTGATGTGGTGAACTTGATAGCAATCAGATGCTTATTTAGCAGCAGATACAGCAACATTGTCATTCATGCAGAGTTGTGTTTCTGGCCATCTTCCAAATCTTTTTAGCTCTGTTTTGGTCTCCAACACCTCATGAGGGAAATATCTGGCTCTTTAGCTGCTAAATGCTCCACTATGTTCACCAGATAGTTGGTAACAGTGTTTGTCTGCTGTTTGGTGCTGCGCAGGTAGTGTACAGTGAGTTTATTTGAGCTTTTTCAACCCTGATTAGAGAGGTGAGAGTGAACCAAAACAATAAAGTCGTGGGTCAGAAAAACAAAACAATAAGCTGAAAGACGCTAGAATTGAAACGGCGGAGTTCGGTGATAGTTCTCTGTCGTTCTCTGTAGTTTTTTCTCAAATTTTCTTTCCTGTGCTGTTCAGCTTGGTGTGGATCATAAGAGGACGCTAACTCTTCTATTTCCAGACTCTTGTTTGCTGCTGTTTTGAGAACTGTGTTTATGACAGCAAAGCAAGTCTTGGTCAGTCTTTGCTGTTGCATATGTGATGACTGAACGACAATGAAAGCAATCTGCAGAAGTATTTTGAATGAGGGCAAAGGAAAGGAAAAGAGAGAGGGAGGGAGAGATGATTTAAAGATAACATCATTTCAGAGTTACAGATACTTGACCTATTCATACGAGCCTTGGTGCAGCACACCGTCTGTTTTCATTATTAGCAAATCAAACCTAAATCCACGTTTAATCTTCTCATTTATTAGTGAGTCAGGCAACAAAATGAACCTTGATATCAATTTGGGATTTGCTAAATGCCAAAGAGCAAGAGACGCACGCATTGCAGGGGCATTTAAATAGGAAGTGATGATACTGAATCCACCTCTGTTATACATAATCTCCATGCACTCAGAAGCATTGTTATGCGCATTAATCATCGTCGACAAAACCCAATTTGAGCTTTATGAAATTAGGCTCAGCAGTGAGGTGTTTTTCCCGCGCAGTCATTAAGTTCATAAATCAGGTTAGACTCTGTGGCGCGCTTCCTCATCTCAAACACTTCCCAACAGGCCACTCCGAGGCTATCACCTGCTGAGAGTGCAAGTTTTATGACTATTCATCTTCTACACTTCGTCTCAGCAGGGAGCAGGATCTCATACCATCATTAGTCTGTCTGCACTAAATGAGCCTCCATTCATTCAGCAATCACATCGAGCGACGAGTGCTCGCGTGTCTGGAATGATTAAAGACAAAATAAGCTTCTCAGATGACAAAAGATTCTGCTGGTTAGTTGGATAAAGATCGCGCATTTCAACACCTTTCATTCAGATAAGCGGACTCGTTTATCTGGCGAAAGGAGCACAGACTGGTTCCCAGATGTAATCAATTATTAATTAATAATACCAACACTCCAATTGGTGCCAGCCACTTACAAAGTTTCCAAAAAGCGTGATCCAAAGAAACAGGAAGCGGGCGCTTGAGGTAAACAGAGGAAGTTCAATTTAAAAGAGATCAAACTAGGTTAGTGTGAGGAGTACAGTGGGTCACAGCGTGTTGGCCCGGGACACGTAAACATGTCAGGGAGGCTGAACTCCTCGAGAGTCCACCTTTCTGAGCAGCTCCTCTCTTCAGTAACACCGCAGACAAAAACACTGGCTCAGACTGACGTTTCTGGGTCAGCTATCTGTTGGGAAAGTGAATGCACCCGACTGAGAGATGCACCTCAAAACACAAACACTGACATAACAAGATTCTGGCTAAACTTGAAAAGACCCAGCATTTCTTTTCCAACTAAATATATTCTAATAAAGCTGCACGATAAACCTTATATCCATCCATTTTGCAAATATCCAGTTCCAGCTATAGGCCTGCACGATATTAGGAAAACCTGCAATGTGCGAAAACATTGTTCAATATTGTGATGACGATATGATTTGTGATAAATAAACAAATATTGAAGTGTGCATATTAGCTATACATATATTTTAAATATAACTAGGCTAAATGTTGTTTCTGGAGCAGCAACAGTAATGTTTACAACAGCAAAGTCACTATATAAAGTCATTAATATCTCACTGGAAACAAACTGAAGACAGTCTTTAGCCCCGGAGCCCGTTTAATAACGGATTTCGGTAACAATGCCTAAATATGATGATTTTTCTTATTCATCGCGTTTCAGACACCCTTTTGCGATGTGTTTATCGCGCATGTTCATATCGTGATTACATACTGCCCAGCTCCACACTGTAGGAACGATCTGATCTATTTTTATTTACAATAGACTTATTAAGATGCCCATACGTGATCAGCGGTAAAATCGCGCTGCGCACAATGTTCAAACAGTTGCAACAGTGAATAAACTACAATATAAACAGTGAATGGGGTTCCTTGCACATTTTTTGATGACATATACTGTATACCTGTGCAGCGTTTTGCCTCTGTAAGGCTCTGCACCCTACCGCAAATTTCTAATCATGTGGAGGCAGCAGACAATCTCACTCATCGGATGAAATGTCTCAGTTATAGTGTCCGAATATGATAAAAAAGAAAGGATTGACTTAAGCTATGAAGTTACGAATAGATGTTCGGCAACAATGAAGTCTCTTTGCTGCCTGATTCTGCACCAGAGAAGAAGAGAAGAGAGAGAGAGAGAGAGAGAGAGGGAGGGAGGGCCAAATACTGTTCAGAAGGAGCAAATGCTCCTAAAAATACACACACGCACACACACACACACACACACACACACACACACACACCATACGGCCCAGCAGGAGGTAAACACACATGCAGAACTATGATGCTGCATCTCCATTGTGCCCTGATTATAGCTCTTCCTCTTGTTCATCACAGCCCGTGGCCACAAAAAGTTACTCTGTGGCCACCAAATATCCCCTGTAGGTGGCCACCAAGTTTCATCAGGTCTCCCTTGAGAATCAGACTGCGTGTCTCATGAGATTGAATGCAACTTGAGCGAGTATCCGCAACAAAATGAGCGTCCTAACTGGATGCAAGCGACGCAGCGCTGCAAAGCGTGACTGAACTTTTGTTGAACGCCCTGTTTCTATTTATCCCCGTCGCTCGCTTTGAACGGACGAGGAACGACTGATTCGTGAAGTTGAAATAAGGAGTTATCTTTAGGGATCGGGAGATCGGCATTAATGCTTTCTAGTCTCCGATCCCTTAACGTGGCTGGCTAAATAACGGAGCTAACAGCTAACGTTAACAGAGGTTTCACTGAGCATTGGGTTACATTATGATGTTCTATTCAGTAACAATGTATTGCGCAAAGGTAAATTATAACGTTTTCATGATGTGTTCAAATGCTATCTTGTAAAATGTAGTTTTAAACTTGAATAAATCCAGTTGTTTAAAGGAGAGGTTTTCACAGATATATAGAGTAGATATTAGAGTGAGAATTATGGCCTGTTTAACTTCCTAACACTAGCTTTAATCAACTTAATTAAAACGACTAATGCCAAGATTTTTTTAATCAAAGCAAATATTTAAATAAAAATACAATCATTTATTCCCTAATCATTTGAATTGTGTGTTTTTATGCGAAAAAAGTTTTTTGTAGTGTGCGCACGAAGAGACTGTGAGAGAACAAAGAACTTGAGTTTTTAATTAAAATAGATAATTACATATTTTCATTCCGTCCATGTCACAGTTAAGGAAGGCTTTGTTAAGGTGCATTAAATTGCCTTTTCTATATTGTTTGTGCATGTACTTTGGCCACCAAATGTAGGGGCCTGGTGGCCCGTGGTGCCAGTGCTTAAAAGTATTAGCATCTATCTCTGCAGCCCGGCAGGGATTGACCTTTTGACACACAACAAGCCACATTCTCCTCCTCTTCTCTCCTCTGATGCTAATTCCTCCTGTTTCTCCTCCATCTTCCCCGCGGGAAGAAAGCCCTCCAGCTCCCAGACTTCCTTCCTTGCTCTACTTTTCCTTCCTCCGGGTTCGTACGAGAAGACAATGTTGTAGATTACCCCCGTCTATTCTCCCATCTTCCCGTCTTTGCTTGACCTCCATGTTCTTACTTCACATTACCTCCTCAAATGTTCCCTCTCCTCCGTCCTCATTATCCAGTCCTCCTCCTACTTTCCGTGCTTCTTTTAAAGACCAGGACCTCAGGTGTGGCAGCTCTCTGTTCTTTTCCCCCAGAAGAAGATTCACTAAATTCCTCTTAATTTAATAAAACTTTGATGGGAGCTCAGCGCCCACACTCCTATTCCCAACCTGCCTCTAGCTTGATGCCTCAATTTCTCTTTGCTAAGTCTTCACACTCATCCTCGATGTCTTCACCCACCGTTACATTTCTCTCTTTTTCCTGCAAGCCTTTTCTTTTGTAGGAAGTCTTCCTCTGAATATGTCAGCACGTTTCAGCACACTTTGACTTCCCCTTATTAAAAGGAGAAAATTAATTCTCATCCACACATAACCTACTCCCATTAATTAACATTTCATGAGGAAGTTGCACATAATTGGCAAGCGGGGCATGTTGATAAGCAAGATGAATGGTTCTATCTGTGCCGAAATAGTATCTGTGTTTATCTTTGAGATGATCGGCTTTAATTACCATCCATAATAAACGCATTGGTCACACTAGGATGGAAAAACTCTGAGGCTAATAAGAGGGCCAACTGTGCTGAGGAAGTGTTTCTCCATTTGCTCTTTAACCTTAACAAGATTGGAACCCAATCGTCCCGTGTGTAACATACTGTAAGGGCTGAAATGAGCCCACGGCTTTAATCATAGTAGGGTCCACTGATATTATGTCGCTTTTTGCTGCGCTCATAATTTTTCACAATTTGTTAACATTATTAACACTGGAGCAGTCCGACCCGACTGAAACTGTGTAGTAAATCTTCTCTATCTTCTTAATTGCTTCGCACTCCTTTCCCCCTGTTCCTGTCCAGGTCTTTGGGGTTTATTTAGGCAAAAGGTTTCTGTCTTTGTCAGCCTGCGAGCGGATTTTAATGAGCCGCACTGTTAATAAGCAACAAGGAAGATCATTACGCATGCTGTGGAGCAATATACAGTAGATATGAACACGCACGCAATGTTGTTACATAATCATATAACTAAACATGTTTTCTTCAGGAAAGCACACAGAGGAGGGTGGAGGAGACAGTTGGTGTTGTTTTACAAAGCTGTTAGGGACAAATTTCCTGTTTTATGTAGCTGAACTGAAGTATGTTGGTATACATCGAAAGCAAAAGTTCGACTTGGAGTAACAGTGTTTGCAGCTTCAGCACGACCGTGTAATCTCAAAGCAGATGGAGGAACAAAATGTGCAATGCACAACAGTCCCACAAGCCGACAGACAAATTCTCTGGTACTATTTCATTATTCAGCTGTCAAAGCTAAACGTCCCCTGTTGAGTTTTTTGAAAGACAAAGTTTCTGTTTACATTCAGTGTTACTCACCAAAAACATGTGCGTATCTTTGATTTTATTTGGTTGCAGCCCTTCCAGTGATTCTACCTAAAGATGAGTATTATAGCCCACTGCAGCTGAGAAAAGGCAAATAGCTGATTTACTGGCTAAGACCTTTTAAATTGTGCCCCACCCGCTGCTGTGCTGTAACAGAGGCAGTGCATTTGCAGAAGTCAGCAGGGGGCTGCGCTACAGTACGCATGCCCCACTGTGCGTGTTTTGGTAAGGTGGCCATTTTCAGACACGAGTAGAGCCGGGTGACAGGTAATAAAAGCAAAGAGACCCGAGGCGAGGAGAAGCAGAGTGTGAGTGACGGCCGACGCAGCGTTTTTTCTTCTCCGTGCAGCACAGCCTGGGGACAGTCATGCAAACAGTGTTCTTCACACTCCGGCATTTAGGAAACGTGTGATGTTTTCATTTGCACACCCTATCAATAGCACCAAAAAGAGACCGTCTGACACCAACATCTATTATATCCTCGCGCACTCACACTCAAGCACAGGGAGAGGTGTAAACATGACAGGGATAACAATAATAAGATGCATTTACTGTAGGAGAGGAGACACGGCATAGTATTTTCCTTTTTACAGGCAGTGTGATAAGAAACCTACCATAGATTTTCTGGCACCGCTTTGCCACTGGGAGTCTTCAGTGTCTCTCACCAGTCGTATTCAGATTCCCCATTATTGTCTCCTGCCTGGAGACAGCAGGTGGAAACCACAGTGTCCCCCAACAAGCCCCAACATTCATTAACACACTGGCTTATGTAACCAGGCATGGGACCAATAACTGCAGATTGTAATTTGATATCTGTGATTAAATCAGCAGCTTATGTAATTGCTCATCTTTTCCAGCTGTTCAGACATCTGATACTTTCTGGCTTATTGATTCCTGGTGATTAAAGGTTTTCATGCACTTCATATCATTGCATGTTGTGAATATTACCGACCTCACAAAAACTAAAGTGTAACCAATACTGTGTACCAATCATGTCATACTAGCTCGTCGCAAAGGAGGTTAAATAACGCTCTAAACTTACGCTAAATTTTGGCGAGGAAAAACTGGCATGGCCATTTTCAAAGGGGTCCCTTGACCTCTGACCTCAAGATATGTGAATGAAAATGGGTTCTATGGGTACCAACGAGTCTCCCCTTTACAGACATGCCCACTTTATGATAATCACATGCAGTTTGGGGCAAGTCATAGTCAAGTCAGCAAACTGACACACTGACAGCTGTTGTTGCCTGTTGGGCTGCAGTTTGCGATGTTATGATTTGAGCATATTTTTTATGCTAAATGCAGTACCTGTGAGGGTTTCTGGACAATATCTGTCATTGTTTTGTGTTGTTAATCGATTTCCAATAATAAATATATACATACATTTGCATAAAGCAAGCATTAAATAGTATTAAAGTATTAAATACTTCACAAATCTCCCTTTAAGATAGTAGATAGAGTAATTAAATCCAAATCTGAAATAATGCATTGTTTAATATTTAGATATCAGGGGTAATAATGTAGAAATTATCAATAAACCAGACTGTTCATCATCATGAACTTCTGGAACTTTTACATGTGCTCTACATCCGGTCATTTTCTTTTTTTTCAAGTTCCTAAGTGCATCAGCGTATTAGCTATTATATTATAATATTATTACTAATAATGTACTGATCTGTTGCAGTTACATGTATTCATTTGAGTCCAATCTACAGTCAAGAGGAAGCCATCGAGATTTAGTTTCCTGACAAATCATATAGACAGTAATTATGAAATATTTGTAAATTCCATATGAATTATTACTCATTATTACAGTACTTTTATCATGAACTGACCTTTTACTGTGCTGCTAGAAAACTCTAGCAGTAGCAATAGCACTAGCACTAGCCTGACAGCAGTCAAACCAATAGTATTAACATTTTTTAAAAAAGTATTTGCATGTCATTCCTCTTCAATCTGTGTGAAATGACCAGAGGCTGTGTCAGTGTGGGACATCTGCTCAGCCTAAAGTAATGTCGCTTACTACTTAACAGTCAGACAGATTGGGATTTGCGACCTAAGAGCAGCTTCATGTTCACAGCCCCTCAGTGTAGCGGCCTTACATAACGTCTAAAGACCGACCTGTTCCTCTGGGTTAATGACACACAAACATACGTTCGTCTTTTATGCTGACCTCTCTGACTTATTGTGCAGAGTTATCGTCAAGTTAATTCACCCCCGCCCGCTCTGGTGGCTGCGCTCTGCAGCACGTGTTGTCGCGCCGAGCGAGGCTTGATTCTAAGCCGTAATCTGCTCTCATCATTAACATCTGGAGAGATTTGACATAGTGTAAGCCGCTGTAGCGGACGTGTTAGCTAGCTCTCCAAGCTGTTGCTGCAGGTTAGAGTTGAGCTTCTTGGAGGGTAATGGCTCAAGACCGGCAGGCTAATGGTGCAAGATGCAGCTGAAATGTATGCTATCAGGCGAGACGAAAGCTACCAAGGCACTTTGCTAAGTCACAGACCTGGAATCACTTATATCTGAGCGCAGGAACTGAGTTTGAGAGTGAAGTGACGTTTTTTAGTCAAGCAAAGACAAATAGTAGGTGACCAAATAAGAGAAATAAAAGGACAAATGTCCCCCGAACTGCCCAGTAGCTGCATCATGACAGAGGCTGCAACCTTTGAAGGTAAAAACAAAACAAAGAAGCATTCAGCTGTCACAGCTGCCAACAGCAGCACCAGGAGAGGGAAGGAACCAGGGATTTTCCATGTTTCAGCACAACACCTGTCAATGTGTCAAAGTAATGCAGAAACATGCAGCAACTCAACTCTTTCCATCCGACTAACTCTCCCTTTCTATGCAGGTTGACAGTAGGTAGATGACGGTTGACAGGTGCCGAGCATCAGGATAATAAAACAGACAGCCATCTTTGTTTTTCTGCACAAATAAGTGGAACATCAACAATATGAGCTCCTCTGGGATTTCAGGCACGCAGAGACTGATTGTGTTCTCATATTCACGTCATCAAGACAAATTCAATATTCAGCGTTAAGGTGTCTATGAGTCAGAATTAAATGTAGTGAGATAAGCTTATGAAAACTATATAAACTATATTCCCTATGGTGTGAAACACAAGAAACAACGTGTTGACTTTCTTCCTCTTGCCTTCCACTGCAGGCTGTTCTCATACACCGTTCATGGCTATACCTACAAAAAGTAATGCACTGTAATTCATATATATCTCACGAAATCAATGCATATTTAGTCCACGTAATTATGAACCAGGAAGTATAAAGGAAGGCGAAGGAGGAGGTCGGGGTGGATGGGTCGGACTTTCGCCCAGGAGAACGATGTTCGTACCCCGTGTGAAACCAGAGGTCAACGTTGATTTATTTGTCACGTAACTTCGGTACTTAAGTAACACTACATCCGTAGTTATTTTAACTGAAAACTACGATATTTCCCAAAACCTGACCAAGTAGTTTTGTTGCCTAAACCTAACCAAGTTGTTTCCTGTGAAGACAGAAGTTTATTTTGAAAAGACTTTATGCATGTAATGTGTGGAAATTGATACGTGCTGGTGGACATTCATAAGAGAACACACGAAAAATGAGGAATAACTTTATCGTAAAGATATCATACAAATCGTTGTTTGTTGGATACGTTGTCCACTGTCCTATGAATGCCATGTATCATCTATCTATGTGGACTGTTTTGAAAAACAAACCTGTTTTTCAGCATTGTGACAATGCAATTTTCCGATAATTCAGTTGGTTTTTAAATGGTTTATTTAGCTTGAGAATTAGGAGAATTTTCAAAACCCATAATGAAACACTTAAAATACAAAATTACCATATTCTGAGATGCATTGTTCTCACTGGGCAACGGCAATTAAAATAAGAACCATCAGTAGATACCAGTAAAAGTATCCCATTTTCTAATCCCATCAGGAATTTGCCAATCAAGGTTTATATATTACATGTACATGAAAGATGAATTGCCACATCTTTTCAGAGTCAAGACCTCATATCTAAAAAGTTAAAACCCTGTGTCATCCTACTGTAGGTGAGTATGTGTAAGGTAAAGCAGTAATTATACTTTTGCAAAGACACATAAATGTTTTTGCTGATCTACAAAGAGGGTGTTATGGGTAAACGGGTAGGACGCCATCAGTGTCCTGCCCTGTCTGCGGCTACCAAGGGAGATCTCTGATTGGCTCTGTGTGTCCCCGTCTTACAGTGCAGCACAGAGAGGCATGTCATTTTGAGACAAATATTAGATAAACCTCACCGGAATTAGTGCCTCGCTTACACAGTCTCGCCAAAACTTGAACATAACCTTCTCAAAAGCTGTATTTTTCTGCAGAATTGCATTAGACTGTCCAGGTGTTTGTGATATTCTTTCCAACCCCACTGCCAGTGTCCTTTCGGCACCACACCGCCATATGTGCTGCTCGCTAATTAAGTCACCCGAGCGCATACACACCTATCCTGACACACACACACACACACACACACACACACACACACACACACACACACACACACACACCGTTTCAGCTCATGCACTGGCACTTATAATTCAGTTCTGGGAGGACAGCTGTGCTCTCTTCCTAATGTCATTTTCTGAACACGAACAGTCGCAGTTTCTCAGACCTGAACTGAACCTCTGGTAATCTCACTGAACACACAGCTGAACTACTGATGACCTCATTTGAATGCAGCTGATAGTTAACTACTGAACTATTTGCAGGCAGTTTATTTCTAAATTTCACCTTCTGTGTTGATAGAAATACAACTTTTCCCAATGACCCATGAAGATGAGTTTATATTAAGTGACAAATGTTGTAAAAAAATAGTTATCTGACAAATCTAAATATGTTTTTTTCCAACGATAAGGAAGGATGAAGCGTCTTTGTAAGACAACATTAAGATTACATAAGGAGCAAAATATCACTTACTATATATTCTTTATTTCTGGGAATAAATTCAGTAATTTGAGGGCATAAATTCATATTTTGAGGGGATGATTTTTAATTTGGGATTGGATTAGAAATTCAAATTAATATTTCAGTAATTAACACCTACTCTAGGAGATGTTTGTTTGTGTTGAAGGTGTCATATCTAAGAAATAAAGCTTTGTTTTCTCAGCTGAGGGAAAAACAAAGCATTCGCTCAATAATCTTCTTTTTCGTCATTTAAGTTTTATTCATTTCAACATTTAACTTAATAATAATCTAGTTCTTGCACCACTGCTCCCTTCCCTCTCCCTTCTCGTTTTCTCAGCGATCTCCCCGCTTTCACCGGAGCCGGTGGCTAATGATGCTTCTCGCTCTGCTCGTCACACCAATTAAGTCAACAGTGTAGGTTTCAGCAGAGTCAGAGTCAACAGGCCTGAGCGCTGATGACTGCAGTAATGAGGAAGAGAAGGTGGAGGCTGGTTGCAGAAGTTTATGTAGATACTTACTTGATGAGGGGTTTGTAAGAGTCTCACAGTGTGGTTCTCAGTTAAATTAAGTCCAGGCAGAATTAATGGGAAAGGGAACGACATACATTAGAGAAACTGAACGTGTTACTGCACTTCTGACTGTAGTTTACACGATGGTGGTCTCTTACCAACTTGACTATACTCCAGTTGACTCCAGTTTCTCTGTTTTGAGTGTAACAAACACCTTATGAAGAGTCTTGAAACACATACATATATGAAAAAGAAGAAACAAATATCAACAGTACACCAATTTCTAAATCATGGACAAAAAATGTCCAGTAAGGACATGTGAGAAATCAAACATATGGAGCAGGATGGGAAAAAAAAGCCATCTAAAATACATGAAACACATGCAAACGCTCTGCAGCAGTGTTGTTAATGAACGGGGCGAAAGACAGATGGTTGGAAAGAGGATCTGCCAAAGAGAGTATAACAGCAATATACTCATGTAAAGTTTAATCTGCCCGGTCACACCGACCAAATCTGTCACTAAAAAAGATGTAAAAAGGTAAAAAAAAAAAAGAATATTTTAAAAGGGCTTGATCTGGTCAAATATCTAGGCCTATTCTGCACATGTAATCTGGCTGTGAAACCCATATTGTTTCTCTATGGATGAGTCACCTTCATTCACTGGTTCCAGAGTGATCCTTGACTGATAATACAGCACTATTTACCACCTACGCCTCACAATGTGCTGAATGAAAAACAGAGAGAGAGGAGAGAGAGAGAGAGAGAGCACTTTTCACTCAAATGCTAATGCAAACATCTCTCTCTCTCTGCTGCGAGTGGATCAAAGCATCTGCCGGACAGACGACGCCATTCGCTCGCTGAGGCCGACAGGAGGGTCACTCACAGCCCACAGTGCAAAGGGCCAGAGGGTGTGTTACATAGAAAGTGAAAATGTGTGTGCGTGTCCGAGCCCCGAGCTGGATTCATGAGAGTCATGACGACCACACTGATTCAGAAGCTGAGGGGCAGAGATGGAGGAGTGTAGATGGAGTGATGGTGATGGATGGATTGATGGATGAATGGGTGGATGAATAGGTGTTGGTGAGTCATGTCATTCGCTCTGAGGCGGGAAACACAATCAACAAGCTTCACACCAAAGCAGAGATACGTCCTCCTCATTATTGATTATTCTGTTGATCATTATCTTCTGAGCTTTCGCACCGTGAATCGAATCGAGTTGCACGGAATGGGTCGAGTTGCGCTGATATTTATGAAACAACAACACTGAGGCTCCGTAGTCCGAACCAGGACGGCAAAATGTATTACTCCTTTCAACCTTGACAAAAGGCAGCGCAGACCAGATCCATTCCTTCTGTTCTGTTACTTTTCACAATAAAAGCCCTAGACACCGCATTTTTGTGTGGCGCTGTGTGTAGGCAAGAATCTGCCGATACGATACGTATCATGATACGGGGATAACGATTCAATGTATTGAGATACTGTAAGCAAGGCGATATAGTGCGATTTTTTTAAATCTATTTTAGGAAAACTGTCATTGTATAAAGAACACACCAGAAATACACCATTTTAGAATAGGCAAGAATAAACAAATTTTACTGCATGCAAAAAAACACATGTTTTTTGCCCACAACTGCATGTGATTATCATAAAGTGGGCTAGTCTGTAAAGGGGAGACTCGTAGGTACCCCTTTGAAAATGGCCATGCCAGTTTTTCCTCGCCAAAATTTAGCCTAATTTTGGAAGCGTATCTTTATTTAGCGTCCATTGCGACAAGCTATGTTATTTGGCACCATTGTTGAGACCAATAGATTCCTTTTCTAGGTTTTCTAGTTTCAAGTTGAAAGACAGAATAGTGTCTTTTTAGCGGATTTTTAAGAGGTTAATTAAAAATCAATACAGTATCACAAAACATAATATTGCGATACTCGTGTGTATCGATATTTTCTTACACCCCTCTTTTCCTGTTGTATATTTGTCACACCCCACGGTGTGTAAAGGCCTTTAGCTTTAAAGTTCTCATATTCTCACCTTTAAGATACTATAATGACTCCTGCCTACAATCAGTCTACAGTGTGTAATGCTACACATGTTTTATCACTAGCTTTGAGCACCAGCATCCACTGGGGACACATGGAGGATTTTGGTGTGCGCGGTGGCATCATGGGCAAGTTGACAGCTTGTTCTGTAGTTTTTTTTTTTTAAACTTAATTATGCTTCATGGGTTTTAAAATTTGAGAAAATGGTCAAAAACTGACAAGATTAAAGGACCACGAGGGCTTTGTTTGTGTCTGAGCGAGTCCCGTACTGTATCATCATTTGGAATTCAAAGAGGTCCAACCCCAAAGGGCTCTCTAGTCGCTCTGTGCCAAAGCCTGTCGGTAGATAATGGGCACAAAAACAGGCAGAACAAAATTCACAATGGGCACTTGAATGCAGGTGTGTGTGTGTGTGTGTGTGTGTGTGTGTGTGTGTGTGTGTGTGTGTGTGTGTGTGTGTGTGTGTGTGTGTGTGTGTGTGTGTGTGTGTGTGTGTGTGTGTGTGAGATAAAAGAGAGGAAGTGGAAGACGGAGAGAAATAGTTAGGCAGGGAGATAGACAGATAGAGCTGGGTTGAATAACAAGAAGGTAGCTCAGGAATGAAAATGAACAATGGGTCTTGAAAGGCGAGAGGCAAGACTAATGAGTCTTAAAAGAAGAAAGCAAGACGAAGAGATGCCAATACAAAGCGACTGCTAGGATAGAAGTTGATAAAACACAGATGTGCACTCTTGATCGCCTGGGATGCAACAGCGTCACTAAACTGCATCTACTTTTACTTTGAAAACACTTAAACGACTTCTGATGTTATTTAATGACCTGAGAATCACGGAGAGGAGGTGCCGAACAAACAGAGTATCGTCATTTCATTTAATGAAATGTGTAAAGCATTGCTACGTTGCTCTTGCTCGTGTAAACAAGAGAGGATATTGTTGTGGGTGTGTGTCTTAATTGGTTCAGCAAAGGGAACATTCATTAGCAGGCCTTTCAGCCTGGTGATGATGAAGCACAACAACACCAGCGTCTAATTATTTTTTTTTGTTTGCAGTCGTTCAGTAGAGATGAAGAAAGTACTACTGATGGGACTGTACGGGAGCCAATGGTGGGAAAAGTACCTTTTTACTTAAGCAAAAGTAGTAATACTACAGCGTAATAGTACTGCATTCAAACGTGCTATTGAAGGTCAATACCAACGGATTCCTTTGGTTTTCTAGTTTCATATGATACCAGTATCTTCACTCTAGCTTTAAAACCGAGCCTGCTACAACCGAAAAATCGCAACAACCTCCAGAAGATCGATTGCGTTAACGTGTTATTATCACGTTAACTTTGACAGCCCAAGTATCGATATTTTCTTACACCCCTAACGTGCGTAATGTGTTATTGGCTTGTTGCGTGTTAAGTACACAGACATCAGTGCACGCTGCGGCTGTGCTTGACCTCCACTCTTATCTAACCAAGGACAGATCCCATTCCTGGCTGGAGGGAAGAGGAGACTGAGGCTCAACAGCTACAGCAGGGTCACTCATGCACTCCAAACAGAGGAGGTCAGACTCCAACTCTGATAAATCACCCCCACCCTGCCCCGACTGCATCAGATGAGCTTTGGGGGAAAGAGAGGACGCTAATGTTATCACACCTGATGTGTGGAAGCAAACAGTTGCTGATGCAGCAACAGAGGAGTGCTCCACACGAGGTATACTGCAGGATTGAATTCTACAGGCTGACTCAAAAAAAATCAATATGATGATATATTGTAAATGGTCAGTCTGAATGGATTTTCTTGCATTAAGTCTGTAAAGATGGTGGAGAGCGGAGAACCAAATGAGCTTTTAAGTGTTATGGCTGTGCCAACTTCAAATCTAAGAAGACTGATGGGACAACCAAACTCAATAAAGACTACATGGTCTATTGGAAATTCTTTATTAGGAATAATCCCTTGAGATGTACCATCTCGTTTTCAAGGGGTTCCTCAGTATATAAGGTAGGTACAGAAAATTTCAAAGAAGGTTCAAAGAGATGGTTGAAAAAGACGATTGAAAAAGGAAAATGTTTCAGTGTTATAAATTCAGTGGTGTTTAAATTTCAACATTATGTATTTAAAAGTGATTAAAAGGCGGGACCGTTTAAACGTTTTTTTTTTATCATTCTGTAGCTTCCCAGTGGTTTTTCTTATGTATTCAAATCCGAACATTCACATTTTGGTCGAAGTGTGTATGTTTTAGCATCAATATACAGTATGTTCCCAAGCCCTTCTAAGAAAATTCTTCCCAAATGACCTGACGTGGGTTTCTGCATGATGACGTTCTACATACATGTATATTCTAGGGCTGTCAAAGTTAACGCGATAATAACACGTTAACGCAAATAAATTTTAACGCTACTAATTTCTTAAACGCATTAACGCAATCGATCTTTCGGAGGTTGTAGTGGGCTCAGTTTCAAAGCTAGAGTGAAGATACTGGTATCATGCGAAACTAGAAAACCTAAAGAATCCATGTCATACTAGCTTGTCGCCAAGGAGGTTAACGCTCCAAACTTGCTCTAAATTTTGGCGAGGAAGAACTATCGTTGATATATTCAAAGGGGTCCTCTGACCTCTGACCTCAAGATTTGTGAATGAAAATGGGTTCTATGGGTACCCACGAGTCTCCTCTTTACAGACATGCCCACTTTATGATAATCACATGCAGTTTGGGGCAAGTTATAGTCAAGTCAGCACACTGACACACTGACAGCTGTTGTTGAGTTTGCCATGTTATGATTTGAGCATATTCTTTATGCTTAATGCAGTACCTGTGAGGGTTTCTGGTTGATAAGACTATTAAATACTGACAAATCTCCCTTTAGAGTACATTTTGAACAGATAAAAAATGTGCGATTAATTTGCGATTGATCACAATTAATCATGGACAATATGCGATTAATTGCGATTAAATATTATAATCGGTTGACAGCCTTAATATACAGTATACATATATCCTTATCCATTGTCCATATTGTTGCCGCTTCAAAGATTTTGTGCCGAGGGGCCTCTGCATTCTTAATCTGTGTTTGGCTGTGGTTGCACGTTAGTTCGGATCCAAAAGTCACACAATAACACAGACAAACTAACCGATCGAGGCAGCGGTAGACCAGCAGCTCCTGTGTTCCTCGAGGTCAAATTACTGTTTTTATTAATGAAGTGTGGTGGCTTTAAAGACAGCGATATAACGGCTTCAGTTCCCCGTCGGAAAGGGCTGTCGGATGGCAAGGTAAAGCTGTGAGAATACTCTAGATATAGCGTACACTTAAAATGACTTTTTTAGGTGGCTAAAATATGTTTTTCTGCTGCTCCCCTTCACAACCGCTTTACCTCGCCATCAGACAGCCCTTTTCAACGGGGAACTGAAGCCTTTATATCGCTCTCTTCAAAGCCACCAGACTCCATTCACAATACAGTAATTTTACCTTGCAGAACACTGGAGTATTCATACTGTACAACCAGAAGAGTTTTAGTTTCCTGTTGAATAAATGCTGTTGAATAATATCGATTCCTACTTTTTGTAAACTTATTTTGCCCTTTTATAGATATTTTTTCTTCTACTACAGTACAGATCGCATGTCGTACTGTCTTGTGATATATCAAATACCCCCCCAAAATTGTGTGTCTGTGTGTGCATGAGAGAGGCACTCAGGTCTCCGGGTATTTAGGGAAAAAGCTGAACTCACGTCTGTGTCAGGACCCTTGTCAGCTCCAGGACAGGAGAAGGTGACGAACTCATGGCACCGTTTGTGGACCACAAAACAGCACACTGAGAGAAAAGAGAGGAGACAGTTTTACGGTAACAATTTATGACAACGTTTGCACACATAAAGTGCATTCAACCACCAAATCTGCCTCTTAAGGGAACAATGATGTAAACACACAAGACACAAAGTATGATATCCTCATATTGTCTTGTGTTTTGTGAGAGTTATCTGACAAATGGTTGAGAGATAGAGGGAGAAACAGACAGTAAGCGAGAGACTGTGCATGTGAATTATCATCAATCAGCCTCAAAGCGAGTTTGACAAGCCTCTCTCGTGTGGACGAACGAATGCAGACAAACAGACTCACATGCATGTGCACACCCACGCTCACACCCACACAAAAAATGTGACTATATGATCTCGTGCATTCTGCAGCCGTCGGCTCTTCGCAATCTGTTGGGTCGGTGCCGATTGCATCATTGTCTCCCGCCGCACTTGGATCCGCCTTTACCAAACGTGTCACTCAGCGTGACCCGGCTGACACGACACCTGACGCCGCTCTAACGTCAGCGACGGTGGCATTTACATTTGGACGCCGGCGCAGATCTGGAGTGAAAAGCGTGGACATCTGTGACGAGCTGACTCCCTCTCTGACTCTCACTCTGTGTACCCAACTGTATTTTTTTCTCTGCCATTGTTTGAAATTCCTCATTCTCTCTTTCTTTTTCATTCTCGCACAATCTGTCTGCTTTGCTCATTGTCAAGCTGCCTGCTTGTTCATGTGCACTTTTGTGCTCTCCCACCATTGTATTTGTGTGGTTTTTGTCTCTAACTCTGCCAGCTACGTCACAGTTGCCAGACAATCTGACGGCCATCGGTTAAACAAGGGAAATTTGTTTCCTGAGAAGTCCAAGAAACAGCAGGGGGTTCGACTGTCCACGCAAATGGCTGTATCACGCTGCTCAGATGCATTTCAGATGGATCATCATTAATATGAGTATCATCATCAGTATCTTCAGCATGATGATTGTTTCCATCCTAATCCTCATACTCACTACAGCGTTTCTCGCTGTATATGTGTGTCAGAGGTGGATATTCCCTTGCCACTGGTGTGTTGCTGAGCCGGTGGCAGCATACAGTAGGAATTCATTTTTCTCAGTAATAAAGAGGAAATGAGGCAGAGAGGGAGAGGAGGGGGATAAAAAGCTCAGCAAAACAGTAGCCCAAAGTGATTTATCCGTGCTCTGGAGTTGTCATCTGTGCCATTTGTCATTTTTATAATGTTCAGTACGCAGAAAAAAAAGAACAGAAGCAGGTGTAAAGGCAGACGGCGGCAATTTCTAGGTCCCAGTCAGTGGAGAATTTTCAGCCATGCGAGTGATGTGGCTCTAGGGACGGCAATGTGAGTCAGTTCCACCACTTTGGTCCAGAGTGAAATATCTCAACAAGGATTGCCATGAAATTTTCTACAGACATTCATGAATCCTAATGAGCCCTTGGCTTTTCATCTAACGCACCATGAGGTCAAAATTTTAAATTGTCCGAATTGTCTTTGATTTATGACCAAATACCCAGGGGCGCCTTACTATGACTAGAGGCCCCGGGGCTACGGACGCTTCGGAGACCCTTCCCTCCCTTCACAATATGCCACGGCAACTTTAATTCAGAACCACCCGTCAATGGACAGCGACAAATAGTTAATGGAGTTCCCTCCTATATCAGTAAACAGAATATGAAACTCATCATTATAAGACAATACGTCAACAATGTGTCAAGACAAAGCGAGGTTATTGAGCTAAGTAGTGCTGTGTGCACAGCGGCAACACAAGACCAGTGTTTCAATTAAAGAACCGCAAACATCACAGGCAAAGAACCGGTATAATTTGGGGCAGGGGTTTGGGGGTCCTCCCCCAAGAAAATTTGAAGGTTTTTGACCAAAAATTATGCAATTTTACATAATTTTGAATTGTTATTATGACTATAGATAAGGCCAAAAGCTTAAAAACAAAACTTGCTACAATAATGTTATTATTTACACATATCACAGCCTTCGTCTGAACATTTAATTCATTTGGTAACGTTTGCCCTGTAAAATCATATTCTGTAAATCAATAGAGCAGATTCAGAAAACTTTTATATACTGTTTCATTAATTATATTTATTCTAGCCTAGACCCTAGGTTCCCAGCTCCAGACCTCCAGACCCCCTACCTGCCCATTTTCCAGGTCTCTCTGCTCTAACACACCTGAACCAGCTGATGCTCAGCCCCGATCCAACAGTGAGGGCTGCTGAGTTGCATTAAGTTCATCAGGTGTGTTCAAAACATAACGTGATGAGTATGTTATTAACTGCTGTTGTTGTGTTATTGATTTTTTTTTTTCCACTGCTCGTGGCCGATAAACTGATGACGCTCCCATGTTATGGATTCAGTGTATAGAAAATTAACATTTAACACAGGCAGCGACAGTCTTCTTGTACTTATTCAGTATCTACCTAACGTTTATTTGGCACTCAATCAGTGTGATGAACATGGTTTTATCTGTGCTTATCATTGCACATTAACAAACAACCAGTTCACCCCGCCATTCTAACAGAATGACTGCTAGATGATTTGCTATCATCTGCGATATTATGTACTGATTTTGCAGGACGTGAACATTGTATCAGAGACAGTACGCATCTTTGATTGTATTGAACATTAATTATGCAGAACATTAATATGTTGAAACTCAAAACAGTTTGTACCTCAACAGCTAACAAAAAAGTGATTAGAATTTAAATTTAATCTTTGAATTTTTGCCATTAACTTGATTTGAAAGGATCTGGATTTCATGAGGATTTCATGCAAACGAACCCCGACCCTGACGAGCACCGTTACAGGACGTGTCAGGACCTCTTAGGACTCAGAAAAGATGCAAAAACAGACCGAGGGAACGAAACCAGTGTTGAAATCACTCTTTATTTCCTGTGTTTAAAAATCAGCTTTTCTCTCTCTGTCGCTGGTGAATATATTAGCAATTGTTTTGGTATTGACCTCGGAGCATTCATTCCCACTTCACATCCACCTCCGACTCGCCCCACAGTCAAACTTTCTATCCTCCCAGCCCACATCCTGCCCACTCTGCTATCAGCGGAATTAAAAAAAACCCATTTGCTTACATGCAAAGCTCATGAAATGTGCTGTGTGTATTTTCATCTTCCGTGCCTCAGTTCTGTGACACACCGTTTTCACTCAGCAGGATTAACTGAGTACAACCGTCGGGTTTCTCTTTTCCTCCCCACAGCCTACTTACATTATGTGAATCACGGGTGTAATGACGTCCGTATACAGTTCCTCTCCCTCCATACTTCAGCGCTCCTCACACCCCGCGGCAGCCACACACCCACTCGTCCGTTCGCCGCCTGTGTTTAGTGCTGATCTCAGACCAGCTTGAGTGTCTGCTGGTGCTGCAGCGTGGAGTTGAGCAGACTTGACTTGACACTGATCTCAGTTCAGAGGTGAAGGAGGGCCCTTAAGCTGTGTATAGTGGAAGGGATGACTCTAGCTGTGTGTGTGTGTGTGTGTGTGTGTGTGTGTGTGTGTGTGTGTGTGTGTGTGTGTGTGTGTGGGTACATGTGGGCGTGCGTGTTTGCATGCGCATGAAAGTCGATGCCAGGGATTATAGTCACACACACACACACACACACACACACACACACACACACACACACACACACACACACACGCAGATACAAACATTAATGTAAAAGTAGATTTAAGAAAGCCGGAGCCAATATGCTGCGGTGGCTGAAACACAGAGGCACTCTGGGAGCTCACGGGATGTTACATGCACCCAGCCAATCAGGAGGAAAGCTGTGTGGACACCTTACATTCACACCTGCCAGCCATGTGTTGAATAAGCAAAAAATTAGGGATGTCAATCAGAAAATATTTACATGTGATTAATCGCAAATTAATTGCACATCTTTTATCTGTTCAAAATGTACCTTAAAGGGAGATTTGTTGTTCTTATCAACATGGGAGTGGGCAAATATGCTGCTTTATGCAAATGTATGTATATATTTATTGTTGGAAATCAATTAGCAACACAAAACAATGACAGATATTGTCCAGAAACCCTCACAGGTACTGCATTTAGCATAAATAAATATGCTCAAATCATAACATGGCAAACTGCAGCCCAACAGGCAACAACAGCTGTCAGTGTGTCAGTGTGCTGACTTGACTATGACTTGCCCCCAACTTCATGTGATTATCGGGCACATCTGTAAAGGGGAGACTCGTGGGTACCCATAGAACCCATTTTCATTCACATATCTTGAGGTCAGAGGTCAAGGGACCCCTTTGAAAATAGCCATGCCAGTTTTTCCTCGCCAAAATTTAGCGCAAGTTTGGATCATTTATTTAGCCTCCTTCGCGACAACCATGACATGGTTGGTACCAATGGATTCCTTTGTTTTTTTGTATCTATCTGAGCCCACTACAACCTAAAAGTTGCGTTAATGCGTTAAAGAAATTAGTGGTGTTAAAACAAATTTAATATAAGTTTCTTCACACTCTCCTATGATGAGAGACAAAAAGAGGAAGAAACACATACAAAGAGACCTGGAGGAGTACTTGATTAAGAGTGCCTTTTTGTGTGATTTTAATGCCACTATAATAAATCTTTGGTATGACTCAGGCGCAGGGATCTGACAGGGAAACTCTTACAGTCGTAAGAGAAGTGTCTCCAGATGGTTTAAGTCCTCTCAGAGAGAGCCGTGTGAAGCAGCAGGAGCAGAGGTGACACAGTGACACACTGTATCGTCAGGGATATTATGATTAATTACTGTGGGCTTTGTTTCACCAGCCTAATTGCATAAGGACAGAGATAATGGGCTTTGGCATTACAAAGCAGCTTACACAACACAAACGCTTTCTTGGGAGAGTGTGTGTGCGTGCGGAAGGCAAAAAGTGCATACGTTTGTCTCCGTAGCTGGGCATTTTGTGGCATGTTCTCACACTATTAGGCAATACACTGTGGTGGTGTTTCTCCACCTCTCCATCCACATCCCTATCTCTCATCCCTTAAAGTGAGGATTTAGCCCGGGCTAATCTGGTGAAATTGGTAATCTACCGAGCCACTGTTAATAGAATTATGCCGTGCCGGTGCCGAGATGAAAAGCTCGCGGCGAAGATAAGGGAGAGGGCAGAACACCTGCAGCGCCGGACTAACTCAATACCTCCCAGACACAGTCGATTGATCCGGGCCCCCGGAGGGTATCCGAACACAAAGAGGGCCGAGGCTTTGATCCGAGATCCACAGGAGGAAGAGCGGGAAATGTGCGAGAGGACGGGTGAATAGGCGGAGAGGGGGGGAACAAATCCACAGGGGTTTAGCAGGGCTCTCAACTAATGTTTTTCAGCATCCTCTCGGAACCGTCCCGAAATGAATGCGAACCGTCCTATATGTAAAATTTTTGTTTTTCTACATTATCATTGGTTAATCATTCAAAGTGACCTTTACTGTAACATAAATGGAACATCAAAAGTGGGTTTTTTTTGTTCATAAATTTATAATTTATCTAAAAATATTTTTTTTTATTTCAAAAAAGTAATTTTATTGTTATTTTTTTAATTTATAATTTGTATGTTTGTTTTGATTTTGATGTCAACAATGCAGCTAAGTTAAATTCAAATATTTTCTATGTTTAAAAAGAAGCATTTGGTCAAAAAGGGCCCCCAAAAAGCTAGAACTGGACCAACTTGACTATGACTTGCCCCAAACTGCATGTGATTAGTATAAAGTGGGCATGTCTGTAAAGGGGAGACTCCTGGGTACCCATAGAACCCATTTTCATTCACATATCTTGAGTTCAGAGGTCAAGGGACCCCTTTGGAACTTTGGAGCGTTATTTAGCCTCCTTCCCGACAAGCTAGTATGACATGGTTGGTACCAATGGATTCCTCAGGTTTTCTAGTTTCATATGATACCAGTATCTTCACTCTAGCTTTAAAACTGAGCCCGCTATAAGTTGCGTTAATGCGTTGAAGAAATTGGTGGCATTAAAACAAATTTGCGTTAACACGTTATCACGTTAAATTTGACAGCTCTACTGTAACGTTATCGTTAACATCAAACAGTCTAACGTTAGGTAATTGGTAACGTTAATACTAGAAAGCTTACCTCACTGACTATCGTGAGGTCAGAGGTCGGTGGTATGTGCTGTGTGTGTTTATGTTGTCAAGGAGGTTTAATAATAACGGTGCGCTACACAAACGTGCAATCATTTTCATCGCCGTTCATTCTAATGAAACACATATTTTTCTTTCAATCCTCGTCCCAAATTCGTCCCAAAATTAATTTTCATCCTCCCCAATCCTATTTTTTTTCGGCCCCGAGACGACGGGACGTCCTTCAGCTCGAGCTCTGGGTTTAGACATGGATGTCTCGAAGGAATGTTTATATCTGCTCACACATTATACTCTTGCATCTGTACCACTTTAGTATAAAAATATTGTTGCGTTGAAGTTAGTTAATGTGACAACTTCTTCGCCATCTGGGAATTATGCACAAATTATTCATTGCACCCCCCTCTTCTTGCCATGCACTTTTAAATAAACACAGACGGACATGCTTCCTCTCAACCAGGCTGCTCTTTGTGTAAAATGCTCCGATTCCCTCCTCGTTACGGCTCCGTGGTCGTTCTGTAAATTGTTTGTCATTTCAGGCAAGAAAAATGACAGAGGATGAGAGGAGAGGAGAGGAGAGGCACGGGGAGGGTGAGGGAGGTGTATTTTCCCTCTCTTGGTTATTTTTAGGCTCGATTCTGGCCGGGGCTGGAACAGTGTGTACTGAACCCCACTGTGGTGGAGAAGTGAGGGAAGACATTTCCTCTACACCTGGCCAATGGACACTATAAATAGACTGATAACACGCGTCCACGTGCAAACACAAAGACACATCTCGGGCAAGCGTTTATGTGAGTGATGAGTGAAAAGCTCTTCCTGTGTGAGTGCTGAATGAGAGAGAATCATACAATGGTCCAATAGAAGTACAGTATCCGGCCTGTGTCAAGTTCTCATCAAATTTTGATCGAGTTCAAAGAGAAACTATATCCGTATGTTTACCGTCCTGGTCACTTCCACTAGCCTTCTGCTCTCACGCCGAGACATACGATTTATTCTGGATTTAAGAGAATAAGAAGAGCAAATATCAAGTCTGTTCATGTCTGTTTACGTCCATACTGCATGTATAAAAATGTATCTCTATGTCTATGTCACACTCTATGTCAGTATCACCACAGAAGCATAAACACTACTTCATACATGTTTAATATCTCTCCCAGAAGTCTCTGACATCAAAAGTGCGACCTCTGACCTGCTGCCATTGCAGTGAGTGGCAGATCTGAGATTCCCAGAGTCCCAGGTCGCATGACCCGTAACCACCAGCTCTCTCATGAGACTGGTGGAGATCGATGACAAGTGGCCACAGTTGGAGTGACTCGATGACAGTTAAGACAGCCAGAGAAAAAAACGGCTGTATAAATATATATATATATACTCTGGTCCTGAAGAAGGATTTTAAATGCAGGGCTCAACAATGAGGATTGTCCAGGGCAAGTAAAATGCCACGTCAGGCTAGTAAATCTAGCAACTCAGGCAAGTGGTAAAAAGAAGTAAACAAATCCTTCTTTTTCTAGAGCTGATGATTGAAGTAGCTCAGGAGTGAGCAATCTGGCTTCCTTCTCATCTCTGAGAGTTGCACATGCGCAGTTACGATCGGACACTCGTGAGAAAATGACGTGTAAAGACAAAGTTTATGAGCTGAAGCCAGCGGGCAACTCCAGCGTCTGAGAAGTGAAGCCAATGCTGAAGTGCCTTAAACTTGCGTTCTTTCTAACAGCCAGCAGGGGGCGACTCCTCTGGTTGCAAAAAGAAGTCAGAGGATGCTTTAGGGCCACTTAACAAACGTTAATGCTGAACCTTGAATGTTGGGGTTTTTTTTACAATTAAATGATGAATATACAAATAATCTCATCATTTTCACTCGGCACCACGCTGCGCTTGAAAAACTTCTATCAGTTTTTGGAAAATACGTCACAGAATTTGAAGCAAGGCGGGTCACCTTCAAATTCCCCGTGCAGGTAAAACCCTGGTCCGTGTAACAGCAGATTGGTTCACAGTTACAACACTGTATCAGACTAAATTGCCTCAGTATATCACAATATAAGTCTCTGTCTTTTTCCCACCACCCTTGGGAGATGCAGTATGTGCGATATATATACCGGCGAGCTGTGTTTGCCGTCAGAGGGAGGAAATGAACAGAGCTGCTGCTACAACAAAGGCCTGGAAACTCAATTTCAGCACATACATTCAATTATGCATACTATAGGCACATAGAGGACAAAGACACGCAGTGGGGACACAAACGGTGAATATGTGACCTTGAAAGCAACAATAAAGCTGTACACAAAGACCGCTGATGGACTAGATTACAAGAAAAAAGAAAAGAAAGGGAAATGGAAGAAAGAATAGAGCAGACATGAACAGATAATGATGAGAGCAGAAAAGAGCAGAACATAATAATCTTCCTCCTTGTGTCTCCTTAAGGGCACACACAATTAGCAAAACTTCCCCAGAACTCTGTTTGTGTCTGGCAATTATCTCCACCAGAACAATATCCTGCTGTATGAATATGCATGTGTTTGATTGTTTATATATGTGCATATATAGAGAAGAGAATTACGCAATTTCTGCAAGGGAGCGGGGAGCTGCAGAGAAAACTCCTCAGGGGAGATTCAGCACTGTGGGGATGCTGCTCAGTTTTTAACAAAGCAAAACAAAACAATCCGCTGAACTGCTGTGTGTTCACGTACAGTCAGAGAGGGAGGAAATGGGAACCTCATGACATCTGATTGGTTGAGAGAAGGTGGGAGGACTTTCAGTGCAGTTCAAGGTGAATTTGGCCTTGTCGGATTGCATCACAGCGCAGTCTCCTCCCACGCAGCCCTGCAGGTTGGCAGGCGATGGCAGTTGTCACCTTGGCTCCCTGTCTCCTGAGATCTGTGTTTGATTGTGCATGTCTGGACAGCAGACAGCAGAGATGATGTCCCCGGGGTGCATGCTTGTTTGTTTGTTTATTGCATGTTGTGATTTGTTTTTCCTATCATACAGTAAAAACATCCACGCAAAAGGCCGGTAAAAACTGTAACACACATCCACATTGTGCACACTTGGTGGTGAAATTCAACCAGTTAAATCTCTCATATACACCTGTCATAACTTTGATCCCCTGACCTTCCATCTAGCGCCATCATCGGGTCAAAATCTCATTTTGTCCAATACTTTGATTTATGACCAAATACCTGCAAAACCAATTCCCATCATCCACAGCTGTACTTTGCAAAGGAGAGACCAGTGGGCGAGTCCGGGGTCTGAGAAGTGAAGCCAATGCAGAAGTGCCTTAAACTTGCATTCTTCCTAACAGCCAGCAGGGGGCGACTCCTCTCGTTGCAAAAAGCTTGCTTTAAGGCGGGGTTACCTTGTGATTGACAGGTCGCTACCACGGCATTGTCCGATCTGGGAGTTGTCTGTGTTTTAGTCTTACAACTTTAACCCTTTCACAGTGTGTTTTCAGTTCATGAAAGTTAATTATAACCTTTTTGATCGCCTAAAAATGTCTTATTCAGTGTTCGGTTGTACTTAGCTCCACCCTCTCGTGTCACTTCTGTTTGCAAAAGACCAAGATGGCGACGGCCAAAATGCTGAATTCGAGGCTGCAAACCGTAGTCCATAAACCAATGAGTGACGTCACAGTGACTACGTCCACTTCATATATACAGTCTATGGGTGGGACCAAGTCATTTGCACTCAAGTCCCAAGTCCAAAACTTTGAGTTTCGAATCCTAAACATTTCATAATGCGCTCTTCACCTAATGTGATGCCATTTACGTCACCGTCCGTAATTTTCGACCCGTAAGTTTGCATATTGCAATTAATTTTTGTTGACCACCACATATTTTTGTACGTGAACAAAATCATCTTTGGTATCATTTTTTCCAACTGCCGCTCAGTAACGTAACGTTAGTTCTTCATGGTTTTCTCCTTCAACTTGACTGGATGCTGTCGTACACGCTAAACTAAGATGGTGAACCTGGTAAATATTTGACCTGCTGCTTAACATCAGTATGTCATTGTGTGAATGTTAGCATGCTGACGTTAGCTCAAAGCACCACTGTGCCTAAGTACAGCCTTGCAGAGTCTCCAGCCTGGCTGCAGACTGTTAGTCTTGTGTTCATAATAAGTCCTTATTTTACATGTCATTACCTGCTTAACACCCCTGATATACATTATGCAGAAAAATGGGCATATAAGCACGTCAGTTAGATATTCAAATGACACAGACGTACACATGCAGCCCGTACTCACATACAATGCACACAGTCTTTGCAGCGCTAATCGTGTTTGTATTAAGAAATGGCCGCAGGGGGACTGGATCAATTATTCCAAACTACAGGTGGGAGTGTTTGGCTGCCAGACATCTCTGAGTCACACAGGGGAAATAGTGATACCGCCTCATGAATTAAATATGACTCTGAGCACAGACGCTGGCACACACAAATACACAGGTTTAAGGCACACATGTACAGTACATGCATCCCCGATACACGTTTAAGCTTTTGACCACAGACATTTTCTGCACATAAATGCACACAGACGCTCATTTTACACACATAAACACATTCAGCCACTACTTTATTCCTGTCAGACAAGACGGACACACCAGCAGGTACACGTACAGTGTAAACTGTCTGGTTCTCTTATCTCCTCATCTTCTCACACACACACACACACACACACACACACACACACACACACACACACACACACACACACACACGTCCAGTCAGTGATGTATCACCTGCAGTGGTCTGGCTCAGAGCCCCCTGTGTCTGTGTATCAGGTGTCACAGTGGTAGTAATGTAATGAGTCTAGCTAGCTGTGGTCTATACAAAGGCTCTCAGGCTGACAGGACCAAGTTAGACTGTACCAGTATACTGCACACATGCAAACACACCCACGTGTAAAAGCACCAGAGTCTCCAAGTCTGCTTATTATAAGCGAAAGTTTCCTGAAAAGTTGCTTACAAATATTGGTAGTCGAGGGTTGCTTTTTTTTTGGGCTTGTTTCTAAAGTGTAGGTGATTATTTGGGCTCCTGTCTCTCTCCTCTATACCGCTCTAGTTTATCCTGTTGCAGAATCTGTACGCAACCCCTGTTCGTGTCAGAGTTTAAAGATATTAGCTACTCAGTACTATCTAAAGTTACCGCTTTTATGCGCTGACAGACATTTCTGAACAGCGGTTTTGACCCTCACATTCAATTATTACACAGCATCAAGTCACCCTGAGCTCAGAATAAAACCTCTGCAAGCTTCTTTTGTTTGTGACGTTCATTTTTATAACACTGTGACACTTCTTTAAGTTTATAACAAGAAAAATGTAAAGTTACAAGCTAAAAATGGATGCAAAAATGCAATGAAATGCATGCAATCCAAAATAAATTCATACATATATATGAAGTGATCCTATTGACCTGGTTGCTTGTTTCTCTCATGAGATCTGGCAACACTGAAAAGCACCTGAATATGCAGCATACATGCTCAACCACAGTCGCCTGAGGTAACAGCTTTCCTTACAATGTTCTCTGGCTTCTATGTACGCAGCCTACACACACACACACACACACACACACACACACACACACACACACACACAGAGAGAGAGAGCAGGCGGTCAGGCAAAAGGCAAAGGTCACAGCCAAGTCCCAGTCTGGTGCCTGGGGACGAGTTGATACCACACATCAACATCGGAGCGTCTTCCACTCCTGCGGCACTGCACGTCCTAGACTAATTTGTTTGGGACCGGTGAAGTCAAGGCTAAATTTGTCTCAGGACATTTTGAAACATAAATAACTCATTTCAGTCACTTTCCATAAAATTCTCTCACTGGTCTTGTGTTTCTCATCTTTTCTCTGTCTCTCGTGTTTGACGTTCTAGAGACCAAAAGGATTTGTTCCTTGTAGAACGGTGACCTTGATCAAAACTCACTTCTGTGGTAGAAAAAAGCGCTTTAATATAAAAGTGTGCTTTAATTAACACACAATTATAATGCAGTATAGCCAAAGGCACATTCTCATCAATATTCAGTGAGTAAACACCTATGGATTATATAATATAAACACATGGGGTCTATTCTCCACTACAGGCCGACCTACTGCTGCAGCTGCTGATACACAACTGATTCAGCTGCAGTTTGTACACTTGCTACTCAAATATGCCGTCTTTGATGTTTGCTTTAGCCCCTTTTCTTGCCTCGTACTCTGTCTTGTACTCTCTTCAAATCAAAGCGAGACGATTTTGACCTCTTCTACAATCTTGCATCACTTTCTTGCGTTTATTCCATAAACTGTGTAAAATACAGACGTAGTCTCCGTGACGTCACCCGTAGCTTTCTGGAGAGCCGTTGTGGAGCTCAAATCAGATCTTGTTAACGTGTAAGTCAGATGTACAAACACGAAGCCAGAGTCAAATACATTTTGCAAGTAGTAAAAAGGCCCTAAGACTTCAGCTTTAATAACAACTACACCTGACAGTTTTTTTTACAGCAGTTTGGTTGAGCTGGATGAATCATAGTGAATTTATGTAGTACTAGTATGAATCATATTGCTACCCTTGTGTAAGGGGACTTACACATCCATCTGGAGTCAGATGAGCAAACACAATACTTAAATTAAGATGAATCATCGTAGCCTTTTGCGGGCATGAAGCACTGCTTAGTAAATTGTGACTAACAACAGCAGATTAGTTGATAAACACCGGTAGCTCGGAGTTAGAGATAGAAGACACCACTGATTTCCTGTTAGGTGTCTGAGATCAGTCATGCCAAGTGCTGAATCTTTCATGGTAATGAAGTCATTTTGCAACATTAGCGATAGATTCTGGTTACTTTGTGCGGTGGTGTTTCAAGAATAATGTAACGTAATGTAATCTGAGGATATGGCTATATAGTTTTAGGCAGTGGGCAATTGAGAATTGAAGCCAATGCTGAAGTGTCTTAAACTTGCATTCTCTCTAACAGCCAGCAGGGGGCGACTACTCTGGTTGCTAAAAGAAGTCTGATTGTGTAGAAGTCTATGAGAAAATGACCCTACTTCTCACTTAATTTATTACCTCAGTAAACTTTGTAAATATGAGTTTATGGTCTCAATCGCTAGTTTCAAGTCTTCTTCAATACAGCATGATGTTCATTTAGTAAATTATTTATTTAGCTTGTCATCTAAGTGATGTAGTGCAGGGAATACGCAGGTATACGGTGCATAGCTTAATTTTCAGTCGGCCACCCACTTCTGAATCCCCTCTGATGCCCATCTTTGTTATACACTGTTTTGAGGAAACTATAACTTTAGATAACTGGAGGAAACCGCCACTAATGCTAACGTAGCTCCTGCAGGGATTGAAGCTGTTATTTTTCTCATTTTGACAATCTAACCGCTGACAACGCATTAGTTACGGTTGTAAGGACTATGACTGTTGGTAGTTGTTGTTGGTTTTATTTTAATATGCCGAATTGTAATTTTATGGGTTATTGATGTTCAGACAATTAAGCTAAGACAGCTAATATGTAATAACGTCTGTTGTCACTTGTTGCCATGGTAAATATTCACGTATCCTGCAGCCTGATGGAGACACCAGTGTCAGTGCAGCCAGGCAGAGGCAGCCTCATTTTATCGCTAAGCACTTGGGATTGGTACTGGCGTGAAGCCTGGCGCTTACTGTCAAACTCAGACATTTATCCATTTTTTCCACACTAACTGGCAACTTGAACGCTGACGACACAGAGATATACGTGATACCAACGTTGCTTTACTATTGGCTCACAAGCCTGGTTAGAAGTGGGAACTAAACGTCACATATCTTCCACAGAGATAAACAAAACATTCATTTTGGACCCGTCAAAGTTTATAAAATATTAATTCACACATAACCTCTAAGTATGTAGAAATTGAATTAAAAAGGAAAAGGGGTGACAGGAAAGCAAAGGAAGGAAAGGAAAAACATGCTAGTTGGAGTTGGAGTTTGTATTATCTGATTGTGAGTCAGAAGCGCCGAATAGCTGATCCAGGGTCAGCTGGGGCCACGTTTACTGCACAGCAGCCAAGTAGAAAAGAGCAGACTGGACAACTCTCACCACGTAGCCTGCGCTGTGCCACGACCACACACACATACTGTACTCTATACACACATCCACACACATGCCCTCATCCAGATGCACGGATGCAAATGTTCAGATGTTAGGAGAGAACTCACAGAGGGACTTTTACACATGCAGACACAGCCTCCTCAAATATGCAGACTTGAAAACACACACACTCACACACTGGCACAACCTCTCATTCCCTGTCCCTCTCTTAAGCTGTCCAGAAATGTATTTTTGTAGCACGAAAACTGCAGAGCCCCAGAGAAACACCGTCATGCTGTATTGAGGTCAAGAGGATTGAGCCAGAAAACCTGGCCATTGTTACTATAAGTAGTAAAGCAGTCAGTAAACTGTAGTGTTGCTTCAGCCCCTTTATCGCTGATTAATGGCACTCGGCTGAGAAAGGGAGCACGACTCTTCTCATCACTAGGCGTCTCTGTGCTTGGCTAATTGGCCTATATGATCCACACGCCTGCATCCAAGCCTGTGTAGAGCGATTAGTCAGCCTGTCGAGTGCACGGCTCGTACCATTTGGAGCTGAATAAGGCGGAGGAAAAAAAACCAAAGGCAGCAGCTGCGGCAAAATGGCATTCTGTGCTTTCTGCAAGATGGTTTCAATTAGCACCTGCTACCTCCCACGCCACCCCTGCTTTCTTATTCTTTTCTGTTCAGTTTCAACAACAATGATCTGACTTTTCCAGCCCCGCTAGTGAAAGGGCGTTAAGGAGAGCAGGGTCAGCTAGTTGGTCCAACGAAGTCTTGCTGGGAGTAAAGACCTGCATGACTGCTATTAGGGCTTTTCGACAATAAAAATACGCACACAAACAATGACACAGCTGCACATTCTTGACATTCACATAACTTTAAAGCTGCTATAATCAATATTTTTATAATACCAATGCATGAAATGACAATGTGAAAATGTGAGGGCTTTAGGCAGCTTTTTTTTTTTTAGCAAAGAGCGCTAAAAACCCACTTTACACTACCTGCTCAGCCCCAAACAGCAGACAGACATAATTAGCGACTAGCTGGTGAAGAATAGCGGAGCATTTAGCAGCTAAAGAGACAGATATTTCCCTCAGGAGTTGGCAGAAACCAAAAACAGAACTAAAAGAGATTTAGTGTTGGACTTATAATCACCAGTTGGGCAGAATTAATTAGAATGTTGCTCTGTAACTGTCGGATGTATAAATGAGCAACTGTTTACTCACAATTTCGCCATATAACACATCAGTTATTGCAGGTTTACTGACTGAATAATGATGTGTTTCTGAAGAACAAAAAGAAGAAAACCTCTGATGCATCAGAAGGAGATAGAGCAGCCTATACCTGCTACTGTACATACTGTATAAAAAAACACTCTCTTTGCTCTTTGGTGCACTAAATAACTCATGACCTTTCACTGTGCAGACAGGACTATATGTCAGTGAAACTGGAAATGCATGAGGTTACCATCTAAACCCAATTTAGACCTACAGCCATCTTCTCCTATATGAAAAAAAAATTACCAAGAAGTCCTGCGAGCTGTATCCCTTTTATCCTTCAATGATAGATAAATGTCCACATTTAGTATAAGCTCATCAATTCTGACTTTTGTCTGCACTTTTCTGATTTCTGGTTTAAATGAACACTCCCCTGTTTTAAACCTTATAAAGTAAAATATTAGGCTAGCAGGGAAATAACATGTTTGTCTATATATTTGGTCGTGGTGAGTCTGGAGTGTATCTCTGAACGTAACATGAGTAGGAGCAATTGAAGCAAATAAAACCTTTACAGTAGATTTTTTTCTGAGCCAAAACTTATTATTGTATTGTGTATTTGAGTGATTTTTTTTGTAAAAGTAGCTTTCAAGAACAGTGCAACAATATAAGACTAAGTCTACAGCTAGCTATGCCAAGCTGTAGCTACAGTGGTGCTTTGAGCTTAATGCTAACATCTGCATGCAAACATGCTCACAATTCCAATGCTAACATGTTGATGTTTAACAAATATAATATTTATGTTCACCATCTTCTTCAAGTTTTTGGTCATAACCCAAAGTATTGGACACATTTAAGTTTTGACCTGATGATGGTGCGAGGTGAAAAGGGGCACAGAAGTTATTAGAATTAGTGTTGAGGGAGACATTAATGTCTGTACTCAGTTTATGGCAATCCATCATGTAGAGATATTTCACTGGATAAGTGAAAACTTTAACCAGAGGATGGCGTTATAGGAAAAGACAGAGGATCACCAAAGCCTGCAGGGTTCATCCTCTGGGGACCATGCATGTCTGTACAAATCGTAATGCCGATCCATCGAATAGTTGTTGAGATGTTTCAGTCTGGACCGGTGGGGTGAAAAAGGAGACAGTAGTGGGTTTGAGCCTCGCACCCTTCTCTTCCTTATTTAACTGCTCTCTACAGGTGGGTGATGTAGCCGGCCCATTGAACACATACATTGTTGACCTCGCTTTCAGATACAATTACGCCCGCCGCTCTCACTCCCCTCTCTGCCACTGTGTTTCTTACCAGCCTACTCTGGCTCCACGTGAAGAGCTGCTCTTACAGATGGAGGCCTCATTTTTCACTCAACAGCTTCCGCTGCCACACTGTTGTGTGAAATCCGCTCTGTCCTTGCAGCCGGCCGGGATCAAAGAGCTGTTGACACAGTCTGAACCGACTTGTCAAGGCTACCGTGTCTGTCTGACATTCAGTTTGCATTACAGAGCCTGCAAGGGTGTCGCAGTGATTATGTGCTTTTGTAATATCTGCTTGATGGAAACAGGCTGCAGTGTGTTCAGTGTGTGTGTGTGTGTGTGTGTGTGTGTGTGTGTGTACAGTGTGTGTGAGCCGTCCTGCTGTGTGTTGCCATGTGGGGTGTGGTGGATGTATGGCTTACTATTCCTGCTCTGAAGAGAGATATGTCGGTCATTCTGCACCAGCAGCAGCTGCAGAATCTGTTAATACTAAAATATTAGTTAAAGACCTCAACTCATCCTCCATACTCAACCATAACTTTTTTTTCTTGTGTTACATAAGGGGACTACAACTTGCATTTTGTTGAGCACCCCTGTATTGTAGAATGACAATAAATGTAAATAAATGACTCGATAAATAAATAAAAATGCTATAAATTAACCAAAAATAACATTAAAAAATATATGTTGACATTTTAATTCATAAAATTTGACAATGTTAATTTGCTTCTTTTTTATTTACCTTTGTATTAATTCCCCTATCTTACTACTCTTCTGTTTAATTTCCCATTTTATTTATTTATTTATTTTTGCATTATTTTTATTTATTTATTTTAAATAGATTTTTAAATTTTATATATTCATTTTTAAATTGTATTTATTTATTTATTTATTTATTTATTTATTTATTTATTTATTTATTTATTTATTTTAAACAGATTTTTAAATTTATTTATTCATTTTTAAATTGTATTTATTTATTTATTTATTTATGCATTTTACCACTTATTTATTTCCCCAAACTTATTTATTTCTTTAATCTTTTCTTTAACATTTCTTTTTACATTTCTGCCTCATTATGCAAATGAGGGGGCTGTCATTCAACGTATGTCAAGGGGTCACAGTTCAACTGTATGCTAGCTAGCTAACACCGTCTGCTGGCTTATCAACTCCAGTCTTCAGCGCTACAAACTAGACAGGCCTGGGAGGAGAGCTTTTGTTCCTGTAGTCCGAAGGAAGGTTTCGTCAAATATGATCTGTAAAGATAATCTGTCTTGTATTTAGCTAATATTTTGCATGCAGAAAAAAGAATGCATGGTCAATGTATAGATAGGTAAATTTCAAGGTAAAAGACGACTGATCAAAGGTCAACAAGCAGAAAACTGAGCTCCACCTTCCCTTTCACCCTTTTAGGAGGCACACCAGCAACAGTCCTCATGATCCGTAAGGACACATAACAGCTGAGCGCTCTCACTTCAGCATTAGCATTTCCTACCTCTGGCTTGAATACTGAACTAGCGGGGAGATTTGTCGGGCAGTCCCTTCACCACTTTACTAATTCATCATGTTTATATTTCCTAGTTGTAGATATGGAGAGAGAGATGGTTAAGTATTAAAAAAAAAGTCACTGGTGACTGCAGAAAAGAAATGTGTAATGAGGATGAACCACTTTAGATAGTCAAAATGAGCTTTAACTAAAGTTATGTCTATGCTATTATGCTTTGTTGGTCATATTTCTGTTGTTATAAAGTAATTAAAATCATCAGGATCTGTCGCTACAGAGCAGACTTTCAAATATTACAGCAAAAGGGTTGGTGAGAAAGATGCAACTCCCTCAAACCCACACACATGCTTCTTAAGGGCAGCGAGGAGAACAGTTTTAATAATGGCTTAATTAATTTTGTTATCAAGCCGTGAGCCTTGAGTGTTTTGGCTTTCACTCACTATTCTCTATTTGTAGTATGAGATGATGCAGAGAAAGGGGAGTTGCCAAATCTGACACACAAACAACAGACAGCACAAGAAATTCTCTCCCTTGTAATTTAATCCGTGGGACCCCGGAGACGTTAAACGCAGATCAAAAGATAAAATTCCTTCCATTCTACCGTACGAGATGCCAAAAAAAACATGGTAGCGAAGCGCCGACTCTCCCCTGTGGTGCCTGTTGCTATATTTGCCAGGGAGGCTGGGAAAGACGAGGAGGAGACACAACCGTGACACCTTCAATTAGAGACATGGACTCGACAGCCTCCGTCTCCTCCTGTCCTCCCTCGCCTCTTCCCCCACAAGAGAGCACAAGGTGAGGAGAATACTGCAGACGGAGCGCCGGTGAACGTGTATGCATGTATGCAAGAGAAACCGGCAATAACAGGAGAGGTACATGTGCAGTGATGTGTTTGGGGAAAGTAGCTGCGTCTGCAATAACCCCTGCTTCAATACGAGCTTTTAACAATGTGTGAAAGAGAGTTGATACTAACCAGCAGATCACCTTCAAAGCAGCTCCAAGAGCATTAACAGCCTGTCAGATATACAGCATCTGATATCAAACATATAACTATTATGTGTGTGTGTGAGAGTACTTCACTGTAGGTGTGTTTAATTCCCTTTAATGTCTGCCTTTAATGTATTTTCTGGAGATATTAACAGCAGAAAGTCTCAGTTATTATCATAGTACATCATCAGCTTGCAGTTTTCAATGACATTAATGCACATCTGTTCCTGTGTGATTTGTTTTTATGCGCAGATATAAAAAAAAAAACATGGTTACTTCCCACAAATATGAAAACTACAGTAGAGTGTGCAACACAATTATAGCTAATCTAAGTCTGCGACGTACAAGATCAGTAAAAAATACCCATAAAAGCATACTACAGCCTACAAAGTCAAAACAGTAACCAAATATTTTGTAAAAATTAAGTTAAGACAGGACTGTGATTTTTGACACCTTACAATATAAAATATTACAACTTAGAAATGTGTAATTCGAGGAGAAAAAACAGCATTAAAAACAGCTAGTTAAAGCTAGCTGGTGAGCTAGCCTTAGCTAAAGCTAATTTACCCACTTTTTCCTGTTTCCTGAAATTGAAAAATCAATTTTGATACTTGATACAACATCTTAATAGTTGAGCTTATTCTCACTCATAAAAAAGACATAAATAAAAATAGATAAATAAATCTAAATAGATAAGTAAAACCAGATAAACTAGTCCCGCTAGCAAGAACCTGGCCTTGCTTAGCAGAGTAGCACTAACTGATGTCTCTGTTGCCTCCGACTCTTATGTAGTTCATGTGACGTGATGTGGTTAAACTTCATTTAAATCACATATTTAAATGTATTTTAATTAAAGGTGTGGTTTGTAGTATTTGGCGGCATCTGGCGGTGAGGTTGCAGATTGCAACCAACTGAAGCCTCTCCTACGGTGGCCGACGTGGAAACGTGAATGGCCCTATCTAGAGCCAGTGTTTGGTTTGTCCATTCTGGCCCTATGTAGATTCTTATTTTCAGGCACTTATACGCTAAAGAAAACATACTTATAATTATTATATTCTGCCAATAGATCCCCCTAAATTTTACACACTGTTCATTTGTTCAAGTCATTTAATTAACTCATTGGTTCAAATGGACAAGACAGCTGGAAAATTTTGTTTGTAGATGTGTTTTCCTTTAGATCGTCCAAACAGATTGCGAGGTCTGTGACAACGATTAAGAATCAGCATAAAAAGGCGGAAAATTAAGGTTTTACAACTTATGCGTCTCTTCCGCAGCTTGGCTAAGAGCCTTCAATCTTCAGCACACGCTCATTAACATTTCCAAACACCATCTACTCGGTGTTTACTGTAAGATTATGTATAAGTACAAATTTGCATATTTTAATTTGTTTACAGCAGGAAATCTGTTTCTGGTGGTAAATACGTTGACAGATGGACAGTCAAGGTAAAAAGGGAGCAAGGTGTGAGGATGACTAAGAGCTGCAGTCTCTTACCGGGTGACCCTCAAACTGCACAACACACACACACACGCACACACACACACACACACACACACACACACACCACAGGAGGAGGAAGAAGGAACACACGCTTCAGATAACTGGCACACACACATTTTCTAACCCTCTGCCTCTCCATCACTCTCCCTGTCTCCCTGCATCTTTGTCCTTGCACAGAAATAGAAAAAATATGACTGTGAGGCTGGGAAAGTCCCATGTGTCCATCACACTGCCTGCTTTTCCTCCATTACCTAGTCTTATAGTTACCTTTATCTGCATATGAAACAAATCGCCAACTATTTTGATAATCTATTAATCTGTTTGAGTCATTTTTTTTTTCGAACAAAAAGTCTAAATTCCAGCTTCTTAAATGTGAATATTTTCTGTTTTTTTTACTCCTCTATGACAGTAAACTGAATATCTTTGAGTTTTGGACAAAACAAGACATTTGAAGACGTCACTTTGGGCTTTGGGATCCACATTTTTCACCATTTTCTGACATTTTATTGACCAAACAACTAATCGATTAATCGAGAAAATAATCGACAGATTAATCGACAATGAAAATAATCATTAGTTGCCGCCCTAAATGACTTTATATTTTACAGTAAAGTTCAAGCATATAGCTCACACCTTTTGCAATAGTGACTTGAAATACCTATGACAGGAAAATAAAGATAAAAAAATACAGTCGTTGATTAATCGATCGACAAAAAATGAATTGACAACTATTTATGCCACATATTTCCTCGTTCCAGCTTGTCACGTGAGATATGAAACTACAAAACCTCAGGAATCCATCGGTACCAAATAACATAGCTTGTCGAGAAGAAGTCTAAATAACGCTCCAAAGTTGGGCTAAATTTTGGCGAGGAAAAACTGTATTTCTTACAATATCGCAATATATTGTAATATACTGAATCACCACCCCTGTATCATGATATGTATTGTATCACCAGATTCTTGCTAATACACAGCTGTAGTTCTTGCTAAAATAAAGTAAAAAAAATAGGTGTGATGACATTATATTATGGTTATTAATTATTATCCCACTATGACCTTCCCCGGGATCGACAACACAGATTATGTGCATAATGAGATCTCGGAGAGGAGCACCAAATGAAAACCAGACTCCCATCTTAGTTTTTGTTTTTTTGTCCTTGGACAAGCATCATACCTGAGGACACTCCACTCTCACACACACGCATATGCTATAAGACACACACACCCAGCGAGCTCCAAATCCTCCTGACTGCACATTGTGCTCACCTTATGTGGGTCAAGGCTGATACCTCTGACTTAAACCATTCCCAAAATAGCTGTGGGTGTAATCACGGCAGAATTCATTAAGCACAGCTGGAGTTATGAGACACGTAGTGTGTAGAGGTGAGAGCTCTCCCGCTCTAAATTCCCTCGGGGAGAGTCTCGCCATCCAGACTAGACAGCTGAGTTTTGCACACACACGAACACACACACTTCCATTATTGATCAGTTCACCTTGAGTTTGAGACAGGAACTAAGTAACACTAAACATATTATACGTTGTCATGGCAACAGATGGTTCAGGTAGATAAGAGGAATAACCGATAATGGGGTTAAAATGTGGGACGGTGGAATGTCTTCTTCGTCTTTTATATAAATCACTGGTGCACCATCTATTATGGATGAAAGTTCAACATGCTGCCATCTTTCACCCCATAATGCTCTGCTGAGATAAAGCACAGGCTGCTTTCCACTATGAGCTCGCACTGTGTCAGTGTGTACATGGGTCAAATAATGCAAGACAAATGCAAAGGTAGATTGTTCGGCATGATCATAAACTAGGGATGCACCGATCTGATTTTTTAGTCTCGATACCGATAGCGATACCTTGGCTTTGGGTATCGACCGATACCGAGTACCGATCCGATGCCAGTGTTTAATTAATAAGCTTAGTTTATTGTGTTTATTTTTAAAATGGCATTTGTGTGTGCGGTGAACAGGTGCAGTCAACGTAGTGGACTACAAAAAATAACACACAGACTGTCTCTCTCACTCGCTCTCTTCTTTACCGTCTCCTCTTCCTGGAGATTAATCAACGGAAAGCAGCCGACACCGTTTTGGAGGTCACACCACCAAAAGAAAACCAGAGAAAAGTCCCGTTAGGGAAATAAACGAATCACGGTGCAGCCCGCTGCGGTGTCGGTGCTGGGAGCTGAGGAGAGAGCGTCCGGTGCTGGTGGCATGGCGGACCTCAGCAACTTATCTATCCATCCTCCGGTGCGCTGTGGCCGGTGGAGGTACGGCTCCTCGGTGCAGCAGCAGCCAGACGGCGGCCTCGCCAGGAGGAGACGGTTAAGAAGAGAGCGAGTGAGAGAGAGTGTGTTGGCGTGTTGCGCTAATTCTTGTCTCATTTGGTGTCTGATAAACAGTAAATTAATCTAAACTGGGTTGAAAAACGATGCAATCTGGTTGTCATGGTAATGAATTATGTCTGACTATTAACCACACCCCCATTCTCTGTTTGAGAAAGGACGTTAACCAAAAAACAGGAAGTAAAACTGGCTGGATGGGGGGGCTTTAAACATCGCTTTCCTATCTTTATAAAACAAAATCTAACAAATAAAAACATAGATATGAATTTAGTGAATTGTTATTATTAAAATAATAAATCGTACAACAACTTCAAGAATTACATGAATTACAATTCAGGTGTAAACCTTTTTAATGCAGCAACAAAATGTAGTATACAAACATAAATTTTATAGATCGGCCCCATTGTCACCGATATCAGATCCAGCTATTTGAGTCAGTATCGGCACCGATATCCGATCCAGTATCGGTATCGGTGCATCCCTCATAAACCCACCTATCTCCCCAAAAAAATAAAAAATACAAAAACATACTACTGCTATACTGGGAAGTCATTTTGTAACAGATGCTCCAACAGTGTGGTAGAAAGTTATCAGCATGTTTGTGGTAACACTTAGCCAGCTGGTTGTTTCATCGTGTCACAAATTTCTTCTGTCACCACACAGATTAAATCACAGTGCTGTACTGTAGCTGCTCCTCTCTACTGTTGTTTACAGCACAAACAAATGCACACACAGGACAGCCTCCACAGTCCATCCCAGTATCTTCATCGTTCTCTCTCCTCTCAGATTTGCTCCCTGTGAGCCCTTTCCAACTGCTCTTTTGCCTTTGTTTGTTAAAACACAGATTATAAGGGAACAGCATGTGTCATCTTACTGTATTACACTGCATTGTGTCTCAGCAAAACACACAGGCGGCTCCCCGATAATTAACTACCCACTCTCGGCTGAGTAACGCCGCCGAGCCTCCAAAAAGACCCCTTTTTAATGTCACCAGATGACATTGTGTTATGCAAGCAAAACATTGTGACATGATCTGCTGAGACAGTCTGTTATAATGAAAATATTGCACTCGTGGCGGTCACTGCTGCACTGAGAATGGGGGCAGAGTCTGTCGCGAATTGGCTATGAAATGGTCTCCTCCCTGGTTTTTTTGTGCTCCGGGGGTGAGATCACAAAGAGCTGCTGGTTTGGGATTTCATCACTTCATTCATATCTTGATTCATACCGTCTAAGATGACAAACGTCCCTCCCAGACGGGCTCACAAATGCATCGTCACGGCTTCCGAGGCCCATTTTATTTGTGTAAATGGAAGCTGAGGAGGTGATGCCAGGCGTGTTGTGTTATGGGTTTTTTAAAGGGAAGTGCTCGCCTGGGGTAGTTGTGCGGAAATTTTGGCAGTGAGGGCCAAGCACTGTTACCATGGTAACCCTGGCACACCATGCTGGCAAGAGTTTACGGTAGCTAAAGAGTGCTACAGGGATGACGTATTTTTGTAGGCCAACCAGGAAGTTAGCATCACCCTGGTTCCCTCGACAAAAAAACAATGGGATTTTTGCAGAAAATAAACTCTGTGGCGAACAAATGTTTATGATAATTACATTTTTTGTTCAGCAAGAGAATCTTCACAAATAAACACCACTTTTATGATTTTTTAAGCGTAAATGCAATCGCCAGAAGTAAAAAGCTAACGTTAGGCTATAAACAAACTACACCTGCAGTCGCATGACTTCACGTCACCACCGCTAAGCTAAAGGTGGACTAGTGTTCGCGTTTAATGTCCCCGACAACCTCTGTAGTCTCATTTAGCCACTTGTGAACAACCGCCTTTTTAAGACACGTAAAAGACTCAAAATTCACGAGTGGGATATTTACTGATGTATTTTATATCGTAGAACAAAACGTTAAAATCTCTTCAGCTTGTGTTAACCACAGACCTTATTTCAGGCATCTAATTAAAACTCATTAAAAAAAAACAATTGACTTCCAGACGAGGGAACCGGAAGTGCTAATGCTAACTCATTCCTGCAGCACCCTATTGAAGATGAGGAAAAAGATATAGCGAACTTATGATGTTGATTGAAATAATTTTTTTAATGTTATTGAGGTCACACAGGGCAAGTTTGGTATGTAAGAAGCTTCTAGGTGGATTTGCGTTATATTACTGGGCAGTATACGGTACAATCTACTTCATCTCTGAATCCAAGACTGTAAAACATCTCCTCTCTATTTCCCACCACAGTCATCCTTTCCCCAATCCTCTCTCCTGCTCCTCATCCCCTCTTTACAGTGAGGAGTTTTAAATGAGAGCTCTTTGTCTAGCTCCCAGACTGTGGCAATCCCCTTACGCTGACACGTACTGTAGGAAGGTCTTGTGTCTCTCTGTCTTTAGGGGGTAGCACATGGCACGCAGATCAAAAACCCTTTTGGGCACGTACTGTTACGGTTCCACAATTCAATTTGACAAGCCGTGTGCGACTTTGGTGGCCTTTGAAGCACACTGGCTGGAAATAGACTCTTTAATCTATGTACTGTAAATCATGTGTCTGGTTTGTATATTTGTAATTTCAAATCGGTTGAATATACAGTACCAACCGTGGAGGCGTGATGCACAGAACAAGACTAAGGGGCTGGAATCACCACGAGTGGATGCGATCGGATAACATAAAAACACACATCAGAGGAGCTGTTAACATAACAAATTGGAAATGGCAACACTTTGTTGCTCCAGTAGTGTTGAGTGAGGAGTGGAGAGAAGGGGAAAAGAGACAAAGAAGAGGAGGGGGGGCAACACTCAATAGTAAAAAGGGACATTATGAAAGTGGAGCAGAGACAAGCAGAGGCAGAATTACACATAATTATCAGGCCAGCTAAGCTTCCACTCTCAGTGTAATTAATGCCGTTCAGCTGGAGAGGGTTCAAAGTCCTCGATATATTAAATAATGTTTCAGTGATTTCTCCACATTCTGCTCTCCTATATTAATGAGCAGATACCTCTCAGACTCAATGCCAAGTTTGATAACTTTCAAGCCGAAATAAAACTTGAAGTTAAACTGAATAGACTGCTACGGGATTTTGATGTCAATCATAATTATTTTAGATATTTCAGTCGCCAGCTAGTTTTGATCTGAAAACTCTCAGATGTTTTGCTCTTACTGTACTGCGTCTAATTCAAAATACATTACAGGGTTCGTCTGTCGAGAATATGCTGTGATTCAGCATTTGACTCTCTTGTTCTTGCAGGTGCCGATCATTATGCTGGCTGTAAAATTCGCTTTTGGGTTAACATTTGAATTACTGTTCGGATAATTCAGTGCTTTAGATCGAGTGTCAGTCGTATCCAGAGTTCTATGTCTAGTATTTTTTCTTAGCACTGATGAGTTTTTTTTAGAGAGAAGCTTATAATAAACAAACTTATTAAATAAAGAAATAATGAGCTACCCTTTTAAATTAATGGATTCTCTAACTCGTGCTATTTCCTACAAATGTGGCAGGGTGAATTAGTCAAGTACAGCAGAGAGAACACCCACAATGTTGAGCAGGAGATTAATATTTTTTCAAAATTAAAAAAAAATCCATAATAAAGCAACAAGGCTTAGATCTGTTTCGTAAGATTTAATGAAACATATCCAGGCCATCTTAACACGCAGAGCAGAGTGGCGCAGGAGGACCCTTCACATCTCACTTGAGAGCAGCAGCGCTGCGTCTCGGCTCACCGTTGTGTAAGATGTTTATTGTTTGGGGCTCCCCATCAGGAGTTGCTCTCGCTCTCATGTTCCAACACCCCCACACTTCTGCTCCTTGATTGGTTAATGAGGTCCGCTGCTCCCTTCTGAGCGGAGGAAGTGATTGGCTCTACGCCCACGCTGCCATTAGGGCTCAGCGACGGTCTATTTGGAGGCATGTGTCAGCCCTCGTCATGCTAACTGACACATGCGTGATGTCGCCCACGGGGGGGTAACAAATGTCCCAGAGAGTGGTGGTGCAGCAGCCCACACCCAACGCCCTCATCTGTGTGCCTGATAAAGATCTCATCATTATCACTTGAGGAGAAGTAAATAGTCACTGGGTTGGAGATGAGAGTAGGCACACTGGCTGCATTTGGTATGCAAATATATTTCAAACACAACAACAAAACTAGGCTGGTTACAGTTATGGAGATGTCACCATGGAAGCAAAGAGCGGACTTAAGAGGAACCGCTAACAACACGGAGATGATTCACGCCAACAGACAGCAAACATCTTCCCTTCTGAAACGTCCTCCAGCTAAATACTGGATCTCTACAAAGCAAGTGAGAGAAGAATCTTTCTTTTGGGGATCAATACCTAAAATTGTATTTTTAAAATTAATTGATTTAATTCAATTAGGACTGTAACTAACGTTTATTTTCATTATCAGTTACTCTGCCAATTATTTTCTAGATTAATTGATTAATCCTTTGGTCTATAAAATGTCAGAAAATAGTGAAAAATGTCTGTCCCAGTTCTCAAAGTCCAAGGTGTTGTCTTTAAACGTCTTGTTTTGTCCAAAGATATTCAGTTTGATATGATATAAAACAGAGAACAGCAGGAAATCTCCATATTATAGAGGCTGAAAACAGCATTTTCTGCCATTTTTGCATTAATCGATTATGAAAATGGTTGGTGAATAGTCAACTAATCGTTGCAAAAAAATACCTTTTCCATTTTCTATGTTCTACCCCTGTGTCCCTGTGTTAGTTGTTCCATTATCTCTTGGTATATATAACATGTAAAAAAGGAAACATATTTTCATTCATTTATATTTTTTTGTTTTCATATTAAAATCCCTGTAAAACATTTCTGATCACCCATCTAAAACTTAGAGCTCAAGCGTGATTTGGGGCAACTAGTAGGATGTCAGCTGGCGAGAAATGTGTTTACATTTCCAAACACAGCATGGTTTTGCTTTAATTTGTTCATTTCTCCCTCATCGTCTTCCTGATGATCTAACAACATGGGTGGAGGAGGTGTTGGCTGGAGGCCTACAGTCGTCTACAGCTCTGCATTCGCTTAGCCAGAGCCCAATCAAATCTGACTGATCTGATTTATATCGCCAACATGTTCTGTTTCACTCAGAAAAACGTCACACAAATGTCACATTACAGAAGATGAAGGCGATTTAACTTACATTTCACTGAATTTAAAGCGTATATAATCAATATTTTTATATTACAATATCAAACGACAATCTGAAAACAATGTGATAATGTGAGAAGGGTCTCTCGTAGTGATGATCATCAGACCCCTGAAGAAGAGCTAGACCGACTTATAATCTGGATGTGCGTGCTTTAGTAAATACTTTTCTTGCTAACAAGTTCACCATATCAACTTAAAGGTGCTAAATGCGAGATTAGGAGCGCTAACAATGAAAACAACGGTGAACACTGCCGACAGAGCAAGCAGAGGGTGGGTGCTACGCTTCCGCAACGGCGCCCTCGGTCGGGACGGCGTTATCAGCTGTAACCGCAGTACGAGAGCAGTGCAGAGCGGCTGAGCTAGCACGCTCACATGCATGAACATGCACTAAAAGCACGAAAGTCTGGCCCGGCGATGTCAACAAAGCACGGAGAAGCTCAGATTACAACACACACAGAGGGAGAGCAACTTCATTCTCTGCTCAGGTAGACATTACTCCTCTATATCTTTACATAGCCAATAGTTGTTTGATGCTATATTAATGCTCTGGATATCGAATAGAGCACCTTTAAATGTGTTAATAATATGCTACTATGCTCGTTTCCGCTGTCCCCAAGTGGCCAAAAATAGCAGTTTACACATCAGTTAGCACATCCGACAATCTGTGACATTACTACTCAGATGTAACTTGGCCAGCACAGTGTACAACCTGTTTTGTCGTCTCCTAGACGTAATACCCACCGCTGTTTTCACTCTGCTCTCTTTCATCTGCTCCGAGTAGTCACACTGTTTGCTTTATCTTTGCCAAAACTCTGCAGCAAGAAGCCAGAATGTGTAAAAGGCCTCTTTGACTTCATCATCTCTCGCACCCTCACACTTCCAGCCTTGCAATCGCAAAATCCTCCTGTGTTTATTAGTCTTGTACGCATGCGTTCAACTTTGCCTCCTCCTCTCTACATTGTTACATCTTCTTCTTCTACTTCGATCCGCCTCTCCCTCCACCTCTCGCCTTTCTTGTGTCCAGACGTCTCCTCACAGCGACTCTCTCAACTCTCCAGATGGCACAATCATTTCCACAGACGCTCAATTTCAAAGGCTAGAGAAGAGGGGGGGAGAGCACAGCATCTGAAACACACTCACTCTCACGCCACTGGCTCTGTGACATTTGGGCAGGAATAGTTTCCCAGTGGGAATTAATAATAAATAAGGCAGACCTGAAATATAACTAATTAAAACGTAATTTTTCAGTCATGTTTTGATGTGATTCGGCCTTTGTGCATGTGTCACACTTTCTCAAGTCGAAGAATGAATTAAAATAGAACTTGCAATTCTGACACGCGGAGCTGCAAGTGTTGAACGCCTATCCATCTGTCTGCTGTGCGTAAATGCAACATAGCAGCCTATAATTTATCTCTGCATCATTTGATCTCAGTGAATGCACTCACAGTGAATCACTCTGGGGATTCCTAACGAGACAGTGGGTTTGCGGTCAGGTGTCCATTATGAGTAACTCCCATTATTGCCATTTGGAGTAAAAATCACGACCTCTGTTAAACCCTCTGAGACCCACAATAGACCCGTTTTTCTCTTTTTTAGGGGGTACAGGGGGTCTTTAGGGGGAGATAGCAGGTCAGCAGTAGATGTCACATAGAAGTGGTGTACATCATCTGAAAGCTGGGAACCTGAAGATTAATTTGAGATGCTGCTCAGCACTGTGTGTCAAGTTGTTCTAGTCATAAATCAGAAATAAACATGAATTATTTAATAAATTATTTAAATTAAATTGTAAAAGTGTGTAAGGGTTTAGAACATTATGATCGAAGTATATGAAGACCATCCCCATGCTCTATTATGTCTCATAAGTTGTTGCAGCAATTTTGGGGTTGATACCATTTGTTACAGATTCGGTGCTAAATTTAACCATTTTTTTACCGCTCGAGAATTGATAAAAATGATCAATAATCCCTCCAAAATACCACATTAAGACACCAAGACCTTGAGGAACACCATAGAAAAAACCATGCTGTGATTGAGTATCAAAAACTTTTGACATTTTGAGATTTCTGCAAGAATTGCATTCTCGGCGACTGGATGGCGAGCATTTCTGTTCTGGAAACGGCTCAGAAACCCCCTTATTGTCAATCTAGCTAGGAAAGCCATCCATCCTCTGAATGCTCTAGGTCTCTAGTTGGTGGCTGTAAAGTTTCGTGAGGCTGTGATTATCCTAGAGGTCAACACAGGTCATTTTATACAGAGAGGTTAAGTTTCAAAAAATGGTCTCACTACAATGAAATGTCTCCAATGGGGACTAACATCATCACACATGAATACAGCTGGGCTGATCGGATCCACAAGAGTCTCAGCTTTACAGTGATACCCAATTTATGTAATTCAAGACTGTTTAGGGACCCCAGTATGCAGAAATATTCAAATACACCATTTTATAATAGGCGAAAATAACACAGAGCCTCTGAAAGACAGTAAAGTCAGGCGATCCGCAGGTCTCAGGGGGTTTACCTAAAAAAACATTTTCAATATGCTAATCATCTGACTTTTATTTAGTGGGTGCAAATTATTTTTTCCATACATTATTAATACGTTTCTGTTTGAGTCCGTTCTGCAGCAGCAGGGGGCACAGCCCTACATCAAACATCTAAATTAAAATGTTCACGCCAATCTTCTTGAAGTTTGAATTCCTCACAAGACGTGTTGGTTAATATACATTTTACAGACGTGCTGCTTGGTTCTCTCGTTGGCTGTGGCGTGGTCCACTGTGGAGAATCTGGGACAGCGATACATCCTGTCATATGGACATGCTGAGTTACATCCTATACACCCGATACAATGATACACTCAACTAGGATGTCACTAGCCCTCCCTTTTCTCCCTCACGCTGTGCATCTTGCTTTTTTTTTTTTATTCCCACTCACTTTCAGTGTGCGTTGGTTGTGTTTTTTTTTATTCATGACTCATAAATTTATTGTGTCAAATAAAGAAACATGTCAAATCTGGACTTAAAAAATTCCAGTAAAATAAGTCTGTTTACCATACTGTATATTTAATTTATTAGATTATTATTATAAGATTTAAATCCATATATAAACCCCATTAAAAAGAACAGTGGGTAGCATTTAGGGGGATCTATTGGCAGAAATGAAATATAATATTAAAGGTAGGGTTGGTAGTGCTGTTCAAATAATTTTTTATTTGTTGAAATTCTCATTACATCCTGACAGCAATCAATAAATCAAATGCTCTTACAAAAAAAAGAAAAAAATCTGGTACCTGTAGCTGTTGCAGGACTCTAATAAATGTAATGATTGGACGGGCTACCTACCTATCTATCTATCTACCTGCTTACTTCCGTGCACAAGCTGCTAACTTGACAGCCGTGAGTACTAACAATAGCCATGTTTGTTGTTTACGTTCATAATGATAATAGTGGGGGAGGCCTGAAGGGACGGACTGTCAGTGTTGCCGACTTGGCGATTTTCTTGCCAGATTTAGGGACTTTTGGAGCTAGTGCTGCTAGCTACTTTCATCGGAAAACAGTTGGCTCGGTTTTTCGGTTGGATCATTTTTTAAATCTAGTGTACTCTTTCTATATTTCTCAGCATTACCGACCCAACCTTTAACAAGTATGTTTTCTTTAGTGTATAATCACCTGACAGTAAGAATCATTGTGTTTTTGTTAGCTTAGAATGAGCCGTTTATATCTACATAGGAAGCGGGTCCTCTCCACGGAGTCCGCCGTGTCTCTACAGTAGCCCAGAATGGACTAACCAAACACTGGCTCTAGATAGGGCCATTCACGTTTTCACGTCGGCCACCGTAGGAGAGGCTTCAGTTGGTTGCAATCTGCAACCTCACCGCTAGATGCCGCCAAATCCTACAACCTTTAATTAAAATATATTTAAATATGTGATTAAAGGAAGCTTAACCACATCACGTCACATGAATTCCAGGAGAGTCGGAGGCAACATAGACGTCAGTTAGTGCTACTCTGCTAAGCTAGGCTAGGTTCTTGCTAGCGGGACTAGTTTATCTGGTTTTGCTTTTTTCTCTATTATGATGCACGATTTAGCTGCGATCTTATTTATGAGTGAGAACCAGCTCAATTATTAAGATGTTGGAGTATCAAAATTGATTTTCCAATTCCAGGAAACAGGAAAAAGTGGGTAAATTAGCTTTAGCTTAGGCTAGCTCACCAGCTAGCTTTAACTAGCTGTTTTTTAATGGTGGTTCAACAGTAGCCCAGAACGAACAAACAACTGGCTCTAGAGAGGGCCATTCGTGTTTTCACGTTTTCGCGTCGGCCAACGGCCAACGTAGTTCTCCTACACGCTTGGCACACGGGTGAAGTTTCAGTTGGTTGCAATCTGCAACCTCACCGTTAGATGCCGCCAGACCCTACACACTGCACCTTTAAATACACTGACCAATGTACTGTACAGTTAATTGTAAGGTGTAAAGTTTTTTGTATTATATTGTGGTGAATCACATCGTGCCTACAGTGACTGGAAATGAAGTAGACTACAGTGAATGAACAATTCCAAGAAAATGTCGGCAGAAGAAGGCATTATGTATGTTTATTTGTGTGATTTATTCATCGTAATGTAATTCTGTAACATGCTTCCTACATGTCTAACCACGGTGAACCACTCATCCCCTTTGTTACCTTTAACAATAAAAAGGTACACCAGTCAGCAACCCTGGGAGCAGCAGGGTCTCTGTCCTCCACCCACACACACACAGATCCTTTAGCACTGCTTTGGACGGCACTCTGCTGCTCGCTGTTGTGTGGCGGAGGTGGGTGATCGCTGGAGAATAAACAAAAAAGCTGCTATCTGGCTTTTCAATGCAGGGCAGGAAGCTCTAGACGGCCCTTAATCTGCCCACGCCTAAGAAACAATAAAGTGATATCAGCCATGCAGGGAAACGGATACATGAATGATCACAGGAGCCACGCTTTCTCACCTGAAGCCAAATGTTCTGCTGGCGAGCTGCACCTCAAACATGCAACAGTTGTCACCTTCAGCAGCATGACTGTGTGAAGTATTTGACTTTACATTTCTCCCTCAAAGACGCAGTTCTTAAAAGTTCAGTTCTTGAACTTTATGTAAGAATAACAAGCCAAGTTTGCATTCACAGAAGGAGATATATGCCACGATTTAGAGTCTCACAGCAATAAATATTTGAGATAACATATGTCTTACAGTTACATATATTAATAATCCTATATCCCCATAGTGTTAACAACAACTACAAACTACATTATGCATCCACCCCATGATGAAATCTGTACATCAAGGCCTCTGGGGATTATCCCACTATATGGTTCTCAAAGAGCAATGCATTCCTTATGCACACTCTGCAAGAAAAAACATCCAACATCCTGTATACAGCCAAGAACATACATCTGTCTATTTCCATGATGCATTCATGGTCAGACAGTTCAGCCCCTGTACACATGAGGAATTTAAAATATTACCTCATTTAGGGGGGGGGGGGGGGGGGGGGAATCTCTAGGGAATGTAAACATTTTTATAAATGCATGAAAACAAACATACTGTAAGCATGAGCACAACATATCCAGCCATATTCCCATGTAAAAGACAAGTCTTTTTTCTTAGGAAAGTTCCTAACGGAGTGAAATGACCCAGAAGAATCTAAGTAGCAGCCATGATGGGTGCTTCAATGCTTCCTTTCTTATCTCCTTTTAGCATAGGATACACTGGACCATCCTTTACCAAAGGAAAGGAGATAAAGCCGTCCCACAATTCCTTGCGGCCGCAACATTTAAAGCAACGCACCATTCGACCGTTCATGAAAACAAACGATCCTATCTTGCATATTATTTTATATACATATACTAATTGGGATTAATGTTGATAAATATGAGTTGACACCATTTTGTTTCACTTTATTCTTATTTATTTATTTCGAACATGTAACAAATAAGTTTAAAAACAAAACAAGGATAACAAATATTTGTACTCTAACAATTAAAGCTGCAGAATGATTTTGGCATCATTGGGCAAAAATTCCATAATAACCTTTCAGCGTATTGTAATTCAAGTGCAGCTTTAACTCTGTTTATCATATAAACATTTGTGACTGGTAGCCTATTTTCCTTTTTTTTTCAATTCCAACCTTGCTAGTGAAGTAATCCTTTTCACCGGGTTGTCCACGTTTAAGACAAAATAATCCTTCATTATATGTTGATGGTAAAGTGTGACAGGAGTAGAAAGGAAGAACCTCTCCTTCACTGAAGGAGCTGTTTATATAGCCTGCATGAAACAGCACGGTAAGAACGCACAGGGCGAAGGTGTGCCTTTACATTTTCTGAATATTGTAGTTTCACTACGGCAGCCCGCCGTTGCATCACAGTTATGTGACCTAGTGTAAGTGCAGTCGGATTCTCCTAGCACCGAGGTTATCTATTCCTAAGTCCTTATGAATTCTCCTTCACATCTTTCTTTGATCTCACGACGTTTTCCGTCGAGGTCAAGGAAAGGTGGTTAGGAAAAGACATTAATTTTTTGACTTTTTGACCGCAGTCACTGTTTGTTAGAGTTAATTAAAGCCACAGATCTTCTCGCTGCAGCATCACTCTGTAACATGACCCTGCAGAATGACACTAGTTGGCACGAGAACAACACACATGGCAATACGTAGTGGTGCAAAGATACTGTAGGTTAGTGAGAGTGAAATGGATGCATGATGGGTCTATTGTCCTTATGTTGTGAGGTAGTGCAATCAGCACCAGGATTGATCAGAAAGTACATTTCTTCACTCTGCTTCTACTCATTCGTCTCAGTATAATCTTCAGATTTTTCAATGTTTGGTAGTTTATACTTTAAACTCAATCGCAGTAATCTTGTGACATGCAAAACATGTGGAGTTGCTGTGCCATGCATCTATTTATGTACTTGAACATATGCAAATGGACAATCAAAATGTAGCATATCTAACTTTAATTAGTTATTATACATATCATTTCCATAAACTGAATTTTCTCCATCCAATATTTCACATATTTTTTGTTTCCAATTCGTGTACAAGCGCCTTACTGGTGATGTAACCTTAATTCGACCGCAGTAATCCCCCATTAACTGTTCATCTTTGTCTCCCTCACTCCTCGCCCTTTCCTTTGCCTTTCTCCTCTTTAGCTCCCACAGTATCAGATGTCTAGAGCGAAATGTTACACTAGAAAAGATGGTGGCAACAGGGTGTCGGTTTCAGGGCATGTTTGGCACCCTGAGTCCACGTAGGAGTATTAAAGCAGCAGTGGGTAGAAATGGAGCAAATATGATTTAAAATAAAGATATTTTTATAAAACGGTCACTATATCCTGATAGTAGTGCATGAGACAGGTAATCTGAAGAAAAATCATGTGCTTCTGTGTCCTCCGGTGCTCCTAATGACATCTGCAGGATTTCACAGACCAGAGGAAAACAACCAATCAGAGCTGATCTGGAGTCTGCCCTCTTTGAGCCGGCTGTCAATCACTCACAAACTCCAGTCAAACTAGGCAGCGCTGATCAAATCAGTTGAGGAAATACCAAGCAACGCCCACCAGCCGGAGCAAACTTTCTCATTTTACAGCTAAACAGTACACTACAAGATGTTTCTGAAAACATTTAAGGAGAGAAATAGGCATTACAGTAACAGAATATTGATTCATATTTGTGAGCGCTGCCTAGTCTGACTGTTTGATCGCGAGTGATCGACAGCTGCCTCCGTTGAATGAACAGCCAATAGGAACGCTCTCTCTCTCTGAAATGACCTGTGATTGGCCAAAGTCTCCCGTCACGGGCTAGATTTTTTTAAAGCCTGAAAACAGAGCCATGAGGAGGTGCAGAAGTCTAGTTTTCTCTCAGAACACTTGAATTACAACATGCTGAAAGGTTATTATGTTTTTTTTTACCCAATGATGCCAAAAACATTCTGCCTACTGCTGCTTTAAGTGAAAATCTACTAAGGTCTTTTGTCTGTGTGCAAAACACCGGGTCAAATCAAAGAAAGGTGTTCAGTGTTCCTCAAATAAGCGAAATTAGAAAAGACTTCAGTATAACAAGGATGACAGTCACACTGAGACAGTGGGTGGTGTTGTCCAGCAGCCACACCTGTTAATGATTTGGCCACTAATTGCTCTGTTAGCAGCTGTTGCTGATGGGCTTCATTTAGTAAGAACTGGATATAAAAGAGACACAGAGGGACTGTTCATAAGGCCAGAGGTTACTCTGAAGTCCAGTTAGTCCCAGGGAGTTGCTTGTCTCAAACCATAAGCGTCTGAGGAGTACAGCGTGCTGCTTTTCAGCTGACAGCCATGGCTCTTGGACTCATTTTGCGGTATTGACGTTGAGCATTTCTTTGCACTTTATTTGTTTCTATTAACCTCTAACAGAGATTGTAATCAAATGTTTGTTCTTTACTGGCCTCTTGCAGGGTTTCCTGGATTTGTTTTTTGCTGTTTGACCGCAGTGCTGCATTACCAGCTATGAGAGGTAATGACTTTCTTCTTAATTACCCCATTAGGCCTCAGGAATATCTATCGTTTTATCTTAATTGTTAATTTTACAGGGTATGGATATCCATATAAGGAAGACTCACAGAACATAGGTGATGATGGAGAGGATGAAGAGTTGACCTCTCTGACCTTTGATGAGAGTGACTGGCATGCTTCAAATAACCAACCGACTGGCCCTGTATACACACGCTACAACAACCCTTCAGTTGCACAATGGCCAGGTTCGGTCACCTCTCGACAAAACCCGCCCAACACACCTAGCGCTCGTGAGGTAGAGCGACTCATTAATGGTGCCGCAAGAGACTGGGGCTGGAACGACCCTGAGAAACTACTCCTATTTCCTTTAAGTCCCAACTACCAGCTGAGTCATCCAGCAAAGCCTCAGCCAGGCCAACCTCAACCTGCGCCACCCTCCACCTCTCAGGCCGCAGAGTTTCCCAGCTCTGACTCTTGGCAGCCTGAGCCAGCTAGCAGTGGTTATGGCGTGGCTGACTACCCAAACCAGGACTTAAACTCTGGCTCCAGTGGAGGTGGCTCGAGTAGCGCTCCTCATCTCGTCTATGAGGACGTCTTTCAATATCCACCTGAGAATACTGGGCCTGCTTCCAATACTGCAGGTGGGTATAGCCAAGATAATTACATGAGCAAGGGGTTTTCCACTGCTTCCACACCAGAGGGACCCTCACTCCCCAGTAACCCAACTAATGTGGGAGCCCAGCCTGTCTATCCATCATCTTCTGGAGGAGAGACCCTTAACTTGGGTCAAACTGACTACCAGCCACATGAAGAGAACCCCTCTCCGCTCCCACAAAAACCATTCATCAGCACCCAAGAAGTTCAGGTTACCCAGAGAGTGAGCGAACCAATCCTTACTCCCCCATCTCCACCTCCTCCTCCTCCTCCTCCTCCAAGCTATATCGTCCAGTCCAGAAACGGCTACCAGCGAGCCAGGTATCTCTTAACCAAATCCAGGTACTCGCCAGAATTTGTAAGCTCAAAGGGTGTCGAGGGTCAACCAGCTGCCCCTGTAAAGATCCGTCAAAGGTATGTCCACAACTTCAAAACTTAATTCTCTTAACTGCTTGCTTGAAACAATACTGTAATATTTTGACTTCCAGGACCAAATGGTAACCAACATGGATATTAATGTGTCCCTCATGCTGCAGGTAAATGTTTCAATTTAATCTTAATATTTTTTAAATAACTGTCCAAATATTAAATAAAATATTAATCTTTGCTTTCTTGCTTGCAGAGTGATGTGCCCTCTGAAGAAACAAAATAAAAACTTTTGAAATGAATTTGCTGTGTAGGCTTTTATTTCCTTGTGACAGGTCTGCAACCTCCATACAGTATTTGCTCACGGAACCACTTTTAGCCAAAGTTAAGACATAAAAAAAGCTAGATGTTTCAATGAGATGACAAACTGCTTAATGAACAAACGCCATCTACTTTACTGCTTTTCATTGTGAAACACTGGGCTTCTGTGTCCCTTGGGGGACAAACAGACAACTGATGTCACCCTACACTGGAGTCTTTATGCCTCTTGACTCTGCCAGTAACAAATGCACCAATATACATGCATGCAACTGGTTTACCTTGGCATTGAAATCCTTGTTTCCCAAATCCCCTGCAACAAAAAAACAGAAGTGTTTCACAATTAGGTTGGCTTTATTCTGCCAAAGCAATTTTAAGTCACTAATTTGCAGTCTAAAAGCTTCAACATCTGTCTCAGCTGTCAATATGCTTATTAAATCAATGGAAATGCAAAATTTCAGTGACACCAAAGTATCTGCAAACTCAAATCACATTTAGGTTATTAATATGAACATATTAAAACTTGCTGAAGAACCACAAAAGCATTGCTAATAGTTGCTGTTTATATCCATGCAGAAAATCTGCCATCAAAAGTGAGTGAGAAGCTGTTTAAACAGACAGGTGTGCATTAGGGATGCTTACCATATGAAGTCTGTACAGTGGCTGCAGAACGTCGGCTGCTTGAAAAATCTCGCAGTAAATTTGTGGTTTTTCACTTCATGCACGTTTTTCTGCCGCAAAGCACCTTTGCGGGCGAATCGGTTCCCAACCCCAGCTGAGTCGTTATAATGTAAAAGATGATCAGCCATCATGGGGGAGCAAAAAACAAAACTACACAGCCACAACTTGGTTGTTGTCCCGACCGGTTTCTGTGAGGTCCTTGTTGTGTAGAGGTGGTGTCTCTGCTGGAGGAGCTGCTGTCAGACCGCACGCCTCCCCTCTCTGCCCGGATCACAGCTGAGCGCCTCTTTTTCATTCAAAGTGACGTCGCTGAAGTCCGCCTTCACGTGCTGTGGGAATATTTCACTTCAATTAACCACACGGCAGAGTGCATAAGTTTTAGATGACCTAAACACATGAAATGCACGTCCACTAATGTCCTCTATGTTTACTAAATCCGGGTGTTTTGTTAGGTATTGTAGCCTATGTAAAAAAATATATGTAAGCTATATTATTTTTAATGAGGAATGAACCGAGACGACATGTCCTTCCATCCGCTGCTGACCATTCCACAAACTCAAGGTCTTGTGCGTCATCGTGTGGATTTAAACTGCACTGCAGGTTTCGACTAAGCTGAGAATAATGCCACCCAGGTACTAGAGAGACACCAGGCAACTATCTCTATAATATTCCACCTTATTTGTCTACATTTTACGACGGAGTATTATGGCCACATAAATAAATCTGAGATTTCGAGAATAAAGTCATTATATTATGAGAATAAAGTCATAGGTTTATGAAAAAAAGTGGTAATATTATGAGAATAAAGTCAGAAGTTTACGAGAAAAAAATCGCAGTATTATGAGAATAAAGACATAATGTAAAGTAGTAATTTTACGTGTTATTTCAGAGGGGAACTAGTACGACGGAGTATTAGGGCCACATCGAGGGGGAAAAAAATGAGATTTTGGGAATAAAGTCATAGGTTTATGAGAAAAAAACTCGTAATATTATGAGAATAAAGTCATAAGCTTACAAGAAAGAAAAGTCGTAGTAAGAGAATAAAGTCATAGGTTTACGAGAAATAGAAGTCGTAATATGAGAATAAAGTCACAAGTTTACGAGAAAAAAGTCGTAATATTATGAGAATAAAGTCAGAAGTTTAGGAGAAAAAAAGTAATATGAGAATAAAGTTAGTAGTTTAAAAGAAAAAAGTCATAATATTATGAGAATAAAGTCAGTAGTTTAAAAGAAAAAAGTCATAATATGAGAATAAAGTCAGAAGTTTAAGAGAAAAAAGTCGCAGTATTATGAGAATAAAGTCAGTAGTTTATGAGAATAAAGTCAGTAGTTTATGAGAATAAAGTCAGTAGTTTATGAGAAAAAAGTCAGTAGTTTATGAGAATAAAGTCAGTAGTTTATGAGAAAAAATCCAGTAGTTTATTAGAATAAAGTCAGTAGTTTACGAGAATAAAGTCAGAAGTTTAAGAGAAAAAAGTTGTAATATTATAAAGTAGTAATTTTAACGTGCTATTTTAGAGGGGAAATAGAGCAGTTTGCCGCCTGTGTGAAAATAAGGAACGTGGAGCATCTTGTGAAGTTATACTTTAGTTTCACAAATCTTAAAGTTACGACTTTTTTCTTGAAATATTATGACTTTATTCTCGAAATCTCAGATATATTTTTCCCCTCAATGTGGCCCCTAATACTCCGGCGTTACATATAATGTTGCTCGGGCTGAGAGTTGAGTCTATTTTTAGTTTAAACAGTTGCAATTAAAAAGCTCAATATTGTGCAGGTGGGAATAAAAACACAGTATAACTTGAAAAATTGAACGTCAAACAAAAAGTGAAGTAAAAAAAGGGATGTGCAGTTCCCATGGCAACAGGGAGACGCTGCTGCTGCGTCTCCACGGAAACCGGATGTGTCGTAAAGTGTGGACGCTGAAGTTTTGAAGCATTTTGAGCGGCTAAAATCAGAGCTCAAAGTAAGTCGCTTTTTAGTCCTTATTTTTACATTTCCGTGAACAACGTGCCTCTAGTAGCGTGTTGTCTGTCTGTTACCAGAAGTCTGTAAAGAAAAATAACACTGTGAGCGTTTTACGGGTCTGCTTTAGCTCGTTTGCTAATGTCTCAATAAGTGTCTCAATAACAGTTAGCTAGTTTGTGAACACTGTCATGTTATGCTAACATTACGTGACACGATGTTACCCCACCTGCTTCTTATAACAAGCTAAACCTTCATTATGTTTTGAAACTGAGTGAACAGTTCAGCTACAAACTCTCTGTAGCTAGCTAACACAGTAACTTAGCTGCTTCTTATTCTCCTCCTCAGGACACCATGAGTAAACATGAGGACTCATGGGATAAGCTGGACTCTGAGTTTGACTATTTTCTGCTGGACATGAAGCCACATGTCCTTAAACACCCCAACAAGACAGGTGAGGTCACAGTTCATCTCTCTTCACTTCACTAAACATACCTTAAAGTGGCAGTAGGCAACAATTTTTTGGCATAATTTGGCAAAAATTCCATAATAACCTTTCAGCATATTGCAATTCAAGTTGTCTGAGAGAAAACTAGACTTCTGCTCCTCATCATGTCTCTGTTTTCAGGCTTTAGAAAAATCTAGCCCGTGATTGCAGATTTGGACTAATCACAGGTCATTTCAGAGAGAGAGAGCGTTCCTATTGGTTGTGCTCCGGTCATGTGACCAGAACTTGGCTTCCTTCAACAGATTTTACAATGGCAGCTGCATCACAAACTTTCTCATTTTACAGCTAAACAGTACACTACAAGATGATTCTGAAAACATTTAAGAAGAGAAATGTTCATTACAGTAACAGAATATTGATTCATATTTGATCAGCGCTGCCTAGTTTGACCGTTTGGTCAGAGTTTGCGAGTGATTGACAGCCGGTTCTCATAGACTGCAGCTGTACAGTGGACCTTGTTTTCCTCCGGTAAGTGAAATCCTTCAGATGCCGTTAGGAGCACCGGAGGACACAGTAGGACACAGAGGAACATGATTTTTTTCAGGTTACCGGTTTCATGTACTACTGTCACGATATAGCGGCCGTTTTCTAAAAATAACTTTTTTAAATCATATTTGCGCCAATATCGCATACTACAGCTTTAAGTTGTAGCAAACCCAATTGCTGGCTCTGTTTTGTGCTTTTCTAAGCAAATCAATGTCATTAGACAACTCACAGAAAGTAACTGACAGGATAATACATTAATGTATTTAATTGCCTGTAACATAATGTCCCCTGTCCCTCTCTCTTCCGTTGACCTCAGAGCGCCAGCGATGTGCCATCTGGATAAAGAAGCTGTGTGACCCGGCCACATGTGGTTCAGGTCTGATGGGTCGTAAGAACCGCAACATGCATGCCCGCTTGCTCCTTCAGATGCTCAAAAGAGGGGTCCTAGAGAGGCCTTTCACCAGCAAACCAGAGCCTGGCAGCCTCAAGACACTCCCTACCTACATGGTAGGAATAACTGCTTCATTGCATCATAAATATTGCTGTATTGCCATCTATTTGTAATAACTTACTGCCTTCATTTGTTGAATAATGAACTTGGAAAATGGTGTCACAATCGAGTTTAAATGAAGAGAGGCAACATACTCAAAGTCAGTTGCAAAAAAAAGATTTTAGCTTTAATCTAATACAGTTGCAACTCATTAAATAGCACTGCAATGCATTGCAAATACTGATCTTTATCTCCTGTCTTTTTCAGTCCATCTACTTTGATGAACCACTGAGCGGTTGGTCTGTGGAGAACGGCAATGCAGGTCTGCCTGACTGGGTGACAGGAGAGCTGGGTGGCTATCCTGATGACAGTTTGGCTGCCAGTCTGCTTAAGGACAGAGCCAGTTCCACACCTATTACAGCTCATCACAGGTACTATTCCACTGTACATTACTCACTTAAATATATATAGATTTACCTTTAAAAACCTACCTAAATAAAACTTGTCTATGCCAATTAATCATCTAGCCTTTGTTTTTAAACCTACGTAAATAAACATGGTAACATGATAAGGATCTCAGCTTTATAGATTTGATCGTTATTATGCACTGGTGCATTGTAATGCATGTTATGTATGAGCAGCAAACTGACCAGGAGCCAGAATGTATGGTACAATAGCTGGATGTGTGCAAATTGGAAATCTACAATCTCGCACTACATTATTATTTTGAACTGGTGTTGAATGGAAACTAATTGAATGATACAGATGTTTAAAAGTCACTTGACCAACTCAACCAACCGAAAAAGAGAGCATATAGAGACTGAGAGGTGAAAATTCAACTTTTATCTGGTGATTATTGATGTAATTCTCAGGTTTATCAGTGAAGTGTATGAACTACATTGCAGACTGGAGTTCCTTCTAACAGTGAGAAGCAGGGTGATAGCTGGCAGTCAGTTATCATTGTATTAGCAATATAACTTTCCTAAGTGGAACACACTCTCATTCATTCCTTGAAGAGTTCACAGTTGCCTATCAAAATGGCAGTGCGGGTTCATGGCACCCCTCGCTTTTGAAATGCATCACATTTTACAGACAAAAGTCAAATATGGGCATTCTAGTATAGTTTTATGTTCCTGCACAAATAGAGTTTATTGAAAAGAGAGCTCTCTCCATGTTCCAGCTGGTGACTTAACAACGAAAAAACATTTTGGTCAAATATAGAAGTTGCTACATAACACATAAGATATTTATCCAAGCGCTCTGTGTTGATGTTCTTTTATCAGACTGAAATTGAACTTGGCTGTGAAGCTGGATACACACGGCTTTCGTGACTGATCGTCCATCGTATTTGCTCAGCAGCGCTATCTGAAAAAGCCTAAGACATTGCCAAGTTCTTGCATCAGTCTGCTTGAGCTGTCCATTCGGACTTTTTTCAAAGGGTTGCACTTCAAAACAGCATGAGAGGATGTGGAACCTCTTGTATTCTCTATCCATTTTTCTGTTATTCTCCTCTTTACACTTCCCCAGTTGTTGAACTTGAGGTCTAACCCCCACAGAGGAGAGCGGAAAGCGGGGAATAAGGCTTGCTAACTCATTAGCTTGTTTCTTAAATTGTTTGATTTCTATTCTTGTGAGCATCAGCCTAAAACATAAATATCTGTATTTTGGATTTAGAAATGTGCTTCTTGATTAAAAGCCTTGACTAAAAGCTCATGTGCTACTCAGGTACACATGCACAAATCATATAAATACATATATTCATGTAACTCTTTCAACGTGCCTCCCTAAATCATCAGTTATCATAGTTTGCTCAGGGATATTTCCTCTGACTGCAGGCAGTTGAGGCACTTGACAAAGCGCTGTTAGTAATGGCTCAGGGTTTTTCATTCCAATTAACAAGGAAAGGCAAATCAGAGCCCAGTGGCTTGATATGCTCATTAGCATAATAAAAAGAGAGCACTGTAAGTGTAGTAAAGAGAGCTTAATATCCACCAGGGCACTGTGTGAGAAAGAGTACAGGCCCTCTGCTGCCATATGTAATTCAGATTTTACTGTCGGGGGTTGTTGAATATTTGATTCTTAGAAACTCGTCATTAGGACTTTAAATATTTGTCACACTTTAACTCGCATTATGGAGCCCGTGTCCCACTAGCAGAGCATATTTTAAAGGAACGTTGCGTAACATTTATGGGGATCTATTAGCAGAAATGGAATCACTTATTATACACTATATTATTATACTAGAAACTGTAGTTTCTTTAGTGTATAATCACCTTAAAATAAGAATATTTTCATTATCTTAGAATGAGCCGTTTATATCTACATAGGGAGTGGGTCCTCTTCACGGAGCCGGTAGCCATGTTTCTACAGGAGCCCAGAACGGACAAACCTCTGTGTTAACTTTTTCATTTCCTTCACTTGATATTCTCAAAGCTAAACTAACTAGCTATTCTCCAAATGACCTACGCTAATCTTACAACAGCTCTAGATCGGGCCAATCGCATTTTCACCTCAGCCACCGTAGTTCTTCTACACGCTTGGCACACGGGAGAAGCTGCAATCCACAACCTCACGACTAGATGCCGCCAGATGTTACACAATGTACCTTTGATTCTGTCTTTTGAGTTTGTACTATAACACTGGAAAATGACAAAATGATTTAAAATGCCAGCATACTTAAATCACTTGCGTGTGGAATTAATGGACTGGAATGGATGACTTGATGTCTAGTAGTGAGGTATTTTTACATCATTACTGACCTGTTTGTATGAAAAGGCTGCATCTGTTTGCATTACAGATGCTCTAGCTTACATTACAAGTGATAGGAAACAGTGTGGCTATGTTCAGTAAGGCACAGCCCTTCCTCCCCTCTGCTCCGTCTAGAGGGTGTGGATAGAGAGGGCTTTGTGGGGAGCAGACTGCTGAGTACCATAGTGTCTGATTGGGATAAGACCATGAAAGACGCTCAGATCACAGGCTAACGTCCTGATGGAGAAAATTAGCCCGGGCCAAGAGTCCTTTTATGTGTCTCCCTCATTTAGATAAGATTAAATGGAAGGAACTCGTCTGACTCCCTATGATGTGGCAACGTTTGATCTCTGTCTCGCTCGCCATTAGTCAGGTGATGGGGCAGTGCTTCTTTTATAGCATGTGAAACGGTCCAATTCAAGTTTCAAGATCCAAAGGCGAAGTCGGGATGATTTTCTGATGTTTGAGATGTTACTTCTGTTTCACGCAGGAGTGTGGATGTGCTGTAATGTGTGTGTGTTGTTATCATCTAACCTCATTAGTCCATAATGCCCTGAGCCAATTCCACAATGCATTCCACTACTGCTGTGCTGTTCCTAATTTAGCCACAAGATAGAGCCACTGCTTTGTCTATAGCGCTGATTCAGGCAGAGGAATGCTGTGGGAAAGCAAATGCAGTCAGCGAGGGTCAAGAGATCATACGAAACAGCTTTGGTGATTAGCCAACATGTCCTCTCCGTCTTCTTATGTCACCTCGTGTTCAAAGGAGACATATAATGATAGAGACATAAGGGAGAAAATGGTGGGTGTGGGCTGGTTTTGACATGTTGACTTGGTAATCAGCACTGTTGGTGTCAGGTTCACTGCCGAACGGTTAGTTTTGGCTTTATCTCTTTGTAACTCTCCATTTTCACCATTTTCTTATTTTTCTCTCCTTGTTTTCCTCTCGTCTCGTCCTCTGACTTCTGTCGTCCATGTGTGTGCTTTTCATCCACATATGAAAACTTTTAACCCCCCTTTCCCCTCTCCTTGCTCTACTTGTTTTTCTGTGACAATAACATTGTCCTTGTATTGGCAGCAGTCAGCCAGTGATGCCGGTATAAACGCCTTCACATCTCTCGCTCACAGGCCATAGTTTCTCCACTGATATTGCCTCCAGGTGGTTTTGGGTTATGGTGGAGGGAGTGCAGGGGCAGAGGGATGTTTGTGTCCCAAGGTCAGACTGCCTTCCTGAGGGTGCCCGAGGCTGAGACCCGGGCCCACTGGCTCTGCACCTGGAGGTCAGGCCGGGGTATGGATGTCAGGCTGCTTTAATCAGCCGAGCTGCAGCTTCTGAGGCTCTACATGGTGTTCTCATTTTCTCCTGTGTGTGCGCGCGTGTGCATATGTGTGTGTGTGTGTGTGTGTGTGTGTGTGTGTGTGTGTGTGTGTGTGTGTGTGTGTGTGTGTGTGTAGCTCTGGCCTGACTTGCCACTGCTTTGATCTCTGGGCCTCAGACTCCAGACACATCTGATTCAATTATCCTCATCCACCTGTTGACTTAGAGGCCCAAGATTGCAGAGCTTGGCCCCCTTATCCAAGTTTCATAGCTGCATGTGTTTGTACATGTGCATGTGCATGCAGGTGTGTGTGTGTGCACATGTACAGACAAACCCTTATGTGAGAGAGAGAGAGAGAGAGAGAGAGAGAGAGAGAGAGAGAGAGAGAGAGAGAGAGAGAGAGAGAGAGAGAGAGAGAGAGAGAGAGAGAGAGAGAGAGAGAGAGAGAGAGAGAGAGAGAGAGAGAGAGAGAGAGAGAGAGAGAGAGAGCGAGAGAGAGTGTGAGTGAGTACATGAAAGCTGAAGTCCGCAGGGTTTTATTTGAATTTATTTGATCATAATTAATTAGAAATTAGTGAGACAATACTAAATCACTTACAGCAGTATTGTATTGGTCCTTTCCTGTGATTGTTTTCTTTTTAATTTGAGTCATTTAAAGGGATAGTTCAGGTGTTTTGAATTGGGGTTGTATGAGGTACTTCTCCATAGTCAGTGTAGTAGATGACGGTCAGCACGCCCCCAGCTTGGAGAAACAGACAGGAGTTACCGCACGGGAGCAAAGCAATGTACTGCTGTGGACGGGGGCAGCAGCAAAACATATTTTAGCCACCTAACAAAAAAAAATATCAGTTTGAGTGTACGCTATATTTAGAATATTTTTCGCCGGTTTACCTTGCCGTCAGACAGCTATACTGTCTATGTTTCCGGCGGGGAACTGAAGCCGTCATCTCTGCTCTCGCCAAAGCAACCAGACCCGCTGACTCGATCGGTTAGTTTGTTTGTGTTATTGTGAGATTTTGGATCAAAGAGTTTTTTCAATGGAGTCTGGTGGCCAGAGCATAGATGGATACAACAGCTTCAGTTCCCCGTTGGAAAGAGTTGTCTGAAACATTATTTACAACACATGGCTCGTCACAGAGAGACTTCCTGGTGTGTAAATGGACATCGCACCACCGCCGCATAACATCCACCATCCATGTACAGAAGCACAATGTAATTATTACATATTAGTATACAGAGCTCCAGAACTCTGTGCAGCTTTAAGAGTAGATATTGTAATTCTTCAGGCCACTGCACACTCTTTAAATGAATTAATCATGAAAAAACAACCAACAAACAAACCTGGCTCAATAAGAACCTGTCTTCTCACTGAGATGTTCCCCCTGAGCAAAACTCTGGTGCTTTTGAAGATATTGTATCTACAATCTGACCTGTAATCATAATTTATGTCCTCATAACTGTCCAGTCTCTATTCCTAGAATATCTACTAGTATCTTATTTACCAAAATCCCTTTGACATGGTTACTTACAGTAAATACTTTATTATGCGACAAAGATCGGGTTTATTTTTAGTTCAGCTGAGCTTTCTTTAATCAGGATCTGTCGTTGAGATCAAAATCTCTTTTACAAGAAATACCTATAAGAGAGAACAAAATACAGATGTAAAACATCACAACACGACAATTCAGTCATCACACACACTAATTAAAGTGGTCACAAATATTATTAAAAATATCAGCAATAGGAACATTTATGTCTCAGAGGAACTCTAATTCTTATAGGGAAATAATTAGACTATAAACATACAATCTGAATGTAATTTTTAAAGCTTTTGCAGCACATAAAGGTTAAATCTCACAGCAACTATTATTCTATAAAGAACCAGACATTTCAGGGACAATAGCATTCTTGCGCTCTTTAGTTGGTGCTGTGAAATAGCTAGTAGGTAGAATACCTACTTAAACTGTGCTAACATTTACTCAGTCAACAAACACAGTTGCAAGTAGTATTAATATTGCATCAGTCTTGTATGCGTGTTACCTAAACGAGGGGATTTGAGGTACACGATACACATTACAAAGGCGACTCTGCTTGCACAGATATCCTTCCAGTTCTATATTCAGCCGTCTTTCCAGAAACCTCACAGCGTTGGTGCTTTCCTCCACGAGATAACACTGCCTGTGACAAATGAGGTTCAAAAATTCTCAATACCAGGAATCCTAAAAAAAAAGATTACATGGGAGAAAAAGAGCGCCCACGGGCTCCATGTTGGGAGTGTGAAACAGTGCCCTCTAGAACGCCATTTGATGTCTCTATTAGATGAGAGCGATTTTTTCTTTCCTTCATTGTTGTCCTACATCTTCCTGTCTCCTTTCACATCTTCATTCAATTAGCATTAGCAGGCCATTAGTGTCTCATGTGCCTTTGCTTAATGAGATAGTGAGCTCAGTTATGCCTTTGTGTGTGTGCGAGAGAGAGAGAGAGAGAGAGAGAGAGAGAGCGTAGTAAGAATGATAAGTGTGTGTGTGTTTGTGTGCCAATGAATATAAGCAGTTTCCCTGTTAAGCTCCTTGTTTAAACCAGGATGGACATGACATGATGAGACAATGATTGAGGTGGATGATTATAAAAGGATTGTACAAGCCCATAGGCTGGTGCCCTGTGGGCTGTCCGTGGAAACAAAGTGATGTATAGCAGAGACGTTTATTGTTCAGATGGGATGAAATGCAGACCACAAACCATGCAACCAATGCCAGATGTTGATCCGTGTAAATAGCGAGGCAGGCTGCCTACGCAAGCACATTCATATGCAAACAGAGGGACAAAAGCAGACTCCAGAGACATGCACACACTCACGTACTGTACTGTAGGTTAGCCCTCTCACATTTTTCTTTCTGTTTCTCTGTCTTGTCTTCCAGGAGAAGGCTGTATGAGGAAAAGGTCCCATCACAACCCATGTACTCCAGTCCACTCAAACAGTCACTCAGACATGATGCCAGGATGGTTAGTTCATCACCATGTTTCAGAATGTCAACCACACCTCTGGACGTAAATACATATTCTTCCTCTCACCTGTAGTGCTGTTTATCAATCTACACTGTTTTATTGTGAGTTCCCGAGTGTTGGAGATATCGGCCGTAGAGATGTCTGCCTTCTCTCCAATATAATGGACCTAGATGGCACTCTAATGCAACAAAGCGCCAAAAAAATGCATTTGAAAAACTCAGCAGCAACGTCTCTCTCCAGAAATTATGACCCGGTTACTCAAGATAATCCACAGACCTTGTCGAGAGCAGTTTCATGTAGGAGCCAACTAACCTGACCCGCCAGATGGTTTGTTTCACAGAACCAGCTGAGAAGCCGTCATTGGAAACTGTTTGGAAAAGTGCAGTCACTTTCAAAAAAATACCTGGCAGGTGATTGGATGAACCATCTTTCAATCAAACTCTTGCTGAAGCCAGTCGGGAGAAGAGCGAAAACATCTTTTCCATCAGGAAAATCCTTCAGTGCCGTTCTTTGCTCTTCTTTCAATGGAGAGAAACTCTCCAGTTCTGATACAACTGATGCTACTGCAGCATCTACGCTAACCTCTTCAGGAGCCGCCAATGTTGTTTAGAACGAACCGTCGCCTCTCCGTGTCGTCACACACACCTAAGCCACGCCCGTAGCTGCCAGTGGCTCCTCACAGGACGCTGATCTGGCTTTTCTGGACACAAACGTATTACTTGAAGCCTGACAAGACGGATTTTCGTGTGATATGTGATCCTGCGATTCTCGCGTGATCTCGTGACATCGCGAGAATCCAGCTGCCGTGCAAGTTAACCCGCCAACCGTATCACCTCACAGAAGGAAGTGCGCATCTATACTCCTAGCTAATATTACAGCTCAGCCAATGAGGACGCCCTTAATGTTTAAATCTTGCGCTGTCACAAGCCTCTCGTCCATGAGTAGATGAATGCTTCCTTCTGTGTGGTGATACGGTTGGCAGGGGTAGTTCAGTAGAAAGAAAATAGTTCCTGCTCTCCACAAGGTCTGTGGATTATCTCGAGTAACCGGGTCATGATTTCTGGAAAGGGACGTTGCTGCTGAGTTTTTTTAAATGTATTTTTTGGCACTTTGAGCACCACAAGCCGAGTGCCATCTAGTTCTAATATATTGGAGAGAACGCAGACACACGGCCAATATCTCCAACACTCGGCATCTCACACCAAAACAATCTAGATTGATAAATAGCGCTACAGGTAAGAGGAAAAATATGTGTTTTTGTTTCTGGGGTGAACTGTCCCTTTTAAGATTCAACATGTTGGGTTTTCAGATTTATAGGTAGCTGTGATGACACATTGAAATATTAACCAGCAAACCCGCTGGTGCCAATACAAATAGTAGCCACAATGTTTTGCTTTCTTCTTTAATGTGGACCAATTTGGAAATTCCTGAACTCATTTCCCCATGAAGCCGGAGGAAATTCCCCGAACTCATAAGTTGCTGCTGGTTCATGCATCAAAAATGGAGCTAATGGTTGGGATCACAATACATTTGACAGTAACATACACTCAGCTGCCAACGTGCTAGGTGCACCTAGCTGACACTTACCTCTTTAGAGAGGTGTTGATTAAGCCTTATGGTCCTTTTGGTGGTTTGCAGTGCTGTTGAATTATATCGCATTATACTGAGAGATGTTTCTGTTATTTTGTCTAATATTACTGATATAAGTGGGGTGGACAAAATATTGAAGACACCTCATACAATTCACCAGCACCAGAAACTACAGCCATCAAAATGATCAAAATTATTAAATGAATGCCTGGTTCAGACTACACAATATTTTTGTCGGTTACGATGCTCACTATATCAGATTAGGCGATTGAGAGTCATAAATTCTTGTCGTGACTTTTCCCGATGTGCGTGACGTCATCAGGAAGGAAGCGTGATGCTAATGGCAGTAGCGCAAGCCCCCAGGAAGAGCGCCGGTCATCGATGCCAATTTTTGTAGTGGCCAAACGGTGGTACTACAACTTCCGTGTCCGTCACGTGACGCCATTGGGCACAAACGGACTTTTTCCCATAGACTTACATTGGGAAAGAGACGTCTGTAACTCAGCGGTAAAAGCAAAGTAAATCAGCCTCCCAGTACGAATACTCTCATAGCCCTTATTTAAATCATTAGGTCCTAAAAGTTGTAAAATGCACTAATAGCTGAATCCAGAGTTACTTTTCAGAAGTCGAGCCATTTTGGCTTCATGCACAACGGAGCAACTTTCATAGGAACCAACGCTGTATTCCGCGTCGGTTGTCCTCTATTATGGGATAAAATGATCCATGTCGTTCCCGATCCGAGCCGACACCCTATGACGGCCGTGTCGGGCTATAATCAGGCTGATATCGTGTCGTCTGAAACAGCCATAAAACTGAACATTAAAACCTTCATGAAGGTAGGATGCGTTGAAGGGCTGTTCTGTTAGATTGCATTAGGTTTAGCTAGACGTATCTAATACAGTAAACTGCCAACTGAGTGTATTTAGGTTGAATCATCTCGGGGAAATTTGCCTCATCAAAAAAACTACTCATGAAGCCAGACGATTTAACTATCTCACCCAAAATGATCACAACTCTTCAAACCAGCAAGAGGAACACAGCACAGACAGAAATCTGCATGTAAAATAATGAAAACTGTTGGCAAAGAAATTGTGTGTTCATATCGAAGAATAAGTTGATGAATATGTTTTCAGGACCTTTTTAATGCGTCATCAAACCCTCGTGAATCTACTGTACGTGTTCATGGTGAAAGAGAAATGTACACGTGTACCAATGTGGCACAACTGCTAGTACATCTGTGGCCAAAAGCATTTGAGGCCATTCGTACTTATCAGTGTTTAACACAATGCGTTGAATTCCTGGTTTGATACAGAGACTGTGACACGCTGCTTTGAACAGCCAGTGACCCGCATACTCAGCATTCCTTGATATTGAAATGAAACATTTGCTCTGTTTGTTCGAGGGCGAGGCCCTGGGACCTTAATGCCTTTTTAATCAGAAGGGGCATTTAATCCCGAGCTATTCATTCAGCGATTTCTCTGTCAGTGCAGTTCCGCTGAGGTACACCCAAGGTCCACACTGCTCCACCAGATCCTAATCAAATCCAACAACATCTCTCCTTTCCCTATCGCCCTCTCAGCTTTATTAGATATTTCCCTCCATTTCAACCTTGCTGCCCAACCTCGACTTGAGTAAACTGAGCTTGTATCAACAGAACCCCTGGAAGCATTCGAATTATACTGTATAAAACAAATCCGGAGGCCCGTTGTAACAAAAGGCCGGGGAAAACAAGGATGACAGGCAGTTTTAGCTGCATATGCCCCCTCTTGTGGAATTTACTGCGTGACGGAAATGATGTGGAACTGCCAAACATCTGGAGTGCTGTATGTGAGAGGGAGGAGAGCGGGGGAGCAAAGGGTGGAGAGATGGAGATAACGAGGGAGCAGAAAGCTGTTAGTGTGGGAGGAGAACACGTGTGGGTGTACTGTATGTCTGTAAGCTTTTAAAGAACCCCTTTGTTGTTGCCAAGAGAGGAATTACATTGTGTCAAAATGATAGCCTCCATCACTGTCTGCTGTACGCTTCCTCAGGCCAAACTGCCAATCAAAGAAATCATTTAAATTCCCTCCTCTAATTTATAACTCTTCATGTACGTGTTGTTTTTGCTGTTTACAAACTCACGCTTTTTCCTCCTCAGGTGGATGCGGGGCTGAAGGCAGATCTGTCTCCCGATGACAGTGACCTGGAGGCTCGTCTCAACAGCTGGAACCTGGGGGTGAGTCCAGGGGGCACGCCGCGAGCTGCGTGGTTACACGCAGCTGTCAGTACGCTGCAGCTCATCCACGGTGACAGTGAATCTGATCGCTTGAGCTCACGAGTACATCCAAAGGCCCTGGCGCACCAAGCCGACGGTCTGTCCGCCCGTGTCGGAGGCTTTTCGGCCGATTCAGCATGTTGAATCGGCGGCGGAGGTCGTCGGTGAGAGATATCACTCTGATTAGCTGTGCAGCTCAAACAAATCGGTGCACGAGAAGAGAAACGGAAGTGAGGAAAGCAAGGCCTCTTCTTATTTTACATTTCATCCTATCCGATTATTCCAATACACAGATATTTTCACAGCGACACATCTGGAATGAAGCTAAGTGGCTAAGTAACAGCGGCTTGTATATCCCAAGTATGGTGAAAAGAGGAGAGGTCACGCGTCATCAACGCGTCATATCTTTGGGGTCCAACTAGGACTTCACGATTATGGCCAAAATGATAATCATGATTATTTTGATCAATATTGAGATCACGATTATTCATAAATTTAGGAAGTCATATATCTTTCTCTATTATCTATTTTATTTTGCTGTGAAAACATCTCCTTCAAACACCTGGATTTATTCAAGTCTCTCGACAAAAACGACGTTTTACAAGATTACATTTGAACGCATCATGATAATGTTATAATTTACCATCGCCCAATACTCATTTTTACTGAGTAGAAAAGAAATTGGATATATGAGACTGCTGAAAACCGTCTGGCTTCAATCGGCTGCTGTTTACGAAGTGCTTGATTTAGGCTACGGAGTTTTCTATGAGCGGAGCATTTTTAACATCAATATCGCAGTCGATCATGTTCATTTAATTGTGGGAAGCCAAAATGTATAATTTGATTAATATTCGATTAATCGTGCAGCCCTAGGTACAACAATCTTTGCGGTGTGTTGAAATGCAACTTGTCGGTTAAGACAAAGGCGACGTGAGGCGACGCAACACTTGGCTTTCATCGCCACTAGTTCTTTGATGTCGGCTTGGTGTGTCTGGGCCTTAAGTCAATAGGGCAGTGATGCTGAGCCGTATTGCTTACACACTGCTAAACAAAAGGGTATAAAAACCCTTTCACCTATGTCCTCTTGAAACCACTTCCTTTAGGCAGCTCGTTGCTATTGTAGGACGTGAGGGTTGGATGAGGAGTGGGAGAAGGGTTGTGTAAACTGAGCATTTGAAGATGTGTGCGCCTCTCTTATCTGCTCTGTCTGGATTGCCCCAGGCCAGGGCTTGATAAGCACTCTGCCCTTATGTCTTTTATTCCCTTATTTATTCCCTATCTCCTCACCAGCATGACCCACAGTCTCTCTTTTTTCTTTCGCTTGTCGCCTCTGTCCTCTCTCCCACTTTACTCACACAGTGATGTGTTCCACAGCACCACAGCCCGTCTCTTTCTTCTCTTTCTCTTAACTGTTTCTCTCTGTTCTACAATCCTATCTTTCGCTCTCTCCGGCACTTTCTCCCTCTCCGGCACTTTCTCCCTCTGTCCGTCTTTCTCCGATTCTCTCCACGTTACTCTCCCTCTCTCTTTCAATTCCAGGGTAATCTGAGGTATCTATCAGCAGACGTGAGGCCGTGCACTGCCCCGCTCTGCGCTCGTCTGTGTTGTGACGCTGATAAGAGGCATTGCTTGGCAACGCTCCCCCAAGCCTGCATCTTTCAAATCAACAGATGTTCCTTCACACACACACACACACAAACCCCCTTCAAGTTTACAGAAGTTTTATAGATGCACTGCTTCAAAGCGCCCAGCTCCTCCGAAATTTCAGCACAGCCAAGCGTCGCACTATCTAGAACATCTTTAGCTTTGCTTTAGATGTTCTGAAGAAGTCCATATCGGTTTGTTCTTTTCACCTCTAACGTAATAAAGTCTGTGTAGTCAGCACGGTGGCCATACTGGACAGTAGACAGCAGATTGCTTCAGACTCCGATAAGAGTTCCTTAAAGAGACACAAAACCTGAGACAGCTGGACCACCATCAGTTAGTCTGTGGCTTGTGTGCTTGAGTTGTATCTCTAATGGGAGTTGAGAGTTAGGTGTAGCATACACTGACCTGTAGTGAAGGGAAAAAAAGCATGAGGACAAGAGAAAATTGCGTAAAAACTTGCCCTATTTCTTCATACAGAATTCAATGGTAGCTCCCGCCACTTGGCCGTCCATTGTCTGCGGTTGAATGGGTGTGCTGACGGCTTGCTCAACGCTAGTCCGAAACTCGGAAGCCATCAATCAGCGTGTGTTTGTTTGGCCGGAGAGCCGGGCCTTGTGATGTGGAAGCGTCGCTCCTCTTCTGCGTCCGTCCATCCATCCACGTCAGGTTCCAATGACACAGGACGCCGCGCCAGCTGCAGAGGCTGGACAAACATGTGTGCACACAGGAGCATGTGTGTGGGCACGCAGAATTAGAGCGTGCGCAGAGCACAGGCATATGTATGTGTGTGTGTGTGCCAAAACCCAAGTTTAGTATCACACTGTGCCAGCATTACACCACAGCATTTAGTCTACACGTCTTCCTTGCCCTGTGGGCCGTGCTCAATCAAATCTGATGACTGGCTGTCTGCGGGTATAAAAAGAAATCCCATTCTTGTTTTCAGCCTGGGCACTAGTTTAGAAGGATATTGATTGATTCATCACTTGGTAAATATGGATTTTTTTTTTCTCTTTTTTTTTTTTAGCCAGTGCCAAATTTAAGTAGCAATTCATCACACATCATGGCACGCACCATTGATGCTGCTCCACGCAGACTATATTGAGTGGTCTGTTCTTGTGCATGTGTCTCTCTGCGTGTGCATGTATTACAGTTTACAGACGGATGTCTCCTTTTGTTGAGAGCTTATAGTATGTCAGCTAACAAAATGTCTGACCTGTTTTTACCTGCGTCACGACTAAGTCGGGAGGCAGAGCTGCTTTCATCTACTTCACATGTCACTGGCTCACCCTGAAGCAACAGCTTGTGACTTTATCCTCGTACTGTAACCATTTTTGTCCCACGCTTTGAGGCTCTTTCAGGTTCTGTTCACTCATCTTCCATTCATTCTGGATCGGCTTTGTGTGGGTTGTGCCACCTCGCAACATTAAATCGTTTTTTGTTTTTTTTATCCTACGCTACCCTCCTCTTCTTCTTTCTCCTCTGACTCTTCCTCCGTGTTCTCCTCCTTCATCCCCATGTTGAAGAGATTAGCAACAGAACTGTTTACCTGGCGTCATTGCTGTCATCTCCAAAGTCGGCTCCGCTGCTTTGAAAGGTCGTGATCTTGCCGCCAGTTAGCGGCCCCTATAGACAGCCTCAGTGCATGACAGAGAAACGCTGTATGATAGTGTGAGTTCACAGGAAAATAATGGGGTCATAAACAAACGTCAAATAGTGGAGGGAACATAGCAGGTTGTCAACACAGAGATTCTTTTACAGTTTGTGTCACAGTTAGTGAGCTGTATTGATGCAACGCTGCAGAGTCATTTGGATTGCTCAGGTAGTTTAGCAGCTCAACTCTTGTGTTTCATTTTATAATCAAAGGACATGGCGTGTCAGTGTTTGGCAAGGATGTATACACATTTGTCTCCATGTGACGGTAAACGGACCGGGGATAGCTTACAGATTGGTGGTCCCGAGTGTTGACAAAAGGGCCGCGTCGGGACAGCAAAGAGGGGCTGAGAGCGGAAACCGAGCCGGCCACACGCACAAAGCCTTGAAGTAGCCCGACGCATTCTGTCTTTCTAAACAGACAAGAGTTGACGGAAGAGACTCCGGCCGCAGCACCGAGCTTTTGATGTGTTCCCCGCATTGTTTATGACAAACTGAGGGCGGAGGTTAGATTCTGGTAGGCTTTGTTAGGAGAAGAAGAAGAAAAAGAGAGGTCTAACGTTTTTCTATTTGCTCTTTCAGATTGAAAACCCCAGGTATTTGCGAGAGAATCCCATTCCCTTATCTCCGGTAAGTTGTCAAGGGGTCTCTTGTGGTTTTTTTTTTTATTGTTACCTAGACTAAAGTGCTGTCTTTGAACTCCTCAGTCACCTCATCACCTAATCTCACTCCTCTTTATCTCTATAGATTTTCAAGCAAAGCTTTGGGAGGAACGGCACCTTGGCTGATGATCATGGCTCACAGCTTGCACAGAGCAAGGAGGCATACACCACAGTAAGAGCCCGTCGCAAACCCCGACAGTACCTGAAAGCTTCTATGTGTGATAAATATCAGAGTCCTTTAGTGATTCTCTTTGTATATCCAATGGCAGGGCATGATATTTTAAAGACTGCCCTTTATGTCCATCCCAGTAAGCCTAAACCCTTGCTGCTCACTATTCAGTACGCTCAGCGTTTGTATGGAAGTGTTGAACACATACACAAGTTAAAGCTCCCTTGACTGCTTTATGGCCCCCACAGCCATGTACATACATCTTTGTGCATAGTTTGTATTGTTGAAATGGCCGAGGTGAGCGCTCCTCTTAGAAGACAAAAATAATGCCGGTTCCCAGTGATGACAGTTTTTTCCTTATGTGGATTTAAGCTGAAAATCCCATTCTGAAAGCATGCTTTGAAGTCCCCCTCTGCCCCTCCCCACCACCACCACTCATTTCCCCCCCCACCGTCGGCCTTTACCCGCACTGTTAAATATAAAACTGAGCATGACTTGGCTGTAATAGCTGCGGCTTTTCATGTCTGCTTGGGGAAAAGCGCTCCAGTCAGTTAGACGGGCTTCACCGAGAGAGGCCAGAGAATGGAGGGAGAAAGGGGAAGGATATGAGACGTGATGGACAACAATGGTCTTGCTTATTGACCTGTCATAACAAAGATCTTGTTTTGATTCACATGCATGGACACACACATACTCCTCCGTACGCATCCAGCAGGTCGGCCGGTCTACCTGTGGATTGATATTGAGTGTAGCAACACCAATGTGAAAACATTAAAGCAACGTCTCATGCTGTTTGATCCTGCCTCAGACTAGCTGACTGGCTACATACAGCTGTGTGTGGTGGGAATATAAATTTATCACATCTCAGAAGATCATATTTATCCTCTACACCAACTTTACTTTGATATACACAGAGTTACCAATTTATTAGTTACACCAGTACAATCTACAGTAATGCAATCCAATTCAAAAGCCCTGCAATAACTCGTGTGAAGCTTGTTATGTTCAGTTAATCTTAAGGATAACTTCAGTATTTTTCAACCTGGACCCTATTTCCCCATGTTTTTGTGTCTAAGTTACTAATGGGGACAACACTTTTTGAAATTGGTCCATATTGAGGGAGAACGCTGCAGCCGCCAGCAGCTAAAGGGGCTCTAATGTAATCATTTGGGGCAACCTGTTACCGTCAATTTACGTCCAATAAAAGTGCTTGTTTTTTGCCACGGACAGGCTCCGATTATTATAAGTGTCTGACAACATTATGGAAAGGATCCTACAGAGAAATGAAACGACACCGGTGTTGTCAGAGTTTGTTGTGTTGGAGTACAGAAAGCGTAGCTTAGCGTTATCTAAAAGATTTTCAAGGTCATGGATGAATATTTAGATGATTTCGACAATGTGGACGCGACATGAGAGCTTCTCCGAGCGAGACACACAATAACAAACAGACCGGATCAAGCGAAAGGTAAGAAAAAGGTTTCATTTCTCTGCAGGCTCCTTTCCAAAATGTTGTCAGATACTTATAATAACAATCTGAGCCTCTCAGTGGCAAAAACATGTACTTTTATTGGACGTAAACTGATGGTGCCAGGTTGCCCCAAATGATTACATTACAGCTCGTTTAGCGACTGGCGGCTGCAGCGTTCTCCCTCAATACTGGACCAGTTTCAAAAAGTATTATACACCTCCTGTTTGAAAAATATCCTTTAATACTGAACACTGAGTCAGAGTAATGATATTTTTATATTTGAGAATTAAGAATATTTTGTCTCAATCAGATTCAGTTTGTATGTAGATGGCCTTGAATAAGAGCATAACGTTTTAGGAGAGAGGCTGTGGGAAACTGAACTGGCCTGTCATTTCCACTGAGGTTCTCCATATGGGAACCAGTTCAGGAAAGTCACAGAGAAACACTGGGAGGGACACGTTGGGAAATGAGAGGAAATGGTGCAGAACTGGAGTTTTTCCCCACGTTGCTTCGGTTTGTGCCGATTGCCTACTGTAGCCAATCTGTTGCATTTCCGTTACCATACACAGAGGTTACTTTTTTTTAATAGAATAAAAATAAAGCTGTAGGGAAAATGTGAGTGAAAAAGCAAAATGTGTCCATGCATTGAAAGAGAGACTATTGACAGTGTGTGTCGTGGCCTTACCTCCTATTCCTCCGAGGCTTATAGAAGTCACTGCCAACAGACTGTACTCATGCTTTTTAGCCATGTTAGTGGCACGGCTCTAGGGATGGCAATGTCGGTCGGCTCCACTTTGGTCCAGACTGAATTATCTCAGCAACTACTGGATTTATTGCAGTGAATTTTTGTATAATTTCTCCCAGAGGATGAATTCTATTTCTATTGACTCAATGATCCCCTGACTTTTTTCCTCTTGTGTAGGGCTGGGCGATATGGCCAAAATCTTCTATCACAATATAGGTCATTTCATATCTCAAACGATATATATCACGATATAGCATGTTTTCTGGTAATAAATAAACAGTCTATATGAAATAACACACATGGGAAAGGCTGTTTTTGTACACTTCTGTGTAAATTAAATACAATAAATAAAGTAAATAAATAATGAAGTATTTTCTCATTTAACTCAGAACTTTAGTGCAAAATGAAGCTTTAAGTGAAATTATAGAAAAAATAAATAAATATGGGCCTAGCATATATCGCAATACAGAAAAATGTATACAATAGACATTTTTATATCGTTTTGACAATATATATCGTCATATTGCCCAGCTCTACGCTAGCGTCACCAGTGGATCAGTGTTTTCACTTATCCTGCGGAGTATCTCAAAATCTACTGGGCGGATTAGCACAGAATTTGGTACAGACATGATGATGGATTAATTGTAATCACCCATAACTTTTCATCTAGCCACCAGCAGGTCAAAATTTAAAGTTGTCCAATACTTTGGTTTATGACCTGTAATTCTAATGACATTCCCATCAACCCTCAGCAGAACCTTCTCTTGAACTCTGCTGCATTGTCCCAATACATCTCTGATTCCCATTGTGAGGTTCTGGGAATTCCCTTTTGACTCCACCCGCTGCCCTGTAAAAGGGGAATCATAATAGCTCTGTGGTTTATGACATGCTATTGTAAAGCCCCCTTTTTCTTTTATTTTTATTATTTAAGATGCCCTCACTGATCATATGTCTTGAGTCACCATTAGCAATTAAAAGAGTGTTAGGTGGATTTCAGGAACCCCACAGGATACAGCTGTTACCACACACACACCCACAGTATTTTTCTATAGAAGTGACTCGAGTCACCAATCCCACCTCAGCCATATCATCCTCAATAGCCACGTTAAGCTTTCCTGCAGAACCATTGAGGTCTCGTCCAACCCTGCCATTGCGTGGCTGTCTAGGCCCAGTCTAGGAAATCGCGGTGACATCACTTCCCTTAAATCCCGAAAGCCTAGTTGAAAATTTACCCAGGTTTAAAGCGTTATACACGCCACATGTCATTAAGCTGGCGGCAGCTTAACGAACATCTCAGCTTTCACACCGAACTCATCCTCCCGCTAAGTCTACCGACTGCATTGATAAGAATGCTGACTGCTCTTTTCCAACGGAACAATGAGTGGCAGCTGAGAAACTTCACCGCACGCAGACATTGCTCTGAGTCACTTAGTTTATACAGTATGTGTTTGCTTATGGGCGACTTGTGGAAAACGTCTGGCAGGAGCAACGAAGTCCTACTAATCCTTCAGAACACCCTAGAAGTGCTCAGTATTATGAGGGCTGGGTCTTTATTTGGAAATTCAATTAAATGGCGACCGATGAATTAGGATCAGCCGTAGGCTCGAGTTGTGTGATTACAGAAGAAGATACTGACAGGCTGATTAAAGCTCCGCATCTTTCTTTTAAAGTTTGCATGTGAGCGTGTGCGTGCTGTCTTCAAACTAGCCCCTTGGTACCTGACCTGAGGGACTGTTGGCAGCAGGCGCAGCACGTTAGATGAGCTTCTTCGTGTCAAGCAGTCGCACTCTAATGGTCACAAGCCCCTGACTGGGGATCAGAACCCCTTTGCTTTCCGTTGCCATAATGATGCAGTCTCTCTAATCTGAGGATCCTCTGGGATGGAGCCTGAGCTCTCAGCCTGTGATTTAGCGGGCCATAGCCTTTCTTATCTGAACGTTTTTCAAAGCTAAAAAAGAGCAAGCTAGTGAGCCTCTGTAGATTAAAGGGGACCAGTTCCTCAGGCTGAGAGACGCGAGGGACCAACAGGCTTCCATAATGATGAAGTTACTATTTCAAGCATTTCTGTCCTCTGTACTTGATTCTTATGAACGTGATGTATTTATATGAGCAATTTTGAGTAATAATCATAGACTGTATGTAAGAAGTGGACGTAGTCACCGTAGGGCTGTCCCAAATACCATTTTTTTGGGGCTTCGAAGCTTTAGTGAGAAATATTCAAAGGTATTTGAAGCTTCGCGGTGCGGCGAAGCAGGCTGACATGTTCTTCTGTCGCCATCTCCCCCGTTTCAGTTCCCAGGACAGCGACAAAGCCACACCACTGTACACACACTCACCTCTACTCACAACAAACGATATCTGTCTGTGTATAACTAATAATAATTCATGTTGAATATGAATAATGTTGTGGGACTAGTCCTTATTTCATGGGGTATTTTTGGATTTATACTTTATTATTACATACTTATATATATAAAAAACCCCAGAAGCATTCGAATACTGATTTGAAGATTGAATACCACGGCAATGGTCGAAGCTTCGAAGAAATCGGGTCAGCCCTGAGTCACTGTGATGTCACCCATTGGTTTGTGGACTCCCGTTTTGAAGCCTCGAAAAGACTTTTTTAGGTGACCAAAAATGTTGTAATTAACTTTTAATGAACTGAAAACACACTGTGAAAGTGTTAAAGTTGTAAGACGAAAACATGGACAACTCCCAGACCGGACAACACCGTGGCAGCGACCTGTCAATCACAAGGTAGCCCCGCCCTAAACCATCCCCTGCTTTATGGTCTATTTGACTCTAAATGGGACCATAATTACGAAATGAACATCATGCTGTATTGAAGAAGACTTGAAACTAGTGATTGAGACCATAAACTCATGTTTACAATGTTTACTGAGGTAATAAATCAAGTGAGAAGTAGGCTCATTTTCTCATAGACTTCTATACAATCAGACTTCTTTTAGCAACCAGAGGAGTCGCCCCCTGCTGGCTGTTAGAAAGAATGCAAGTTTAAGGCACTTCCACATTGGCTTCACTTTTCAGACCCGGACGTTGCCTATTGATAATAATCTGTTTCCTGTGTTTGGAACTACCCTTCTCTAAAACTATGAGAGTCATTTTTTCACACGTCAGAGATTCAATTGTAGCCAAAGTTTTTTTTTATTTTATCCAACCTTACTATCTGGAGAGATTTCAGTAAATTAACTTCTTGTCAGAGTGTGGAAATGACATCTAGCTGCTCCTCAGTAGATAGCAGAACCCTGCACACCGACTATCCTCGAGCATCTGTGTTTACTGAGGATGAAAGACGCTCAGGACAGTGTTCATCTCAGGCAAGACGGAAGGAGATGCACAAACGCAACCTTGCTTTGTGGAGCCCAAACAGTTAGCAGACGATTTGTGAACACATCCCTCTGAGGAAAAAAGGCCTTGACCCCCGCGCCGGTTTTGAGAGCAGAAAAAGCAACGGCTTCCTTCTTCTCCTCTCTCATATGCCCCCACCGCCACCACCACCACTACTACCCCCCCCTTCTTCCCTCCCACCCTCTCATCCTTTCAAGAGCGGCGTGTCAAAAAACATGGCATCTTACAGCCCTCGCTACAACTCTGAAGAAGAGAGGAGGGAAAAAAGCTGTACCATCCAGTCGGGCTGATTGAAGGCATCTCAGACGCCTTAGGTGTACGACATTCCTCCTCCTCCTTCCCTCACTGACGACTTTATAAACAAGTTTCAAACGCCCCTGATCTAGTTTGACAAACTTTCTCCAAAGAGCATTTGAAGAGAGGATGAGAAAGTGACACCCCCACATGTGCTTTTTTTTTTTTTTTTTTTTTTGGGCGCCGGCAGAATCAGGTCTCCACTTACTCTTCTGCTTTTCAATCACTGCCATCTCTCTCCCTCTCTCACTCTTTCTCTTCCTTTTTCCTTTCTACTCTGACAGGTCTCCTGTGGTCCCCTCAATTGCACAAGAAATGGTGGTAAATCAAGAAAAAAGACACAGAACACTTAACAGAGCTTTGTCAAGGGTACAGTGTATAAACGTAGCTGAAGTGCAGTAATGAGGAGAGACATCTAGAAGGCAATTTTATGTGTCTTAGTTGGACTTTTATTTATTTTTATAGATTCCACAATTTCAACACCAAAGCATGGATACATATTTTGTCTCTAACATCTTGCATGCGGTTTATGTCTGTCCTTTATTGTGTTGTATCAATATTTATACACTTTACCATACTGTAATTGAATCATATTTTTATTCAGACCATCATCACAGCTGCTCCCCTTTGATTTTCACCAAGAGAAGGTCTAATGTGGTTTGACCGTGCCGAGCAATGTCGTGGGAATTTTCTACTTAATTGTTTTGATGACGAGAACAAACGAGAGCTAGCCTCGGGATGTTGTTCACCACCGACATGTTCACACACTCACAACCAGACTTTCAAGGGAAGAACATGGTCACCCTGCTCCAGGGTGCATTAACACACTAGAACAGACGGTGACTAAACATGAGTAGCGACATCAAAGCGAATGGCCAGTCATCTTTCTGTCAAAGATCCTCTTTGTGTCTCCATGTGTTGTGTGTTTGTGAGCGGAGACATCTTGTGTGTGATTTGTAGCAAATGACCTGGAAAGAGTTCCTGGAAAAGGCTGAAAAAAAACAGATTGTTTTAAAGGCAGGGTCTTGAGAAACTAGCAAGAGTACACTAGATTTTTAAATAAAATCCAACCAAACAACCGAGCACAGTGTAGCCAACTCTTTTCCAATGAAAGTAGCTAAAAAGTCCCTACATTTAGCGAGACAGTCTCCAAGTCGGCACTGATAGCCTGTTCGTTCAGTTCTCCCTCCAAAGCCACTCTCCGAGAATTATCATTACGAACATAAACTTATCATAATGAACGTGAACGGCGAACATGGCTACTGTTAGTACTCACAGCTGTAAAGCTAGCAGCTTGTTGAATGCATGCAGGCTGGCAGGCAGGTAGGCTGTCCAATCATTTCATTCGGCCCGAATGAAATGATTGGACGGGCTTATTACAGTCCTGCGACAGCCACAGATACCTGCTTTTTTTTTTTCTTCTTCTTTTTGTCAGAGCCTTTGATTTATTGGTTCCTGATGGGATGTAATGAGAATTTCAACTAATATAACAAAATTTCAAATGAAAACAATAAAATAAATGAAAATTAAAAAAAAAAAATAGATTACAAAATATAGCAGCAAAAAGCCACGTAAAATGTGCAGGAAATAATATCATAAATTGGGAACAATACTAAAAAGTGCGTTTTAAAATGGATGATTGTTATGTTAAAGATTATAGCGATTCAACCAAGACTAGAGTATTGTTGTTACTGTCAGCGGCCAAAGACCAAGCGGCAACCTCTGGTGCTGAGAAATGAGTGCCAAAAACTGCAGGTCTTCGAATGGCCACTTGAGGCTGGCTCCAAAAGCGAGTTAATCCCCGTAGAGCCCCATGTTAAAATTACAGCAGAAATAAACATGTTTACAACCTGGTACAAAAAACGGTTGTGGTCTCTATAGCTAATTTCCCCTTTCATGACAACTGTACGGGGGGGAGAACGGGAGATTACGTCTATATTTTATACAGTCTATGCCAAAGACTGTTATACTGCAGTCTCTCTAGCACCACCTGCAGGCCAGAAAATAATGATTGCCATCCATATCTCACGAAGGATAAACCGCTTTTTTATTTGACATAAAAACATGCTCTGTTTCTCTGGTACACCCTCAGGAAAATTTTTACTTTTTAGCCCCACTAGTGGTTCTGAATAGAATAGACAGTATGTAATGATCTTTACAGCCTCACAGGATTGCTGTCCTCAACAAAAGACATTCTTAACTGACTGTTAGTCACAGGATTTCATCAACTAATCAGTTACTTTTAATAATCTATCATTTATTGTCTCTCTGCAGATAAAGGGACCGTCTTTCAGAGACCAAGCCATATTTGTGACTAATATTGTCACGCCCGAGATGTGATAATTATTCTCCAGTAATGACTAATGACTAATAGATCGTTTTGTATAAAAAGACCAGAGAAGAATAGGTCATTATGGTTTCATTTGACTAAGACCGGGAAGCCGTCTGGCTTTAGGAAATCTGTTCCAACATGCACATGACAACGCTGAACTTTTGATCCTCTGAAAACACTCTGTTCAAATGAAGACAGCCACTCTCCTCATGATTAACTGCTACGTGTATGCAGAAGTATACACACACACACACACACACACACACACACACACACACACACACAAACACACAGGCTGCCACTTTGTTGTGCTTACTATAGACCGACTGAAGATTTTATCGCAAACATGTACACACACAAAAACACACAGTTGAATACTTCACACTGTTTTTTGAAGCTCTGCACACGGGTAAATGTTTTAAAATGTTAATGTGGTTTATTTCATCATCAGCTGCGCCTGTGTGCAAGACGGTATCTTCTTTCATACAGATTCATGTTATCTCTGTTATCTTGTCACTCTATATTTATTTATTTTTCCAAGGCGTGTCTCTAAAAAAACGTTAGGACACGGATCTCAATGTTTAACTCCCTGGAACAAAATGTGTTACTTGTGTTGCCTGGTAATAAGTAATATTTCATCCCACAAGCAGATGTTTTTGTGCTTACCAATTTCATTTCATATATGTAAATAAAAGCAGATTCACTGAAGTTAAAAGTGCTCCAGAAGTCCATAATGTTCCATATATGACATTTGGTTTTCTGTGTTTCCAGACTGAGATGAAGATCAAAGTTCTGGAGTCCAAACATCAGGAGGAGAAACTGAGGATGCAGCAGAGACACGATGCAGATGTTGAGAAAGTAAGAATCAATACTGAAAGGCAGTAAATACTCTGCCAGCAATCTAATTTCTGTCTCTAGTTTGTAGCGTATGAGAAAAGGCATATTGATTTCACTAATTTCTGGATTTCTAACGAGTCATTGGGGTAACAGTAACCTACGTAGCATCACAGGTCACATCACAATGTAGTGTACTGTTTAGCTGTAAAATGAGAAAGTTTGTGACCCGGCAGCCATGTTGAGATCAGTTGAGGAAATACCAAGCACCGCCCACCAGCTGGAGCACAGCCAATAGGAATGCTCTCTCTCTGAAATGACCTGTGATTGGCCAAAGTCTCCCGTCACAGGCTAGATTTTTTTAAAGCCTGAAAACAGAGCCATGAGGAGGAGCAGAAGTCTAGTTTTCTCTCAGAACACTTGAATTACAATATGCTGAAAGGTTATTATGGGATTTTTGCCCAATGATACCAAAAATATACTGCCTGCTACCACTTTAAGTGATTTGCTTTTATCTTATTGTGGCAGTCCTGTCTGAAAAGCCCCCAGTCGCGCAGCGGGCGCCTAGGTACAAAAATTCAGAGGTGAACTTACCTACGGCTTCTCTGTGGTTATGATTTGCATGAAATAATTACTCATTTTCAGTCACCACATCTCATCAGGCAACCACGATTTTAAGTGTATAAAACCCAAACTGAGCCGGCACTGGTAGAATATCCACTGTATAACAAAAAAAACCCTCATAGTTCCACTTTTATTGAGAAATATCACATAAAAAGAGTTTCTAATGACTGATGAATGCTAATTTCTCGTGGGGACACTGAACAGGCAGCTCTGTTAACTTGAGTGCTCATGAAAACAAGTTAACCTGCGTTACGATGCCCATCATTGACTTTTGATTCCATTTGGTGGCTAATGACAAGGAAAGGAACGAGTCGCTCCTCTTCTCATCGCCCCGTACCGCAAATAATCAGCTCTTCAAAGCTCTTTGTCAGCTGGTGAAAATAGCGGCGAAGCGTGTTTATTTCACACTTGGTGCCCATCAGTTAGGCTGCAGATCAAGCACCTGGGATCTGTCACGTCCTCGGTATGACTTGCCTTTGCTGCCACAGAAGCTTTTAATAAAAGAGAAAAAAAAAACCACTCCAATTTTCTCTCCACTTTAAGATGCCCGTTGCTTCTTTGTGCTTGACAAGAGACAGGATGACAGCTAGCTCTCTCTCCCTCTCTTTAATTACATACAGATTGCGAGTTATGTCCGATTTAATTTCCTCCGAATTTTACCCAGCATTCCCTCTAATGGCTTCAAAGGGGAGTGATTCGGGGGTGCACTCTGACGAGGCTGATGGAAGGTGGGCAAGCTAGGTTTAGTTTTAATTAGTCTCCTTATGAATAATGTATAGGCTGCTGAAAGGCTACTGGTCATTGTGGAGAGAGGGTAATGAGCTAACAGGCCGGAGTGTTGTATGCTAATGGTTGTGGATCAGTACAAAAATATTTAATAACCTCGGGTGAAGAAGCGCATCTTTGTGTTCTTTTTCTGAACATGCTAATGATCTGAGACTAACAGTAGACCACAGAGGACAAAAGATGGTAATTAATAACTGTATGTTGTTTTGAATGCCATTGGGATTAACATACATGTTAGTGTTTTTGTTGAGAGGTTTGTTGCTGTTTCTCTATACTAGTGCAGAGCCCGTCCGTAATGGGCCGATTACTTGGCCCCCAGAAGTTCTGCTTGCAGCGTTGTCGAGAACCGCGGTATGGCTGCTTGTAACCTGCCAAGTGTGAAGTTGATTGGATGAACGGTTCTTGACATATGCGAAGGGCAGTCATACATACATACACAGACAGACAGAGAATACTTCCTTTATAGTTAGACGATGCTGCTACAGCGCCACCTATTGGCCAAATGGCACCAAATTTGCCATGGTCACTCAGACATAATATATACAGTACATATGTCCACCAAATGTGGTCGCAATAGCACAAAGCATTCAGGAGATATGACAATTTTTGTAATATAAGCCCTGCCCACAGCATGTTAGCCAACAAAGCTGTATGAAACATCAACAATCCAAAAAAGTAACTTTTTCCGGCTTGGTCCAGAGATGTTTTGTACCAGATTTGGTGACGATTGCTCAAAATTTGTAGGAGGAGTAGGAAAAGATCTGATTTAGACTAAATACGAAATGGCAGAAAATCAGTCTAGATGCAAATGGGTTGGGTAGGTAGATTCGTCTGGACCCATAAAAATCCAGGGAATTTGTTTCTGAGATTTACAGTTCAAAAGTTACAGGCCAACACGTAAAGTTCATTGTTATATCGCCACCATCTGGCTAAATTGCACCACATTCATAACCTCACTCCCTTGGGTCCTGAGCAATACACCCACCAAGTGTGAAGTAGATCGGATGAGCGGTTCTTGAGATATACGAATAACATACAGAGGGACAGACAGATTCCTTGCTTTACAGTTAGATGTACAGAGAGTACACTCATGTTCTAACTCCAGATTTTGTAGGTGTATTTTCTTCCCCGGTTTCCCTCCATTCACTGGTGATATTGGTTAAAGTCGTGGAGTGCCAGCCTGGATTCTCCCCCTGCATTAGGATGTCTTATAAAAGCCTAAAATGGGCACCCTAAAAGCTGTCATTTCCCACCTTCTAGTGCACTCTCCCCGGACCTGACACCGTGTCATCGCCTTGCTCGGTGGACCCCTAAAAAGATCTCTCTGGGGGCGGTGAAATGGGAAAAAAATTGGGTATCCCTAAATGTTCGGTGACCTTTGCTCCATCCTCCTTTCATCTCCCCCATCCCATTCACACACAGAGAGGATGACTAAGTGCACTTGGATAGAACAAAAATGCTCCAAAGATAAAGTCTTACGGGCTTTGGGACGGTTCTTGACGGGAAAATAACAACTCTCACTTTCTGCCATTTCAGCCAGAAAATCAGAGTCTCATCTGTTGTTGCATTAGTCTGTTTTGTTCTGTCGTGTTAACTGGATGGGTAATACCAATAAGGGGTGAAAGTAGGTTGAAGCTCTTGCCAGTACTACTACGCTACCCCAACCTTCATCACTTGATATTGTTCTCCTCCCACCCCCAACTTCATGCATCCCTGAACACACGATTCAATGCCTGTATGGTGTAGAAAGAAACAGCTGACATCATGTATAGCAAGTTATTTATTTAAATGGTTAAAGTGCTGCAGAATAATTTGTAAATGTTGACAAAACTTTTCAAGTTTTGAGTAGGGATGGGTCATGATTTTCGATTTTTCAAATAGTCATTAAATTATAAAAAAATTGACTAGTTGATGCGACTATCTTCCTGTCTGAAAAAAATATATATATTCCCTTGTTTTAACCGTTGCGGGCGCTACCTGGCAGTAACGTTACTACCGGTAAAACATGTGTGGCATGCGGCGATTTTTGAAAAATCATCGACTAGTTCCTTGTGGTTATCGAATAGTATTTTTGCTTGGAATTGGAGTTGTTGTTCCGACTTAAGGGGGAATTCACGTGAATTTTACCAGTCAGGACCTCGTATTTCCGATTATTCCGACACCACGTGAATGCAGCGCTGGTCTGCAAAACCAAACTGAAAACATAACCTTCTCAGCAGATCTAACTAACTGTATGTTGACTTGATGTTAGCAGATGTGTTTTCTTGTTGGAAATGTGACGGGTTGTATGTGGTTTTTGGCAGGCAGCTGCTGTCCCCTCTTCCCGGTGCTGTGTACCGGCACTGAATCATTTAGTGGTACCGGTCTACTTTTACCAATACCATTATGAGGTTTAGATGATTAGATTTCATTGTGAGAGTACGCTTCAGTAAGATGTCTGCAGATTCATCAAACCTACAGAGCACAGCTTTACAAGAATCTGTGGGCAGAAAACCACCCTCGTGAATTTGTTTACAACATGTTAGAAAATGTGCCACTCCAGGCAGTAGACACGCCCTCAGACCAACTGCATAATGTACATATACATGCATCATTATGCAGCTGAGCCAAGACACCTTCTTCCCCAACATGCTAGACTGTCCTCTTTATACTGGAGCACCAACTCTCCATGGCCTTATTTAACTAATTGCTCACAGATGGCAGCAGCAAGCAGATGCAGTTACCTCATCACACCTCGGGACAGGTGGTTCACTCAGATGGCATTTCACTCAGTTAGCCTGTAGCCTCTTTAGGATTAGGCATGTGGAGGATGAGGTCTTATCAGGTCATACAGTGAATTATGTACACAAAATGTTCCATGTCCCTTTAAATATCATCTTAAATCTACGTTTTGTTTTTGTCAAATGATCATGATCATGTTTTCTTGTAGTGCACACGAACATTACTGATGTAAATAATCCTTTAACATCATCAGAAAACAGTGATTATTTACATTTAGTTGTACTCTTAGTGCCTTTTTTAATAGACTTACTCAATTTAAAGGAGCCCTGTGGGGTTTAACTGTAAACAAACAAAGGTTTCTGTTTACGTTCAGTATTTTTCACTTAAACACATCGTGTCTATCCTTGAGGCCGAACAGACTGCCTTTCATGAAAACGTTTGCATTGTTTCTTAAAATTGTGAATCCTGCATTGTTTACATTTAATTGCTAGCAGACTTCTTCTTCCCTGCCTTTTTGGCGCATCACTGCGTTTCTTGGCGTGTTACACCCACCTGTAGATTGGTTAAAAATGTGAAACCAATGCCAGGATGCATCCTCGTGTGTGTGTGCATGTGAACCAACAAAGCAGGGACCCACATTGCTCCAGAGGGCTACTAGTGGTCAGACACTCCACAGGGTACCTTAAGAGTGATTACAGGTTTCAGTGCTGTTTTTGAGTTTTGGCGGTTTTGTTCCCTTCTGTTTATATTTGGTTCACGATTGGTACTTTTTAAATATAAATGTGTAAAAGACTCTTGAGAAAAGAATCGTAACTTCTCATTTCTATTGATAGCTCTTTGATTTATAGCTTTCATAGCTACCGGTGAAAGTAAAAAGCTCCAACAAAGACACTTTAACAAGTTAGCCATTTTCTCAGCAGTAAAAAAAAAAGCTGACTATTCTCCAGTACGTGTTTAAAAACAACCTCCCTCTCCCTCCTTAGATTCTGGACCGAAAGAATGGTGAGATTGAGGAGATGAAGAGCATGTACCGGGCCAAGCAGAAGGAATCAGAGGAGATGATCCGTAAGCTGGAGAAGAGAGGTGAGAGGTCACAGGATTGCGGGGTTAACTGGAAGGATGTTTATACTGGTGTCTCTGAACACTCAGTGTAAAAAGCCCCGAAAAGATACAGCTCCACAAGAGGCTGCACCGGTGTGGAGTGACGTTCTCCAGCTGTGCTGCTCAATCTAAGTTTTAATCGCACAATTTGTGCCATTATCTTCTTCATGCTTAATTTCCTCCTCCCTGTTCCTCTCTCACTCCTCGCCACTCTGTCTGTCTCTAAAAGCATTTGATGAGAAGCATATAAACTTGGCAAAGAGAAGCGCTACTGGCCATTTGATAGAAGCAATATCTTTATTGACATTGATTTACTGACAGCACATCAATGAGCATGAGTGTGTGTGTGTCCGTCCATCTGTGCACATACCCTGAGGCAGGGCCTGACTGCTCTCCATGTGTGTGTGTGTGTGCGTGCGTGCGTGTGTGTGTGTGTGTGTGTGTGTGTGTGTGTGCTCTCCCACAGTTCAAAGTGTGCTGCGGGAATCCCAGGTCATCTGCGAGAGCAAAGAGAAGCAGATCGCTGAGCTGAAGAAGATGTCGGATCAGAGCGCCGACTCCCTGAAAAACGAGTGGGAGAAGAAGGTATGAGGAAAAAGTTGAAGGGTTTGGATATTTCTGCAGCCCAGCCCCCCCTGTAAGCAGCCCTGAGCCAGAGGAAGACTGTTTGATAGCATGAGACTAGCAGACTTCGCTGGGAGCAGGCAAGCTCTGCTGCACCGTTAGAAAAAAAATATTTATTCTTTCATGCTGTGCTTAAGTTAGTGTGGGATTTTTTTTTTTTTTTTTTTTTTTAGTGCTGAAAAATTAATGCTCCCTGCCCTGGGTAAATTGTGTTTTCACTCCTGATAGCTCTAGCTAACCGAGCTGTTGGCGCTCAATAAGATCCTAATGAAATTTCCACTCATCTCTTCAGGGTCATTTAGCGTATGATGAGCAACGATTTTTCTCAGATGTCATAATGAAAAAAAATCTACTTAGCCTTTCAAAAAAATGTGGTTTATTTCCCTTGAATACGCAAGAAATAGATTTTATGAAAGGAGAAATTATTAAAGAGACAGTGGCAAAAAGAAATGAAGCAAAGTTGTCGTGGAAATACAGGGAGAAATATCTGTGGCTGATATGTAGTTATTCTGCGCCCCCTCCAGCTGCATGCTGCTGTGACAGAGATGGAGCAGGAGAAGTTTGGATTGCAGAAGAAACACACTGACAACATCCAGGAGCTGCTGGAGGACACCAACCTCAGGCTGGCTAAGATGGAGGCCGAGCACAATGCGCGGTCGCAGGCGACTGTGAGTACAGGAGCAGGCGTTGGTGTGCGTCAAAGGGCTGTCAAAGTTAACGTGTTAGCGCAAATTCGTTTTAATGCCACTAATTTCTTTAACGCATTAACGCAACTTGCGATCTTTCGGAGGTTGTAACAGGCTCCGTTTTAAAGCTGGAGTGAAGATACTGGCATCATATAAAACTAGAAAACCTGAGGAATCCATTGGTACCAACCATGTCATACTAGCTAGAAGGAGGCTAAATAACGCTCCAAACTTGCACTAAATGTTGGCGGGTAAAAACTGTCATGGCCATTTCCAAAGGGTTCCCTTGACCTCTGACCTCAAGATATGTGAATGAAAATGGGTTCTATGGGTACCCACGAGTCTCCCCTTTACAGACATGCCCACTTAATGATAATCACATGCAGTTTGGGGCAAGTCATAGTCAAGTCAGCACACTGACACACAGACAGCTGTTGTTGCCTGTTGGGCTTCAGTTTGCCATGTTATGATGTGAGCATATTTATTTATGCTAAATGCAGTACCTGTGAGGGTTTCTGGATAATATCTGTCATTGTTTTGTGTTGCTAATTGATTTCCAGTAATAAATATATACATATATTTGCATAAAGCAGCATATTTGCCCACTCCCATGTTGATAAGAGTATTAAATACTTCACAAATCACCCTTTAAGGTACATTTTGAAGAGATAAAAAAAATTGATTAACTATGGACAATCATGCGATTAATCACAATTAAATATAAGACAGCCCTAATTTAGGTGTTAATCATCAAGCTGAAGGAAACTTTAGTTTTGTCAGCACACTGTATTATTTACAGCCGTTTTATGCATACGAGACAACCTGGTGTTTGACTCCAAATGGCATCAAGTGGTAACAGTTTTTTACTCCGACCTCATGTAACCTGATTTAACATGGATTAGTATACTCATGTTTATTCCACCCGTCTGTGATCCTCACTTCATACCGAAGAGAATGAGCATGAGAGCAGCTTTAGACCGAGGAGGAGCCGTTCGCTTGCTGCTGTTTGGGAGATCCATCTTAAAACAGCAGCAGGAGATTCAAGTGTTCAGACACTTCGTGTGGGCAGATTATTTTATATACATGGCACCAGACTTTCACCGGAACAAACAGGATTCTGGGTGACGAGATGGGCGTATTTTTGCATAAAATTCTTGCCTTTTTTGGCTCTAAGGAAAGTGTATACATCTGTCATGTCTCTAGTTATACGACGGTGACCCACGCCGCTCCATGGCTCAAATGAAGGGAGACTTCCTGCAACCTCTGGGCGAGAATGACTGTCATATCTGTCATCTTTATAAAGGTCTTTGATCCAAGTGTGTATTGAATCTTCCGCATGGCAATGGTTGTGCACGCACACACACACACACCCACACACGCACCTACACCTCCCAAAGCTGCAGCTTCTTTGATGTCATATGAAAGGACTTTGGGTTTTTAAGTGGGATTGTGCACATTACATTAATGGGGATCATCATCACCAGAGGCCAGTCGAATACACTGCTTCATAAATAGCATTGTTATCAGTATCAGCATTCGTGGGCTCTCATACATATCACACACATACACACACACACGCACATATTGCTTCTGGCCTTAATCTGTCAGCAGGCTCACATTTAAGAGGCATCAAACACTGGACATCGCAGGGCCGGTGGTAAGGCCCCTCTTTTAATAATTAAGGACAGACAAGGCCCTAGAGAATAAAAGAGCCCTCTGTCACTGTAAATTAGCTGCTCTCCTGCTGTGAGTTTGGGCTGACCTACACACACACACACACACACACACACACACACACACACACACACACACACACACACACACACACACACACGTGCCTTGTGTAGGAAGTTCAAAGTGGACTTTATCCCAGGTGAGTTATTGTTTCGTGGTTGGTGTCTCGAAGCTTAAATCTTTAGAATCAGTGTTGTCTTGTGTTCTTTTATTGTGAAAGGGTCTGTTTTGCTCTGTTGACTTGTTGCTGATAGTTAAAGCCCTTTTTATTGCCAGTCTGTTGCTAGGGCAACAGCTTTGGTCCAAGTTTACTTCCTGTCAGCTACTACGTTAACAAACATTGCAACAGGAAATACATAGAAAGTCTCTCTTGTCAAGTTTGATAAGGGTTATACGAGTATACAACTTTTAAGATATCAGTCAGAAGACCTGAGTTTATCGAATATGCAGATATTCAGTCCTCCACAACTTTGACCCAGAAGCTTTGAGCATGTGCTTTATACAGTTAATGATACTATATTCCTATTTGTTTCAGGCTACTCCTCCTCCTCTGCTGACTATTTGAGGGGGAGATGTAGCTGCTAATAAAAAGTTCATACCCAGGACACGGTGTGAAAAGTTCCCTCAGTTCACATACGTACGCACGCCAAGACAAACTCCGATTGATGATTCATGTTCATTCAAACACGGCGTACTGGATCTGGTTTAATAACAGTGAAATGAAGAATGTCCATCTGCCCGACGCTACCTGGTTGGATTTCTATCCAACGCAGATCAAAGATCTCACAAAGGGGCTCATAGATGTGTCAGGTGTTGTTATTTTTGGAAGTTATCAGTGCACAGGGCAGAGTGACTGAGTAGGTGTTTGAAAAGGAAGACAAGCCGCTATCTGCCTAGGTATTGCACCATTCAAGCTCTTGAGTGCAGTCCATGCATGTCTATATAAACCAAATGACTGATAACGGAGATATGATTGATATGGTCTTGTGGTTAGAGGTGAACTTTTGGGAATGTCCCTTTCTTTGTACTGCTGATATTTGGCTGGTTGTTTAGCTAGTATTTTGTTATCTTTTGTTGCTAGAAGTGTGTGTAACACATTGACTGCGTATAAAGATGGACAACATGACAGCTCCCCAAAAGTGAAGCCAAAACATTTGTATCGCCCCCTGGTGGCTGGCTGCAGTATAGGTCTTAAAGCCCGCCTCCTCCATGTTAGTGGATGGGACATGAGCCAAACTAAAAAGTCAAAGTACACATCAAATACATTTTTCCCAAAGATAGTTTTTGTAGTTTTATGTAGTTCTTATCACGCTGATGTGTGTTCAAGTGTTAATTTTTCTGATAAGTTTGGTTTTAGTTAGTTATTTGATGCTATTAAAAGGGGGTGAGACGTCATGATTGACAGCTGCTCTGAGAGAAGTAGTCGCGCAAGCGTCGTCCATCTTTATATACAGTCTGTGGTGTAACATAAGTGTGAAATTAGCTCCAGATTTTATTTTCTCTGTTTTTGTGTATGAACAGTACAATTACTAAAAGTCAGTAAAATCACATGGTTTTGTAATAGTTATAGTCATAGTAAAACAGGAGTAAACAAACTTTGTTTGACACCTGTCCCACAAGTCCGCAGTCTACTCCGTCTCCCTTTCTTATGTCTTCTGTCAGACTCTCTCGTCCACTTGCTGCTCTTCCTCTCACACTAGAGTTTGAAACACAACGTGCTTGCGTACTGTACACACATCCTCAGGAGATGAGTGATGCAGGCTGTCTTCCAGTTGCTGGCCTCAGTTCTCTTACAAAAACTGTAAAAGGTCATCCATCGCTCTGTATGACTTTTTTTTTTGTTGATACAAATTACATGTTTTTTTTTTTCCATCTTCAAAGACTTTATCACTTCTAAATCTCTGAAGGGGAGCATAGCTCATAACGTACCTTATGCAGTCTGCTCTTCACACCTTGTAATTCTCCTTCTAAAACACCTAATTAGGGGACGTAATTTGCTCCCTGTGAGTGTGTCCAGGTGTGCCCGGTCCAGCCTCGGCTCTCTGGCAGGAGATGAGAAGAAGCGCCTCTCCATACATAAGTGTCAGCACGCGTCCCAGCACAACACAGGCCCCTTGTTCCTTTTCTTAGCGCCCTACGCTGCTAACACAAAGACAAAAAAATCTCTCTCACCAGCCTCGCCGGGCGCCGCTGCTCTCGTACACACAAGGCTCCCTCCTCCCTCCCGTCATCCCCCCCCCCATCCTGTCATCGCCAGCCTCTGTCATCGTCTAGATTGACTAGCACGCTCCATCTTTAATCAGCGCCCCGTCATCGCCTTTATCAGCCGGCCCACGCTGCATTCCACGCTGTCACAAGCACGCACACACACATACACACAAAGACACACGTGCACATGCTGGGGGACAGTATGCAGAGAGGGGACGTTTCTTTTCATCGGAAGAAGCTGTCTGCATCAGCTGGACTTTGATCATTGTCTTTATTGAAAATCTTAATAAAGATTTTAGATGTGATCTAATCTCAGCTGTAACACATATGGTTAGTTAGATTGTTCAGATTTCTGTTCAAGTTAAAGGTAAACCGTGGAATTTTCTTTTACATTAAACGTGTCTCAAATTGCATTGAAGCTCACACTGGTCTGCACCTCGCTCTGTGTGTGTGTTTTCAAAGTAAGAAAGAGTACGAGATACAAACAAAACAGGCACCTGCTGATCAAAACAGAAACTCCACAGTCTACCTTTTAAGCAGTTGAGACCATAGACTGTATATAAGAAGTGGACGTAGTCACCGTGATGTCACCCATTGGTGTGTGGACTGCTGTTTTTGAAGCCTTGAGTTCGGCATTTTGGCCGTCGCCATCTTAGTTATTTGCAACCAGAAGTGATACGAGAAGATGGAGCTAAGTACAACCGAATGCTGAATAAGGCAATTTTAGGCGACCAAAAAGGTGCTAATTAACTTTCATGAACTGAAAACACACTGTGAAAGAGTTAAAGTTGTAAGATGAAAACATGGACAACTCCCAGACCAGACAACGCCGTGGTAGCAACCTGTCATCACCTAAAGCATCTCCTTCTTTATGGTCTATTTGACTCTAAATGGGACCATAATTTACTAAATGAACATCATGCTGTATTGAAGAAGACTTGAAACTACTGAATGAGACCATAAACTCATGTTTACAGTGTTTACTGAGGTAATAAACCAAGTGAGAAGTAGGCTCATTTTCTCATAGACTTCTATACAATCAGACTTCTTTTTGCAGCCAGAGGAGTCGCCCCCTGCTGGATATTAGAAAGAATGCAAGTTTAAGGAACTTCAGCATTGGCTTCACTTTTCAGACCCCGGAGTTGCCCACTGGTTGAGACTTCAATAGTCCTGTTACAGTTGGAATTTATTAATATGATGAATGTATAGGCACATTGACATTTAACCTTTTAAATAAGAGTGCCAGTGTTTCCAAATGGGAAAATCACCTTGTATTGTCTGTGTCGCTCCAAATGTCAGAATTCGGGCAACAAGGTGAAACAGTAGCTTAGAGTTGCAGCTCTAGAAACTTTTCAAAGGCTGAAACAGTTGACTTCAAAAACTGCTGCAGTTGAGCTTTTGTAGACAGGATGAAATATTTTTTTTTTCACTTGATAAGATCTTTCCCTGTGTAGCATAGAAAGGGTTTCTGCTGGTTCGACCTTTGGTGCAGTTTGTATTGAGAAGATGTTTTTGCTTTCGGATGACTCACAGATCTTTGGAGAGTAACAGTGCAAAACAGACTATTTTAAGTCCAACCTTAGCTTTAGACTTGATCATAAGTGCAAAATATAACTTAAGCAGTAGGTATTTATCATTTGTAAGTTGTTGTTTACAAAATAATTTAAAGATTAGCATGTTAAATAATCAAGGAAGAAATCAGAGTGGTGGTCAGATACACTGTTAGCCACATTCTTCCATGTTAGCGACCAGATTTCTGTGTCTCACTTCACTCTGGGAGCATTGCGGTCCTCTGACCCATGACATTTTCTCAGGCTAGCGCCCTCAGTGGTTCAAGCTGTTTTGGTTTAGTGATTTCTGTGTGTGCTTGTGGTTCAGGAGCAAACGGTGCGCGAGCTGGAGCTGCGGGTGAAACAGCAGTCGGTGGAGGTGGAGAAGGGCACCGCGCTGCGTCAGAGGGTGACACAGGAGAAGGCCCAGTTGGAGATCCACATTGCATCCATCAGCGCCGAACTGCAGGAGGCCAACAGACGGTCTGTGATATAGGGAGCGATAAAGGGGAGAAATGTTGCGTAAAGAGGAGGCTATTTTATGCAACTCTTCATCAAAATGTTGTTATGAAATATCTGCTGTAGAACTTATCAAATAACATGTTACTATCAAGATAAGGTGCCAAGAAATCCTTTAAATGTGCTGAGTCAAAACTATAGCAACAGGGAGGTGAAGTGAAGCTGGAATAGGAAGAGGTCAGTGTATGTGTTAACCACCCCGTCATGCTCTTTAACCGTCCACAGAAATATGATTCTGCAGAAGGAGAAGGAGCAGCAGAGAGAGCAGCACGAGCAGACTGTGCAGAAGCTCCACGCCAAACACGAGACTGACATGAGCCACTTGCATCAGGAACATGCTCTGTCTGCCGTTAAGGTCCACATTACTCCCTCATGGCTCCCCCTCCTGATACACTTACAGTTAATTGATGCAAAATTTTAAATTGCACCAAATTTAACTGCATTTTTTTGTCCAATTCCCATCTCTGTTTCTCTCTTTCAGGCCTCTGAGGTGATGGAGGACTTAGAGAAAACTGTAGCTCTACTCAAACAACAGCTCCTGGACAGTGAACACCGAAGACACCAACAAGTCAGGGTAGGATTTGGGTGGTGGCAGGGGTGTGTGCATGTTTTAATGTGTGTACGTGTGCATACGCCTAAACATAAATGACATGCATCTTTTCTATTAGTCACTGTTACTTACTTCGGTACCAAGTCGATGCCAAAATTCTGCAAACGTGACGGTACTCGTTTTCTACGTTACGGCTCGAGACTAAAGTTGGAGATACACCCAATCCGGCCAACAAATGGAAAAACGTGCCGTAACCCAAATTGGTCCGGTTTGCTCCGGTATGCTTGGTTTTGGCTCGACCGTTTCAAACATGGCGGCGGGTCACAAACTTTCTCATTTTACAGCTTAACAGTGAAATATGTTTCTGAAAACATTTTGGCGAGAAACAGAATATTGATTCACACCTGCTCTCCATAGAGAATGAACAGGATCTGTCAACATTAATACGTCAACGGATTTAGTGTATCTCCGCCATAACGGTGTCCCGTCGTCCCGGGGATGATAGAAAATGTAGTAAACTCAATATTGACGTGTCCGAGGGAAGCACCCTACTTTTGTCCCTGATAATGCTACATTGTGAACATCAAATCCGTCCTGAAATCAGCAGGATGAGAGCTAATTAGCGTTAGCTGTTAGCCGCAGGACTGTGCTGCTTACCGGCTGCTAACAGCTAACGCTAACTAGCTCTCTTCCTGCGAATTTCAACAACCATTTACATTATGGTGCATTCAGGCTCTATTCAGTAAAAATTAGTATTTGGCGAAAGTAAATTCTAATGTTATCATGATGTGTTCAAATGTAATCTTGTTAAATATAGTTTTTGGTGAGAAACTTGAATAAATCCAGTTGTTTGAAGATGTTTTCACAGTATTATAAAATAGATAATAGAGAGGGAATTATGAGCTGTTTAACTTCTAAACAAAAATCAGTATGCAAACGGTAATAAAGGAGTGGATGTTGAAGTACATGGGATTTATTGTTTTCCTTTTGTTTTATTCTGTGGTGTCAAATTGGTATCGAGAATCGTGAAATTTCCCTTGTATAGGTATCGACTACTAAATTTCTGGTATTGTGACATCTCTACCAGCTATGATGATGCTTAAGGTTAGAATGGGCTTGTCTTTGTGTGATGTGTCACAGTATCACCTAGTATCATTTCAACTCTGCTTCCTTCCAGGATCAAGAGATGAAGTTTCACCAGGAAAAAGATGAAGTGCAGATCAACTGTGAGAAAAAGGTAGTGTGTGTACTTCAGGAAAAGCGATCCACTGAGCTCCATAGCTCCTGTCGTTGCTTTAAAGCGGCCCTGGACAAAGTTATTACGGTCAAGTGGAGATCAAAGCCTGGAGTCACATGTTCCTTTTTGGTTCCCCCTTCCTTTAGATTTTATGTCTGGTCTCGTAAAATCAGAGCCGTGATTAACAGGTAGATGAAGGACTGGGCAGAGAAGAAAGAGGAGGATGGAGAATGTATAATTTAGCATAAGAGTTATCAAGTAAAGAAAGTTGACAATGGGAGTTATGAGCAAATCCGAAACTTGTAGAGTCGCTCTGCAAAAGCGGACATTCAAAAGGGACATTTTTCTCATTGAAGTGTGCACTGTCAGTGTACGCGGGCCTGCACTTAATTGCCTTTACTTTTGAGAGACCCTCTTCAAAGCCACAGAGCAGCTGTAAACCATAGAGTGAAGAGACCATTGTTAACGAGTTCTGAGCTGGACCAGACCGGCCCAAGCCAGACTTCTTAGGCGAAAGTCGGGTTTTAAAGACCTGCTGCACCTGGGTCATCTTCAAAGTGCCACAAGTTATAATGTGAGTGCTCGTGGCAGGCTGGCATACCCAGAGACGGGGCCCCTCCGGCTGTTACACCTGCAAGAACTTAGCAGGCCTCTGTGCACTTCATTCAGGGTCAGGGAGAATTTAAATTAAGCTTCTCTCTGAAAAGAAAGTTTGGTTTTGATGTTTCCCTCGAATACAGTCTGTTTTTTATCCTGTCCTTGTAATAAACCTTCTTCTGGACGGCGACGGGAGACTTAAACAATGAAAGAAAGAGGAGACAGTCGTTAATTTTCCCTTTTTCTTTCCCCTGGAAATATTCCTCTTTCCACTCGACACGTGAAGGAGTACGGTATCTGGACATGAGAAGGGCCCATATGGCTGCCACAGATCCACAGTGAGAGGCCCTCTGTGCAGGCAGATAGGCTCAGATGGTACTTTTGATGGGGTGATGGGGAGAAGAGACGAGACCAGATGCACAAGGTCACAGGCAGGAGAGTTTTGTTGAGTGATGTTTGATGGTGTCTGCTTTTGCACTCACTTACACCTCTCCCTCTCCCTCTCTCTCTCTCTCTCTCTCTCTCTCTCTCTCTCTCTCTCTCTCTCTCTCTCTCTCTCTCCCTCTCTCTATCTCTGTCTCTGTCTCTCTCCCTCTCTCTATCTCTGTCTCTGTCTCTCTCCCTCTCTCTCTCTCTCCGTCAGGTTTCGGCAATCCACAGTGAAGCAGAGAAAGAGAGAACAGAGGCTAAGAGGAAGATAGCCAAACTAGAAAATGCACTCAGGTACAGTGAGAAAGGTCGAACCAAAAGTGTTATTTGTTGTAATAAATTTGAGCATCACAGTGAAAGTCTTTGAAATTGTACAATGTCAGTGTTAAATCTGAATTTAACAGCATAACATTTTTATTCATGATGATATTATTGGTGGGACAGATGCAGCAAACAGCAGACTATTGCATTTTGGATACGCCACTCAACATTAGGGTTCATATTAGTGTGTGTCTCTGTGTATGTGTGTGTGTGTGTGTGTGTGTGTGCCGTTGACATAGATTGCGAGCTGAATCCTGCAGATATAATAGAATTGAATGCAGTCAGTGAGACTTTTGTGCAAGAAGTGTGTTTGTGTGTGCAGACGCAACACCTCACCAACCTGATCATAATCTAAGAATATCATCAAACACAGCAGGAAGCAGCCGGGGTTATTTGACAGGTTTATGGACAAATGTTCTGCTTTATTACTGTTTGTACTGAAATTGCCCCCGTTGGTCATGAAATTTCCAACATACATAATTCCAGCGGAGCATTTATTTTACTCTTATTAGTATCGCACATTTGAGCCTTGACTTTGTGGCTTCAAACTTTATTAGAGAGTTGTTTATGTCTGCTGACTTGAGTCTTTGATCATGCTAACAGTGTGCATGAATTCTGATTTAAGGTGGAGTCTGGCTTTAACAAGCGAACCCTTCCACACTCCCTTTGATCTTTTTTTATTTTTATAACCGTGAGTCGTGCCGGTAGAGTTGAGCGCCTGGTAACTGTGGTGAGAAGTCGTACGGATCAAAGCTTTACATGTGATAAGCAGTTGTGTTGTCTCGAAGAAAACTAGCAAACTTAATCCTGCTGTATAAATCTCTACACAAATAGACTGAATGAACCATATGAGGATAATACTTGTTACTGGAAATGTAACACAGAAAAAATAGTCAGTTTGTATAGATTCAATATGTAATAAGATAGAATCATCATGACTTGCTGTAGAAATATTTTTAAAAATCATTGTAATATTATGCATGATGTAAAATAATTAGGGCTTTCAATCGATTCAAATATTTAATCACAATTAATCGCATGATTGTCCATAGTTAATCGCGATTAAATGCAAATTAATCGCACATTTTTATATCTGTTCAAAATGTACCTTAAAGGGAGATTTAATATTAGTATTTAATACTCTTATCAACAAGCAAATATGATTGCTTTATGCAAATATATGTATATATTTATTATTGGAAATCAATTAACAACACAAAACAATGACAGATATTGTCCAGAAACCCTCACAGGTACTGCATTTAGCATAAAAAATATGCTCAAATCATAACATGGCAAACTGCAGCCCAACAGGCAACAACAGCTGTCAGTGTGTCAGTGTGCTGACTTGACTATGACTTGCCCCAAACTGCATGTGATTATCATAAAGTGGGCATGTCTGTGAAGGGGAGACTCGTGGGTACCCATAGAACCCATTTTCATTCACATATCTTGAGGACAGAGGTCAAGGGACCCCTTTGAAAATGGCCATGCCACATTTTCCTCGCTGAAATTTAGGGTTACTTTGTAGCGTTATTTAACCTCCTTCACGACAAGCTAGTATGACATGGTTTCAAAGTTGTAAATGTAAACACTCTAAATGTGTTCCAGTTTATTTCCTGTTGCAGTGTATGTGAATGACATCAGCTGACAGGAAGTAAACCTGGACCCAAGCTGTTGCCTAGCAGCGCAGTGTCATTGAAACGGTGGTCTATACAGGGATTGAAATTATAAGTAAAAAAATGAGTCAAAGTAATGCTCAAGATAATATTAATTCAGAGTTATATAATTCTTCGATGTTTATTAACATTAACCGCCTTAAAAGTGGAGACCTGCTTTAGTTCCCCTCGGCTTCCTTTAGCTCTGTCACTCCGTTCCCTCCAGAACAAGCACACTCAGCTGACAGACAGCCAGACTTCAACAGCCTCCAACCAACCAACCAACCAGTCAGTCAGTCAGTACATTCCACTTGGTACTTAATCCCATACAGGACCACATTACTTGGTCTCAAGCAGATTACAGTTTCCCTGGCGAAACTAGAATGTGTTCTGCACAATTAAACACAACGCCCATTCAACAAGCTCCAGCCAGACGCAGCCAAGGCCAGTCACAGTGCCATCACCCCCCTTGAGAGCTTTGTCACAATATAATAGCGACCCAGAGGCAGTGGATTTAAAAGAACGGGTTGAGCGTGGCTGTATTTGCTTTTTTCTCCTTGGGTCCTAATCAATAGCCCGAGGCTCTTTGTGTCTTAGCCAAACACTTTTTAAGTGGTCTCTAAAAACAAGGATAAATCACTTTTCGTGAATAGGAAATTGAATTAAGCTGTAGGACATGGTTATTATTACTGTTCCTTTGTGTTTCTGTCGGGCGTGAAACAACATGAAAACTAATTTTGCAGTTTTGTGGCATTTAGTATTCAGCGTAAAGACCGCAAAGGGACATTGGTGGTTGCGCCTGCTTATTGTTTTGCGTTTGTCATTGTCAGCCTGGCAACAGAGGACGAGCTTAAACGCAGCAGACGGATCCGTTTGTGCATAAATTATCCTTGTTGTTAGTATCAGTAACGAGCCAGTCATTCCCTCGTTTAGTGTTAAACACTGAGAAACGGCAAGTGGCCCATCGGGCTCTTAGCTAATTAAGTACTCAGGCTCCACACACACACACACACACACACACACACACACGCACACACACACAGTAAGCAGTCTGATGTCTACCTGCCTGCTGTCGTGGCAACACTGACGGCCTTTAAAGGCGATCCAGGAGAACTTCAAAGTCAAAGCAAGACCGCATGCAGGGGTGTGTGTGTGTGTGTGTGTGTGTGTGTGTGTGTGTGTGTGTGTGTGTGTGTGTGTGTGTGTGTGTGTGTGTGTGTGTGTGTGTGTGTGTGTTTGTGTGTGTGTGTGTGTGTGTGTGTGTGAAGATGGGAGGATGGATGATGAAATTAAACAAGAAGAACTGCTCAACATGCCCTCCAGATACTCTGTGCTATGTGCGCTGTGTTATGATGTGTTTGTTGATCCACACAATCTACTGTGAAAAGCATATCAACATAGATCTATTAATAACATTTCTATATGTTTTGATATTTTATTTCTTCAACAGCTGAGGATGAATCTGTTGGCAGTTGTTGTATGTAGCATATATAGCTGATCCACACACCCCCTTTCTTTCCACGGTTTACACCCACTCTTTCTTTCCAGTATAAAAAGAAAAAAAATCACCCTGTCCTGCCATGCATATAAGCATTGCTGCGTCAATTTAAGTTCCAGGTCTGTGTTACTATAGCAACAACAACAGAAAAGCATTACAAAGCTGCGCGGAGAACAAGTTTCTCTCCTCTTCTTTCATCCCGACGTGCCTCAGATCATTACAGGGCATTAGCATAGAGATGGAGAGATGCACCACAGAGGGGGGAAAAAGGAGGGAGAGGGAGCTCATCTGGGGAACAGCTTGCCTGCGTTTGCAACAGTGACCTCCAAATCACAATTTCAAAACATCAGAAAATCACCTTAAGTAGAAAAGAAAAACAGCTGGTTTAATTCTAGATTACGGTATTTCTCTCGCCATGAAGTCATTTTTTTTTTTTCTCCACGCTCTCCCTCGCACCGTTCCAGTCCTCCTTCCTGCCGCTTGGCACCCAGCTGGCTTTATCAAAACCATGTGCCTGCTTAAGGTGTGGTGTAGGGTTGTAGCAGCAACTCTTACGGTGTCTCAGCAGCAACTTCTGCTCAGTTTGATCGTTTACAGTTTGGAGTGGCAGAAGCAGCGTCTAGTTTAAGCAGCTGGAGGGAGAGCGTGCTCGCCTTTTATGAGAGGCTACACACTGGCTGCCCAAACCTGTGCACACACTCACGCTGTCATGGACAGGATGTGTCACGGTGTGTTGAATTTACACTAGGGCTGTCAATCGATTAAAATATTTAATCATGATTAATTGCATGATTGTCCATAGCTAATCGGGATTAATCGCAAATTAATCGCATATTTTTTATCTGTTCAAAATGTACCTTAAAGGTATGTCAAGTATTTAATACTATTATAAACATGAGAGTGGGCAAATGTATGTATATATTTAGTATTGGAAATCAATTAGCAACACAAAACAATGACACATATTGTCCAGAAACCCTCACAGGTACTGCATTTAGCATAAAAAATATGCTCAAATCATAACATGGCAAACTGCAGCCCAACAGGCAACAACAGCTGTCAGTGTGTCAGTGTGCTGACTTGACTATGACTTGCCCCAAACTGCATGTGATTATCATAAAGTGGGCATGTCTGTAAAGGGGAGACTCGTGGGTATCCATAGAACCCATTTTCATTCACATATCCTGAGGACAGAGGTGAAGGGACCACTTTGAAAACGGCCATGCCAGTTTTTCCTCGCCAAAATTTAGTGTAAGTTTGGAGCGTTATTTAGCCTCCTTCGCGACAAGCTAGTGTGACATGATTGGTACCAATGGATTCCTTAGGTTTTTTAGTTGATACCAGTATCTTCACTCTAGCTTCCCTTACAATCTAAAAATCGCAAGTGGCGTTAATGTGTTAAAGAAATTAGTGGTGTTAAAAAGAATTTGCGTTAAAGCGTTGTTATCACGTTAACTTTGACAGCCCTAATTTGTACCAACTCTTTCCTTAAGTCATAATTCTGCTCATCCCTAATTTAAAGAAGACTTATCATGCTCATTTTCAGGTGCATACTTGTTTCTACTAGAACATATTTACATGATTTAATGTTCAAAAAACACTTACATTTTCTCATATCGCCTGTGCTGCAGCACCTCTGTTCACCCTCAGTCTGAAACGCTCTGAGCTCCAGTCTGCTCTGATTGGTCAGCTGGTCCAATGTTGTGATTGGTCAACTGAACCAAACTCTTCGGACTCCGCTCTAACTAGCTTTGTTTGAGAGTGTGCCAAACTAGCAAATGTGTTACTTGGTGACATCACCGCGTGACGGAAGAAAAGGCGGGACTTCAAGCGAGGTGTTTCAGGCAGTTCAGGAGCAGTGTTTCTGTGGGGGAGAGTAACTCCCTTTGGCGTGGACTTTGTAACTTTGCAGACCTTTCACATGCACAAAAAAACTATATAACACACTAAAGGAAAGGGGAAAAGCACAAAAGATCCTCTTTAAAGTTTCTTGGTTTTCTACTATTGTTTAAATTTCATGTTTTTTTGTAAACTGCCCTCCACGAAGCTACTGTTTGATTTAGTAATCAGCTCTTGAGATATGAAAACGTTCCTTTTGGGAGGGTATTAATTAAGTGTGTTTGCATGTCTGTTTGTCATTCTTTCTTTTTTTTGCATGCATGTCCACATGCTTGCATGAGATAGTGCCCCCTCTACTCTTAAAGGTGTAGGATGCATCCAGTATGATCTTTCATGTTATTCTGTGTGTGTGCACATGCATGCCCTACATCTGTGTGTGTGTCTTTGAAGTGGTCTTATCTTTCTCAGCATTCCTCTCCCATGACAGGAGGGATGGAGGGAAGTGGTGGTGGTGGTGGTGGTCCGGAGAGGGACCAGAGGTGGTCGAGCACAGGCTGCGCAGCCTGCAACCCCAGTTAGTGTTGAGGTGCAGGAGCAGGTGGAGGTATGGATCCTGAATATTGAAAAGCTTCACCGGGGCTCAATATTTACTCCCATGGCAACTGCATTGAAAGAGGAGGATGGAGATGGGTTAAGCGCCGGTTCGATACCACAGACCTGACAAAAGGAAAATTGTAAAGAGCTCTTTAAACTGGGTCCTATAGCCAAGGTTGTCGGAGTTAAAGGACAGCTGCATCCTCAGATACTCTTGCTTGTTTTATATTAATTTATTTCATAAGTATATGAAATGAAAACCACCCAAACAACAAGGAACTAAAGCTAAAGCTGATTGTTTTAGTGTTAGATGCACTGCAGGAATGCCTAATGGAGCAAGTCTAGGCAGTGTTTCTTTGTGAATATTGAATTAAATGGACCGATAATGAGGCAGATAATAAGTCTCTACCCTGGAAAATAAGTTAATGGTTATCCTGGCATTTGGTTATTCCGCTCTAATTTGTCATATCTGTTCATCACAGTGTCTCGTATCACTTAATATGTGCGGCTGATTGATGTTGTGACATTTCCACATCATGGTGTAATGGCGTTAAATGCCTCGCCATGCCTACGTGATTATCACACATAACCAGATTTGAAGTTTTTTTTTGCATCGAGCTAGCGTACTTACAAATATGCACTGACAGTAATATTACAGTTAATATGAGCGCTGAAACAAGTCAATCTGGATAGATTGTCTTTAGGGCTTTCATTGTTTCGTTAAAAAGCTTCCAACTGTATAATGTCTGGGATATGTAAATACACTATGTTCACTATGTTTACTTTAGGGACTCGTGCCTCGTTGATTTAGCATTATTATGCTGCAGTCTGCATAATTCATGAAGCCAAATAGCATCTAAATGCACAGCGAAGAAAATCCCTGTTCCAAACCATCATGAGTTAGATCTCCTCTCCTCTCCTCTCCTCTCCTCTCCTCTCCTCTCCTCTCCTCTCCTCTCCTCTCCTCTCCTCTCCTCTCCTCTCCTCTTCTTGTGTCCTCTCCTCTCCTCTTGTCTCCTCTCCTTTCTCTCTTCTCCTCATGTCTTCTCTCCTCGCATCTTCTCTTGTCTCCTCTCATTTCTCTCCTCTCCTCTTTTCACGTCTTTTTACTCTCATCTTCTCATGTCTTCTCTACTCTCCTTTCCTCTCTCTTCTCGTCTTCTCTTGTCTCCTCTCCTTTCTCTCTTCTCCTCGTCTTCTCTCCTCTCCTCTCCTTTTGTCTCCTCTCCTTTCTCTCTTCTCCTCGTCTTCTCTCCTCTCATCTTCTCTTGTCTCCTCTCTTTTCACTCCTCTCCTCTTCTTACGTCTTCTCTACTCTCCTCTCCTCTCCTCTTCTTGTCTCCTCTCCTCTCATCTCATCTCCTCTCCTCTCCTCTCCTCTCCTCTCCTCTTCTCACGTCTTCTCTACTCTCCTCTCCTCTCCTCTTCTTGTCTCCTCTCCTCTCATCTCATCTCCTCTCCTCTCCTCTCCTCTCCTCTCCTCTCCTCTCCTCTCCTCTCCTCTCCTCTCCTCTCCTCTCCTCTCCTCTCTTTTCTCCTAGTAAAGAAGGAGTTGTGTAGAATGACTAAATAACTAACTGAACTCCAGAGCCATTTGAAGTAGGAGACAGACATGTATTATGTCTTTTTGTTCTGTCCCACCCACATGTTTATCCACCCACATAGTAGTACTGTCAGCCCGGGCTGCAGCAGATTCCTCTTCATCCCTCTCGCTCTCCTTAGGGTGTGCAGTCGGCTTTGACACACTAACCAGCGCGAGGGAAAGTCGCTGCTTTCATCCCCGGTGTTGATGGGAGAGCATGAGCGTCATAGGAGACTGTTTGTATGGATGAATAGAAATGTCATCTGTCATGTCCACCAACGCTTCAGCGCGCCACTAAGCCCCTTCCCCTCTGCATCGTCCAGTGATCTGCGGCTAACGCTAGACAGTATTTGACCTTTCTCTGAAAAGAATCTGTGTAGGGCTGTAGCTAACGTTTCTCGATGAATCATTTGATCCAAAAAATGTCCGAAAATAGTGACACACGTCCAAATCAGTTCCCCAGAGTCCAAAGTGACGTCTTCATATGTCTTCTTTTGCCCGACCAACAGTTCAATACTCCAAAATGTTCAGTTTACTGTCATAGAAGACTAAGAAAATCAGAAAATAATCACATTTGCAACCAGAATGGAGGCTGTAGCCAGCGAAATTGTGGCATTTTTGCTTTAAAAAGTACTAATTATTTAATTGATTATTCATTTCAGCTCTAAACTATGGGACTGGTATGACTTAGGGCTGTCAAAGTTAACACAATAATAAAGCGTTAACGCAAATTCATTTTAACGCTACTAATTTAACGCATTAACGCAACCCAATCAGAGGTTGTAGTATCATATGAAACTAGAAAACCTAAAGAATCCATTGGTACCAACCATGTTATACTAGCTTGTCGTGAAGGAGGTTAAATAATATGCTAAATGTTGGCGAGGAAAAACTGGGATGGCCATTTTCAAAGGGGTCCCTTGACCTCTGACCTCAAGATATGTGAATGAAAATGGGTTCTATGGGTACCCACGAGTCTCCCCTTTACAGACATGCCCACTTTATGATAATCACATGCAGTTTGGGGCAAGTCATAGTCAAGTCATCACACTGACACACTGACAGCTGTTGTTGCCTGTTGGGCTGCAGTTTGCCATGTTATGATTTGAGCATATTTTTATGCTAAATGCAGTACCTGTGAGGGTTTCTGGGCAATATCTGTCATTGTTTTGTGTTGTTAATTGATTTCTAATAACAAAATATATACATACATTTGCATAAAGCAGCATATTTGTCCACTCCCATGTTGATAAGAGTATTAAATACTTGACAAATCTCCCTTTAAGGTACAATGTGCGATTAATCGCGATTAAGTATTTTAATTGTTTGACAGGCCCAGTATAAATACTGTAAAAGTAGCACAGGAAGGTAATTTAAGAGTTAGCATTTGTGTAATGCTGACTGATTTTAAGAGAGGCTGGTCTGGAAGCACTACTAGCGAGGCGACTGTTCCCTGCGAGCGCCCAGATGACTGGTGTGCACTGATGCTACTGTGGGAGACAGATGATAATAAAGACGCCTCTTTCTTTCTACCTACGTGGCCATTTTTGTTTCATATCTTCATATGAAATGCTGTTTATAAACAGGCCACATTTGTAGGCAGTTTTAAAGCCATCAAGCTCAATGATTCTCTGTTTTCTACTCCCCCTTTTTAACTCCCTCTCTCTCTCTCTCTGTCTTTTAATATTTTCATGCCCTTGTACTGTCTCTCTTTTGTGTTCACTTATTTGTGGTCTGTCTCTTATTCTGTGTCTGTTTCTGTCTTTTTTTTCTCTCCCTTTCTCTTTCTCCGGGGATGAAAACCAAGCCTGTTTTATTTTTTTTTTCTTCAGAGGGCGCTGAATATTTCAGTTTTGCATTTTCTCTCTTTTTATGTGCTCCCTCTTTTTTTTTTCCAGGCCCCTTTGATGTGTCTGTGGATTCGTTATCATTCCGTTTGGATGAGCTCACAGACGCAGATGCGCGGGCGCTCGCATGCACACACACCACGTGTACATACACACACACACTCTCACTCTCTGTCTTTTTATACTAGAGACCAGAGGCATCCGCATGCAGGCGTGCATTCTAGTCTGTTTGTCAGTCTTTTCCATGCGCCGCTCCACCCACATCACAGCCCGTACAATTCTTAAATACTCTGCTTACATGAAAAGAATATTTGCATAGGCAATTAGAGTTGCTTCTGTGTGCATAGACTTTAATGTGTATTAACTGGATGTAAATGTTTATATACAGTGAGTTCCTTGTCTCTGTGTATCCAGCACGTGGTGCACGCTCACACACAGGCGGCACGTGGCGTTGTGTGGTTAGGGCAGTCCGGAAAACGCCGGCATCCCTGCACCCCCCCTCCTGTCTGCCAGGCGGCTGGATGGCGGAAGCTCTTTCACCCTCTCTAGCACAAACACTCCTCTCTCCTCGCCTCCCTCTCTTCCTCCCCTTTAAACAGCCGTTTAGGATTGAGGGATGAGAGGACTTCCTCTTCAGAGAAGGCACATCTTTAATTTGAGCCTCCTCTCCTTCCACTTTTCTGACCAGAGATCCATTTAAAGCCAACGGGCCGCCCTGGCGCTGGCACCCCTCGCCTTCCTTACCCTCTCCGGTTCTCCCTGCCAGGCCTCCCTGACTCTTTTCCCCAGTCCTCTCATCTCACCGTCATTGCTCTGTTATTGATGGTGACACGCTGTCTACCGCTCTAGTGACCACACACACACACACACACACACACACACAGAGTTATTCTCAGAGGAGTCACTGAAGGTGCCATGTGTTCACCTGCTCCCTTCAGCTTTAGAGCATAATATGTTCCAATGTGTCACATACTTGCAGTGAATTTTTCTGGTGTATCCTCAGAGGTATAGGCCCAACTCCAACTTAGTCATTCCTTGAGTAGAGTTGTCAGTCACACACAGACTTTGTGACTGTGGCTCACGAACAAAGGCACATATAGACGCACATGCACTCACACACACACACGAGCGCCGTCGTCTCTCAAGCGAGACACACACCCAATTCATTTCTGCTCTGCTCTTAGAAGTTTAAAAAACTATTTCTGTGACATCCTCTTTTCCATCTTCCCCTCTCTTTCTGTCTTTTTTTTTTTTCCATCGTAGTCTCTCCACATATCCTTTTGTGTCTGCCTGAGCCCGGAAGGCAGTCATGCAACGAGACTGATTAATAATTACAGAGTACACAAAATTGGGAGAGAGAGAGAGAGAGAGAGAGAGAGAGAAAAAACAATTTCTTTGTCGTTTGATGTCCGACATGAGAGAGACCAAAATTACAAAGAGACAGAACACTATAAAGAGGAGAGAAAGCTTGCACATTCCTCTTTCAATCCTCTGCTTCTGTTCTTTGCTTTTTTTTCTCATTTTGCTTTCTCTGTTTTTTTTTTGTCATTCAGTGTTCTATTTTTATAAAGTTGTTGCTTTGATTACGGGAAGTGATTAATCACTGAACAAGAATGCAAACTGTGAATGCGTTCAGGCTATAGTTTTCTCTGTAGGTATAGTTTGTTTTTATGACACAGCACTAGCAGCTATGCTTTCATGACTGTGTTAATGGACCATATCCTTCATGAAATGTAACACACACACTCGCACACACTTGACAGTCCTCCCCCACCACCCGTTGTGTGCCTGTTTGTCGTAGTTGTTCTTCTAATTGGTTTAAAGTCTCACCCACTGGCCAAAAATTCATTCTTCCCCCCGCTTGTCTGTCCACGGGGGAATAATTATCCACACAACGAGTGTTAATTTACAAGGGAGCCGGAGACAAGCGCACCGAGCCACACATACACATACTGTAGTACTATACACAGCACACACTGTAAAAAGCCAGTCATATTCCCATATTCTCTCCCCGACATTGTCATCGTTGTGCACTAATCAGAAGAAGGTTTCTGCTGTAGTGAACTGGAAGCTGCGTAGCAGTTGTGTCTTTGCTGCCTAGAAGAAGTGCTTCACTTTGTGCTGAAGTTTTCATGAGGTTAACATTATTACCACATACCTCACATGAATAGCAGGGACGGGATGCTAAAAGTTCATCTTATTTTAGATGATTTTTTGTATGATTTTGTGCAGTATAAAACAGCCTGTTGTTGATTGGACGTGCATGTTTTTATCATCCATCCCAATTCCATAAAGTTATCCTCGGTGTAGCTCCCAGCGAGGCATTTTTAATAATCTTTATTCATAAGGCATGGTTGGATGCTAGTCTGCGCTCTTGGAGAGAACATACAAATATATATTGTACATAATTCTAACTTATTTATCTAGACTATATGTATGGGCATTAGGGCTGCCCCCTCTTAGTGCATTAGTCGACTAATCGACTGTTTTGGTCTTAGTCGACTGAGATTTAGTCGTTTTTTAAGCTTTTTTCATGCTGAGTGACTTATTTCCAAGAAACTTATGAGCACATCTCTGGTAAGCGCAAGATTTAAAGTGATGCTTTTGAGTGATCTTTGTGGAGAAAAGTGTTTGTTAAATGTCTTAGATAATGCTCTATGTCAGTAAGGCATATATTATTCGTAAAAAAAAAAGCTAGGGCTCCAACTAACGATTATTTTCATTGTCGATTAATCTGTTGATTATTTTCTCGATTAGTTGTTTACTCAATAAAATGTCAGGAAATGGTGAAAAACGCTGATCAGTGTTTCCTTAAATGCCCAAGATGACGTCCTCAAATGCCTTGTTTTGTCCACAACTCAAAGATATTCAGTTTACTGTCACAGAGGAGTAAAGAAACCAGAAAATATTCACATTTAAGAAGCTGGAATCACAGAATTTTGACTTTTTTTTTTTCTTTAAAATTACAGATTAATAAATTGACAACTAATCAATTAATTGTTGCAGCTCTAGTAAAAAAATATATTAATAAGACAGCACTAAATGACATACAGTTATCATTTAAAGACAGAAATATTATCCAGATTTTTAATTGGATTTCAGCAACACGTTCTCTTCAAGAACAGTCATATAATAGATTTAGGAGTCAACACTCCAAATCCAGTATGAATATAATACAACAACACTTGGATCTGATAAAACGTGTCAGATGTGAGCGCATGTTGACATGATGGCTCATAGTCAAGTCTGAGTCCAAGTCAAAAACAAATAATGTGTGTCTTTATGCATGAGTTTACTCATCCGTTATGGCTATAAAAGGGCCTTATAGTAAGCCAGAAATGTATTTGTACTTTTTAGTCAGCTATAAATCATGTTACTGTAGTAAATGAGGTAGTTGGACCTCAAATCTATTTCTACTGTTTTTGACGTATACGTTTGTTATTCTCTTTCGGTGAAATTATGTTCAGGACATTAGTAGACAACATTAAAATTCTCAGGTGGTTCACAAAAATGACACCCTCGTCCTCTCCCTTCACTTCTAGCTTTTCTCGTTCATTCTACCCTTTTTTTTTCCATCCGCCCCGACACACACTCCCGTCCCCACACACACCCTCGGTGGGTTCGGCTTGACAGCTGCTTGGTATTACTGTAGATGATGTCGTGGCTGGGCCTCGTGGCTGGGCGCTGACAGCTCTCAGTGTGAGGCTGTCCCTCTCAGTAGGCCTGTCAATCCATCCAGCACTGCAACGCTATGACCTGACATTCACCAGCAATAGCAGCCGCGTACCTGCATGGAACACACACACACACACACACACACACACACACACACACACACACACACACACACACACACACAGGTACTGAAGAATTGTATGCGCAAATGACTATCCCGTCACTCTTCACTCTATTCTTTCCAATAAAGTAAGAATGACAGAAACCCCTTCCCCACTTCCTACACCTGTATTTCTGGCGCCCTTGCTCGAACCACACCCATCTCTTTACAAATAAAATAAAGTATTGACTTAGTCAATCTTTGCATGTAAACTGTTATTAATTAAAAATCGCGTTTTTGAGAATCGATACAAGACATAATATCGCGATATTTGATATTTTCTATATTTACTTACACCCCTAATTTGAATATAGATTTGAATTTAGAATATTCGTTGACAGCCCTACTTCGAACACAGCCTTCATTCTGATCCCCACTACACACCTGTAAAGTTCCGTGGCTGCATCTTGCACAGATGTGACGCTATCACAGAGAGACAGACAGAAATATAAACACCTGGCAAAGTACTCAAAACCGCTTCTGTGGTAGTTCCGGCTACAGTAGGTGTCTCCAGGACAAATCTGCAACGATTCTTTTTGACATACATTTCTACATCCATCTTTCTATTTTCTCCCTTTTCAAAAGCACTTTGTAACTACCGTTTTGAAAAGTTCTATAAAAATAAAGGTCCCTTTACTTTCTTAACAAAACATGTCTGGATTTCTTCATGTATTCATTTGTGTGTGTTTGGTTTTGAAGGGAAATGGAGAGCCAGCTGGACAGAGCCAGGGAGAGCCAACGGCAGCAGATCCAGCAGGCAGATATGGCACTGGAGCAGTTCAAGAAACAGGTGGAGCTCAGCTCTGAGAAGACCTACGCTGACATGAAACTCCAGGTCTGATACACTCATACAACACACACTGAAGTATATTAGCTAACACAAAGCAGTACCCACGCACAGCTGTTTTCTATTATATGTATGCACGCTGTACATCCAGTCAGCCTCTAATAATAATGCACATTTGTTTTTTCCTGTTTTGTGCCAAATACAGATGCACTTTTACCCTTTTTTATGTTTGCTCTACCACAAAGGGAGTGAGCTGTTTGACAGGCAGTAACCAAGACAATACACACACACGCACACACGCACACACACACACACACACACACACACACATTTTGTAGTTGCAGAGACACAGCCTGACCACAGATGCAACAGGGCGCCACGCTGGCTGCGCTTGAATTCCTCCGTATGTCTCCCTTCCTCCCCTTCACTTCCCCTTCAACTGCTCCCATACTGAGGAACGTTCTCATCCTCGGGCCATTTCCACTCATTTAGTCGTCCCAAATGAATGACATGATTTATAATCCTGCTCGTTAAGCAGGTGCGTTCTGCCATCGCACGTTGACCTCACTTCCTCTCAGTGGGCGTGACGTGGGATGGCCGGGCTTCGACGGAGAACGGGTCACTCGCATTAAGCAGCCAGACTAATTAGTACGTCAGGCCAGCCTCGTGATCGGCGCTCCACACCGCGTGGGCTGCAGCTCATTGGGAGAGCTCTCCGATCAATACGCACTCAGCTGTAAACTTCTGACGCTGTTTTACAAGACAGTTTGGCTATAGGCGTTTTTGTTTAACATTTTTTTTTGGGCTATACTGTGTGTGTGTGTGCGCCGTATTGACGAGGCAGCACCGACTGTGGTCCCTGAATGTTTCAGAGGGCTGCATGTTAGGGAGATTAGCAAGTTTTAGTCGCTGATTAGAGAAGTTTTTCGGCAAATCGGTGTGTTTCAGTGTAAGAAAACGTTTCGTGTGGGAGTCAAATTGATGCGCGAATGTTTGTGGGCACACAGAGCAACCTTTATTCCCCCAGAGTGAAAATGTTTGTCGTATTGACGAGAGAAAAACTGTGCTGCTTGCATCTAAAGAAGGCAGAGAAGAGACCCAAAAAAAACTGAGAGGTCCTTTTCCATTCAAGTGAAAAAAAAACACCATTCAAGACCCCCTAGGAAAAAAGCTGAGAACTTTGGTTTGCTTTCTTGGTTATTCCTGCTCCTTGAATACATGTTTTTTTTACTTGGAAGATGTCTGTGTTGCTGCTCATCTTCCTTCTCCTCTTTTCTCCTGTTCTCATCCTTCCATCTCATGCTCGTTCCCTCTTTCCCCGTCGAGCCCCTGGCATCCCAATCTCAAATCTGACTTTATCCTCAGCCCACATCAAAGCCAAGAGAGGAGCAGTCTCTTCTGCATCCCTGTCATCCTCTCTCCCTCTTTCCCCATCCCTCTTATGCATCGCTCCATTACGTTCTCCTGCAAAGGCTTTAATGTCGTACAACTTCCTCTTTTCATCCTTCCATCTTTCCTCTCATCTTCTCCCTCTCTCTGTCTGCAGACGGTGTTATATCTAAATGGGTTATCTGTATCCCTCTCTTCCTCTCTCTCTGTCTTTCTCTCGTTTTTTAAAATCTGCATCCCACTTTTAGACTGCACTTAAAGGAAAGACTCTGCCCTATTTGGAATTGGGAGGAAAAAGAAAAAAAGAAGAAGCACCACACGGAATCAAATCTGTGTTGCGTGCGTAGTTCAAAGGAGGCTTCAGCATTTTAAATGGATTAATCAAAACACATTTAGCATTTCCTGAGCGTTACACGCAGCATAGCCCAGATACAGAGGCGTTTCAGTAAATTACATTTCCAATTGTTTTGATTATCGTCACCTGAACAGAAAATATGAAAGTGGTAGGCTGCAAGGAAGTTGAGTTATGATAAATAGCGTAAATATTGTCAATTCCCTTTTTTTCCAGAAAAACACAAAGAGGCAGAAGCTTGTGACTTTGTAACTGCATCTCTTTTACTCCAGTCTTTGAGTTGCAGTTATTTTCTTGCACCTGTGAATATGTAAATTTTGATGTGACCTATTGTATTACATATTTAATGTTAATTATAATATTCGATGAATAGGTTAATATATTGATGTGCTGTTGCGATAAGATCACACGTAATGTGATGAATATATTTCTTCCCGATGGCAGTTCATTAATTTCAAATTAAAAGAGAAATGTTACAGCGACATCACTCTGCTGCAGATGTACGACGGTATGTTGCAAGTTCTGCATGTGTCAGATTTATTGTACTTGTGCTGGAATTACGCAAGCATCAACTAGAAATAATGAAACAATACTGAGCAGAATTTTTTAACAAAAATGTATGTCCAATCTTCTGAAATATGAGATTTTAAGTTGCATATTTTGTATGGTTTCCAGCAACATAAATGTATTCCAGATAGTTTTTTTTTTACATTTATTAAAACAAGTTCCTTGACAATAAGTCTCACACAACTTTACATACACAAATAATATTGGTATAAGAAAAAAGAAGTAACAATACAAAGAGATGGGACTGGCTATACGTACTTTCACATTCACCCCAAATTATCCAGTTAAATGTTTACAATATGTTCACTTTGCTACTTTTGCTGATCATTAGGGTTTTTAATAATTTTTGAAATACCCCTTCCACTTCAGTCCGAGATGTGTGGTCGTCTTATTTTTAGATACCGTACGATTTAACTGTGCTTTCCTCAATTGAAAGGCAAGTACACGACTTGCTCGAGTCCCAATCTAATAATGTCTTTGACTTGTGTATCTAAGAGCTTCTTCAGCTTTTATGTGTAAGTAAATCATCCAGAGCAGCTGCACAATACTGGAGTTGTTTCAGTGTATCATCATCTCTGGTTCTTTTATGTTCTGGTCTTTTTATAGCACTTCCCAATTGTTTCTGTTTTTCAAATCGTTGCTTATTTAATTGAACCACTATTTCAATGCATTTAGTGTAAATGTTTCACACAAACATTGTATAATTTATGTATTTGAATGTTGAATTATTTTTTTGCTTTTTCTATTCTCGTGCCTGCAGATGGAGAAGGTGGAGGAGGACCTGATCCGATCCAAGTCGCTCAGGGAGAAGCAGGCCAAAGAGTTCTCCCAGCAACTTGATGCACTCAGACAGAAATATGAGCAGCAGGTCCGTATGAGTCTGTAACTTTCTGTCCACGTGTCTACGGTGTGTTTGTCTACCTGTAACCGCACATGTGGAAGGTTTTCTTGCTTCTCTGCTCACGATGAAGGCAGCTTCTCTCATCATCATCCTCATCATCACATTGTTATCTTTTCTCTATTATCATTGAACACTTGGGCAGCTGGAGCCAACCGAGGGGACTGACATCCATCTTGTTATTCCTCCCCATCTGTTCCACCTGATTGATTTCTCATGATAAAGGACACGCTTTAGATTGAGCCTGGATTGCGGCTCAATAAATATGTTAAACGTTGCCAATTGAAAACTAATGCAATCTGCATAGCAGACGCTCGGCCCCCTTATCATCGCATCTCCGTCACTCCTCTTCGATTAGGAGTCTAGAAACCATTTTCACGACTCGTTGAAATCCAGCTCGCTGATAGGAGGACATCTCTTATAGAGCATCGGATTCAATTAAACCACAGTAATGGATATTATCGGAGGCAGCCAGTCTCATTGTGGGCGGCGGGGAGCATAGTTTATATTTCTATTACTTACATTTCACTTTAACCTCACCGGCCGGCTAGTGGGATTTTTTATCTCCGGTTGTATACTTTAACAATGTAATTGAATATTTTAGCCATAAAAGATGTGAACTTTAACCTAAAATCTAATCTTAACTCTTTAGGCAGTGTTTACAGAGGGTTATCTAAAGTTGCCTTTTTGAGTTTCTTTCTTTGTTTGCAACTATAGTGGAGTAACGCTCAAACAAATGTTTTATTGACTAGTGAATTCCCAAATTTATATCACAATGTATTATATCGCAAATAATCGATTAGTTGTGAACTATTAAATTAATCGCCAACTATTTTGATAATTGATTAATTGGTTTGAGTAATTTTTTAAGAAAAAAAAGTCAAAATTCCAGCTCCTTAAATGTGAATATTTTCAGGTTTCTTTACTCCTCTATGACAGTAAACTGAATATCTTTGAGTTGTGGACAAAACAAGACATTTTAGGACGTCATCCTGGGCTTTGGGGAACACTGATCGACATTTTTTTAAATAATCGTAAGTTGCAGCTCTAGTTTAGTCTAAAAGTGTAAAAAAAAATTGAAAAATGCCCATCACAAAGTCTGACAGCCCAAAGTGATGTTTTGACATGTCCAAAATAGAAAGATATTCAATGTCAATATTATATAAACCAAACAAAATGAGAAAATTGTCATATTTAAGAAGCTGGAGGCAACAAATGTTTGTCATTTTTACTTGATAAATGACTGAAATAATTGATCTAAATCAAATAGAGCTGCAACAATTAATTGATTAGTTGTCAACTATTAAAATAATCTAATAATACTTAAAATAATCAACAGATTAATCAACAATTAAAATAATCGTTAGTTGCAGCCCTACAAAATATGGCTTAAAATGGCTTCACAATCTGGTGTCTTTAACTTAATAATCAGGATTGTTATTTCAGGCATAATCATGATTACCTTGCACAGACGCTGGATTCTAGAGATGTTACAAGATCTTGCAATATCACATAATAGGGAAGCCACGGTGAGGAAATTTTCCCACCGGTTAATAAACTTGTAACAAAATCCGGTTTCAAGAATTAAGAGAGTACAGCACTAACTGGTGTAGCATCTCTATTTCCCATCTGCATCCACAACATGATTGATTTCCTGCCACCAAACTAGCCGCCAACCTGTCCGTATATAAGCGTGCTAACACTCATTTCCAGGCCAGATGAACTTTCCACCGCGTGTAATGTGCTGTAGATGGTTATAAGTGAAGGATAGGAGGCTAGTGTTACTTCCAAGGAGCAGAGAAATGGTTCTCCGTTATTGATTTGCTCCGTGACTGAACACTTGTGTTTGTAATTATAATGACGTTTATGGGGGGGGGGGGGTAATCACACTTGAATTCAAAAACAAGTTGAACTGGGGAAAGTGGGAAACGCATCTGTCTTGAGTGCCAACTCCAGTTCGTATATTGCTCTGAGGAATCATAAATTCCATCTCATGTGGAAAAACAGGTGAGTAATCAAAGCGTTGCAGGAAATACTGAAGTGACGATTATCATCTACAGAGAGTGGGGGGGTGCAGTTGACAGTTGAAGCCAGCTACACAGGGTTAGCAGCGCATCAGGACGGCTTTTGTCTTGAAGATAAAAACATATAAAGACGAAGGGCCTGTCTTCATGATGATGTTGATGTGAGCGCTGGTGACATTAGCTGCACAGTTAGGAGGGTGGAGAAAGAAAGAGGAAATGTATCTGTACACACATGAAGACGTGTGATTATTCATGAGTTACTGCGAGCACAATCGTTTTATGATGTGTGAACAGTGTTTTTGCCCACACACACACACACACACACACACACAGACAGGCGTGACCAAGAGTACTTTGTGTGTACTACGGGTGGGGGCGGTATACCGGTTTCATCACCGTCACTTGTGACACGTTCGGCCACCACATGGATTTTGCAATACGGTCATTACCGTGAAGAACACACACACGTTTTGGTTTAGCACACACACACACACACACAACGGAGATACAACACCCGATAAACTACGTCACACCCACACAGGTTGTCTATGATTACGTACAGGCTACCGGTTAGAGCAGCCACACAGGCCGGGTGAGCAGCAACAAACGCATGTGGCGTCCACACAGACAGCGTTGCTGCTGCGGAGCTGCCAGCCATCAACGGATCGTTTTCACCGTCTATTTTGTCTGAGAACCGCGCGCATCGCTCGGAACAATTAGACAACACACGGTGAATCTCTAGATGAGCCGCCCGCTCGCGGTCTATGTGTCTTCTGTACCGTACCGGTCCAACAGCGTGACTCTACGCTGGATATTTTCAAACTCTTTCTTCATGTAGGTTAAGATGTAAATGTCAGCTTTCTGTTGCTTCAAGGATGTAAATTCAATTAAATGTCATGTAATTCCCAGTTTGGCTGTGGTAAAAAAAGGGGTGAAAACACTTATAAAACAACAGTTGGCTAAATATGTGAAAAAAACATTTCTTTCCTAATATTCTTTATTGCTGAGATCCAGGTTTCTCAGCAATCGGCTCCAGTTAACTCACAACTGAAAAACAACAGCATGACTGTTGTTATTAACTCTGAATGAATCGCATTACATTTACATTATGGGGCAGGCTACCCGTTCACCCGTGTGTGTGTGTGTGTGTGTGTGTGTGTGTGTGTGTGTGTGTGTGTGTGTGTGTGTGTGTGTGTGTGTGTGTGTGTGCGCGCACTCCAGAGAGATTGGTGTCACAAGATTGCAGGGGTCAAGTTTGTCCATTCAGATGCTCACAAAAGAACGTTCCCTCGAGGGCAACTTCAGTGAGGCTTTAAAAGGAGAACCATGTATGAAGGAGTTGTTGTCCAGCTGACCCTCCCGGCAGCTGGACGTCATGACGTTGGACTGATGTAGCGAGGTCAAATGGCGGATTTGGAGTCGTGACCTCAACAGCGTCATTCTTCGGATGTTAGATCGGGACATTAAGGAGTTCATAGACATCCAAGTGTGGAGGTACTGTACACACAGACAGATATACTCCTATCCAGCGCCGCTCGCTGGCCATCTCCAGTTCAAACCCTACAGTGAGGAATAAGAGGTTTGTCTTTCTTCCCACACTCACCCCACTCTCCCCTGCTGAGACCAGACAGGGCTTCTGTTCAACTCTCCTCTCCACCCTCCTCCTTCCCAAACATTTCAGATATCCCCCCCGGGGCTGAAAGAAGCCCATTACCTCACTGTCCTGTCTCAATGCGAGCACACACAACCATGTCAGGCCAGGCTGACGGGAGTCATGCTGTGCAGTAACACCCGACCCACTCTGTATCTGCGGCACCAAGCTGTGCTGTAACCGACTCAGTCTTCCCCTCACAAATCGCCACGCCGGTCCCTTTAAGAACCGCAGCACCCAGCATCCTCCGCTGCACGCTGGCGCTACGTGATGTCACAACCAGGCTCCTTGCTGGCTCTGTCATCTCTGCGTCTTTTTCTTTAGCTGTTTCTTTTTTCTCACAATGGATCTATCTTGCCAATCTCTTCGTCCTCGCTTCACCTCAGATCCCCTCTTTCCTCCAAAAAAACCCCCCCACGGCCCGAGACTCTAAACAGGAGCGAACAGTAAGCCACGATGTCCTACCTACAGCATGTCCTGCTGTCCTGCTGGGGAGTTCTCGAAGCAATTTCCTGCTTATCAGTCTGTCAGCTGTAACTTGTGCTGCTGTGTGAATGTGACTACCCCTGTGGGACAACGTATTCTGGCTGTGGATCTCATTTGTATCTATCTATTATGGAAAGTGAAGGCGGTGCAAATTTGTCTTGTCTGTGGGACCGTAGACAACATCAGCATCGCCAGTGGCAGCATGTGGAAGATGTTCTGCATAGTCTCTAATGGAGCTTTATGGTGTTCTATTATGAACCGGAAAAATGGGAGTGTGTGAAGTATCTCGAGGGTGTGTTCGTGTGTGTGTGTTTCTGCCATGCCATTAACTGAGCCACAGAGATAAAGTACATTTTCGTCCAGCTATAATTCTTCCCATTACCCCTTTCAGAGGGCTTTTAGCAAATCTCTCTCAAAACCTGAGGGTTAAATTCTTGGCTGCCAAAATGAAGCGTCCATTGTGGCCTTCCTCTCAGCGCCGGGGACAGGATCCGGCTTCCTGTAGATAGCCCCTCATTCATCACCTGCTCTGAATAGCAGGCAGCGTCCGAAGATAGGGCCGCGGATAGAGCAGGCACCGGGCATAGAGGCTGTGGATCGGCGCTTCTCTGGCAGGCCAGGTAGGGTGCCGTCAAGCACAATGTGCAGGGGATTAGCTTCAAAGCGGGGAAGCGAATGGGCCCCAGGCCCCTGCTGTCCTTTCAAGGCTCCGGCTGGGGCTGCACGGCGGGATGGTGTGGGGGTCACTGGTCCCCCCGCCATGGGGGAGTGGGAAGGGAACAGAGCCTGGGAAAGGCTTGGGGGGCTTGGGCTGGGAGCTCTGCTGCCCAGGCTCACCTCTCAGCAGGTGACTCCGCTCACAGTCGTGCTGGGATACGGACTTGCTTCAGCTGCCAGGATGATTAAGCCCTGAAAGATTGGGGCTTTGTGTCCCATTAGAGGTGTTTTATTTTCCTCTACTGTATTGTGTGTAGCTGGTTGTAACTCCAATGAGACTGATGCTATTTTTGTCCCGCTAGCCTTCTTGTTGACTGGTGCAGCTCCTTGCTAAACTCTGACTTCATACATCCTTCATTGGCAACATAAACCCCAGTGATAGCAGCCTGCTGCTTGAGCGTAATCCCATTAATTGTGAAAACATGGAAACTGATATCGATTAATTAATGAATGGCTAACTTAATCCTGAGATTATAATTACAGGTAAAAGCAGAATCTTTTAACATCTTCTCGGTTCTCCTCAAAGTTCCTGCCGTCCTCGCCTCCTTTTTTTTCTGATTTGGGTTTATAATGATCATCATAGTCATCGCCTAAGCCGATTTTCGCATGCTGTCAGGCGCATAGCATGGGGCATCGGGTAGCTACTGCAGCCAGATGGCTAACCCCTACCAGCTCGCTTGCATAGCCCAAACTAGCTGCTCTTTTATATGCCGATGGCAGAATAGGGCGAGGGGGACAGATTTGAGGAGAGAGAGGAGTGGGACATTGAGGGCCGGTCTGTACAATCGGCAGGAGAGGTGGGAGGGCGGGGGAGCAAGCCAGATGTAAACACATCACATCATGTCGTCCTCTGACAATGTGAGGAAGCGGAGAAACTTTTCTCGCTTTATTTTCCCCACCTTCCTACCAAAATTTCGCCAAAAATCGGTAGGGCAGACGGGCGTTCTAGGGGTTTAAGGAATGGGACGAAGAAAGGATGAATGGATCGGTGGATGGACAAGTTGTCATGACGACAGGATTGCTCTGAGTGTGTGTTGGCTGATGAAGTCTCTCTTTGCCTGCTTGTCCAATCAGATGGCTGAGCAGCGCATGCAGCACGAGCAGGAGAGGACGCGGCTACAGCAGCAGCACAGCGCGGAAAAGGACAGCCTGGTCCAGGAGCGCCAGTGGGAGGTGAGCAGCCTGGAGAGGCAGGCCAGGGCAGCCCTGCAACAGCACCAGCAGCACACCCAGGAGTGGAGGAAGCGCGATGCCCAGGTAGGGGGTCTCCACTGATCCACGTTTGCACACACTCACACACATGCTGACCCACCGCTCTCCCGTGGACAACCATTTTGTATTTTGCCCATTGACGTCTTCCTGGGGTTTCAAAAGCACAGCGGGTTAAGACACTTTTTTTTTTTTTTTTTACTTGAAGCAAGACAGGTATTGATATTGGGTGTGAATCATTTCATAGATTGCTGTGTATCTGGAGCGAGCGTACGGGAGAATTTAGATATTGCTATTTGAGTACATTTTATTTGGGCAAAAACGGCGTAAGAAAAAGTAAAAAAAAAAATGGAATAAACGAAACAAAAAAAAATCGCACAGACCAAACTTCTAACGTTGTTCTAATGTTTTTTAAATTATTTTTTATCGCAGCAGGGTTTCGTGATAGAAGTGTAAAGACGTGATATCCTGAAACCACAGGTAGCCAGATGAAGGAGATGAAATCTGCTCCGTTGAGCGCCAAGCTTTTATTCCAAAACCCTGGGTTGAATTTCTCTTTTATTTTCCGCTGTACGGTCGTGGACCAGCGGCAAGCGCCCGGTACTCCCACCGAAGTGCATCTCTGCATGGCATTCTCCTCTCACCGCAGGTAGCCATCTCCCTCCGGAAAACGCCGGTTATTCCCCTTATTTCAGCATTGGCGGCCACAATGGGTGTGTGACATTTGGGTCTATATTAATGGACGTCCCTGACACCTTCTCATACCCCTCGCTCTGTCTTCGCCTCTCTCCAGCCCGGGCTAGCTTGGAGCTCTGTGGGAAGCCATTTGACAAACCTGCCCCCAACTGGGGATATGTTTGACTCTTCAGGCTTCCTGATGAAATGGACATTGTCAGCACGCGGAGAATTTCGTTAATTGGCCGTTAGCTGGAGACGCGGAGGGTCCAGCCACAGTCGCACCAAATGGCTTGCGAAGAACTCGGACTTAACGTAAACTATTTTAGGTTTTATTCTGTAATCACGAAGTACAGTATATTGCGGCAACCACCAATAACAACAATTGAATGTTTTCTTTCCCTACACTGTATCGAAGGTGAAAGCCTATTTTTCTTGTAAAATGCAACAATATTTGACGACTTAAGAGATCAAATTGTAATCATTTTTGTTAATGTTTAGGTGTTAACAATGAAACTAGAAGAGATGCTCCCACTAAGGCTCAAAATGGCCCCCCGTTGCTAGCTCAAATGTCAACACATTCTGTCATTCGTAAGCTCTGTTACACATTCAGACAATTATTTTATAGACCTCTAGAATCCATCTCATACTGCCATACCAGTACAATACTTGACTTGCATCACAGCAGTCTAAAATGTCTTTAAAAAGCTAGAAACTCTGTGACATGAGGGTGTTTTCTCCCTTTTCACTCTAATGTTCCCTCGTCTAATATTTTTTGGGAAAATGTCTTTCACAACACCGACGTCTCCAGCTAGTGTGTTTTTTTGTTTTTCTGGTCGTCACAACAGGACATTTCTGCTGATAACACGCTGTCCTACTCGTGTCAAAGTGACGTGCAGTTTGACAAATCCTAGGATCTCGGGAGGTGACGGGAAACTCACTTCCCACGGCGCTCATCTCGTATTCTCAGTTCCTGTTTGCTCGTGCAGCGTTCTGAGTAGAGATCAGACGCCCGCCTAATGTCAGATGTTAAAGCGGCAGAAATCAAGATTTTTCACTCAGGCCTTGGGAAAGATGGAGGACGGGATTGTGAGGTCTCTGAAAGCGGTGGGGATGTGAGCTGGTTTGACTTCCTGTGCGAGCACCGTTCTATGGATGTGCTGTTAAAATGACAAGATGCTGACACACCAGCAGCAGATATGTATTAAAGATGAGGGTTTTGTATACACTGAGCAAAGCCACTTATTATTAAACACTTTTGCATTACCAAAGTTGTTTACCCTTTAAGAACTCTGTACTGTCACACTGACATCAACGTGGCCCCCAGTGGCAGCTTTTCTAAACGATAACACAGCGCTGTGAAAGTTGTGAAAATACTAGGTCTGTCAGTCGATTCAAATATTTTATCGTGATTAATCACAAATTTTTTATCTGTTCAAAATGTACCTTAAAGGGAGATTTGTCAAGTATTTAATACTCTTATCAACATGGGAGTGGGCAAATATGCTGCTTTATGCAAATATATGTATATATTTATTATTGGAAATCAGTTAACAACACAAAACAATGACATATATTGTCCATAAACCCTCACAGGTACTGCATTTGCATAAAACAATATGCTCAAATCATAACATGGCAAACTGCAGCTCAACAGGCAACAACAGCTGTCAGTGTGTCAGTGTGCTGACTTGACTATGACTTGCCCCAAACTGCATGTGATTATCATAAAGTGGGCATGTCTGCAAAGGGGAGACTCGTGGGTACCCATAGAACCCATTTTCATTCACATATATTGAGGTCAGAGGTCAAGCGACCCCTTTGAAAATGGCCATGACAGTTTTTCCTCGCCAAAATTTAGCACAAGTTTGGATCGATATTTAGCCTCCTTCGTGACAAGCTAGTATGACATGATTGGTACCAATTGATTCTTTAGGTTTTTTTAGTTTCATATGATGCCAGTATCTTCACTCTAGCTATAAAACTGAGTCCGCTACAACCTGAAAATCACAAGTTGCGTTAATGTGTTAAAGAAATTAGTGGCGTTAACTTTGACAGCTTTAGTAATTAATAACATTAATTAGTAACAGCTGCATTGCATTTATGGTAGCCAGTTTCAGGGACCTGGTATTTTGCATGCCAGCTCACCAGTATAGTTTATTAGGACATTTAATAGAACTGATCCATTGTTACTGTCATTAGTTACGCCTGTGATTTTTCTGCTAAACATCTGCTGTGAAACTGGGTTATAAATTGGCCTTAAAACATCATTAATGGGTTTTTTTACCTTAAAAAGTTATTATGCTGAGCAAACATTTGCCTGTTCTTGACACTTTGACAGCCCTAGAAAATATGAATACTGAATTTCGAAAAAGAACATTTTGTTTATGCATGCAGAAAACGTAAAGCAAATGCTACGGCTTCTCTTCCTCTTTCATTTCTCTCGTTCTTCTGGGAGGCTTTTCAAACAACACGCTCCCACCACATGGGTCAGATGGACAATATATCACCATCGGGAGACATGTCAGCAACAGGCTGCCCTAATGCCTGCCGCAGCGATTGAACCCAGGCCTCATTATTTCTGCCTCTCTCTCTCCTTCTCACACTTTCTCTCGGTCTTCCTGGAATCAGTGCGAGGACAGTCGACAGCTCGGAAGTTGGCTGAGTGAACCGCACACGTCAGTCACACACTCAAAGGATGAGTAATTCCCGCTCATCCCCTTGATGTGGCGGGACACTAATAAATAGCATTCCTTGTGTTTGAGAAGCAGAGCCAATGAGTCGTAGCAGAGTTTGTTTTTTTTAAACGGGGACACGTCCTCATCCCACCAGAGTGTGTTGCCCAAAAAACTCTGGCTTCACCCACAATGGAGCCGCTACACGTTATAAAAGCTGTCTGTTGTGTACGTGGAGCTTCTATTTGTCAACATTCGCACTTTTCTTTTGCTGTTTGTGACTTAAATGTCGTGATATCCCTAATGAAAGCACCAGAATTAAGCCGCTGGATTCGAGGCCTGGTGTGCGGTTGGCATCCCACCGACTCAGGGGATTAACTATTCCCAGCCTCGTGGACCTGAATGTTCTCTTAAAAGAATGAAGTATTTGTTTTTTTAAATAGCAAAGTATGAAAGGAAGCTTTCATTTGGCTGCCTGTCCGGGATGATGAAATGTCTTCTTGCTGGTGAAATATGTTTGCCCGCAGCCAGTTCTATGTTGTTCTGTCAGCTGATCAATGCCCCCAGAGGACGAAGGAGTCCTGTCGGCTGTTTTTGGGGGGATCCAGCACCAGTACGCCCTCTAACTCACCCCAAATCCTGATGTAGTGGCCTTTTTTTTTTTTTTTTTGCCTCCCTTCTACAGATATTATGATGAAATCATCCACCCATAATTCCACATTATTCAATTGATGTAGGACTTATTTTATGTTGTCTACAAAATTAAGCATTTTTGGAGAATGTAAAGATTCATTGTATGATATGTAGGGCTGTCAAACGATTAAAATAGTTCGCAATTAATCGCATATCTGTTCAAAATGTACCTTAAAGGGAGATTCGTCAAGTATTTCATACTGAGCTAATATGCTTGCTTTATGCAAATGCTTGTATATAATTAATAGACATCAATTAACAACCCAAATATTGTCCAAAAACCTTTCTGGACAACAACAAATATACTCAAATCATAACATGGCAAACTGCAGCCCAACAGGCAACAACAGCTGTCAGTGTGTCAGTGTGCTGACTTGACTATAACTTGCCCCAAACTGCATGTGATTATCATAAAGTGGGCATGTCTGTAAAGGGGAGACTCGTAGGTACCCATAGAACCCATTTTCATTCACATATCTGGAGGTCAGATGTCAAGGGACCCCACATCTGAGTTTTTCCTCGCCAAAATTTAGCGTAAGTTTGGTGCGTTATTTAACCTCCTTCGTGACGAGGTAGTACGACATAGTATCCAGTATCTTCACTCTTGCTTTAAAACTGAGCCCGCTACAACCTAAAAATCGCAAGTTGCGTTAAAGAAATTAGTTATTATATATATTATTATTAACGCGTTAACTTTGACAGTCCTATTTATATGTTAAAATAAGTAACATATTTCACTGTAATATGCTCAATTTTGTGCCTGTGAGGCTTCTTAGTTGTTAAACATTAGCAAGAGTTTGACTTTACCAACTAGGACGAGCATTATTAATTAATTTGAAGCCTTGTTTTTTTTTTTTGCAAACAACAGAATTGTTTGTTCTATGCAAAACCCCATCATTCATATTTTCCCCACCTGCTCCTCCTCAAAACCCATTTTATAGGTATTATTTTCCCCGATTAATTATTTTTCTAAAGCTAACGTACACGCCATCTGGACTTCAAACAGCATGGGGGAGAGCGAGAGCGTTGTGAGGTCTTTCTTCTGGGCCGCGGTGGACTAAATAATGATGCTGTCAATTTTTCAAAGCGTCTCAATCCCGAGTACGTGATTAAGATGTGTCAAATGAAGAGGGTGATGACAGACTGAGTTAAGCTAAGCTAAGAGGACGTCTGATGAAGGGAACAAGGCAGACAGATAGACCAGTGTCCGCATTGATTGTCATTTACCAAATGATTGGTCCCTGATATCTGGTGTCGTCAAGTGGATCTTGTCTTGTCACTCAGTGGCTTCCAGTAGCGGATCTCACTGAGCTGGCTTGTCACTGTGTTTGTGATTCTTTGAGTTATTTCATCACATCTTCCCATCGTGTCCTGTACGGAGTATTTATGTTAGAACCAAGCTGATTTCTCTCTTTTCATTCGGAGCGATTGATCACGGGCGAAGTCATCAGTGACTACTGATGCTCTGTGATGTGTTCAGTGTTACAGCATGCTCTCTTTCAAACCATGAAGCCATTTTAGTATGTGCATACATCACATCTTGGATTTCTGCCAGATGCATGCACATGCATTTTGATTTGGCTGACGACAGTAAAATATTCATTACGACACTTTTTCTTTGCTCGGCTCAGTCGAGTACAGTACCACGCACACTGATGCATATGTGTTGCATATATCATGCAATACATTATTTATCTGTTGAGGGAGAGATTGTCAGGTTATTTTATTGTTTTATTATTATACGTCTGTTATATTGCTGCTAACACAATATCAGTGCAGTGTTCGCTTTAAGATTCACCTACATACAGCTTGGCTGCATATCCTCCTGTTCCAACTCACACAGTTTTACTTTCATAACAGTATTTGTTTCTGTTAAATGGTCAAATTAGGCTCAGCATGAGGGCCAGATAAATAAAACAGTTAAGGAAAAGTTTTGTGAACAGTTAAGGAAGAAAAAATGTGTTAAAGGAGTTATCTGACATTTTGGGAAATACACTTATTCGTTTTCTCACCGTGAGTTAGATTAGAAGATAGATACCACTAAGGATGTCACGAGAAACGATACTTCGGTACCAATTTGATGCCAAAATTCTGAAAACGTGACGGTACTCGTTTTTCGACAGTAACGTAGGATAGCATGGGATGAACTTTATTGATCCCCAAAGGGGAAACTGGTTTGCCACCATAAACAAAGACATGCACAAAAAAATCGACAAAGATGTAGACACTACACAATAGATGACACCACGCAGAGTCATTGAAGGAGAGTACATAGCTCCTTTGCAACAACAATAAGGGGTCAGTAAAAGCTATAGTCATAGTCATGAAAAGCAGAAACCGCAGAGATCATACAATGATAGTGATATGAACCTTCAGGGCTCGAGACTAATGTCGTTAGGACGATGCATCCTATCTTTCCCTGATAATGTTACATTGCGAACAACAAATCTGTGTTGAAATCTGCAGGAAGAGAGCTAGTTAACGTTAGCTGTTAGCTCAGTGCAGGACTTTGCTGCTAACCAGCTGCTAACAGCTAACATTAAGTAGCTCTAGTCTTGCCGATTTCAACACAGGAGGTGCCATTGATTTACATCATGATGCATTCAGGCTCTAGAGTAAAAATGAGTATTGGGTGAAGGTAAATTCTAATGTTATCATGTTTAAATGTAATCTTGTAAAATCTAGTTTTTGCTGAGAAACCTGAATAAATCCAGTTGTTTGAAGATGTTTTCACAGTAATATAAAACAGATATTAGAGAGGGAATTATGAGCTGTTTAACTTCATAACAAAAAACAGTATGCAAACAGTAATAACGGATGTTGAAGTACATGGGATTTATTGCTTTACTTTAGTTTTGCACCGTGGTATCAAATTGGTATCAAGAATTTATCAAGGAATTTCACTGGTATTGGTATTGACTACTAAATTTCTGGCATCGTGACATCCCTAGATACCACTCTCTCTCTACAAATGTGCATTAACTGTGGAAATAGAGGCAGGAATTGATTAGCATAGCTTAGCTTAGCATAATGACTGGAAGCAACCTGGCTCTGTCCAAAGATCAAAACTAGGCCTACCAGCACATCTAAAGCTCACTTGTTCACGTGTTGAATATTATTTGTTTATGCACACAAACATAGTTACGGCACAAACATGGGAGTGGTATCAATCTTCTCATCTAACTCTCAGCAAAAAGTCAATAATAGCATCTCACAAAATGTCTACTAGTTCAAAACTTGTCAGAGTAGAAAAAAGGTCTAGACATAAGTTAGATTTATAACTCAGGTCAATAGTTTCCACCTGTCATGCTAATGCAACAGTTCTCACAGCAGTCATTTGACTTGTCATAGCAGGAAACTCACAGGTGCAACTACCATAATAAGATTAATTATGGGTCTGCTCCATTTAGGTGTGCCTGTGAGTCATGTCAGTAAGCCAACATGCACAATGCCAGGGCCTGGCACTGACATGCCTAGATGGAATATAAGCTATTATAAATGTTATTAGTTACGCCTGTGTTTGCCAAGTCATAATATTATCTGCTGTGAGAAATCACTAATATCTGACAGTTTATCCACAAACATTTTCTCAAATTAGCACACCAGTAGAATAACTGACTATACTGACTACCTATTTTTCGCTCTTTATTTTTTCCTGTTTTGTCAGAAGTGATTCCAAAGCGGAGATCCTTCTTTTATAAAACGTGGACACTCTTCTTCATCAAAACATAATTGGTATTCGTGCGTATTATAGAACAGTGACAGGAGTGTTGTGGTTGTAACTCCAGTTTTATTAGCAGCACACCCTGGTTGTTCAGTCCATAAAGGATGCTGCCTAAACAATTGCCATAATAGGCCACTTTGACATGGGACCAGGGTGTCAAATACCGACACTTCATCACAGCCGTTAGCGTTCGATAGCGCCGCACAAGGCACCCTTTAGCGCCAGTATGAGACGCACCGGGCTTTCTATTAACTACAATGTAAACCCATCCGCAGCAACAGTAAACGCTCAGGGAAAGTGCGCTGGGAGAGCAAAAGAGACACACAGGCTGGTCGGGGGGGGAGGTGGACGGGTCCAACAACACAGGGCTTTAATCCAGGAGACTGCTGTTTCGTGTTCCGTGCGTTAAGTTTCACTTTCACGTCACAATCAGCTGTTCGTTTGTGTCTCATGTTCACAACATCAAGTCACATTTTCACTGTACAAACATAGTAATTCTAACCCCAACCATTTAGTTTTTCCCTTAAACCTAACCAAGTGGTTTAGTTGCCTGAACCTAAGCAAGTGCTTTTGTTTAATTCACAACATTAAGCACGTGTTTACTGCGACGTCATGGCGTGCTCGCCCCTTGACCTCTGACCTCAAGAATCAAGTCAGCACACTGACAGCTGTTGTTGCCTGTTGGGCTGCAGTTTGCCATGTTATGATTTGAGCATATTTTTTATGCTAAATGCAGTACCTGTGAGGGTTTATGGACAATATTTGTCATTGTTTTGTGTTGTTAATTGATTTCCAATAATAAATATATACATACATTTGCATAAAGCAGCATATTTGCCCACTCCCATGTCGATAAGAGTATTAAATACTTGACAAATCTCCCTTTAAGGTACATTTTGAACACATAAATGTGTGATACATCACGATTGAATATTTTAATCGATTGACAGCTCTAGTAATTTTCTCTTGATTGAAACATATAAAGTCTGTTAACCAGCGTTCGGTTGTTCTCCCAGTCTTTTGTCTTCTTAGCTGACACAGTTTAACCCAATATATTTCATTTGACACCCTCCTATTGTAACCAAGAGCTGCTTCGTCACAAAGCTCCTCATCAGCATGCTAACACGTGCCCCGTTGGGTGCTCACATGCTTCCAAAGGAGAGACGTGCTCTTTTGGCCTCTTAAGTTTCTGAAGTGTCATTGCCTCTGTTCTGGGGAGATTATACTCCAACGTATTAAAAGAGTTTTGGGAGACAGATCATCCACATTTGTTAAAGAGAGAATTATATTTTAAAGATTCTCCAGGGCTCAGATCCAATAGCTGCTTGCCCTTGAAGGCCCAAAGCTGAGCAGTGAGACGGGTAATGTTGGGAGACAGAGTGGGACATAGAGATAGAGGATTGCGTGTGTTTGTTTTGTTTTTTTACCTCATTTTCTCTCTGAATGTGCTGCGTGCCATTGTATGTGTGTGACAGCTCGACCATGTGTGGCTGTTTATGTATGTGTGTGCACTCTCTGTGTCATACTCTCTCCAACACTGGCACACACAGAGCCACAGCATCTGCCTGTTTTTGTGACACTCCTTTGAAGTCTCTTTGATTCTCCCCAGTGCCCGCTAAAAAAGACTTCAGACACTTTCTGTCTGATTGCCTTAACATGGCGTTGTCCTTGGATGCCCAGGCTGTTGGGGGGGAGGGAGTGGGGAGGGGGGGGTTAACCAAAGTGAGAAATAAACCAAGTAAACCAAGGAGAGTAATGAGGATGTGCAATAGCTGGGGGATACGTGCAATATAGGTGAGGAAGTGTGAAACACGGCAACTGCAATGAATCTCAGAGCCACCTACACGTCACTACAACGCTTCTTTTGTAGAGAATGAGATGTAGGTTCATTGCATGTGTCAGACCAGTCTTATTTGTGGTGTTTCGGAGGCTGTGGGCTTATTAGCATTCCTACTAAGTAATGTTGACGCTCACTGGCAGCTCTGTTAAAAGGGCTCTTCTGGGTAAAGTCAAGGCTGAGCAGTTGAAAACCAGAGAGGTCAAGAGAGAGGTCACGCCATCGCAGCAGCAACCCCTACACAAACACTGAGAGAGGAAAACAGGAACATTTTAGCATGTTTGTGAAACTTTCCTACACTTAGTTAAACTGTACATGCACTCCCTCACACTTGGTGTCTCAATCTCTCTGCAGCATCTCATTACTCAGACCTATCAGTATACAGAGTATAGAGAGCTGCAGGAATGAGTCCTAAAACCCGGGAGTGAGTTAGCGTTGTTGCTCTTCCGTTTCCCTCGTACCGAAAGTCAATGGGTTTTTGGTTAGACGCCTGAAATACGTCAGTAAATTCCCCACTCGTGAATTTTGAAGCTTTTACGTGTCTTTAGAAAGGCGGTTGCTAACATGTGGCTAAATGACACTACTAAGATAAGATAAAATATTCCTTTATTAGTCCCACAGTGGGGAAATTTGAAGTGTACAGCAGCAAAGGGGATAGTGCAGAAGCAAGAAGCAGCAGTAAAAACAAAAATCAAGATACATCACAGTGCAAAAAGCAAAACAAAAGTAGACAGACATATAAAATATGAACAATTTAAATAGAAGGAATATAAAAATATGAACAATATATACAGTATTGACAATAAACAGACTAAACTAAAACTAAACAAACAAACTAAACGTCATCACGGCGAACCTGGAAACTTATCTACTCATTAGTCCGCCTTTACAGCCTTGTTGTGTTTATACTTGCGTTCTTTCAAACTATTCTAACTCAAACTTTCCAACTTGTAGATTTACGCTAAATGTCACGCTAAGAGAAAAGGCTTTTGTAAAAGAGTTAAGCGCACAAAATCAAATTACAAGTTGGAAGCTAAGTGGCGGTGACGTTGAAGTCGCACAACCGTGGTGTAGTTCGTTTATAACCTAACCTTTTTACTTCTGACGATTGCATTTATTCTTCAAATATCATAAACGTTGTGTTCCTTTGTGGAGATTATCTTGCTGAACAAAATGTGCAAGTATCATAAACATTTGTTTGCAACAGAGCTTATCTTCTGCAGTAATCCAGAATCCAGTGGAAAAATCCCATTGGCTTTTTGTTGAGGGAACCGGGGCAATTCAAACTTCCAGGTTGGCATCCATGCAGCACTCTATTGGAGTATCACTATACAGTGTTAATGTTTCGTAGTTGAGGGATGTAATCTGGAGGTATTTGTTCTTTATTTTCACCCTACAGGACACAGAATATATTTCCATTTCACTTTGTTGCTCACATATTCGTCAGAGAACGTCTCAGACCATTGAGAGTACAGAGAGGAATATGGGTGGATGTTCTGATAAGTAATCTTCATTGGTACCTTAAATAAATACATTTAGACATAAATCCATCTGTAGGGATACACAATAAACAAAAATAGATCTTAAGTATGGTTCACTTCAGCTAAAATGATCAAAGTAGCCTACATCACACAATACAAACACTATTCTGTGTGCCAGTAAAGACAATTTCCTCTCACTTTTATGCAATCTTAACCTAAGAGCATCTCAGAGCCACGTGATATCTGCAGGACTTAAGTTAACATCACTTACCTGAATCCACTGTACATCTCTGTGTCCATCTCTTTGCAGACTATTTCAGATTTGGAAGCCCAGTTGTCGAGTCTCCGTGAGGAACTCCAAGGAGCCCATGCACAGCACAAGCAACAGTTGGCTGAGATGGCGTTACTCCGGGAGGAGGAAAAACAAAAGGCGTTCCTGGACAAAGAGGCGTCCCTGGACCGGCTCCGCTCTGACATGGAGCGCATCCGTGGCGACCTCGAGGGGAGCCACCAGCAGGAGAAGGAAGCTGCTCAGGAGAAGGTGGGTGAAGGGTAGGAGGGACATTGTGGGATATGGACAGTTTCCAATAGGATGCTGGCTGCATGAATCACGTTACGTCACTCACTATTGTCTGTGTGGATGAATGGCTGTTTAAACAAAGGTTACATAAAAAAAAAAATCACACCTTCGCTCGTTCTCTAGCAGAAACTAACAAAAGAGAGTGTCTGAAATACCCAATAAGCACTGAATTAGGGAGGAAAAGACGGACAGAGGTAGAGCGGCTGTGTTAACTCCTGCATACAGGAGAAGCTGCTTATTTTTCATCAGTACTGAGTGAGAACAGACTGTTTGTGTGTCAGTGTGTGTGGGGGGGACTGGGAGTAGTCGCACTTTTATCCAAAGCCTTTCACAACTAGCCTCTCATTCACCCACTCTCCCACACCGATGGCAGCAAGCTACTGTACAATGCAAGGCGAGTTCAGCGTCTTGTCAGACATGTGGACAGGAGGAGCCGGAGATCGAACTGCCGAGCCACAGCTTTTACTACATCCTAGGTCCTTAAACAGAAAGTTGATTAAGATAATGGTGCTGTCAGTATCTAGACTACATGTACTTGTGTATTTGTAGAGATTTAGTCTTTTGGTTGACCCTCTTACCAACGTGGGATACAGAAGAATCCGGCGACCGTTTTGTGTGTTCCACCATCTAGTTACTGCGGTGGCAAGTCATAACTGTTGACTTTCAGCCGAATGCAGTGCTGGACTGGCCATCTGGCATACCGGGCGTTTTCCCGGTGGGCCGACGTCCTTTTGGGGCCGACGTATGTCCTTTTTTTTTTTTTGGCCTATAAAACAAGTAAATCGGCCCATTTCTTTTCCTTAATTGACACTGGGCTGGCCCAATCGCTCTGTGCCCGGCGGTCACAGTGAGGAGGAGAGGGAGAGAGATGAGGGAGGGAGTGTAGAGTTTGCAGTAAGCAGTTATGTGCTCGCTGCCTGGCTCAACATGTCATGAGAGATGAGCAGTGCTCGAAGTGGGCCGGTACGTAGCGGTACGCAGTATTTTAATCATTTCACTCCTTGGCGTACCGTGACTTTTTCATGCGTACCGGAGCTCCTCACAAGCTGCCGGTACTCTCCTCTGCCCTCTCCATATCAGGTTCTCTGGGAGATTCATAACGGCGCAGAGCCAGCGTATTTGCGTCGCGTCGGTTCCCGACGCGACGCGCTATTAATCTCCGCTCGAGCTGAAGCCTGGCTGTTTACATCAGAAGCGCATTTCTCTGCTTCTTCTGATCCTCTGCTGTTTACTATCCATCTCTCTCTGTCTGTCTGCTTATATATGTCTGCCAGGGGCGGGGCCAAAGTGGGGGCCGGGGCTGGCACGGGCCACCCCTGGAATCTAAATGCCCCCCCCATCAGAGTCTGAATGTGATAGGTCCAATAAGACTCAACAAACATTAATGATGATCTGATGTATTACTGATATACTGTATGAGACCCAGCTGAAACTCTCAAAAAATGTTAATAAGGAATTCAGCATCACTTTTTCCTTGAACTGTAAAGCAATATAATCCTAAAAAGGGACAGCAGTGGCAAAAAAATGAATTATAATTTATGAATATTAGTTTATGCTAGATATTCACATGCAAAGTTTATGCCAGAGGGGCAAATTATTCAGTTTTCTTTCCTGAGATTTAAAGGTAAAATTAGAAGTTCAACATAAAATGCTGTTGCGGTGTACTTATTATTTTGTTATTTTCAGTTTTAAAGTCACCAGAATTCAGGAAACAAAGTCTCTGAAACTCAAATTTTTCTGGGGGAGGACCCCCAGACCCCCTGCTTTGGTTTGAAATCCTCCCTATTTTTGAGGTTTGAGGTCTCAAGGTTGGCAAGTATACAAAACAACCACATTTGAAGGTATTTCCTCGAATAGAGCCTTCAACAAAACATGGTACACACAGCACAAACGGGCAGGATGGGGCCGGTCTGGGCCAAAATGCCAGGGCCGATTTTTTGTCCCAGTCCAGCCCTGGCCGAATGCATCCGTGGTTGCCCGTAGTAACTTCCGTAAATGGTCGGTGTAGATAATAAACATAGATGGGTATGTATTTTAAACTGATTAAAGTACTCCTACATGTTCTGTTGGTGTTTTCAACAGCTGCCGTCACTACGAGCAACCACGACGCATTCGGTGATGCCGACCGATTAATGATGTTTACTTTGTGGTCATTAAGTTGCCCTAGTTAGAGCGCTACATTTCACAATAACGCCACAGTTAATTGACTGAGTTAATTTATCATGTGGGACCCTAGAGAGTCCCTTTAGCGCTCCACTGTTAGCTAAGCAGTGTTTAGCTGACGTTACATGTTTCACAACGTTAGGCAGCTGAGAACTGCTCAGGTTCTTTCCGAACTCTTAGACCTTGTTGTCAAAAGTAAAGTTACGTAAGAAGTAAAGGTAAAAGTAAAAAGGGACAGATTGCATTCAAACATGCACGTATTGTGGAGAGGCCATGGGGGAGACGCCACTGCAGTAATGGCGACTTGTCTACTTCCGGTATTTCCCCATGTACACACTAGTTAGCGGATTGGAGTTTAGGGTCAGTCACAGAGTGGAAACCACAGCTTTTCAGTAGAGCCAATTTCCAGCTTTGCTTTTTGCTATCTTAGCGAACCAGGAAGTACTTCAATTAGAACTTCTGAGGTCTTTCTCTCTTTCTGTCTCATATTCGCGCCACCACAGAAACTGGACCCAAGGCCGGGAAATCACCCATAATCTTGTGCTGGTCTAGCAGGAAGCTGACCTAAGGTGGTGTTGATCAGAACCTAATCCCTCGGCAGGTCCCATCAAAGAGAGCATTTTTCATTAGACACCATCCCGCGCCAGCTGCGCAGCATTAGCCCCGGAATGCAGGGACCTCCAAAGCACCCAGACGGCCATTTTGGCTCCATATGGCGCACAGAACCAGGGGTACTGAAGGGAGAGAGATCCGAGGGAAAAAGTGTGCTTATTACAGGGTAATCCTTATTTGAAGAAATCACGCTATTTCCTATCAGTTTTTCCTTTTTGGATATGTGAAGGCTGTTTTGCAGCTAAAAGTTTTTTCATCTTTTTGGCTCACTTTAATTCCTCTCTCACTCTCTCTCTCTCTCTCTATTCCCTCTTTTTTTGTACACGGGGAAATAAAATGACCCACAGTTGTCGGGGAATCTGGAGTGGATTCAAAGCAGCGATGCTGAATGTTGAATTTAGGCTGATAACACTATAAGCAATGTGCCCAGTTTCACTTTTTATGAAAGAGATTAATGATTTCTCCGTCCTTTTTCGTCAGCTGAAAGTGCATGCTTCTAAAAAAAAAAACTCACCAAAGGTTGAATGTCTTACTTTCTAATCTGTCTCCAAGTTTGACTTCGGAGTGGGCAGGGAAAAGTTTCACTACTTCGTTGCGCGCTGTTTTTTTTTCACGTGGGATTGAAGTCTGCCAGCTTTCAGATCCATATTGACTCGTTCGCCCTGTTTTGTAAGCTGAAAATTTCTCATTCTTTTGATGCAGACAGAAATGCTGTCCTCTGCAGTCCACCATCCTCTTGGAAGCAGAGCTTGGGCAGGCCGGCTTTTCCTCCTCTTTTTTTTTTTTTTGAACACATCTCCCAGATCCTGGAAAAAAAAAAAAGGCCAGAGAAATCCATTAAATCCATGAATGGATTCCCATCAAAGACGCATGCGTTTAAGGGAGAGACAGAGAAGAGGGAGAGAGGGACACAGGGGGATGGGGGGGGGGGGGGGGATGTTTTGGGAGTAGACAGTCGAAGCTGTTGGAATGAAATAATGAGAAACAGGAGATCAGACGTTCAGATAGTTTCATACATTTGAGCTGCAAAAAGAAAGGAGAAGGAAAAGTGATGGAGGTAGGCTGAGTAGAAGGTGTGTGGGGGGGGTTTAGTGTGGTTGCTATTGAAGTTTATCTTCGTAAGTGTGTGTGTGTGTGAGACTGAACGCACACAACCCCAGACCTCCCAATCTCCGTTCTCCACTGAGGGGCCTGTGAAGCTGCCTCTGTGCCTGATAAAGACGCCTCATCTCTGGGGCTACAGGGAGCACGAATCCTGCCTCTCACCCACACCACCACATCCTTATCTAACTTTCTTATTCTCCACCACACCTCAACCGTCCATCTCTCTCTCTCTCTCTCTCTCTCTCTCTCTCTCTCTCTCTCTCTCTCTCTCTCTCTGTCTTTCCCCACGTCCTCCCACCCCGCCTACCTTCAAGTTGTGGCAAAGCACAGAACATTTCTATAAAGAGTTACCAGAAATCCGGGGAGGGCTGTGAGGAGGTGTGGGAGTACTGCTTCTTACCACACATCTCTGTACGATCACGAGCGTATAAAACACGGGTCATATTCGCAATTAGTGCTTAATAGGCAGCACTGTTCTGAGCTTGAAGTTTGGTTAGTGGAGAAAAGCTTTTTGTGTTCACCTCACACAGGTGTATCGTACTCACTCCCAGCTTGTCAATACTAGAGATCTGAGATACTGTGAGACAAAAGACCAGGAGGCCTCAGGTTTGATAGGACATGAATGACGTCTGGAACTTTGAATTCATATTTTCTCTTAGTCTGCAGAGCGTGGCTGTTTGAACTGCGTGAGGAGATTAGATGTGCAAATTGTGCCTGATATGTTTGTGTGGACCAGGGTGTGTGTGTTAGAGAGAGGCTGCACACCAGTGGAGGCTGGTCCATCGAGGCAGAGGAGGTTACTCCTCCTCTATTTTATAACGCGAGGTTCATTCCCATGCAGAGACTGCAGTGATTGTTTATTAGAAAAAGTTGTTGTTTTACTGCTTAATAAGAAAGTAGAGATAACCCTAACCCAGCTGACTCCCCAGAAGGAAGAATGTGTTACCTTTGATACCTGCCCTGTTTCAAAGAGATGTTGATATGTCATCATGGCACATTGGAGTTGATTTGTAAATTTGATATAGGCTATTGGAAGAAGGTCTGGATTCTTCCTCATAAATACTTATTAAGAAGGTTAAAGATTCTTAAATATTACCCTGTCAATCACTACATGCAGAAATAAAAAAAAAATACATAAATACATCATTGATCATATCTTTAAAGACATTATTATGGGAAAATGTGGTGTACAACAATATTTTCTTATAATAAATTTGATGTTTTCTTTTAATCTTTTAATCATTAATAGGAATTTAACAATAAATACCTTTTTTTGTTGTTTTCTTGTGAAACCACTTTCTTATTTGACAAAAAAAAAAGACTATTGAGACACTCAATATATGTAGGTTTTAATATTTTTGTTAAGTGTGATATACCCCCCCTCCCCTCGCTATTTTGTTATAGTTATACTGAAGGTGAATTATGTTCTTTTGTTTACTAAAGAAAGTAGAGATAAGTAGCCAACTAGTGTAAAATGACGCCGTGGGTTGGTTTTCCTCCTGTCCTCCACAACTTTTTGAGTCACCAGCCGCCACTAGTGTACACTTATATTGGTGTTTGCATATTTCACGTGTACTGCATACTTTTTGTCATTTTTAAGCACCCTCATTCTTCTGGCTTTTAATTGTTGTTGTAAATGTCACAATACATCCTCGGGCATAGCAGACGAAAAGGAAAGCGTGTGTGTGTATTTGCAGTACTTCCGTGTGTGTGTGTGTGTGTGTGTGTGTGTGTGTGTGTGTGTGTGTGTGTGTGTGTGTGTGTGTGTGTGTGTGTGTGTACACATGCATGCCTACTTGCACTTCAGATCAAAGGGACGGGGCATTTCATCAAACACTAACCAAGTGTGACAAAAGCACCTGGAGGCAAACATCAGCCAATGAGGAAGCAGCTTTTTGGCATGCAGTAGTCAATTCCTGCTCCCTGTGTCACAGCGCCAGCGTCCCTCTGGTCATGTCCCATGCGACTACCTTGACATGAAAGTGCTCAATCTTTCTCTGACACACACACACACACACAGGTTTGAGCATAAGAAGGCTGAGGTATGAAGGCCTCTGTTTTGAAATTAGTCTCTCTATTTTCCCACGGGTAATTCTTTTTGCTTCAAGGAAGCACATCCAAAAAACTTGAGAGGTTCTTCCCCTAAAAGTTAGGTTCCCGCAACCGTGACTTTGAGGTATGAGGAAAAGGAGAGGCTGAGCACAGACAGAGCGGTGGCGGTGATCTCTCTGGCCCTGTTCAGACCTGGCATTAACATGCAATCTGAGTGATCAGATCACAAGTGGACAGCTTTAAGTACGTCTGTTCACACCTGGCATTAGAATGCATCTCCACATGCGTCTGAAGTGGCCACTTGTGATCGGATCTTACTTCCCCGCTATTCACATAAACATGTAGTGAATACACGGCTAATAATGTAACGTAATATTACATGAATGTCAGTTGTAGTATCCTACATATTCGAGAATTCGGGTACATTTTATAACCATAAAAAATAAGGTTACCTCTGAAGGTGGTCTGAGCGATCGGATCACCCAGGACACATTTTATTCCAGGTCTGAACAGGACCTCTGGTTGAATATTCGCTGTTGATTACTACCAAATATTCAGAGCCCAGAAAAATGGTACTGGTATCACAGTTCATCATCAGTGCGTTTTGGGTGCATTTACACCCGTACTTTCATGTGGTCAAGCACTATCAGATTGCAATCCAGTCACCCAAAACACGTTTTAGTGCCAGGTGTAAAGGGGGTCTATGAGTCAGTATAGCCGGAGCTGGAGCTGGAGCTTTCTTTTGTGTATCTCCACTCATTATGAGAGGACACTGCAGTTGTAAAGGGCTTTTAGATTACACAGCCAATGATACTATACAGTAGGTGCTGATGCTCTTTCGTATCATTTGGCTGCAAACAGCTTCTACTAAACAGAAATGAACTACAACATCTAATAGAGTTGATTAATGCATTTTTATTACTTCAGATCGACTACTTCCCTGCCGATACATCTGATCGCCTGTGTTGTTTCGGTAAGATCAGCTTGTTGGCTATTATTTAGCGAGCATCACTGGCCTTCTGAAGATCTACTATCCAGATATTCCCTTTGCATCTTGATTCAGTCCTGGTGGATAATATGTCTCAGTAAATGTCGAACCAGAGGAGTAAACATGACGTTATACAGATAGACTGACAGGTAACTCGTTGATTGGACAGTTTTGGCGATTGTCATCCTGCATCATCAGGACCCACGTGGGGGAAATCAAATTTTGGTGACTCACTTTAATGCTTCTGTTGTGTATATTTGATTATAAGCATTATTAGTATTATTAAACTGCAAATTGGCCGCATGTTATGATGAATAATGGTAGAGACAGGACTGTACCAAAGACCCTTTTCACGTTCCCAGATGACTGGTGCAAACGCATAGTGTGAGCGTTGGGGAACGCACGGACACGTGCATGAGGCGTATTACTGTGGGATCGCTGTCACACACATTTTAATGGAGTTAATGAACTGATAAAGTACACAGAGTCGGATAGAGGCACAGCAGTTTTAACAGTTTTTGACCTATTAATCAGGGGAAATACCCGCGCTGACGTGCTTCTATACATGACCTTCAATAAAGGTTGCTTCCTGAACAGATCAGCAGATGGATTTATGAGTAATTCAGCTTTTGAAATCATGATAAAATCACGTCTGCTATCATTAAAGCCTGTGGTTGGTTCATTTGCTTTCACATCACAAACAAACTGCACTAGAATCTGCTTTGAAGTGGACTGAGACTCAGGTGGTCTTGGTTCGGTTGTTTGTTCTGCACCAGAGTTTGATTGACAGCTTACACACCAGCTCAAACGAACCGTACTAACCCGGCAAACGGATCTGAGTTTCTTTTAACCGAACCAAACGGGTTCGGTGTGAAAGCACCCTTAAGTGATCTGTGATTTCTGAGTCGATTTTTGTCTCCCAGCTCACATTTGATTTTGTTTGTGAGAAACTGTGACTTGAAAGAGAAAACAACAAAACTTGTTTGTGATCAGTGATGCAGCTGGAGAAGAGGATGGCGGCGGCAGCTCGGGCACAGACTTCAAACCCTCATTTAAGTTGTTTGGCAAAGGGAAACTCGTCTGTGTATAACTTTTGTTTGTTGTGCCGTGCACAGAGCTGACTCGGCGATCTTTTCATGTGGCCGGAGACGCATCTGCTTTCACACTGTTTGACCTCACCGTGCGTAAATGTGGTCTGACTGATTGGATCTCAATGTGTCGTCAATGTGTTCCCGTTGCGTTCACGTCCATATTTAGAGCTTTGCATTTGTGAGCAGACCACCCAGGATGGTGTTAGTGCAAAACACAGCTGATTTTATGAATTTTTACTGAACACGGTGCCAGTCTTGGTTGCTTTGTGCCTCTTTATTCTATGGATCAGTTTGTGTGGATCTCTGCTCTTACACCAGTAATGCATCATCATTGTTGATCTTTACCTGTGTGTTTGTTTTTATCAGTTTTCATTGTCACAAAGAGAATAAACACAAGCTGTGATGATACAGTATCAAACAAATTGAGCCTGTATGTCCTCTTAAAACTACAGAGAAGTCTTAACATTAAACAGGCTGTTAATACAATGTTTCTAGTCTACCCATTAACATTTTAATAAAACACTCATATGAATCCATTCACACCAGCTTTGATCCTTTGTACTTTGAGCCTCGGTGAGCGTACCGTTCTCTCTCTCAGCCAGAAGATGGTGGTACGAGGTTGTTGTCATTGTTATTGTCGTAGCCACGTCTTGTTCTTCTGTCTTGCCCACTGTCACCGCTGACTTATTAGCTTGGTCTTCTGCCATTTGGAGATACACCAAATCACATTATTCAGTCGGTCATGGATTAGACGAGGAGGAGAGAAACACAGGCTGAGGGATGATCAAAGAGGGCCCACATTCACCTCACGCTAACCGACTAAATGGGAGACAAAGAGGTCTGATTTTAGGGGAGAAAGAGGTCAAGTTTAGGATGTTAAGTGTAGGGTAGTCACATTATTGGATCTATGTGTCTGCTGTTGGTATATGTTTACATCATAGCTGCTTCCCAAACACACATTAAAGCGTTTGTGCGTGAACACAAGTTGTGTGTTTGCGTGCGCGTACGCATGCGCCGACCTATCTGAGCTCCTCGTTTCCTCAGCGCACCATCGGGCCCGGCGGCGGAGAGAGAGAGAGAGAGAGAGAGTGAGTGAGTCACCCAGCAGATGAAAGAGTCAAAGTAAAGGCTCTGCCGTCCCAAAAAAACATCACACAGCTCCCTTGCTCACTTTTTGAAGTCATCCAAGAGGAGGGAGGGAAGCGACACACTTTCTCAATCGCATTAAAACATGGCGTCAGGCAGCTCCCATCTTGTTGCACGCTATAGATTACACTTTGGTTTGAAGTGGAGTTTTAAGTGGGACACCATGATATCGGGCTCTGTTTTTTTGGGTTAAGTTCCTAATTCAACTCGGAGTCATCCTACATCTGAACATCAGGCAGACTTATTGATCAAAGAAGGGATGGAGGCATAAATAGATGGCAAGTGAGGTGTACCTAAAGACAGGATTTCATCACAGTTCTACCAAAGTTCAATAACCAATTGAAAAAACTTAAAGGGATAGTTTGGGTGTTTTGAGGTGGGGTTGTATGAGGTACTATGTTTTTTTTTTTCGTCTGAGCCCCGATCGGTTAGCTTGTTTATGTGATTGTGTGACTTTGGTGAATCCGAACTAATAACCAAACAAACTAACCGATAGAGGCAGCGGTAGACCATAAACTCCCCTGTTCTGTGAGGTAAAATTACAGGTTTTTTCAATGGAGTCTGGTGGGTTTGGCAAGAGCATAGATGGATGCAACGGCTTCAGTTCTCCGACGGAAAGAACTGTCTGACTGCAAGGTAAAGCGTTGAATACATTTTAAATATAGCGTACACTTAAACTGATATTTTTTTAGGTGGGTCTTTCTTTTAGGCGTCTTATATACGTTTTGCTGTCGGCCCGGTCCACTGTAGTACACTGCTTTGCTTCTGTGCAGTAACTCCTGTCTGTTTCTCCAAACTGGGGGCGTATAGTACCAACCAACATCTACTGTAGATAATACCCTGACTACAGATAAGTACCTCATACAAACCCACTTCAAAACACCCGAACTATCCCTTTAAGTTATCTTTTCCCAACAGAAAGCATGAATGAAAGACTTTTTTCTGTGGTTTTAAAGTCGGCCCACCTGCTCACGTTAAAGCAATCTGTGATTCTACGAGCGACTCCAGCCATTAAGCATTCACAGCCTCAGACTATCTTTTTTTCCCCTGACCTTCTGATGTGGGTTAGATGTTGAGCCCACTCACACTGACGGTAATGGATGTAATTGGTATTCTGATACCAAGAACCGGCTGGTTGAGTGTGCAATCACTGAACATTCGGTATGTTGTGTGTCTGTGTGTTTGATGTATGTTTATCTGTGTATGCCTGCCTGTGTGATGCATTATTTCTGTACTGTCTGTGTGTGTGACGCGGCTCTGACAGTGAGTAGCGGGGATTAAGAGAATCACTACTGACAGGCAATGATGGCAAACTGTGAAATGGAAATAAAGTCTCTTGTCATTACAGCACCAACTCTGTCTCTCACACACACACACACAGATACACAGGCGAGCACAGCAAGACAGCAATGATTACAGACAAACGAGCAAATAACATCTCCCAGCTCTCCCTCGCTGGCAGATTGAACTCAAATTGTTATGAGAGACATGCGTGGTGAACAGAGGAGCGTTTTTGAATGCTTACAAATGCTGCTGCCACTGGAAGTGAAAGCTCCTCTTTGAAATCATGTTTTGTTTTTGAGAAATGAACTCCACAAATCAGCTCCCTAGTGTGCAACATACAGCATGTTGTGTGCAGGGTGAAGCTACCTAACAACCATTACCAGAGCGTGTTTTTGTGACTCATCGCAACTTTAAAAACATCCCTGCCTTTTACCTGTCAAGTGGTCGTCACATCGTGGAGTGACATCACCCTCGGCCTTGCATCAGTTTTATGTCTCCTGTCAGAGTTCAGCTTCAGGACGATGCTGAAAACCATAATTGCTCTTTAGCAACGTGAGATGATTGGAAACATATCGGAGAGGAAAAAAATGCCATATGGAGGTAATATCCTGTCACTGCTCTGAACAGATTCTGAAAATACTGGAAAACAGGCGCGCTGACTTCAACACACACACACACAGAAGTTATGGTGTGTTGGCAGGATTACTCTATTGAGAAACGTTTACTTTAGTTTCTTCCTCCTTTCAGCAACAATACAGCGCTCCACTCCAAACAATGGGACCGCCTGCACACCTTGAGCAAATTTCACCTCCAAGCAGCCGCAGATCAAACGCTGGATGTGTGTTTGGCCTTCGCGTGTCCTGTTTGTCTATTGTCTGTGTTTGAATAAGTGTGGCTTGTGTGCATATATTTAAGTGCGTGTGTGAGAGAAAGTTGTCACTCCCGTCAGTCCCTTTTTTTAGCGTGCACGTGTCAGTATGTGTCTATGTGTGTGTGTGTGTTTGGCCTGGTTCCCACTGCAGATTATTAATTAAGTTCTGGTAAGCGGTGCATGCCTTGCCTTCAGATCCACTTCCACTCTCTTTAACACACACACACACACACAAGTACCCGTACACACGCACTAAACACACACACACACTTCAAAGCAGCCGCACTCCACACAGCTAGGATTAAGAGGCGATTGAAGAGCCTGATACAGCCTCAAAGTGCCTTCAGCACAAAAATGCCTTTGGCAGGGCACAGGTAGTCTCTTTGAAAGTGCTTACACACACTCACTCACACACACACATACAGTATGGCTGGGCTTTTAATTTAGCTCTGATTTTCCCTTTGTATTTGTCACAGTCCTGCTGGGCTATTTTTCCTTTGCATGTACTATCCCTATCTTCATCTATTTCCAGCCATTTTTAATGTGTGTTTAGGTGGTTGAGCTATATAATGTATGATGTTGTGTAATGTTTCCCGCTAAATCCCCCTGAGTGGCTGTAGGTAAAAAGGAATAGGCTAGTAGCGAGCTCTTTATGTTTTTATGAAACATCTGAGCCTGTTTGCGTGTCAATATGGCCATATGTTACCGTGAATACACTCACATGTGTCCTATACAGTGTCACCTCATTATCTCACGGTCAATTACAAAGATGATGCTGACACATTTTCACTACTGAGACACATTTAAGTCTCATCAAATTCATATTTTTTGCTCTTCGTGGTGATGTTTTTCACACACATGTAGTGCTGCTTGAGAGTTGTGGTTAGAAACTAACTACCACAGTGTCACTTCAACTAAACTGTTGTCAAGATGGAGCAAAGGGAGACAACAAATGTGTCAGCTGTAAAGAAAAACATGGAAAGACTCCGTTTGCGCCCCCTCTCCCCGCACACATCTCTTTCCTTTTCTACACCCTTCTTTGTCTCCCCCTCTCTCATCAGCTGCTGTGTGGGGCCCCTCGGGGACGAGCGGGCTGCCACTCAAAGAGTCCTGGCGCAGGAAGACAGGCCGGTATCCTTGGTGATGGCTCTGTGTTTCCGTGGTGACAGGTGTGTCCGCTCAGAGCAGGGGCGGCGGTGTTTGTCAGGAAGTGTTTGGGATGGGGTGCAGAGTCCAAACGCTGCTCAGGTGTTGATGGCTGCGAGGGGGGTGCGTTCACAACGTTAGTGAGTTGTCCGTCTGTCAGTGGCTGTCAGGACGAGAGAGTCAAGCAGGTGTGTGTGTGTCTCACGGGTCTGTGTATGTGTGTTTTTATGTATGAATCAGATCATTTTAAATCTTTCTAAATAGATATCTGGCTTTTTATTGCATTGGATTTTTTCAAGGGCTGTCAATCGATTAAAATAGTTAATAGCGATAAATCGCAAATTATTCAAGTTGCTAATTAAAAATGTATCTTAAAGGGAGATTTGTCAAGTATTTATTACTCTTATCAACATGGCAGTGGGCAAATATGCTGCTTTATGCAAATTTATGTATATATTTATTATTGGAAATCAATTAACAACACAAAACAATGACAGATATTGTCCAGAAACCCTCACAGGTACTGCATTTAGCATAAAAAAATATGCTCAAATCATAACATGGCAAACTGCAGCCCAACAGGCAACAACAGCTGTCAGTGTGTGAGTGTGCTGACTTGACTATGACTTGCCCCAAAACTGCATGTGATTATCATAAAGTGGGCATGTCTGTAAAGGGGAGACTCGTGGGTACCCATAGAACACATTTACATTCACATATCTTGAGGTCAGAGGTCAAGGGACCCCTTTGATAATGACCATGACAGTTTTTCCTCGCCAAATTTTAGCCTATGTTTGGAGCGTTATTTAACCTTCGCAACAAGCCAGTATGACATGGTTAGGTTAGGTTTTCTAGTTTTTATATGATGCCAGAATCTTCACTTTATATTTAAAACTGAGTCCGCTACAACCTAAAAATCACAGGTTGCGTTAATGTGTTAAAGAAATTAGTGGCGTTAAAAGGGATTTGCGTTATTATCGCGTTCACTTTGACGGCCCTAGTATTTTTATATCTCCTACGTTTGTTGAACATGAAACTTTCAGGTTTTCAGAGTTTAAGTCGATCCCCTGAAAAGACTTGCCTGCCTTTCAAACAGTGACCTACTTAACCCCCCCCCCCATTAATTCGAGCCTTAGTCTCTCTACAGTACTCGTGTAGACCTTGTCACCGTGCGTACAGGCAGCCATCGACATCCCCATCGAATTCCAGCACTTCACACCTAATTATCCCGCTCCACTGTTCAGCCTCTCATTGAGACTCTGGCATCACAACACGGCTAGCTGAACGGAGGCAGATCTCGTATTAGACGCTCGCAGTCGTCGCTTCCAGCTGGCTAGCGTCCCACAGAGAAACGACCGAAAACAAAGAGACGGGCGCCGCTCGATAAACTCCTAACAACAACCTTCATTCACTCCTATTCTGTCTCCACCGCGTCGCGTCTCCCAGCTTCTCCCGATCACTTTTTCTCTCTCCCTATAGCTAATTGGCAGCAACGTTTTAATTCTCCCCCCCCCCCCCCTCTTCTTGTTAAGTGATGAATTGTTGGCAGGGGATCAAAGGGGAGTGGTGCCCACTGTGCACCATGCCCGTCACTACCTGCTGGCACACATGAGCGTTGGGACTGGCGCCGGGCCAAGGGGGCTACAGGCCTTCGCAGGCGGGGACACACTGCCAAGAGGCAGAGGTCAACATGAGTGTGTGTGTGTGTGTGTGTGTGTGTGGGTAGGCTGGGAGGGTAGCAGTGTGTACTTCCTAACAGAAGATTCAATTTCTCTCTCTCTCTTTGTGTCTCTCTATCCGTCCGTCTGCATATCTCCTCTCACATTCCCCTCTCTCTCTCTTCTTGTTGCAGACCAACGGCAGGTTGAAGCAGATTGAGAAGGAGTACAGTCAGAAGCTCGCCAGGTCTGCCCAGGTAATCACTTTTTCTCTTCTACCCTTCGTTTTCCGCCCTCTTTCATGTTATATTCCTCTTTTCCCACTGAACCGCTTGAAAGATTGGAAAAACGTACTGATGGGAGAGGTGAGGAAGCACATACGAAGACACACAGCAAGCCACCCTGCCCTTTACCCTGAAGCAGATATGCACCAACACACACACATACACACGTCCCATATCTGGCACGAGGTTTGTGCAGAGCTCAGACAAATACGTCCACACATAAAACACAGAAGATTGTGTTACATAAAGAATATCTAAAGCTCTGCTGTCTGGCTTTTCTCTTTACCGTTCCTGTTCTCTCTCTCTCATATCTCCGTGTCCAGAGGTGTCGGAGGTGAAAAGCTCTCCTTCACAGCTCCAGCAGAGTTGTGTGAAGTCGGGACAGGTTATCAGGTCTCGTACCTGATATGTTGGATGTTTTGATAATACAAGTGTTTGCCCCTAAAGCTGCACTAATCTATGTTTATATAAAAGGGAATCAAATACCTGCGCGTACTGTGAAAGGGGTCGCTCGTAGGGAGCTGGAAGGAGAGTAAATATTAGATGTGTCAGGTGGTCAGAAATGGGAGCTACGAGGAGCCTCTGCAACATATTGAAGGGGAAGTATAAATCAACCTTAAAGGAATACTTCGCCTTAAAAATGACCATTTCTATATCAATTATTCACCAAGTGTAACTTTGTTTTTCTTACATGCCTCCACGGCGAACGGATCCGAATCCGAAATCCGAAAATGGAGCAAATCCTTGATGAATTGAAGTAAATGGAGGCCAGGTTTAACAACAGCAAAACTAGATCCAAACATCTGTTTACAAACTCTCACGCAGCTCGTGCAGCATAATCCACGTCCTGTTTATCCACTCATATGCTCAGTACTTCCCAAACACATGCATTTCCTTCTAAATCGTACTATTTTAAACACTTCCGCCTCTACATCTCAAGCTTGCGCAGGCACGCAGCAAATTCGCACATGAAACGGTATTTTAGGAAGTGTTTAAATAGTAAGATTTAGGAAAAATGCATGTGTTTGGGAAGTACTGAGCATACGACTGGATAAACGAGACTTGGATTATACTGCACGAGTAGTGTGAGAGTTTGTAAACAGATGTTTATATTATACTTTATATAGTTTTGTTGTTGTTAAACCTGGCCTCCATTTACTTCAATTCATCAATGATTTACTCCATTTTCAGATTCTCAGTTCGAAGTGGAGGCATGAGAGAAAAACAAAGTTTTCTTCAAGAATTCAAGGTAACACGATGAGTAATTGATATACAAATCATCATTTTGTGGGTGAAGTATTCCTTTAAAATATCAGCTAGTTATATTTCACACACTTACACTGTTACATTAGTCCGTTCACTTGCTCCAGTATCGTCCTCCGCTCCCTCCTCTCTCTCGTGCCTCTCATTCCTCTTTACTCCATTAGCTGTTTGTCTTCCTCGTGTCATGGCATCGTCTGTCCACTCTTCCAATCGAGGGCCACGTGTTTAACATTACTGCTCGTCTCCCATTTAAAACTGAGGTAATCCTGCTCTCCAACCAGGAATATAACTTCCCAGGACGCACTCTGTCATTCAGCAAAATGTCTGAAAGTTCAGGCAGCTTTTACCTCACCAGTTTAAAAGATCCAAAACACCCTAAGTAGTGTTTACATTACAAAAGAAAAGAGTTTTCTCCTTGATTATGCAGCAGGGTAAAATATCACAATCATTTGGCCGTAATTGCACCTCGTTACCCAAAGAGGAGATTCAAAAGGCGGGGGGGGGGGAGGTTGTTGTTTTTCTTTCTTTCTTCTCCTCTTTAAATCCCCCCATTTTGGGTTGGCTGGCAAAGGCACAGAGTTGAAAGCGAGGTTGACAAGCAGATGTTGTGAGAAAACGGTAGCTTATTAGGTTACACAATGCACGACTTCAAAAGGAGTCGGATGCTGTGCGAAAGTTCAGCCGTGTTTGCCCGCTTTGGCGGTGCGGTGCGCCGCCGCAGACAAAGCAACAAGTGATTAATCCTCTGTTTTGGGGACACAAAGCTGGCACAGGTTCAACAAACAACACTCTCTCTCTCTCGCTGACATTAAAGAAAAGTTTGCGTGCGCAGAATTCAACACCTGCAGAGGGTTATGCTGAAGGTGTGGGTTTTTGTGCAAACATATTAATATGCGTGATTAATGCGGGCTATTTGTCGTGGGCTTGGGCGGCTTTGTTTTAAAAGGTAAAGGTGGATTTGGGGGGGGGGAGGTTGTTGCCTACCCCCCGGGGCAACTCAGTCAAATGTAAACAAGAGGCCTTTGAACCTCAAAGGCTAACCCCAGTTGTTAACCCCTCAGTGTCTGACAGGAGGCATCGCTCTTGAGCTCAACTGCATGGCTAATAACCCAATTAAAAACATACCACGCCATACATTATCCTGAGGGGACTGGAGACGCAGCACGTAAGGGTAGATGTTTACGTGCACGCACACACACACACATCCCTTCCTCTTGCACGTTACGTCTGTTGCTTTTGTCTCTCTTCCTCTCTCACACACACATACACACACACACACAGACTCTCCTAATTAGTGTCTCTCCAATCCAATCCAGTGTGTTAAGCGTCTGGCTGTGAGCGGTCCTCCTGGGTGACCTGTGAACCGAACCGGGCTGGGCTCTCTTCCCCCACTTAATGATCAGGCTGCAGTGGGTGGGAGCTGTGGTAGCTGGTGGGAGATCATTACTTTATCCCTGACCGTCTCACCCTGGGAGTAGGTAGGAGGTGGAGGGAATTTGCCACGGGAGGCACAGTGCACGAGAAGCACCATGTTCTGGAAGAAAGAGGTTCAAGTTCACAGCATATGCAAATACGCCTCATTTATTTCAGCATAATGCTGGTTGTTAAGTTCCACAAACTGTGTTCACATGTGACCTCTTAGGCATGTATTAGCCAAATAGGATCTGTTGCAGTATTTATTGGAACGTAGAGATGAACCCACAGAGAATCATCACCCGACGCTACAGCTCTCCTCTCTTCTGCGGGGGGTTTTACTGTTCATCAGCGCTTCGTTTTGGTGTAGAGCTGCGACGAATAATCGATTAATTGTCAACTATTTAAATGAATCACCAAATTTGATAATTGATTAATCGGTTTGAGTAATTTTTTAAGAAAAAAATAGTCACAATTCTCTGATTCCAGCTTCTTAAATGTGAATATTTTCTGGTTTCTTTACTCCTCTATGACAGTAAACTGAATATATTTGAGTTGACAAAACAAGACATTTGAAGACGTCATCTTGGGCTTTCAGAAACACTGATTCATCATTTTCTGACATTTTATAGACCAAACAACTCGGTTAATCGAGAAAATAATAGCATAGAATGAACTTTATTAATCCCCAAAGGGGGAAACTGGTTTGCCACCATAAACAAAGACGTGTACAAAAAATTGACAAAGACATGGACACAACACAATACATCAACTACACAATAGATGACACCTGAATGACGCATTGAAGTCATTGAAGGGAAGTAAATAGTTCCTTTGAAACAACGATACGGGGTCAGTAAAAGTGCAGTCATAAAAAGCAGATGTTTACATGCCGTAATGTTAAAAAAAAACTTTATTTTCCTCGTACTGTCTGCCTGAATATACCTGTATTTACCCTTTTACCCGTTTAAAACTGTGTAATGGTCTATATATTGTATATTTGTGACATCACAAATGTACAGAGATCCTGACGGCTCGTTTTGAGGCATAGTTTCTGTGTATTTCTCCATGGGTTGAGCGTTTAGATACTTTCACAGTATTTATTTAGCACTTAAACCTGTTTTATAATAAAAAAGACATGAAAATCTCACTTTTTACAATATGGGGTCTTTAACAAATCAGAGGTGTGTGCAGATATTAAGAGGTAACATTGCAAAGCATTCCCTTTTCTGTGGTGGCCATCGTTTTATTGCCTTAGTTATTCACCTTTCTGTTTACAAACAGGTGAATAAACCCCAGACCTGCTCATGAACCTCTGGTTCATGGAGAGGTAAGCCTGCCTTCAGCCCTAAACAGAGCTGCTAGCAGGCTGGGGAAATACACAAGTCTCACCAGACCAATTACAGACTTAAAAAGGCCTGGCTGGCTATCAGACAGAAAAAGGTGCTGTGGTGTGTATATATACAGGAATAACAAGACAGACAGCTGAGTTCACTAGTTTCGAGTGCCGCCGGCGCCTGGGGCGAAAATGCAGGGAATCCATATTGTAAAATAATTATTACGCCCAGAAATGATGTTCCCATAATAATGTGTCATTTGTTGCTTTCATGTGGCTTTCCTGCTGACAAAATAAGTCTAATCTCCCTCTCATCTCTCTCTCTCTCTCTCTCTCTCTCTCTCTCTCTCTCTCTCTCTCTCTCTCTCTCTCTCTCTCTCTCTCTCTCTCTCTCTCTCTCTCGCTCTCTCTCTCTCTCTCTCTCTCTCTCTCTATCTGTGGTCGACCCGCACCAGTCTAACTCCCATACTCCCACACAGTGTGCAGATTCCAGCAGGGTTGGTCCTCCGGAGTTTGAACACGGTAAACAATTATCTGTCTAGCCCAGAGCTAGCAGCAGCACGGCCCCCCCTCGCCCACCTCTGTCTCTCTCTTCCTCTCCCTCTCTCTTTTACTCTCTCTCTCTCTCTCATTTTTCCTCCGCCGTTCCCTGACAGTGGCTTAAATAGAATGTTAATTTTGACTGGAGGATTTCAAAGCCGAGGCAGTTCCTTTTCATCTTGGCGTGCACCGCAAGTTCACCAACACAAAGTCACTCCGCTCTTCAAAAAGGAAGTTGTTTTTTCCTTCCTGTCTCTATTTTTTTTTTACCTCCCTCTCTCTCTCTCTCTCTCTCTCTCTCTCTGCTTTTTCTGTGTCTTCTGTCTCAAAAAAGCCATAAGACATGAGACTCTGGGAAAAAAGCAGCATTTCAAGGTGATTGTTACTGCCGTCCAAACCCGTGACGAACATGTTTTCCATCTGAAACAAGTCATTTTGTGAGACCGGTGAAAGGAAGCAAATCAGCGTTGTGTTTAGTGAACATGTTCTGTATCTGCCAACAGGTTTTCTCTGCACTTTGATTGTTTTAGTGTCACTTGTTTCAAACATAAGCAAAGAAAAAGTAAATATAACTTCAACTTTTTTCACTCTGTTATTATAGATATTCACACACATGCACAAACAGGAGCTATACACATGCATTATGTATGGAGAGATGTCAGAGTGAGGGTGCTGCCTCACAGGATGGTGCCCCGAGCAGTTGGGGCTTCGGTGCCTTGCTCGAGGACACCTCTGCAGGAGGCGAACTGCCATCTCTCCAGCTACAAGTCCACACTCCGTACTTGGTCCATGCAGGGTCGTGTCAATCCAGGCCAAGTCCCCACAGACTGAGCTACTGCCGCCCCCCCCTTCTATGCACCGAAAAAACTTTCCCAAGAGCAGACAGGCCATTTGTCACCATATCTTTGTATTTCCTCACTGACCGGTGCTGTGAGTGTACCACTGTGTGGTCAGTTGTCCATCTGCTGATTATCTGTCAATCCTCGACAAATCAAGATCTAAACATACATTTTTTCCTGTCTCTCTTCTTCTCACCTGTAGCTTATTGCGGAGCTCCAGACATCCGTATGTGACTCCAAGGAGGAGGCTGTTCGTCTGCAGCAGGCGATGGAGAAGCTGCTGGAGGAGTCTAATGTTCGATGGGATGAGGAGAGGAGGACGATAACTCACCACGCCGATCGGGCCAACAAGGTCAGTGTTGACCACTTAATCACACTTAATAATTGCATCTATCTCTGATGATATGAGAAACAAAATGACAGAAGGTGTATCAGTAGGTGTGGAGAACAGAGCGTTACTTATTATCAGAATTTGCTGCAGCATATTATAGCCGAGGCACTATACCTGAAATAAAGATCAACCCCAAGGACATTAGAAGAAATAATTACACTTTTAGGAAATATAACATAAACTTTCAGGGCAAAAAGAGCAGTGGTGCTGCTCTGTCTGACTCAGCTCAGCGGTTGACAATGATTGTTTGATCACAATCTATGCAGATTTGCAGCAATGAATCAGAGCAGCACGTCACAATTTTGTGACAAAAGTAAGATAACTTTTCTGACTTTTTTTTCTGTCACGTTAAGTCATACTTGCCAACCCTCCTGATTTCTCAGGAGTCTCCCGTTTTTCAATGCCCTCTCCCAGTTTCCTCCCAGGGTCACGACTCTCCCGTATTTCTCCCGATTTATGACAAATTTTCACTCCTTTTTTTTCCTTTTTTGTTTTCTCAACCAGTTTCTGGCTCTGTACAGCGTATATAAGCCCTACTCTTTCCACCTGGACAGCAATACAGCTACACCTAATGTTGTTTCTTGACAGAGGAGAGCTGCTCGCGACACAACGTGGTTGAAGCTGCGTTTGCACATCACAGCACGCAAAGTTGGGCTTTGCTCGACACAGCGAAAAAGCCACCGTGGTGCGGTGCAAGCCGTTGGAAATAACAGGTTTCAGAGCGCAGCGGTACCGTTGTCATGTTGTTAAAGGGCCCTCAGTGACTGAGAGATGGAGAGAGAAATAAAGTGTACGAAGAGAAAGAAATATTCAAGCAGGGGCAAAAAATTAATGAATGAGAACTGACAGCAGAGATTCACGCAAGTGAACTGTACCGCTGGCAGCATCTACACCAGCTTCCTTCAAGGTGTGTTTCTCTTTTCTTCCTATCGCCTTAATCTCCCGACATTCTTATATACTTCCTGCCCTGTGTCAGTGGTCTCTGTAGTGTTCATCTGCAGAGGCAAACCTTTAGACTTGGAGAACGGGGGGGCGTCCGTCCGTAAACTACATCCTTAAAAAAGCCTTGTCTGGATTTGACTTTTATGGACTAGACACGGGTCTCTTTTCTTTTGTTAGAGCACGGTCACAGTTTGTATGCATGCGCTCTGTCATTTTTATGGCGAGCTGCAAACTCCATAGTGTCTTTAAGTGCCTCTGTGCTCCGTGTCTGGCTGAACCTTATAAATCTGTCTGCTGCAACCCACTTCTTTAGTCAGAGCCTCTCTATATATCAGGACTCTCTTTCACAGTTAGCATTAACCTTTTTATTTCTCACTCACGTGTTTATTGTCCTGATTAAACTTCACATGAAGAACAATATTAGCTGATATAATTTAGATATTAGAGATGAAAAATATCCATGTTTTACTTTAATGTGCCACTGTGAAATAACTGAGACACTATATAAGTAAAAGTGGTCATTTAACATGCCATAGGTAGCTGAAGTAAGCTATAAAACTCTGTTGTCCTGCCTGTGACTGTCTTACATACAGTGCAACCCTGTTTAAAAAATGTAGATAAAACAATATTTCTTGTGCAGATTTCTCTTTTGGACTCACAGGATCTTTTATTCTGTCTCCTGTCCTAGCAACCAGCCGGGGACACAGTGGCAGTTGATTGGGTGTGGCCCACTAAATAAAGAGTTGTTGTGTCTGGGATCACGACATGCTTCCAAACACAACCTTGTCTGTTTGTGGTTGGCAGCTGCCTCGTATAGTATGGTGGCAGATCTGTGAGCCTCTCCCTCCAGGCTCTGGTAGTTGAGTTTGCCATGTTTTGATTTGAGCATATTTTTTTATGCTAAATGCAGTACCTGTGAGGGTTTCTGGACAATACTTGTCATTGTTTTGTGTTGTTAATTGATTTCCAGTAATAAATATATACATACATTTGCATAAAGCAGCATATTTTAATTGATTGACAGCCCTAGCATACAGTATAAACATGGCCTTAAATATCAATAAGATCGCTTCCTGAACAGATTTGACGATCAGCAGATGGATTTATTAGTAGATAGCATTTGAAATCATGCTAAATCACATGTTTGCTATCATAAAATCCTTTGGTTGTTTTGTTTGCTTTCACACCTTTCCAGGCGGTCTTGGTTCGGTTGTTTGGTCTGCACCAGATTTTGAATGAGCTTACACACCAGCACAAATGAACCCTAGTCACGGGGCAGACAGACCTGAGTTTGTTTTAAACCAAACCAAACAGGTTAGGTGTGAAAGCAACATAAATGGAGGACAAAAACTACAGAAACATTATTCTATGATGCAGTTATACACACTTAGATACATAATAATAATAATAATTCATCATTTACATGAAATGTTTGTCATGTCATGGTGTTTCCTAGGGAGACTTGGTGACACTGACTCTGGCTACACTTGTTCATACTGTAGCTCTGTTGTTGTAATCTAACTGTACCATGACACAACACACACACACGCCGTCTCCCCTGGCTGTGTAACAAGACACAGGCCTTGGCATCTGTGTTGAGAGCAGACAAAGGCTTTCTGTTTCCATTATCTGTGTCCTCATTATTACGATCCCCCCCTGTATTAACCACCCACTAATGAGACTCCAATTAATGGCTGGATTGCTTATTAAGGGCCAGACGTGAGTGGGAGAAGAGAATCAATGAGGGAGAGGAAGGTGAGATTGGTCAAACACCAAAATAAAGAGACAGAAAGTGGATAAATAGTTGGTGTAAACTTGAAAGAAGAGGGAGAGGAGATGGTACACAATGAAGAGGAAGAGAGGGAGAAGCAACAAAAGGATGGAGGAAGTGTGAGGATTGAGACAGCAAACAGAAGGACAAGGGAAGAAAGAGATGGCGGAGAGCTGTCAGTGGGCCATCGAGGGAGTGTGTCGCCTGCTGACATTGTTTCCATGCTTCTCACTTCAAAGGGCTCGGATTATGAAGAGAGCGAGGGGCTTCAGACAATGGGAGGGGAAGAAAATAACATCAAAGTTAGCCGCGCATTTGAATTGGGATAATCCCGAAACAGTTGTTCTGAATGCATGCTGCACCGGATCAGATGTCCCCTTTTTTTTTTTTTTCCCTCGCCAGCCCCGTTCTGCCTTTTCTTGCCCGAATTTAGCTCCCTCTGTGGCTCTACTGTACTTGTGACTTCTTAAATGTGGGTGTTAACTGCGGAGACCTTTGTATCTCGTAAAGCCCTTTTTTTAGAACAACTGTAGTACAGTTAAGTATGCTCATTATCTGGGTTTTTTTTATGTATAAGTGACGTTTAGGTGGAGGAGTATTTTTGTGTGGGTACATTTAGGCATGAGCGCTTCAGTGTGTGCCTGCTTGGCGTGTTGTCACAGACAGGGACACTTGCATTGCTGGCCCTTCTCAGTTTGAACAGAGTGCTGCAGGAATTAGTCCTAAAACCCAGAAATGAGTTAGCATTTTAGCACTTCTGGTTCCCTCATCTCAAAGTCAATGATTCTGCAATAATACAATAGCCACTGGATGAATCCCTTTGGCTTTTTGTCGAGGGAACCATGGCGATGCTAACTTCCTGGTTGGCCTACAAAAGTACGTTATGACTGCAGCACAGGAAATAGACTAAATATCAAAGTGTGTGTTGCAAACTGTTGCAGACGTGAAATGCACAGGCTGGTTAGTGCGATGCCCGACTGTAGGGCACCAAGTAGCGTTGCTGTTTTGGCTCTGTGATGTGAACTTATTAGAGTTTTTTTTAAAATAACATTGAAAGAAATTACTCTTTTTTATTTGAAAGGGCTTCTACCGATGAACCCAACTCTGCAGGTTTTAGCCACTTTTAGCTCATTGTTTTGGTTTTCTGGTTCATATCAGTGGGCTACCTCCGGGTTTGAAAAGTGTGGAAGTGCCTTAAACTTGCATTCTCTCTAATAGCCAGCAGGGGGCGACTCCTCTGGTTGCTAAAAGAAGTCTGATTGTATAGAAGTCTATGAGAAAATGAGCCTACTTCTAATTTGATTTATTACCTCAGTAAACATTGTAAACATGAGTTTATGGTCTCAATCGCTAGTTTCAAGTCTTCTTCAATACAGCTTGGTGTTCATTTAGTAAATTATGATCCCATTTAGAGTCAAATAGACCATAAAGCAGGGGATGCTTTAGGGCGGGGCTACCTTGTGATTGACAGGTCGCTACCACGGCGTTGTCCGGTCTGGGAGTTGTCTGTGTTTTCGTCTTAGAACTTTCACAGTGTGTTTTCAGTTCATGAAAATTTATTATAACATTTTGGTCGCCTGAAAATGTCAGCGTTTGGTTGTACTTAGCTCCACCCTCTCGTGTCACTTCCGGTTGCAAAGAACCAAGATGGCGACGGCCAAAATGCCAAACTCGAGGCTTCAAAAACGGCAGTCCACAAACCAATCGTCACGGTGACTACGTCCACTTCTTATATCTATGGTTTATATATAGATTGAATGGTTGTGGACTAAACATAAACACATCCGTCCATCAGGAACAGGAAGTTGCAGTGTCACACTTTGGATAATAAATAAAGAGAAGCTGAGGTTATGTAAAGTACCCTTCCAATGTTTCACCTTACTTCCTGCCTTTGTTTCCTGTGAATGATCCCTCACACGGAGTTGTAGTCAGTTATATTTAGGCTACCAATTATCTCATAGTGGGCAAGGCAGGAGTGGGCAGTTTTAATGCACTGGAACCAGGCCGGTGTCAAAGGACTGTGGAAGGTGAAAGCAAGATGAAAGCGTTGTATTTGCTTTCATGTGTCCAGTCTATTCATATCAGGTAAGGGGAATGGGAACCGATATAGAGGAAGCCAGTGTAGCGCATTGGGACACAGCCAGCGTTTGGGTGAGAGGATTATTCACTTCCTGATGTCATCTGTTGCCCTACATGTGCTATCTTGGTAAAGTGTCTCCATTTGTGGATGTTTTTTTTTTTTTTGTCCTCTGATGAGGCGCGGGGGGGGGTTGAGGTGAATGTGAAGTTTAATCGTGAGGTTATTGGGATTGCTTTACCACATGATGTGTGCTTGTGTGGCCGTGTGCACTGGCAGTGTGTTTCTGCCTGAAATGTGCAGCTGCCAAATCTGAGAGAACTCAAGCCCACATTAGCCTGCCAAGAGAAAGGTACAAAGACACACACACACACACACACACACACACACACACACACACACACACAGGCCTTGTCTCCTCTCTCTCTCTCTCGCTCCAACTCTGTATCTTCGAACTCTTTCTGTCTCAAACTCTCTGTCTCTCCACACACATACACAAGCACACATGCTCACCTCGCCCTGCCAAAAGGGAGAGGTGGCTGGTGAATAAACAATGGCACTCCGCCCATAGTGTCACCAGCCCGGGCTTTGATCAGCACCGCTGTTCCTGCTCCCCACAGCAGTGCTTCCTGTCTTTTCTGCCTGCCGAATGCCGCCGTGCACATGCACGCGAGCTCGCACACACACACACAACTTAGCGTGTTATGTCTCATTCTTATACATAGGCCTACATATGCTATCTCTCTCCCATTTTTCCCACCAAGTCTTTATCTGTCTTTGCCTCAAACTTGCACACAAACACAGCTTTGAGTTAGTGCCCTTGTCTCTACATCTTTCAATAGTGTTGCATTCTCTAACATACACCCACATATGCTCAGTGTTTTCACACACACACACACACACACACACACACAGGACGCTTTTGATCCAGGCCCATCCAGCAGTAACTTCTAGTCAAAGAGAAGGTCCTGTTGTAGTGTCCTCTGGGTGAAGTGACAGCAGACACATTACATAATGCAACAGTGACCATTGTCTCACTCCGTTTGAGGATGACAGTGAATATATGAGGTGCACTGTTCTTTGTACACTTTGACAGTGTGGGGTGTGCATTTCTTTGTCAAATTTAGATGGAGTCCATGTGATCTCTTTTGCTTTTATGCATGCATGCCAGTAACGAAGGCTCCTGTGTGTGCGCGCGCACACACACACACAGCCACACAAACATGCACACATTCAAGGGGGGGCTACTTGTAGCAGCTGCAGTTTGTCTGTAGTTCTGTAGTTATATATGCATTAGTTTCTGAGGGGGTTGAAAGGATGACTTTGCCTGTGGGGAGGAATGGCAGCAGTGGATCAAGAACAGGTGTGCTGGATACCCTCTGTTGCAGAGGCAAAGAGCTGCTTCAATTGTGTGTGTGTGCGTTTGTCTTTTCTGTTCGTGTGCCTGTCCGTGTCCTTCAACACATGTCCATGTTCTCCGTGTCAACCTTGAACTGCGCATTTGTTTACTGAAGTTTAAGCCATCTGTGTTTTCTGTGTGTGTGTGTGGGCATGAATTATTACTTTCACAGTTGATTTTTACTTAAAGGTGAATTAAGACATGTTTCCAATATTAACATTGAATCAAATGGATGGAGTAGTACTACCAATCTCACTGAGAATCAACACTTCAGTCTCTGTGCGGACTGTTTTAACCTTTAGACAAATCTTTGGTTTGCCTGTCCAATAAACCAAAACAGTGCCTGGCGTATTAAAGGGATAGTTCAGGTGTTTTGAAGTGGGGTTGTATGAGGTATTTATTCATAGTAGGTGTATTACTTACAGCAGATGATGGTCGGCACGCCCCTAGCTTGGAGAAACAGACTCGAGGAGCCAGAGCAAAGCAATACAGTGCTGTGGATGGGGATGGCAGAAAAACTTATTTTAGCCACCTAAAAAAATGTGTATATATTTAGAATATTTTCCGATGACAAACTGAACTGAGAGTGAAACGTATCTATACTGTTTATCTGAGCCTGCTGGCTTTGAAGAGAGAGATAAGTTTGACTTTCAGTTCAGTAGGAGGAGCTTCGAGGAATATACCGTAGGTAGGGAACCACTGGTCTAGTGTAATTCACAAAGTCAGTGTTTTTGCTCAGTTATAGCTAAAAAGATAACTATTTTGTTGAATCCTGGGTTCGGTCCACAAGGGGCTTATGTGGCCATTGTGGTCTTAAATCCTAAAAGCAGTGGGGAGACTGCGGTGCTGTCAGCGAGGCTGCAATCCAACTTCCAGTTCAGGCCTGTTTTGTCCTTTATATGAGCATTGGTGTCCCCTAGAAATGTCTCACCTTGGATCTGTATATCTATTATTTGAAGACAAGTTTCCCTCTCTCTCTTTCACTCTCTGACTCTCTTTATGTATCTGTGTTGTGAGCACCCATCTGCCTTCATGTCCATGTATACATGTTGGTGTGTGTGTGTACAACTCTACATGTGTGCCTGGTGTTGGCTGATTGATGACTTTTCCGGCTGTGGGCAGATTCCCGGCAGTGTTTGATCCGCATATCAGAGGAGGTGGAAGTAGGAGAGAGATAACATTCCAGGATGCAACTAGGGAACGTGGGAAGTAGAACAGCTCATAGAGACCATGCTCCATTCTCGGACAACAAACGGAAAGTACTCATTAAACCACAGGCCATGACGGCATAATGTCTTGTGCTTCCCCGTTTCAAGAATCCCAAGTATAGCTGAATACGGGCTGTAGAAATGCTCTCAATTTCTAATTTAGCACCTTTAAATCTATGCTAAGAAACACAACCCTGACATACTGTTGCTATGGCTTACGTGTCACCATCCTAGAGTTTGATATTTGGGCTTAATGAGAGCAGTGAGACTCAACAGTTTACGTAAGGGTGGCCAGAAAACCAAATAATGAGTTAAAACTGCTGAAATCTGCATAAAGCTGCAGAGTTGGCTTCAGCAATCCAAGTGACTCTTTCACAGGTTTAAATACCTGAACCACTTTTTGATTTTTGTGATGTAAATTACACTTTTATGCAGACAACAGTCAACAGGTTACAAGGCTGGCTTATACAGGAAAATACTCTCAGCTAGATGTGTTGTATATGGAGACATGTTGTTGTTGCCTGCTAATATTCGTGGCAACTTGTGTGACTTCAGTGACTTCCTTTCTGGTAAGAACCTGAACATTCACTCCTAAAATAAAACCGGGATCTGTGTTTTTATTTTATTTTTAAGACGAGAGTTTTTCGGCTGCAATTGTATTTGCAAGTTTTGCTAAACTTTACATCCGTTAAATGCCATGCTATTTGATAAACAGAATATATGTATGTGAGCCCACACAAGTACACACGGGGCATATGGTGCATATTTCAGAGTTGTTTCCTATTCTCTTTCTACTGTAGCTCACAGCGGCTGAAAGAGACAGAGACGGAAAGATAGAAAACAGCGTGTTCCCCCCGTGGGCATAGCTCGGTTGCAACATGTCTTCATTACCGCGGCAATTGTCTTACTATTTTCATCAGTACTAGGAAAGGCGCCTCCATAACTGTGCCGACATGCGTGCATATTGCAGTAGACGAGATAACTGTTCCGTTTGCTGCTGCCGCCGCCATCACCGTATCCTCTCACTTCAGTTCGAAATCAACTCTGGGAAGTGTGCTGAGAAGCATCAAAGCACTGAAAGCGAGTCAATTCATACTGATATCAGTGGTATCTTTCAGAGGGGCTGTCCTGGTCGACTTGCTAAACCACATCTTTTTATTCGTACACGCAGACAGCAAAGCAAAAGCAGAAGTTTCACTTCTCTAACACCTCAGGAGGGAGACCGCTCTCCTCCTCCTCCTCCTCCTCCTCCTCCTCCTCCTCCTCCTCCTACAGCTTCTCTCTTACACTCACTTCTTTACCTTTCTCACAATCCTTTGATAAAAGTGCAGATAAAAGAGAGTCTGTGCTCATCTCTCTGGCCATCCACCTCTCCTTGAGGTTAGCACCTCCTTTATTATTTACTATTAGATCAGTAGACGTACACGCACACATCGCCTTGTTCTACTAAAGCTGGTGTGTGTGTGTGTGGGCGCAGTCCACATACTGTGTCTTTGCTTATGTGTCTGTGTGCTTCGTGCCCCTTGTGTATGTATCTGTTCTTACCCTTTTGCTTGTCAGTGTGTGTGTGTGTGTGTGTGTGTGTGTGTGTGTGTGTGTGTGTGTGTGTGTGTGTGTGTGTGTGTGTGTGTGTGTGTGTGTGTGTGTGTGTGTGTGTGTGCGTGCGTCCTTGGCTGGAGGCGGTGCAGTGTGAGGTTTTCGCTGCTGTCTGAAGTCGTCCAGCCTCAGTGTCATTAGAGGATCTCTTTAATCCAGACTTTGGGAGAAACTTCTGACAGCACGCTGCAAATAGAAGGCCCCGCCGCACATGAAGAGCAGCTCGGCTCCTAACAAAACACCAAGTTTAAAGAGGCCCCTGGCCTTTTTTCCTCCTCCCACTATTCCCTCCCTTCTTTCTTCTTTGCTTTTTTTTCCCTTGCCCTCTGTTGCTTTTACTTCACCCTAGGGAAACATGCTTGCCTTATCTGCGCAGGAGGACCACCCAGGAAAGATGACTCAGGCATCGGTGTGTCTGTGTGTGTGTGTGTGTGTGTGTGTGTATACAACACTGGGATTGCACACTCATTTGACTGAGTGTAGCACTCGCATTTTTCAGAACTTTTGCTGTTAATATTAATGCATGCCTACACCTGCATGGATCGCTCTGAGCGGTGTGTTTGTTGGCGCTTGCGTGCGCGTGTGCCTCGCTAATCCTTTGAGCCAAAGTTTGGAATGAAAGGCAGAGGCACATTGCTGATGGAGGAGAGGTGAGAGAGGCCTTCAAGCTCCCAAACTGTGGGACCAACCCTTCACTCCGGCCACGTGTTTCTCTCCTTCACGTCCCTCCCGTCTTCCTCTGTATCTCGCTGTCTCACCTCTCTGAGCTTTCTCTTCTTTCTCTTCCCGACATCCTCCTCCTTCTTTGCTTTGCATTTTGTTTACTTTTTCGTGCACCTTTCGCTTTCATTCTCCACCTTCTCCTCCACACCCCCCCCTCCCTCCATCTCTCCCTAAGGAAATCTGATTTCCCCCCCTCTTCCTGGCCTGTTCACAATGATCCCAGTCTGCATGACTGATAAAGACCATATCGCCCTGAGCATCTGGAGACACTTTAGCAGGATCACTCTACACACGGCCGTTCACGCACTTTCACACACTAAATACCATAGAAACAGCCAGCATGTTGTGTTTACGTGTGTATACAGTACAGATTTAAGACAGACTGGAAGTTAGACTGAGAAAATGAGGGATCAATGATAACGAGCCTCTCATATTTACCCATAAATGCTTTGAGAAATGACTGTATTTGTTAACCATATTTACAAATTCATCATCATCTGAGATTGGATTAAAGGGTGGGTCCATTATTTTTGTTTTAATATCATTCTGTAGCTTCCCAGTGGTGTTCCTTATGTATCCAAATCCGAACATTCAAATTTTGGTCAAAGTTTTAGCTTCAAAAAGCTATTTTCCCTTCAAGCCCTTCTAAAAACGTTTCCCCACGTGACCTGACGTAGGTTTCTGGATGATGACGCTGCTGCATGTACAGTATATATACATAGTAGTCAGTCAGTCAGTCAGTGTAGTAACGTTATATACAGTAACTTAGATGGCGGTCGGCACGCTCCCTGTTTGGAGAAGCAGAAACAGGAGTACCGGCATGGAAGCTAAGCAATGTACTACTTTGTGGACGCCACGTTAGTTCGGATCCGAAAGTCACACAATAACACAAACAAACTAACCGATCGATGCAGCGGTAGACCAGCAACTCCTGTGTTCCTCGAGGTAAAATGGCTGTTTTTGTGAATGGAGTCTGGTCTGGTCTTGAAGATCGCAATATAACTGCTTCAGTCCCCCAATCGGAAAGTCTGATGGCGAGGTAAAGCAGTGAAAATATTCTAAATATAGCGTACACTTAAACTGATTTCGATTTTTTTAGGTGGCTAAAATGTGTTTTTCTGCTGCTCCCGTCCACAGCTGCTTTACTTCACCGTCAGACAGCCGTTTCCAACAGTAACTCATTTTATTTTACCGTGCAGAACGCGGGAATATACATACAACCCCACTTCAAAAAATCTGAACTAACCCTTTCAGTTATTTCCAAACTTAGCACAGCTAACTTTGACTCAGCTAGTGCTAGCGTTCACATTATTGTGGGAATGCTGATTCAGCATTAAAGGTTCATTACGCCAAAATACTACTTTCTGTCCAAGCACTTATAGTTTTAAAGGTTCCCTCCACCCAAAAAACTAATTTCTGTCTATCAAGTTAATTCATTTCAACTTCCACCTTTGACAGTATTACAGTTTAGCTTCCTGCTTTTGGGGTTATGCAGTTCAGCTTTCAACTCCGTCAGTTTTACAATTCAGTTCCGTTTTTTCAGCAATACTTTGCAATTAATTTCAGCTGTCAGCATTCCCACGCATTTGCAGCAGGAAATGCATTTTCTAGTTCATAACCTTATTGATTAGATTGACTTTGGAAAACTACGTAACTGTTTTTTGCAATGGCTGAATGGGCGTTTCTATTTGAAGAAAAGAAAACTGAGCAGAACACATATGGACCCGCCCTTTAAAGTCTGACACTGGTATTCAAACTGCCTCAGGAGTGTGCAGGTGTTCACAGGCGTCTACGTTGTCAACTTTATTGTTTTCAGTAGTCTTTTATTTTTCCTTGAGTTAATATTTGTGGCTGCCAGAGTTAGTGTGATATCTGTTGCTCCATGCCTCAGTGCAGTATAATAAGACCATTATGTCCGACGGCGATGGAGACGAGATATTTCCGAGGCCCTTTCTGACTCACAAAGAGCTTTTATTCATCAGCAGAATCATCCCATATGATTCTATTAATGAAGTGACAAGTGCTGAACTTCTTCACCTCAGAGTTGTTTTGAGCACATCAGATACAGAACCCACATGAAAGAGACGAACGCGTCACCAGTGAGGCCCAGTAAGTCAGCCCTACTTCCCAGAAGACCTGGTCCAGAAATGCTGTGTCACAGTGCGGGGAATCAGAAGTGGGTTTAGAAAAGGAGGGGGGAGGGGGGAGGGTTTGTCAGGGTCGTCTTTGTCAGCCGTACTGCTGCCTTTGAAGGATAGATGTAGGTGAGGTTAGGGTCACAATGTTGGAGGAAGGAAGGGTATGAATCACTAGATAATCCACTGGCATACAGCAAGAAACACTTAATATTGGCCAAAATCAGAAATCAACAATCTCTACAACTCATTCTGGCAATTTAGATCATTTGACCTTCGATTCAGAGAAGGAAAAAGAAAGAAACCTCACACTCACTAGAATCATAAAACTGGTAAAAACGCCACAAAAAAAATGCTTTTCTAGTGTCGTCGAGCTTTTTGATTCATTATAAACAAAATGAAATGATGAAATCGAAGGCAAGGGGCTGCACTGGATGGAGATGTGGGCTGTGATGGGATCGTGACTGGCTAAGAAATACCCTGATTAATAGGATCAACGCGCTGGAAAAACAAGCTGCCTTTCATGCTGCAGAGCTAAAAAACTGACCACGACATGCTCCTGAATCATAATAGTCTAGTAACACGTGTTGGTCGAGGAATCCATCTGCCAGGCGTTTAAATTAGCCACTGCAAAGAAAAGAGGTCCATTATAAAGATGATTTTATCTACATCTGTGCAGTTCAGTAGGGAGGACGGAACATGCCTATATCAAAAATGAATAAATAAGTGACTCGATAAATATACCATTAGATGTACTATAAATAATGTTAAAAATAAATGTAGGCATTAGCTTAGGCATAAACAGAAATATCAATTTATGTCACATTTTATACATTAATTAATGCCTCAAATGTATTTTAATATTATTTTTGGTACATTTAATGGCAAATTTATTTATTTATCAAGTCATTTATTTATTCATTTTTTATTTTGGCAAAGTTCGTCCTCCATAGTTCAGGTGCGGCTTCACACTGTGGTGCAATCCTATTAAAAGAAAAGTAATTAAACGTCAAAAAAGGAAAATATAAGGTCAATTTCCATCAATTTCAGCTACTGTGAGACCTACTGCATCTAACAATCTGACAACAAAGCTTTCAACTTCCTTTTTAGTCAGTGGTTCTCAGAGAGTTGCTACCCAGAAGTTCAACCAGGCCCTGAAGCCTAACGCAGCCTGTGTGTGATTTATGTCAGTGTGGTGGGTTGTAGATCAGGCCGGTCATGCCTATCACCTGCACTGTGTTTCCATCGGCTCCGAGAATCGACAAGGCAACACCTGGCCCGCTCACTCAACTCCACCGGGGAGACGCACCGAGGATATTAATGCTAGCCATACACTTGTAGAAGGCTATATGTGTGTGTTTTATGTTCAGGTGTGCGTGAGTGCGTGCACACATCGCCCTCTCTGCTTTTCATGCAGACTAATCAAAGACGAAGTGTCCACATGTGCACTCAAAACATCTGGGTCTGCGTCGCATGCAGGAACTGCGCCTTTCTTTCCACTGCTATCACTTACAGGCAGAGAGGGGAAAAAATGTCGTACACACACACACACATTTACAGCATTTTCTTTCTTTCTTTCCTGAATCTTAGAAAGCAAAATAGATTAAATTCTTTATTGGCGCCCTGTGGCGAAATTTGATCAACTCAGGTATTTGGAGGTTCTTATCCACTAAATGATACAGTACATCTCTCTTATTACCGCCAAAGAAATAATGATCCTTAAAGGAATGCAACTTCACAAAAGCCTCGGCAGTTTGCTAATTCCCTGAGTGAGCAAGTCTCTCTCTCTCTCTCTCTCTCTCTCTCTCTCTCTCTCTCTCTCTCTCTCTCGCTCTCTCTCTCTCTCTCTCTCTCTCTCTCTCTCTCTCTCTCTCTCTCTCTCTCTCTCTCTCTCTCTCTGTGTGCGCCCTTGTCTGGAAATGAGTTTGGGCTTAATGAGGCCAGCTTGCCAGTAATTACTGTCATGACTTTATTATTAGCCTTTTAACACGCAAAGACTAATCACAGGCTGCATCTCTCCTCACTGTCCTTTCAGTCTACCTTCCTCTGTCCTGAGTGTCCTCTCATTGGCTCTGTCCGTCCTTATCGCTCTTGTTTTCTCATTCAGATGTTTCCTTCCAGCTCAACAGTAGATTATATCACTTTGCGACAGTTACACTACGCAGATCTGAGAGTTTTCTTTTCCCCCGTCAGTCGTCCGACAACGCTGACTGTCTCTCTCTTCCCCCAGGCTCTGCAGGAGAAGGTGGAAAGTCTACAGAGGCAGCTGCGCTGCTCAGAGAAGAAGCTGCTCAGCAAAGAGCTGGAGACTGAAGAGAAGGTAATACAGACACTCCTTTTCCTCTCCATCTCTCGCTATCTCTCCTTCATGCTCGTCATTTGCTCCTCACCATCAACCGTTGCATCACTCCTGCTGCCCTCAGCCTTTTCGTCACGCTTCTCTTTGCTTCTGTCCAGGACAAAACCTCTATTTGACTTTGTGTGATTGTGTGAACACCCATCTCTGCTCCCCCATCATCACCTGGTGTCCCTCACCCCCTCAGTTGCCATCCTTACAAGACCCTCCAGGGGGCCACAGAAGACAAAAAAGAAATGTATTCTTCCCTCCTTTCTGCCCTCCCCTCATCACTCTACCATCTCGTTCTCCTGTTCAGAGCCACAGATACTATGCCCCCTCGCACATTTCCCAAATTCCTTGAGATTTGGCTTCAAGAGCCAGCGCCTAGGGCCAGGAATGCCACCACCGCCTGTGTTCAGAGGGAAGCCTCTGTGTGTGCACACACACTCCCCATTGCTCTCCAGAATGCCCTGTAATCAGGCTCTGTTTTGACCTTGACACACACCGAGAAGAAAGCAATAATGACTACACTCACACAGGAGGCTCTTCTTTGTACCCTGGTATGTACAACCAAAGGCATTCATCCTCCCGTGTCCCCCTCTGATCCGCCCACTGACCCTTGTACACACTTCACACACTCGTCACACACCTCGGTGTCTGGCCGTCATAAATCTGCGGGAAGGGGTCAGTGGTTTTTAGGAGCCGTTGGTCCCTGACCCAGTCCCAGAGGCGCTCCACGTTGTTTCCTATAACTTAAGAGGAGCTGACCTCTGAACCCGCCGGCTGCACTGTCAGATCATGTCGTCTGGATAAGGGTTTGAGTTACTCTTTCTCAGCTTTGCATTTACGTGTTTTGTTAGTGTTGTTTACTGCGCGATCCATCACTGAAGACCCAATCAGTTGAGGTATCGGTGAAAAGGTTTTCCAAAAGGTTGCCAAAGAAATGCTGAAAGAAATGTACCTGCTATCTGGTATTTCTTTCTCAAGGAGAAGAGTTCATCTTTGTGTTTATAAAAGTCAAACACATGGACAAGTTCCCTAGCAACGACTATGGCATATTGTTCATGTTATAACAGCTTTTAGTTGTTAAGCAAGTGACACAAAGAAACATGGCGGACTCTGAAGAGGACCCGCTCTCTATATAGGTATGAAGGGCTCATTCTAAGCTAACGAAAACACAACGATTCTTAGTTTCAGGTGATTATACACTAATGAAAACATAGTTATTAATATCATATTCCATTTCTGCCAATAGATCCTCCTAAATGTTACACACTGGTCCTTTCATGTTATTATTTATGCTTTTATTTGGCACATTAAATCACTCAAAAACCCACTTATTGCTTGTGGTCTATAGAGCCTAGTCTCGTATAGCTGAAATGTTTTCATACTGGCGCCAGTAAGAAACACGGATTTTAGTACTGATACCAAAAATGCTTCGTTCTGGTACCAAATCAGCAACATTATGATTTAAATCAGGCAATATGTCAAAGCAAAGAGCGGGTAAACAAAGCTACAAATTTGATTAAGCATTTGGTACCAATTCTACGTACTTGACGGTTCTTAATTCTCCGCCACAAACCCCTTTGACTAATCTATCGCAGATTGTTTTGCTGTGACAAAGTTGGCAGCAAAGACACAAAGAGGAAGTGTGCCATAGTCGGATAAGAACGGAGGAATCTCCGAGTCGGAGCTAAAAGTGATGCCTCGACAGATAAGACAGCTGAGGCAGAAACTGGAATGATGAGATCTGAAGCACACGGTTATAGTAAGAGCTCTTTAATAAGGTGCAGCAAAGTGAAGTCTTCATGAGAGTAAGAAGAGGCAGTGTAGACATTTGAAATGTCTGCGTCCAGCTAATAGCTGTCTCTCACAGGATGGACAAGTTCTTGGCATTGTTCATATAAAATTTCCTAGAAAACAACATAGAAAACAGATTAATTTCTTCATTTAGTCCACATGATTCCAATTGTGTTCATTTTATAGATCCAGTAGCTTCCCCTGCACATCAGTTTGGTCACAGGAAGTCACAGCTTGTCCCAGGAAGTGAGCCATATATCTACACAGTGCTTTTTAGCCTTCAATCAATCAAGCCCTCGGTGTAAATGTGCGCAATGAACTTCAATAGTTGCTAATTTTCTTGGTCATAGGAATTTGTGAGTGTTGTTTCAGTAGTACGTCTACCACCCCTACTGTCGTTTTGCTTTTTTTATAGAAATCAAATCCATTTAGTTCATTTTTGCCTATCAGCACCGTGTTATCAATACATAGGGAATATGACCCTTTTAGATTGTAATGTCATATACCTACCCGCTTGTAAATTGGACATCGGCCTCCAAAGATTTACATATTTTGAACTGCTGACAGCTGTTCACTAACGCCAAAACACATAAGTGACCGTCATGGGTGGCAGATTGTCAATGTCCTCCTAATTCGTAAGGATCGATATCATAAACTAACTTAAATTTTGTAATATATGGCCCCTTTGCCTCTGTCAGCTTCTCCTTATATGGGTGTTTGTCTTTCGCACGTACTTTATACATTTCTGATGGTGAACGATTGACAGATGACAGATGAATAAACCGGTGACAGATAATGATAGTCTACCGTAGCTCCGCACACTATCCTCCAAAAATGGCGGTGCGCCCCAGAATGCTGTGCGATCCCATTCCCTATAGTCAGACGACAGATGCTACAAACTGAGAGTGAAAGTGTCTGCTCCGTACGGAGTCGCAGCACAGAGCAGCAGGAGTCAGATTTCACACAAACAGGACGAGAGATTTGACGATGGCGGAGGATTTGGTGTCAAAGTGAAAAGCAAAAGCCCCTATTTGGCAATATTTTGGATTTAAACTCAATGTTATAAGGGAACCGTAACGTTAATGAGGTAATCGGCATGTGGAGGACGCGGAGCGGTCACAGCCGGTGTGACGGCGTGGAAACTTGCGGCCCTTCAGCTTAAGCTGGACCGGAGAGGTCAGACACGCAGCCACCCAACGTTAAAGATCAAAGTAAACGCTCTACACATATTGAGCGTCATCTTTTCTTGTAAAATGTCCGGTGTAATCTTTAACACCGGTGTTGTCACAAGTTTATTAACCGGCGGGAAAACTTCCTCACCGTCACATCCCTAGTAGTGTAGTGTAGTGTCCACGCGGTCACATCAAATTGGTGGTACTTGGATGTCCCACACGGAGCCTTTGCATACACCCTCTGATGACGAAATTTACCTCACGCGGACCTTCGCTTACTCACAGACGCAGAAAGTATAACTTTACAGCGTCTTTGCACAGTACACACTTTGTTTTGGCAACGAGTCACAGTTCTGCTCCCTGTGTGGACGGAGAGACAGTCTGAATCATATATTTATCCCTGCTCTCACCTAAGGTCAAGTGTGCATGGTGCATGTCAAAAGGGAGACAGCTTCTCTGCTGTATATTTTTATTTGGTTCGTGTGTGACCGTTTGCATCAGTGTATTATCATATGTGCATCTGCATTGTTGTGTGCACGGCGGTTCATTGTGTTTTTTTTTTTGCTGTATGATAATAAACCTCCACTCTCAGTCTCCTCACACTGATATTGCCCTAGTTTATCTGCCAAGACTTGTCTTTGTAATCCGATCCCTCACATGCAAAAACAGCCTTTCTGCCCAGACTTCACACAGATGTTGCTCGCCTCACACTCGCAGGGCCCTCGCAGGCTCCCCCACTCTAAAATGGCGGATCAGCAGCTACTTGTGTGGTTCAATTCTCCTTGAAGAGAGGAGCAGAATGTTGAAGAGTACGGCTCTTTGTATAAATACATAATGATACAGCGTGCACGGTGAACTGTACAAGTTTCAGAGATGTGTTCTCCTGCAACACGGGACCCTGGTAAAAAAAATAAATAAAAAAATAAATAGTTTGTTTTCAGTATTGATGCAGACATAAAAATGCAGAGGAGTTGAACTTAGGTTCTGTAGGATCAGTCGTTTTTCTGTGTGCTGTTTTCGTTGAGGCGCATTACATCAGCAGCTACCAATCCATCCCATAGTTCTAACAACTTCAATTAGATCTGTAGCCACTTCTAATCTCCTCTTTCCTTTTTTTTTTTCGCTTTTGTGAGGCGGTTTCTTTTTTTCCCCTCTCGCAGCAAAGCGTTTTTGAATTCAAATCGCTCCTTGGTGAACTCTCTGAGTGCCAACTCAGTGGATGTGGAGGTGCAAACTTTGTGAGTGGCGTCATTTTTGATGTACCCCCTTGTTCCTGACAAGGTTTTTGTCACTTTGGAACAAGGGGGTTATATCAAAAATGTCTTTCCAGCAGCTACTACTCACCCCCCCAACCTGTCCCACGCAAGCACACACAGACACACACCCCAACTTCATTAGCATACATCAAGCTTCCCAACGATGTGACAAACTTCATTTGAACGTTGAAAGTGTTGAGGGCTTGTTTCCTTCTGCTGGCAGCTGTCAAAAACCACGCCATGTGACAGTACCAAACGCAAGGGAAAGTCAAAACCACAATCTAAAGACTATATATAGATGAAATGTTGTCATTTTAAGATGACTGGGAGGGGAAAACGACTGCCGCTCCTCGCAGTCTTCAAAACTAGAGAATCACGCTTCATCAGGAACAAACAAAATCTCATTTCAAAAAGAGCTGTGGAGATGAAACCTGATTTTTCTCCTGAAAGTCAAAGTCCCTTTTCATTGCTTTGGGAAACAGTGGCACACTTCTTTTTTTTCTCTCGCCGCGTTTCCCTTCCTCTTTTCTTTCCTGCTCACTCTCATCTGGAGTCCGTCAATGACCAAAACCTCATGGAAGGTTTGATCAACAGTACTGTTCAAAGGCAGCCGACATCTGTCCTAATGGTGAGGAGGCTCTTTTTTTTCCCCGTCACATGCCTCCTGCCACCTGTCAGAAAAACAAACACGCCTTTGCTGTAAAAAAAAGATGTTGAAAGAAGAGAAAAATGTGCGTGAAGAAAAAAAACGAGATGTGAGAGGAGGGACCCTGGAAGAGGCGAGAGGATGCAAAGCTGAAGGAAGTCAGACATCTTTGGGGAGTTTGAGAGATGCTCCTGTTTTGAATTTTAACGCCATTGAGAGAGACGCAGTGAAGTCAGAAATTTGAATCGGTGCTTTACCTGTCCTCATCTGCTGCTTTTCTGTATCTGTTAGCCGAGCATACAACAGAGATGTTATAAAAAAGGCTGCTGCCTCCACCCACACACATTGCATAGTAAACTATGGCTAAGCTTTAGTTTGACGTGCTGTAGAAAGATGTGATTGCAAATGCTTTGGTCTGCTGCTGTGCAGAAGTATCGTACACCTTCAAGTTAAAGGTCTTCTATATGATATCAGAGCATTAATATAGCAGCAAATACCTAATTATTATGTAAAGATATAGTGGAGTAATGTCTACCTGAGCAGAGAATGAAGTCATTCTCCCTCTGTGTGTGTTTTAATCCGAGCTTCTCTGTGCTTTGTTGACACAGCCGGGCCGGCCATGCATGCTTTTTAGTGCATGTTAGTGCATGTGAGCGTGCCCCACTGGCTAGCTCACGGCTGCCACTCTGCACTGCTCTCATACAGTGTTTACAGCTGATAACGCCGTCCCGACCAACAGCCCCGCCATGGAAGCATAGCACCCACCCTCCAGTTCCCCCCCAGGTTAACACTGTTAGCGCCATTAGCATCGTTAGCTACGAGCCACCGGCTCAGCCGTCACCATGTTGAGAGCCATGCAGAGGCAACAGAAATGCTCCCAATTTTGCATTTAGCACCTTTAACGTAGATATACATGCAGTATGTGCAGTTTATAAGATGAAATAATACAACAACAATGCTTATTTTGTAAGAGGAAGAATACAAGGAGCCCCGACTCTGCTCCACATGATCTACGCTACTCTTACTACAACTGGCTCTAGAGAGGAACATTCGTGTTTTCGGGTCGGCCACTGTAGCTCTCCAACACGCTTGGCACACGGGAGAGGCTTCAATTGGTTGCAATCTTCTCACCTCACCGCTAGATACCACCACATCACACTGTTCCTTTAAGTGGTATTTTATAAAGCGTTTCTGTCTGTCTAACACCGACAGCCACAGCAGCCATCAGTGCAGTTGACCACGAAGTCATTAGGCCAGACGCCAGATCCACAACCTCACTGCATCACATAATACATTAGTTCCAGTCGCCGTTGTTACTAAAGCAAACATTCTCCTCCAGTCTGATCAGCCGTGTGACTGTACGTACAGTCGTCCCCGTTGCTCCCTGTGAGTCCCGGTGAATACTCCGTTGTGCAGCCTTGCCCATTCTAATGTATGGGAAGGAAAATGGAGACAGCGATGCCACAAAGGAGCTTGTAATTTAGGCAGAGCGGATCTCTCATTGCTGTGGCGACTGCACCATACATGAACCAAGAATGCAAAACTTAAGGAGCGTGGCTTTTGAAGAATCTAGACTTATATTCAGAGTGGTTGGTAAGGGATGTGTTTATTCAACCATTGTTTATTGCTTTGGTCTGAGGTAGTGGAGTGTGTTTTGTCTTGGCTTGCCATTTTGTTATGACTACAGAAGCTGCTATAGATAGATAGACTTTTTTGAAAAATCTGCACTCCCATGGCTTCAGCTGATTTTTTAACTCCCGGACATTCAAATTAAAGCTTCTGAAACCTTCTTTTTTTTTTTGCCACTTGTTTGAAAAGGTCGCTCTCAAATTATCCTTGACTTCATTCTCACACAGAGAGACATATTTCTGTAAACTTTCAAATGAACGGGGCAGAAGGAGCCTGCAAAAAAAAAATTGGCAAAGTTGTGGCAGTCTAATCTACTGCACACTGTGCCGAGACAAAGTGAGCTGCTTCATGTTGGGATCATTTATACTGCGGGTTGCTTTGAAGTGCTTCCCAATCCCTTTCATTGTGCCCAGGAAGATTAATTAGCCAAAGCCAGAACAATCAGTTAAATCCACAACAGGAAAATTATTTTAGGAAAACCAATCTTTTTCCCTCCCCCTCACCTCATCCACGCTCTCTTCACATGAAAGACCGGACTGATGAGAGGGGAGGTGGGGAGGCTGGGGATATTCTCTTAATGTCAGCTGGACTTTGGCTCTGTCAAACGCATTATGGTCGGCTGAAATGCCCAGACTCTCCCCTGGTTACACCTTGAAATATGTGGCTGAAAACTGTTGCCTTTCACAGCCCCCGTTGAGTCCTCCAGCTCTGTTAAACTATTCATCAAGCTCCGAATTAATTGATCCGGCAACTCTTTTCAAAACGCCGTAAATGCTTTTACAGTACTGTAAAAGCTCTGTGTTTGTGCATGTGTGTGTGCGTCCATTCATGTGTGTTTGTGGGTAAAAAAAGGGGGGGTTGCGCTAACCAAACCCTTTTCAACTTCTATAATCAGACTCTGGTTTAGTGGAGTGTAATTTAGCCCCAGACAGACTTCCTCCGGTCCTCCCCAGTGGAGCTAGCTAGCTAGCCGTTGAGCTGCTGCTGCCGCGTTTGATGTGTTCTGCCCTCCACCACGGCCCTGTCCTCTTCCAAACCCAGCTGTGTCAGGCCCATAAATGCATTGTGTCAGATCTGGCTGTAGTCTGCTATCAGCCGCCAGTAGGGGGTGTTGTGTAGAGCGAGTCGTGCCAGTCTGTGGACCCCCTGTGGAGATGTGAAGGAGCTGTGAAGAGCGAGGGAATACTCTGAGCCATGAATAAAGAGGGGATACCCACTGTCTGTCTGCGTGTGTGTGAGAGTCTGTGAGAGTGTGTGAGAGTGTGAGAGTGTGTGTGAGAGTGTGTGTGAGAGTGTGTGAGAGTGTGTGAGAGTGTGTGTGAGAGTGTGTGTGTGCCTCCTCCAAGGGAGCTGTTCACTTGGGCGCTGTGTCTGGAACTGCATGCATGACATGCAAGTGTTTTATATGAATGGATAGCAGAAGCACTTACTCAGCGATGATTTAAATCCATTATTATTCAGTTGCTGGATTTTGTCTTTAATTCTGTTAATATTTTTCAACGCAAATATACTAACAAATGATATAAATACAGATGAAGATCACAAATGTAATGTTTTTAGTTGAGAGTGTGTGTATGGATAATGCATATGTATTCATTTGATGAGTAAATAACCACTGTGTAACATAATTTATTCATTGTTTTGTTCAGGTGTTCCTTCTAATTTAAAGGGATAGTTTGGGTTGTTTTGAAGTGGGGTTGTATGAGGTACTTATCCATAGTCAGTGTATTGCCTACAGTAGATGAGGCAGGAGTACTGACACCTAAAAATATCAATAACAATTTAAGTGTACACTATATTTAGAATATTTTCCAACAGGGAACTGATCTGAAAGTGAAAACTTAGGAGACTTACGGAGACTGTTGGCTTTGGAGAGAGCATAGATAAGTTTTACTTTCAGTTCAGTTAGGGCTGGGTATCGGTACTATCGACCGGAATAACTCAGTACCAAGTAGTATCGAAACTTCTCCAGTCAAACGATACCTGCAATCGATCTTTTTGTGCCCAGAAAAAGATGACTGTTTGTCTAGCTTTGCTCACAGCCAATCACCGTAAGCGTTCTTAGATTTGATACGACGGACTGGCCCACTACCGCACTAGCTACAACCCATACAGCCGGGGTTGCCTGCCTGCACTCGGCTCTGAACATGGAGATGTCTGAGCCGGCGGCTAGCAGCTAACCGTGCTAACAGTGCAAACAACAGCAACATAACAGCTAACAGTGTCAACATGGGGTGGACGTTACACTTCTACTACTTTAAGGGTACTGGTGTTGGTACTGGCATCATCATTTTTAAAGATAAAGCTGTGAAAATATTCTAAATATAGCTACACTTAAACTGATATTGATACTTTTTTAGGTGAGTCTTTCTTTTAGGAGGTTAAAATACGTTTTGCTGCTGGCTCAGTCCACAGCAGTACATTGCTTTGCTCCCGTGTCGGTACACCTGTCTGTTTCTCCAAACTGGGGGGGGGCGTGCTGACCGTCATCTACCGTAGGTAATACACTGACTATGGAGAAGTACCTCATACAACCCCGCTTCACAACACCTGAACTATCCCTTTAACCGACACTGTTTGGCTGCCCTTGCCCTGTCGTCTCAGGTGACTGTGGTGCGTCAGGAGTACGAGGAGAGGATCAAAGGTTTGATGCCAGCAGAGCTCAGACAGGAACTGGAGGACACCATCACCTCTCTGAAAGCTCAGGTGAGAACTGACTGTTTGCCAGATAACAGATCAGATACAGGCAGGACCAGAAGCGACACGCTGACACATTCAATCCGGTGGCTTTAGTTTCAAGAATGTTAAGAATTGACAGGGCGTTCGGGTTCTCACTTACAATATAGAATATTCTTTCTTTTATTCATGCATTACCCATTTAAAAACAATATACTGTATATGGGACCGATTGTCAGAGTTTAGTATCCTCTTTTTAAAGGGATTTATACGCTTTTGTCTTTCACTTTCCCTTAGTATTAATCAATCAAAACTGTCAGAAACATAACCCACACGAATATGCATGTAGGAGTTATTTGTTAAGTTATAATTGCTGTCGCTTTGGACCTTGCCAATCCTCTTTATAAAGGCCCAGACACACCAAGCCGACGGTCGGCTGTCACAGATCGTTCCAACACACGGATAGTATGAGTGAGAGTGGTTTGAAAATGGTCGTTGAACGCCGCTTTATTTCATGTACGTATCATAACAACAGCTTGTATATCCGGCGTCCTCGGTCTTCCTGTTTCCCTTTCTGAATGACGAATACAGAGTACCGCCACCTGCTGGTGTAGAGAGTTATTTCATCTCACGCAGGCGCAGAACGTACGTTTGCGGTGTGTTTGAATGCAACTTTTTGGCCAAAACAAAGGCGTCGCAACTGGTGGCCTTCGTCGCCGCTAGTTCTTCGATGTTGGGTTAGTGTGTCTTGGCCTTAAACCTTAAACTCTCCTTGTCTCTCCATCAGATCACCCCTTGCATAACCACATTCATTGTTGTTCCTCTGAGCTATGTCTAATATCTTTCACTTTCTCCGCTTTTACATTGTAAACAAAGAGGGATTTCTGTAATGATGATAGAATAATGCAGTACATAGTTGTTTTTTTTTATAAAATGGGCTCATCATAAACCCCTGCTTGTTCAGATAGGTTTACCAAGATCCCGTTTCAGTGCGCAGACCACAGCCCTGTGATCGGATATGTTTATAAGATGTAATTCATGACCAGAGTGGTCTCTCCTCTCATTGACGACGTCTTGGGTTTTGCACATTAAAGTGCATTATTTTTACATGGCGAACAAAAAAAAAAGGTGGGGAGAGTTTTTTCGTGTCTCTGGAGGCATCCGACCACATTTCGTTGGGGTTTTGCATCCACTTCACCACTGCGAGGTGCCAAATGAAATGCTAGATCTTTCCTGAGGTCTCCCCCACAGAAAGGAATGTTCCCTCGGCTCCAGTACGGTAGTCCCAGAACAATACGGATTCTTTCGAAGCCGTGATTATTCTGCCAGGCTCGAGATGTAAATGTAGACGGGGTTTATTTTCACTTCTGCCAAAGACGCTTCATAAATAAACTCACACTTTGTAGCCAAACAAAAGGATCTCTCGCGGCGTCCTATAACCTCCACTAACCTGGCTCATAATCTCCCCTCTGTCCCCATGTGCCTTAACCCCGCTGCCCTAATCTCCTGACCCACAACCCCTGCTGTCCTGACCCCTGGACTCAACAACCAAGCCTTTCTTCCACTCGGCTAACCCCCTCCGCCCAAAAGCACAATTGACCCAAAGCCTTCTCCACTTCCAGTTTCTATATTGTGATGCCCTGGCTTCCTACTTCCCTCATTCTGATTAAACAACTAATCAGAGTACATTTTGTTGAAGATGTGCCAAATGTTGCATTGTGTGTCTGTGTTGCAGGTTAACTTCCTCCAGAAGAGAGCCTCTTTGCTACAGGAAGACCTGGATGCCTGTCGCAGCAGGAGGTTAGCATGGTTGTTTAGATTGTATAGAAACATGTGTGCATACGTGCCTGTACATAGTTCATGTGGAAGTTTGTACTTCTGCACAGTACAATGCATGTATGTGCCTTTATTTTTACACCCAAGTCTGTGAGTACAGTGAAGTATGAACATCGTCATCTGCATCATACTTTGTATTAATGGTGCAGTTCCATTAGATGAAGTCTTGTCTTTGACGGTGACAGCTTCCAGTCCTGAGGGCTTTGATTTGCCTCCCATCCATCATACTGTAAGAGCCATTTATGTCTTTATGAAAAGCATCTTATAAATGCAGTGATGAGAGGCCTCGTCAAACGACGCCGCCGCTCACATCTCGGCAAACATCTCTCAGGACTGTCAGTCACACACATCACAGTAAATTACCAGTTATTTCACTGTACTCTGCCTCACAACTTAAAGTGACGGAGACGTTGAGAATCTCAAAGGAGCAGTCAATCAGAGAGAGTCAGTTTAAATTCCATAATGATTTTCTTTAAAGATTAACTTCAGTATTTTTCAACCTGGACCCTATTTTCACATGTTTTTGTGTCTGACTAATAGCAACTACACTTTTTGAAATTGGTCCAGTATTGAGGGAGAGTGCTGTACAGTAGATGGCAGCTATTGGGGCAAGCCGGCATCGTCATTTACGTCCACTAAAAGTGCTTCTTTTTGCCATGACAGGCTCTGAATGTTGTTATAAGTGTCTGACAACATTATGGAAAGAGTCTCACTCAAGGAGAAGTCTCGTTCTGAAATCTGGCGAGGTGATGTGTTGCAACAGCGGAATGTGGAATACATCCATGGTTAGTGTTATCTAAAAGATTTTCTATGTCATGTTTGAATATTTAGATGATTTTTCAATGTGGATGCGGTTTTTGAATTCGATGGCCGCCCGTATTTATTTGACCCAGAGTATACGGATATTCAGATTTCACAACGAGCACTTTTAGTGGATGTAACGTTACAATGATGCTGCTCACTTGCCCTCGTTACAGCGTTCTCCCTAAATACTGGACAAGTTTCAAAGACTGTTGTCCCCATTAGTCACTTAGACACAAAAACATGTGGAAATCCATTTCAGTCCAGGTTGAATAATACCAAAGTTACCCTTTAATATTGATGTTTATTACAGGGCTTTGTTGACTGTACTCAATTCTGATTGGTCAATCACTGCGATCTACGGTATGTTATTTCTTTATAGCAGACCGTTGCTATGTATAACAGACCGTTGCTATGAGTGCAGTTCTGATGTCGGACTCCGGCAGACCGTTTTTGTGTATTGATTTCTTAAGTAAGTAGCCGTGTAATAAGCGGAATAATGTACAGCTAGCGGGTCATTGTTGTGAAATAAGGGGCTCGCTGTACATTACCCCTTACATAATATATAATAATGTTGGTTTAATGGCTTAACGCTGGACTAACCCGACTCTTTCTGTACAGGTAACCGTGGGAGAACCAAAGCCTGACTCCACGCCGGGATATGAAGGATAAGACGTCCAATCAGATGTGAGCATTATTGACTGTTACAAGTATTTTACACACCTGTCATGCCACTGGACCAGTCATCTTTTAGTTTGATCTGCTGCTAACATTTAATAACCTATATTTATATTCTGGTTACATTGTTCAATTTTATATTTTTTTATATTATTAACTTGATATTATTGATATTTGCTATCCTTACCGAAATCCACCATTTTTAATAAAAGACTTTTCATTATTTTCTGTTGTCATGCTATTTTGTTTTTGAGCATGTTTTTCATCTTCTACAAATACCTCATAATTAGTCCCTCAATTAGGGGAAGTCATGCTGTTGCCCTTGTTTTTATACGACCACAACATGCATGTTAACGGCGATTAGCTCTGTAACTTAACACTAAAGTCAAAGACCTTGAATTCCCATCTCCCCCCATCAATATTTAGCCGTTCTGCTCAAGCCCCCATCTGAACTGTAAAGAGCAGTTGGGGGTTTGTGGTTGGTTCAGATAAAGAGCGCTGCGAGTCGATCGTTTGAACCTCGGGCCAAACGCTACAGTCCTTGGGCCCGGCGTTTCTGCCTCCGCCACCACTTTGTGTTTTACCAACGGCTCCACTCAAACCCGAAGCTGAATGACTCAGACGCTGGAGTCCACCAAACAGCCACCATGTCTCCTCCAATGTCTCCAGAGTAGTGGAGGTTTTATGATGATAATAACATTTGGTGGACTAAAGATGGGCTTCATAATGAGCCCCCATCCATTGTTTTTTTTTGTCTCTCTGGTAGGTGAGGAATGCATGGGCTTGAATACTGATCATTTCAAAAGAATCCCTGGAAAACAATTCGGAGGCGTTATTAAATTCCAAAATCAGATTTGATTTCAAAGAGGCCTCTATGCTCTTATTTGCATTGGAATTGCTTTCTTTTTACACCCGCAGTTCACGCACTTCCATGTGTTCCCATTGTCCGTGACCCGTTCCGCTGTCTCCAAGCGAAACACTATACCCCTCTCTGTATTTATTTGATGTGCTTATTCTGCTGCCCAGGCAAAGAGAGACGAAAGGAGAGAGGACTGTCAGACCGACATCTGAGAAACAGGAATTTAGTCTTTCAGCACAAAGCCTTTTGTAGAGTCTGTTGTTTCTGGATGAAGTGCACAGAGGACTCAGAACTATTGCAACACAACGTCATACGTGCAGGAAGTATGTGTGGCATTTTGCATGTGCTAGAACGTACAGTACTGATTGTGTCTGAAGGCAAACGTGTTTAAACCTTTTCTGAATGGCCACAAAACCTCCTAACTGCATCCCACTGCCTCCCTCATCTTGACCCTATCGATTAGCGAGGTGTGTGGAGGTGAGAGAAGTTGACTGCTTCTCTTTACACAACTACTGCTATCAAACGTTGTATATATACAAACTGAACGCCTTCAAGGAGAGGCCGCTTGAAATGTGCGATGCGAACATCAGATTTTTTCAGTTTTTCTCAATGAAGACGTCATAACCAGCTTCGTGCATCAGCGAACAGGCTAATCGGCGTGACGGTTGTTTGAAAAAATGCTCGCCTTGGCTCTGTTTATGCAAAGTTTTGTTGATACATCGCTCGTAGTATATCTGGACAATGTTCCGAGCTCCATTCGCCAGAGTTCGCTCGCTTAGGAAGAGGTGTAATAGTACATGTCCACAGGGGTGCTTTTTATCACGAGGGATCGCCTCGCTTCCCAGCATTGGACGCTTGATGGGCTGCCACTAGACACAAGGGCACCTGATTGGACGAACGCTTTCACCCGTGGGCCGCTGCTCCCAGCTTTAAAACCGGAACCAACATGGCGGCTCGTTTGGAAACTTTTTTCTCATATATTACGAAAACATTTTATGTTAAGCCATGCAGTTGCTGAATCTGTCTGTATTTTAGATCTACAAGACTTAGTTTAAAAGTTTCTTGGGAGTTTCCAGCGGTGGCGAGTCGCTTCGGACGCCCCCGATTTGCATAAAGTAGCCTAGACCTCAACTTTATGTAAATGAGGAGCGGCCGACGTGACAGTCCGTCTCTCCAATCGCACCGCCACACTACCAGAATGCATTGCACGGCTGCTTATATACATTAGACAATGAATGGGAAGCGAAACTCAAGTTTTCCCATTCATTTTGAATGGGGGTATGGTGCGTTTGTTCTGGGGTTGCAGCTGCGGCCAGTTTCGCCGAATGAAAACACAGCAGCCTGTGGCGGAGAAGTATCAACAGAATCAACTTTTGGAGACGCACAACCAACCCGACATGCAGCGGTGGCCAATCAACCGTAGCCGGCGATCTAGAACTCTACAACTCAGCCATGAGGGAACAAAATGACGCCAGACTTTTTGTCCCGGACCTTCAAGTATAACCATTTGAATCAGATATGAACACTTTAGCCTTCGGACGACACATCGTATGAACTAGTTCGTTTCACTCATACTTCGCCCTTTACACAAATTGTCAGGACGCAGCCCCACCCAATTCTACCGTCGGAAAGTAGGTTACAGTCACTGTCAGGTTATCCGACAAACACTTCATTAGCTTTACGTGGAGCTGCTGATCTAAAGGGGTGATGTGCACTCGGCCCTCGTTTTACTAATTTACACCCAAACAGGCTCCGGCCGTAACCTCTCGTTTAATCTGTGTTATTACTCTGACATAGTTTCACTCTAATTGATTGTCTACCACCAAAATAACCTCCGTAATTGTGCTTGTGTAAATACGAGCCATGAATGTCATTTCCACGCTGCCGACGTGGCCCCATTAAGGATCAAAGCTCTGGCTTCCTCTCCGTTATCTCCACATCAGACGCTGGACTGTTGTGTGACAGCAGTAAAGGGCAGTCCACCATATTCTCTCTTCATGCTGGTGCTCACGGTCATTTAGATGTGTTTTGCTTCAGCTGGAGGTTTGAATGTTTCATTGGCTAAAGAGTAGAGTGCACAAAGGCCCATTTAAAAATCATTGCACACTCTCAAAATGCACACAAGATAAAAAAAAAAAAAAACTGCCTCATGGCGCTGAATCAGAAATGTAGAGCAACTGCAAAACGTGGTGCAGAGGAACCTTAAACCAGTTTTTGTTTTGAAGTATTTTATTCCTGCAGGATGTGTGAGAGGTTACTCGAGGACATGAATTCAAAGACGCAGCACTGATTTATAATCAACGGTTGATTTGAGGTCATTCGCTGCCTCTCTTCTCTGCCTTTTTTTACCAGATCTGCACGTGTGACAATCTGTGCGTGCGCGCTTCATCCTGAGCGCTCGTGACAGGCCTCTGGGATTGACTGTACATCAGCGCGTGATTGACAAAGTCATTGTGTGCGTGAGCCGTGTGTCACTGGAGCTTTTTATAGCGCCGTATTCTGAGTCAGACCCTAGGAGGCCTGCGTTTGGCTGCTGTACGCTGCTCGCATAAATAAACCTGTTTATCGCCAACACTTCTCACACACACACTCACACACACACACTGATGTCTTCCGTCATGTTTCTCTGCCTTTGTCTCTCTCCTCGCTCGTATCACTCGCTCTTTGTTGATTCGGTATTTATGGCAGTGATTTTTCCCTTTTTTCCCCGGCCCTGTCACTCAAGCGCAACAAGAGCTGTGAGGCGGATATGCAGCTGTGTGATTTGAGAACAAGTGGGTTAGAGGCTATGGTGAAGAAGGCACAGCAGGTTGCGTTTGTGTGATTGTGGCATGAATGTGCCGTCTGGGCTGGCGGTGTGGGTTGAGCAGAGGGACAGAAGACCATGCACTAAAGACGGAGTGGGAGGTTTGTCTGTATAGCTTGCCCTATATGTCTCTGTCTGGATATCTCTGTCTCACTCTTTCCATTTATCTCTCTCAGCCTCTTATTCTATACATATTCCTGCACCACCACTGGTAATGGCCACTTCCACACTAACGCGGATAAAGTTGGAAATCCATTCATTAACTTTCAAAAAAATATTCTCCAAAGTGCTTCATTTAAATATTGTATTACTGTGGAAAGAAATAAGAGTTTGAAGACTGAACATGAATCTAACTGCTGGACTGTTTTTGCAGTCTTTCTCATTTTTCCCTTTTTGTCTCTGTGTGTCTATGAAGTGGAGTCATTTGGGATAGGTGCATAATCCGCACTTACAGAATCGTGAATTTGCATCTATTTGTGCCCAGTCGTGTCTTTGCGTTGACTTTACATACTTTGCATTCAGTTTAAACGCACCAAAAAAAACTTTTTAATAATTACAGAAGTCTCAATTTATTCATATATTTAACTTTTCAGATGTGTTTTCCTTACAATTTTATCTTCCAACTAGGGCTGTAATCAATTAAAATGTTTAATTTGGTTGTCCATTGTGTTAATCGCACATTTTTTATCTGTTCAAAATGTACCTTAAAGGGAGATTTGTCAAGTATTTAATACTCTTATCAACATGGGAGTGGGTAAATATGCTGCTTTATGCAAATATATGTATATATTTATTATTGGAAATCAATTAACAACACATAACAATGACAAATATTGTCTAGAAACCTCACAGTTACTGCATTTAGCATAAAAAATATGCTCAATTCATAACATGGCAACAACAGCTGTCAGTGTGTCAGTGTGCTGACTTGACTATGACTTGTCCCAAACTGCATGTGATTATCATAAAGTGGGCATGTCTGTAAAGGGGAGACTCGTGGGTACCCATAGAACCCATTTTCATTCACATATCTTGAGGTCAGAGGTCAAGGGACCCCTTTGAAAATGACCTTGACAGTTTTTCCTCGCCAAAATTTAGTGTAATTTTGGAGCGTTATTTAACCTCCTTCCTGACGAGCTAGTCTGACATGGTTGGAAAATGGTATTCTCATGTCTATCTGCATTTGTGTGGTGCGTGTCTGAATGTGATATTGAATCTTCTTGTCAACTGAGAGAGTGCGTTCGAGCCGCCTGCCTTCATCAGAGCGCACATATCTGTTGCCATGGCGCTCACCCTGCTGATGTGTCACACCCTCTCTAATGGAGGAACAGGAAGCGGAGGGAAAGAGATAAAAATCTGGCATCTGTTGAACGGACGAGCGAGTTAATCACCTCGCCGGTCTGGGAACCCTCGGCGCTCCGGAGTCAGGAGAGAGGAAGATGGGGTTAAAGTGATGGATTAAGGATGAGTGAGGGAGCCCAGGGTTCAGGTTAAGACTGATTTGGAGACGGATCGCTGTCCTGTCAAGCGTGGCGGAACGGTGGCGTCCGGCCTTGTGAAGTGTCTGCATGGTGCTGGAGTGCGAGCGGCAGAGGAAATGAAAGTCATTACTGTCAGTGTGGAGTGAGCTTCATGGCCCAAACGGGATTAGACAGTGCATCCGACATTGTTTCTATACATTGGTAGACTTAAAAGTCAAGCGCAAAATGGGATTAAAACGAGGGAAAAAACCCAATAAATAACCTTCAACACCCCCCCCCCCCTCTCTCTCTCTCTTCTTGCCTCCTCTTTTATTTCTTCTCTGCCTTCCTTCGCTACCAATTCCCTACCTGTTTCATGTCTCATTCTTTCTCCGTAGTCTTTCACCTGTCTCGCTCCCTATTCCACTCTCTCTGACACATCCCTTCTTCCATCCTTCACACGCTCATCCCCATCATCAAAATGCACAGGTAGGCGCCGACTCCCACTCGCACTTTACATTCTCTGTTAAAAAAAAAAGAAAAACCTTCTGGGGCCAATTGGCGCTTGAAATCCAACTTCATTCCCCTCAAACTGAACCCTTTCAAAAACAACCCCCCCCCCCCCTTCCCCTTTACCACCCGCACTCTTTTTTTTTTTTTTTTCCTCCTCTTCCTCTTTCAAAACAGCCCCATAACAAGCCGGCGAATTGTTGCCCTTCCTTAACTTTTAAGGGTATTATGCACCATGTCCAACTTCAAAGCCTGTCTTAACTCCACACTTTAATTTTATCTTCCCCAGCTCTCTGCGTGCCATTTGATTCTGCTGACAACAGCACTTCTCCCCTCCGTTCTCCTCCATCCCGTCCTCCTCTGGTCCTCGGTTATGTTGTGTTTTGACCCCCACCAGCTCCTCTCATCGGCCCCTTGCTCCCTTCAGAGGCCATTGTCCCCCCTGTTGTCACCTACTTTGAAGAGGTAGCCTCCATTTCCTCTCTCGGTTGTTGCCCGGGGTGTGTACACACCAAACAAACTTGAAACAGTAACCCCCTGTCCTACATTAGCTGTCTTTATCTGCTCTCTCTCTCTCTCTCTGTGTGTCTGTGTGAGCTGACTTCCTCCTCATGGCCCTGGTTGATAATTGCCATAAGCTTCCCTCTTGGTTTCATTTTCCATTGTCCTCCCCCAAATTCTTGGCTCTGGCTTGAGATAAAGGGATGAGCACTTCAAAGGGGTCTGCAAAGAGTTTAACCCCGAGCCGAAAGGAACGGCACACAATACTGTAATTGAGAGCAGTTACTGATCACAGAGCGAGAGCACCGGTAGACGCACACACACACACACACACACACACACACACACACACACACACACACACACACACACTCTGAGTGTTTATGACTGCGACCGAGGTGGCCAGTAGCCGTTACGACAGGCCGAGGCTGCTCAGGAGACCATATTACACCGTCGTAAAAGTCCTCTTAAGTTGTTATATGGGAGGTGTTTTCCATCAAATGTGACTGGAGATACCACAGACGATTAAGCCGCTTTGTGTATTTTGTGCAAAGGCATTAAAGAATTGATTGGACCCCCGAGTGATTTATGCGTCTCTATTTATAGGACTCTTTGTAGTCTGAATTTGACCTGTCCCTGTAATAATATCTCCTCAAGCAGAGAGACAGTTACACCCCATAACCTCTCCCCCCCGAAGCCCTCTTTCAAGGGTCTTTTTATAGGGCCAGGAGCCAAGGACACCCCTGGTCTCCGGCCAGTCACAGACCCGGGGTCAGCTCCTCAGGGGCAGCAGGGAAGACCCGACCTATGGGGGACCTCCCATGAACCATGTAGAGGGGGGGGGTTGACAAGGCAGGACATGAGGGCCCAACTGGCCCCTGGTGCCGGCAGGGGGTCCACACCATCGCCATAGCGATGGTTTCCACCCCGGTGTGTTTACTGTCAGAGGTCAGCCTCGGCCCTCCAGAGTTAACAAAGGCAGACATTGTCGGGGTCTGAATATTAGCCAGATGACCTGTACGCCGACAGAGAGACCCAGACTGTGGACATGAGCTTTTAGAGGTAACAAAGTTGTGTTTGTGCGGACCTGTTTTTAACTCTTCTAGTGTCTCACATCTGGCTACAGATGTCAGATATACTGTACATCAGTAGTGCCCAACCTTTTTTGTGTCAGATGAACTCCTCCATCTACACAGATATTTATTACAACCATTTATCCCTTTAATCACTTTTACTGTTTCAACTTCTCTGCTTGCAACTAGTTTTATTACACGGCTTTGTTGAATACTCGATTCTGATTGGTCAATATCAGTCTGTTATTTCTTTATAGCAGACCGTTGCTATGTATAACAGATCGTTGCTATGGGCGCAGTTCTGATGTCGAACTCTGGCGGACCGTTTTTGTGTCAAACTATTGATTTTTTTTTTTTAATAAGTAGCCGTGTAATAAGCGGGATAATGTACAGCTAGCGGGTCATTGTTGTGGAATAAACTTGCATCTTGCATCACCCTGAATGAGCGGCTCGCTGTACATTATCCCTTACTTAACCGTAGACTGTATATAAAGATGGACGACGCGTCTCCACTTCCTCCCGCTGTACAGGAGTGAAGCCAAAATATCCCGGATATACGGGAGCTGCCATCTTGAGATTTTGACGTCATTTAGAGCCAGAGTCTGCGCAGTAGTGATCGGGGGGGTGGAGGAGCCGCGGTATCGAGGTCACCCGCCCGAACCAGCGAGAGAGACTCACAGCTGTCAATCATGATGACTGACCCCCGTTTTATAGCATCAAATAACTAATTAAAACCTAACTTATCCGAAAAATGAACACTTGAACATACATCACCGTGATAAGAACTACCTAAAATGACAGAAACCATCTTTTGGGGAAAATGTATTTGACGTGTACTTTGTCTTTTTAGTTTGGCCCATCCGCTAACATGGAGGGGGCGGGGTTTATGACCTATACTGCAGCCAGCCACCAGGGGGCGATCCAGATGTTTTGGCTTCACTTTTGGGGAGCTGTAACGGTCGTCCATCTTTATATACAGTCTATGGTTTTAACACGTGGAGTTTAGGTGTTACAACTAACTCGATAAGTGGATTTTTGAAAATTTAAATTCTGTTGTTGCTGTTCATTTCTTGCTGGGACAGTAAATTTGATGTAGACGCGTTTTCGTGTGAGCGTGCAGAATTTGAAGGCGATAAAGTGGCCTTTGAATGATGAGTAATCCCTTAGTCATCGTGGCCTCTTCAAGAGCAATTTCCTCCTTTATTAACCTTGATGGGAAGCGAGGCATCAAGGGGGAGAAAGTTTCACAGCACCTTTAGCAAACAGGCTGATCAAAGTGTTTGCCGTCTTTGTGCTGTACTTTTTTTTTTTTTTTTCAATGTCCGTCCACTGAGACAACAACGACACACAGACACCTACTGTCTCCCTCTCAAGAATATAGCCAGTCATCTTGTACAAAGGGTCTCCTGTGGTGGCTCATTTGAACACTAAAGACCGATCCAAACACACTATTGACTCTGTTCTATAAACACCAGTAACATCACCGCCTGTCGTCCAGTACGGATAAAGAAAATGTCCACTACTGTCTGCATTCAAACAACTCGTCTCACACTGAGAACAGTGAATGATGTATAATGAATGTGTGATCTGTCTTTGGGCTTTTAATGTTATCTATCCTTGTGCACAAAGCTGTACTGTCAGAGCTGCAGAGAGGAGTGAATCTTCTGTTGTTTAAAGGTACTATACGCAACTTTCAGAAAACCCTTGTTGTTCATGACACCGATGGCCGTTAAGTGAACTGCAACCAGCATCATGTTGCTTGCGCACGTGCTCGTACTCCGGGCCATCGGCAGTGACGTGACATTACATTACAATCATATATCACCGTTACTATCTGTAATGTCCAGCCTCCATGTTGCTAACTAGCTTGCAATTTGCAAATTACTCCATCAGCTAACGTTACAAAGCAAAACCGTCCTTTGTAATTTACATAGAAATCAGTCCATACTTGCCAACCCTCCCGATTTTCCCAAGGGACTCCTGTTTTTCCTCCCGGTTTCCTCCCAAGGTCACAAATCTCCCGTATTTCTCCCAATTTATGGCAAATTTCCACACTTTTTTTTTCCTTTTCGTTATCACAACCTGTTTCTGGTGCTTTTTATAAGCTCTACTGTTTCCACCCAGACGACAATAGAGCTACAACAAATGTAGTTTCCCGGCGGAAGAGAGCGACTGCTCTCTTCCGCCGGGAAACTACATTTGTTGTAGCTCTATTGTCGTCTGGGTGGAAACAGTAGAGCTTATAAAAAGCACGCAACACATCACAGCGTGCAGCGCCCAAAGTCGGGCTATGCTCGAAGCAGCGAAAAGCCATCATGGCGTTGAGCAAGCCGTTGAAAATAACGTGTTTCAGATCGCAGTGGTGCCGTTGTCGCGTTGTATCTGAAATGGCCTTCAGTGAGTGAGAGAAGGAGGGAGAAAGAAATACTCAAGCAGGAGCAAAAAACTAATAAAAACTGATGAATATTAGTTTATGCCAGAGATTCATACAAGTTATTCTGTATTCTTTCCTGAGAATTAAAGGTAAAATTAAAAGTTTAACATAAAAATGCTGTTGCAGTGTACATAGTAGATTATTATTTTATTATTTTCAGTCTTTTTAAAGTCACCAGAATGCAAGAAATTTTAATTTTTTTCTGGGGGGAAGTCGGGGAAGGTCTGTTTTTAAGGTACATCATAATGTGTTCACACATTGTCAATACAAAGCAATTAATACATGTAAATTGTTACATATGGTACCTTTAAATGACACCATAACATCCCTCAGTGAACAGATGTTTTTATCTGCATGCATGTACCATGTGCCCTTATTGCCACTGGTAGGAGCTGTGGAGTGATGAACAACACTATGATTTCCTATTGCAACATGTGAATGATTTGTTCGGATAGTTAAAGTGACTTTTAGTTTAAATGCCTGCGTTTAAGCCTCATGTTGAAGACTTTGAGTCCTGCAGGAGGAGACTCTTGCCCAAAAAAAAAAGAGTCTTAAGGGGATTAAAAATCATAGTTTCATTATTCTCCAGGATTATTTGTCTTCTTGTAATGTGCCCAAAGATTCATGTGAGGATATAAACGTGCCATTTGGTGCGCGCCAGTGCATGCATTGTGCATCCCCCAGGTCTCCAACGGGTTCATATATAAAAAAAAAATTAAAAAAACTATGAAAAGAAAGGATCGCTGCGTCTTTAAAGTTGATGTAGCAACAGAGGGATTGTAGCGATAATGCTATTGGGGCGGCAGATCAGTTACTTCTGACGCTCCGAAGCCTCGGGGAGTTGGCTCAAGATTACTAGTCTTTGATAAGGTCCTCAATGTGGAGCTGCAACTTCGTGATCTGGGAAAAAGATTGGTAAAAAAAAAAAAAAAACGTGGCAAAAAAGGTCTTGCGTCGGGAAATTAAACCGAGCAGGCTTTTAAAATAGGTTTCATTCAGAGTGATTTGCAGCGATCTGCGCAGCTCACAGCTTTTTTTTTTTTTTTTTTTTTCGGAGGCATCAAGCTGCAATTGTTTTTTATGCAGCTGTCGGGACCAGGCAGTCGGCTCCTGACTTTGAAGTGCGCTCTGCTCCAGCCTGTCGGCTCAGTTGGTGTTGGAGTCGCCTGCAGGAGAAGACCTACCGAGCGGCATGGCAGCCTGAAAGCAGAGGGAGGAGAGAAGGAGGAGGGAGAACAGCGCTGTGTGGGTTTGTTTTCTCCTCTCGAGTGCGTTTTTCTCTCCGTAAACCGACTCCAACCTGAACGGACTGTATGTGGACGCGTCGCGGAGACGAGCACTGTGGATTATACGCGCTTTTTATGTGTGGATAAAAAAAACAGCAACAACTGGAGTTTAAATCTGAGGAGAGGAGGAACTCGTGGATCCATGGTAAGTTCAGTGTGAGCCTCCTCAGACTGGCCCCCCCACTGGAGCTCCCTTTGATGTGCTGTTGACTCGCCTTTGAAGTAACGTTCAGGGGAAATGAGCTGCTTTTCTTTTCCTTTAAACACCCCCCAAAAAGACGCGTTTATGTATCATTTTCATGATCATCATTGTAGCGTTTTCATTTTCTCGTCGCTATATGTTTCAGTTCATATTTAAAGTTAAAGTAGAGCATTTAAAAGAAGTGCTGCAATTTCTTTTAGAGGAATTCCTCCCCCCCAACATCAGAGACTCTGGTGTACTTGGGGATCGGGACGTTAAAGGGGAGTTTTTACGCAACATTAAAGAAACTTTTCAAACACTATGTGACAGTGTTAACATGATGTACGCGGGCTCGTTAAATACAATGTTGCTTATTATATGGAGAATATTTGATATAGGAAGAATTGGAGCTGTTTCTCTCACAAGTTTGAGCTGTAACTCAGTGATCCAAAGTGACATGTGCAGTGTTGCAGCGGATCATCTCTGCGATAATGGAACAAGAGATAGGCTGGATGTGTGCGCGTAAAGCTCCAGGAGGAGTGCATGTAGTACACCAAACACAGCTGCAGCCAGTTAACTCCTTTCACTATTTCAGGCACGTTTTTCCATCTCTCCGAGTTTGTCCCACATCAGTGTCCCACAGGTCCTCACTGGGAGGCTCAATTTGACGTGATTTAAGTCGCCTGTGATGAGATGTTGAGACGTAGAACTGCTCCAGAAATGAGAAAGTGTCAGCAGAAGGGGATGGTGTTGGGATTGTGTAGGGAGGACATGTGGATGCATTCTGCAGCCCCGTCTGTACGCATGCTGACATCAGGCGTGATGGGAGCGCTAATAAAGCCGTTTGAAGGATTAATGACTTATTAATGGAGCTCAGGTCATAGCCCCGCTTGACATACATGCACTTAAAGGGAAGATGATGGTGGTTTTCTCCACCGTGCATGTGAGAAATCACTGTTAAATTGTTAATTCGGTATAAAATCACAGGTTGAGATGATAGAAATGCTGTTTATGTAATGCTGCTGCAGCGTTTTCTCCCATTCCTCTCCCTGTGAACTAGTCTCTCTCTCTCTCTCTCTCTCTCTCTCTCTCTCTCTCTCTCTCTCTCTCTCTCTCTCTCTCTCTGTGTGTGTAGAAGTGCTCTCTGACTGCGTCTCTCCCTCTTTGAAGTTGGGGCGGATCTGGTTTTGATTAGATCGATACTTTGTGTTTCAGAGAGAAGCCGGGCAGCCGGAGAGAAGCTCCCCCGCTGACAGCAGAGAGTGAGGAGATTAGAGTAGAAGCTCACACTCTCTCCTGCTCTCTCCTCCAGAGCCATGAGCCGGCCGCTGATGGACCACATCGCCAGTAGTTTCCGAGAAGATGCTCCTCGACCCCCGGTGCCGGGGGAGGAGGGCGATGCGCCCTGCTACCCCGGCAAACTCGCCATGATGAAACCCGTGGACCCCCCCAAATCGGTTTTGCTCGGCTCTCCCGGATCCTCTGCGCGGAGGAACGAGGATGGTCTCGGGGAGCCGGAGGGGAGCGCGTCCCCGGACTCACCGCTCTCCCGGTGGACCAAGTCTTTGCACTCCCTCCTCGGGGACCAGGACGGCGCGCTTCTCTATCGGACCTTCCTGGAGCGGGAGAAATGCGTCGACACTTTAGACTTCTGGTTCGCCTGCAACGGCTTCAGGCAAATGGACCTGAAGGATACCAAAACGCAGCGAGTCGCCAAAGCAATTTACAAGCGCTACATCGAGAACAACAGCATTGTGGCACAGCAGCTGAAACCCGCGACCAAGACCTTCATACGGGATAATGTCAAGAGGCAGCACATCGACTCCGCGATGTTCGACCAGGCGCAGACTGAGATCCAGACCGACATGGAGGAGAACGCGTACCAGATGTTTCTGACCTCTGACATTTACCTCGAGTACGTGAGGACCGGCGGAGAAAACCCTAATCACGTGAACTCGAACGGGCTGGGCGACCTGAAAGTTGTGTGTGGATACCTGCCCACGCTCAACGAGGAGGAGGAGTGGAGCTGTGATTTCAGAGCCAAAGCGCTGCTTGGATTGTCGGCGAAGGCGCAGAGGGCCACCGTGTCCATGAGGGCGGTGGAGGTGATGGAGAGGGGATACAGGTATGGCTGCAACACCTTTTAAACTCTATTCATCTTAGAATGCATGCTCTATAAGTATTAATATTACATTACAGGCACCTGGAAACCCTTTTCCTCATGCGTAAAAGTGCTTCTTCTCCAAATCACTTCTTTTTAAGTTAGTAGAGAAGTCTTTCCCTCCCTGGCTCTCTGGCTCTCTGGCTCTCTGGCCCCTCTCACCATCTCCAGCAGCAGCAGCAGCAGCAGCAGCAGCAGCAGCAGAAGCCCTCTGCTGGCGCTCGCTTGGATTTCCGGGGCTTTGAAATAGTTGAGCAGAATGAGGGATCGTCTTCCACGGGAAAAGTTCACAGAGCACGGCTGGCTCTGGCCCCAGCCGGCAAATAATAGATGATGACATTGCTATGCTATGCCTCCTCCTGTACCACACTGTCCTCAAGCCCCTTTGGCGGAAAGAGAGAGAGAGAGAGAGAGAGAGATAAATCTATAGCAGATCAACTTTGATGGTCTGTAGCTTCATTTTGAAGTGCACATTGAAACATGCATCCCAAACAAATATATGCATTTCTTGAGGAGTTTAGAGACTTATTTAAACACTGAATTATAAGTTGCGCAAAGTTAACTTTTATGAGTATGACAGCTGACCTGTTTTGGACAGCTTGTGGTGGGGACTCTTCCTACAGTGTGATGCTCAAAAGTGAGTCCTCTTTAAACATGAAGCCCCCGTTGTCACCTGAACAGATTAGAAACATGTGGAACCCATTCCTCCCTTTTCCGCTTCCCTCTCCACACCTCCTCTCATCTGACTTTTTTAAAAACAAACCCTGAGCGGCAGCAGCTACAGTACAGAATCAACACCCACCTCCACCGCCTCCCCACCCAAACCCTCTTCTTCCCTCTTTTCTTGTTTGCGTCAATTCTCCTCTGATTTCCCCCCCCCCCCCTCCCCCTGCCTTCTCCACTTTTATCTTTTCTCCTTTTGAAAACTCAGGGATGGGGACTACGAGGCATGCTTTTGGAGCGAAAGTGAGGGGAAAGAGAGCGGAAAGGAAGGACAGAGAAAGAAGGGAGGGGGGGAGTGCACCTCATGAAAGAAAGGGAGGGAGGAGAAAGGATAAATGAGGGGGTGAGAGAGAGGCAGGGAGGGAAGAATGCAAGGCCAGCTGTGTTAAATACCTGACTCTTTGCAAGCCCCTCTGAAGGTCAGCCTGGAGCTGGGGGCCTACAGCTTTAGTCCTGCTGGGTCTCTCCCCCCTTTTTTTTCCCTCTCCCTTCTCTGACACACTCTCATGCTTCCGCTCTATACTTTTTTTTTTTTTCCTCCTCTTTCGGTCACTCCCCCCGTTTTCTCTTCCTCCTCCTCCTCCTGTACCACGGCAAGAATGCATGCACAGCGGGAGATGAATGGCGAGGAAAGAGTGAGTGTGAATGAGAGAAGTGGAAAGAGAGAAATTGTGGGCTATTTAAGAAGCCATAAATGGGGCATAGGGAGAAAACCACAGCTTTCCCAGTGCAGATGAACTTGTGTTTTGAAGGGTGGAGGTTGCCAGAGTCACATTCATTCATTACATGGTGTAGTTGTTGTTGGTAGCAGCAGACAAGGTCACACATGAATCAAACTCTTTAGTGTCATTAAAACCTCCGAAGATGCACCCACCTGTTGGATACTGTTTCACAGTGTTGTATTAGCATTAATCTGACTTGTGTTGTTGTAACCTTCCCCAGGTCGTACAAGAGAGGAGACTCGCTCAACCCCTGCCATGTGGGCTCTTTCGCCCCCGTCAGCAGCACCAACGACAGCGAGGTGTCCAGTGACGCGTTGACCGACGACGCCATGTCCGTGACTGACAGCAGTGTGTAAGTGAATATTAACCAAACATGAGTGAAATCAGGTCTTGTGGAAATAAAATAAAAGATGGAAGTGACGCCTTCCTTCAACTGGCTGTTGGGAGTCGTAGCCAAACTGGGAGAATGGTTAGCTGTAGTGGGAACATTGGTGACTTGGAAACACTTTAAGATGCACTGGAGCGGCCAGGACAAGGCGTGAGTCAGTGTCAAGTCCCATCCTTCTATTATAGACTCTTTTCTTTTAACAATATAGTGTCAATGATATGATGATACGTGGTAATGAGTATAAAGGCTTCGCATCAGTTGACACTGATAGTTTCACAAAGTAGTGTAGGGTTTAGGGCTGCAACTAATGATTATTTTCTCGATTAATCGATTAGTTGTAGGGTCTATAAAATGGTGAAAAATGACGATCAGTGTTTCCCAAAGTCCAAGATGATGTCCTCAAATGTCTTGTTTTGTCCACAACTCAAAGACATTCAGTTTACTGTCACAGAGGAGGAAAGAAACCAGAAAATATTCACATTTAAGAAGCTGGAATCAGAGAATTTTTCCTTTTTTTTGTCTTAAAAAACTACTTAAACTGATTAATCGATTATCAAAATAGTTGGCGATTAATTTAATAGTTGACAACTAATCGATTAATCGTTGCAGCTCTAGTTAGTTTCCATATCTGGGTATTACTTCATTGGATTAACTGATTAAGCTCAGTTTAGTCTATAAAATGTCACAAGTTCTGATCTTGCTAATTTGTTTCTGTCTGACTCAATGAAACTGAGAAAATCCACGTTAATAACCTTAAAGTGAGCAAATGTTTGGCACTTTTTCTCGCTAAATGACGTATCGGTCAATTATCTAAACTGTTGCTGATTAACCGCCTCAGGATCGACTAATCAAGGAACTGGCTAATCGTTTCAGCACAACAATAAAAAAAATTGTGCACAAGCGTCATGTGCTTCTGTCCACATGTGGTTTGTGCTTATCTGTGTACGTGCCCGGGGCCTCGTTCTTCAAAAGGATTACTTGGCGTAATCACGTGTCTCTCAAGTGACAGGACGCTATGAAGTCATTGCGTGGTGCACAGCTCAAGGCCAAGAGCGCTCGGGAGGTCAGCTGCTTTTTGGAACAGAAAGCAGAGAAAACTTGGTTCAAGTTCTTCTTTACCTCATCTCACATGGGAGGCGTCGAGGCCTGCGTGGGTGATGTCACCGAAACAGCGAGGTTGACCATGACCAAGCTAAATATGCTGAAATATGGCAGCTATAAAGAGCTTTTTTTACAACATATCTCTAGACGGCCGTGCTTCAAAGAGGCCGAGGCCCATATAGTCCTATTCTGCTGTACTTTGCCCGGTGCCGTGACAAAGCCCTGGCCACAGGGACACACAACCCCCCCCCCCCCCCACACACACACACACACACACCTCAGTTCCTGCTCGCTCTGGCCTTGATCAGAATATCTGCCTCTCTTTAGGTCAGTTAAAAGCACCCATAAACATTTGAATCTCATTTACAGATAAAGAAAAGAATAGAAAAGGGAAAAAGCACCGGGGGAGGAGGCGGTTGGGTGGGAAGAGAAAAGAGAGCGGTGGCGGAGGGGGGGGGGGGGGGATTTTTGCTTATATCTTATTTATGGATTTGCTTGGACGCTGGGGAATGCAGCTGCGCAGACTTCAAACATTACCTTATCTTACAAACCAGCCTTTTGATGTGCGGAGATCAGAGGCTGGCTGCGGCAGCGCTTGCCAAATGAAGATTGGGAGGAGGAGGAGGAGGAGCGTGGGGAGGGAGGGGGGGTGTTGCTTATGCGCATGACTGTTGCATTTCAAAGCAAAAGTGGAAAAGTGCTCCTCAGTTAGGCTAGGTCACCAGGAAACTGCTGTTTAGCATGGAGAAAAGACGGTTTTACACTGTCAAGTGCTTCGGTTTGAAGCTTTGCAGTTTTTTGTTGTTTGATTTACATTTTTGAGCCAGTCAGCCGTTCAGTCCCTCACATAGATTTAACCAGGTTAGCTGCACCCCTGGGTCCTGTCCTGCAGCAACTCTTTGAATACGTATAATGAGTTGCTAATGCTAACAGTGTCCTCAGCTCAACGCTAAAGTCAGTAGGGGAATGCTAATGCTGACACTACTTTTGGCCAGTAGAGCACGCTGACTGCAGAGTGTGTGTGTTGTGTGTTGAAAAGAAAGAGCCAGCAGTTCTGTGCCAGAGCCAGAGATGAAAATGAGTGTCATTTCTAGGGCAAACAAAACCTCCTACCACCTCACTCCGATCCACGAAACCCGGTCTGCTCCGACACATGCTGGCGTGATTTACCTCCCGAGTCTCTTTTTTTTTTGTTCTCAAATTAAGATGGAAAACAGAATGGACGAGAGACTTTAATTGATTAGATGAATTCTGGCGAGAGCTGCGTTTGATCTACCCAGTTAGCTAATAAGCTCCTTCCTGATTGGCTGTTTGGTCTTAAATGATGTATCTGATTGGGTAATTGACCTTTTTGCCGTGCGTCTGTCCTCCCCCCCCCCCCAGAGATGGCATCCCTCCCTATAAACTGGGCTCAAAGAAACAGCTACAGAGGGAGATGCAGCGCAACATGAGGATGAACAGCCAAGTCTCTCTGCCTGCCTTCCCTGTAAGTACACAAACACACACACACACACACACACACACACACACACACACACACACACACACACACAAGTCTTTTTGAACCTGGGTCCCACAGTGTAATTTCCATACCACCCTCTGTTCCGGGTCTCTCTCTTGGTTCTATGAATAGTACCGCACAAACTGTATTCGGCATTCTCGATTCAACAACACCAGCAAAGATCTGAAGAGTAACGTCAAAGACCCAGCCTCCCACACACACACACACACACACACACACACACACACACACACACTCATATGTGCACACACAAGCCCCCTCGCTACCTTTGGTGCCACCTACACCCCCATTAGGGTTCCTTGAAGTCTGCGGGAGACGAGGGGGGTCTCTAAGCTGTTTATCGCCGCGGCGCTCGGAACACACCGGGGTTTTTCTTCCCTACCGATGCTGTAAATATGGAGAAAAGGGAGAAATGAGGAAGATCTCTGCCGCTTTATCCCGAGGGCTCTGAAATCAGCCCCAACAAAAACACAAAGATACTCAGACACATTCACACGCACACATGCACACACAGCGCTTTGATCCAAGGATGAATGGAGCAAATGCACAGGGAAGTGACAACTTCCAACAGAGCTGGCCCCCTTTTTTTTCCAAAGCAACCCCCCCATCCCCCCCCCCCCCCTTACATATACACACACACTCAGCCAGCCCCCCTCCCCTAAAAGTGAGGGATCTTAGGGAAGAGTTTGAGCGTGTCATGTGAGCTCTCAGTGGGTCAGAGGGGAGTTTTAAGGCTTCAGGCTGAGAGAAGAACAGCAACGGAGGTCCGAAACCGAGCTTGTGAAATAAACTTGACGTAACCCCCCCCCCCCCTTTTTGTCACAATAATGAGACGTGCAGCAACTTGCAGGAGGGAAAACATCCACAGATTGTTTCTCGCCGCTCTTCTCTCGCTGTCCCCCTTTTTGCTTTTATTTTCGCTTTTATTCTTGTTTTGGTTTCCCGTCTGATTTTTGGCGATGGCTTCCATTCCCATGGTGCACCAGCCCCGGGCTCCATCAGACAGCGCCTCTTTCTCTCACTCTTTTCTCCCCTTCATCCCTACTACAAAGGGATGGGAGAAACAAAAAAGAAAAATCAAGAAAGCCCCTGTGCAAAAATGCAAATAATTTAAGATGTGCACACACACACACACACACACACACACGTATTCTCATAGTGTCACTATACTGTACCTCAAAGGTGCCCAGTGTGTGACAAGGGGGGGAATAAATTGCCTCAACCTTTCTGATCTCCCATCCTTTTTTTGGCACCTTTATCTCTTTCCTTCAATCCTTCCCTCTCTTCATTTTCTCCCCCCCCCCCTCGCCAGCACACATCTCTGCATCTCAACTTCTCCCATTTTTTTTAATCCCTCATCCTTTCCTCCCTGGAGTTCTCTTCCACCCCCTGTCGATATGTGGCTTTTATTCCTAGATGTAAAGCCACTGCTTCCCATCTATCTATCCCTCCATCCCTCCCTCCGCCGCCCTATTCCCCCCCCACTGAGTGTTTGATATTTGACGAGGAAGCCTTTGAAGTGAGCTGACTTTAAAGAGGCCTGCTGATGATGACAGAGGGAACCAGCCGAGGCCTAGCCCAGCATGACCGTACAGCAGGCCCGCCGCCCCTTGAAACAGCCCGTAGCCCAGGGTGCCCGTGAGAGAGCCCGGATCAGAACCACCAATGGTGGAGCAGGCGCTGGTGGAGAACAATGTAGACCGATGAGGGGAGAGGAGTGTGGATGTCTTTGTAGAAGCTCGTGGAGGGATGACACAATAGCTAACGTATCTCCTTCTCTTCAAAGCGTACTCGCCGTCCTCCCAAGGAGATGGTCCCGATGCAGCCGTCAGAGTTTGCGGCCCAGCTCATCTCCCGCCTGGAGAGCCTGAAGAGAAAACAGGACACCATCAACTCTCTGGAGGAGAAGCTGCAGCAGATTCAGGAGGTTTGTGTGAGATTGTTTTCTAAAGTCTACTGTAAGGTGTTTTTATATAATTCCTCAGGTGATGATTTTGTATTCTTTATTACCAGGAGGAGGAAAAAGAAGACACGGAGATGATGGGAAGTGCTCCGCAGCTCTCCCCCCACCCGTTGACCCTCCTCCCCGGCTCCTCTGACGAGGACCCCCAGGCCATTCTGGACGAACACCTGTCTCGCGTCCTGAAGACCCCCGGCTGCCAGTCGCCCGCCGTCATCCGCCACTCGCCGCGCTCAAGCTCCCCGGAGCACCGGCCCGTCACGCGGGCGGGCTTCGGGATCAAGGCCCCGGTCCGGACGGGGCCCTCCAGCTCTAGTCCCGACCAAGGGGCCCTCGCTCTGGCCTCGGGCCCCAGCAGGACCCTCGTGAGCCGGCAGAGCACGAAACACATCCACCACCACTACATCCACCATCACGGCAGTCCCAAGACGAAGGAGCAGATCGAGCGGGAGGCGGCGCTCACGGTGCACGGCCTGTGCTCCAGCGGCGGCGAGTGCCAGCCTTACCAGCGCAGCCGCAGCCTGGGCCGAGAGATGTGCGGGGCCGTCTCACCAGACGACAGCGTCGGGTCAGTTCCAAACTCCTCTTTTCAATTCACGTCTCATTTATATCCTGTCGACTGCATAGCAATAAACAATACTAACTCTCTCTTGCTTCCTCTCAGGCGTTCCAGCTCTCTGTCCAGGCGTGTGTGTCGTTCGGGGGCTGAGGATGGCGTAGCGGAGAGGTGCGTGGACGACTGCGAGCCCTTACAGCTGCCCAGCGACACCACAGACCCGACCCAGAACGTGCTGCAGTGGATCCTGGAAAGTAAACGGCAAGGCAGGCACAAGTCTCACAGGTAAGAAGCTGCTGATACCCGGAGGGCTTTGGTCTTTTTACTAGGGCTGTTAATCGATTAACATATTTAACCGCAAATTAATTGGTGGGCATGTCTGTAAAGGGGAGACTCGTGGGTACCCATAGAACCCATTTTCATTCACATATCTTGAGGTCAGAGGTCAAGGGACCCCTTTGAAAATAGCCATGCCATCCCTCGCCAAAATTTAGCGCAAGTTTGGAGCCTTATTTAACCTCCTTTGCAACAAGCTAGTAAGACATGGTTGATAGTTTCATATGATGTCAGTATCTTCACTCTAGCTTTAAAACTGAGCCGCTACAACCTCCGAAATGTCGATTACGTTAGAGAAATTAGTGCCGTTAAAACGCGTTGACTTTGACAGCCCTAGTTTTTACCTATAAGTTTTATTTTAGTCTAAGATATCCTAATTTACTTCCCACCATTGCATGTTGTTGATGTATGTAGTCTTATTTCCTTCCTCCCTCGCAGTAACCAGAGCACCAAGAAGTCCTTCGGAGGCTCCTCTGCGCAGACGCACACGTGGGGTGGCGGCGGAAGCTGTGGCCACCTACGCAGCCACCAGCCGGCCCAGCCCTTCATCCAGGACCCGGCCATGCCCCCCCTGCCCCCCCCCAACACTTTGGCCCAGCTGGAGGAGGCCTGCCGCCGGCTGGAGGAGGTCTCCACCAAGACCACCAAGCAAAGGTACACAGAAACTAGAGAGTTGAATATTGCTGCTTTCTTCCTTGCTTATGATTTCTAGTTTTTTTTAAATATATTATTATTGCTCTTAATAATAAAGTTGACATGTCTCCCCAGGCATCCAATGTCCAGTCTCCAGCAAGAGAAGAGCCACCTAGTGCCTGTCCAGGGTGAGGGGTCCGTCCCTCCGTCTCTAGCCAATCCCAGCCCCGCTGGCCTCCTCGTCACCAGCCCCGGCCTCCAATCAGAAGAGTACGATGCCTCTAGCGTCCCGCCCTCCCTCTCCTCTCCTCCTCTCTGCTCCTCTTCCTCCTCCTCTCAGCCATAACCTCCACCTTGCAGTGTACTTCTACCCTTTTAACTCTTCGCTCACCGCACATGTAGGGAGAAAGACGTGTGCATAACATACACATCACACACATGCACGCCCACGTACAGTCACTCAACAGAGAAGGTGACCCCCTTTTTTTTTGCAAAGCTTATTTGAAGCTTTTGCACACAGATGCCTGGCTCTGCCTCTGTTTGCATGAATCTTGTGCGTTTGTGCCGTGTGTGGGGAGTTGCGTAGTCACCGCACCACCTGACTGAGACATCCCTTTCATATATATATGTATCATTTTTATTGGCTGTCCTTCAGTGAGCTGGCAGTCGGCTGGGGCGAGCAGAGCTTTGCAAAAAGAGAGCTCCTCTGAAGTGGGCCTACAAAGCCTTGGACATAGCTGAAGGGGAATTGATAATACTGTAGCCCTTCTCCATGCACACACATCACATAAGTACACACTTACTGATGGCACTAGGTCACTCACTCACTAGTGTTCTTCCTCAGTCGGGCGACTGTATCTCTGCTCCAGCACCGTAGTAGATCGCTGTTAAAGTAGAAGCTTTGCTCCGATTTCTCTTTTGATCTTGTTAAATATCACGTGTGTGCCCACTCCCTCTAACACACCCTTTTTTTGTCTACTTTCAGGGTGAAGGAGTGTAAAAAGGTTTCAGGAGTCGAGACGGTGGTGACGTATTTCTTCTGTGGCGAGGAGATCCCCTACCGGAGGAACATGAAGAGCCACAGTCTCACCCTGGGCCACTTCAAGGAGCAGCTCCGCAAGAAGGGCAACTACAGGTGTGTAGGTGGAAGTCAGATTACACAGAGACGTCGGTTTAAAGTTTCACAAGAGATGATGTGATGTGACCTTTTGCCACCGGTGCTTCTGTGACATCGTGATTGCACGGCAATAAGACGTTATCAGTTCGTCGGCCTCGATGTAAAAACAATGATTGAGAACAAACTGTTGCCTTTTGGAGTATAAACAAAACATGCAGACAGCGTACAGATCTCAGTATCTTCAGTGGTGGGGGAGCTTTATGGCTGAGTTTGAGATCATTAGGCTACATCCACACTAATACGTTTTAAAATGAAAATGATCTCCATCCACACTACCACGCCTCAAAACACACATCACATGACTGCTCCACGTAGGGCCGATAACACCGCTGGACACGGGAATTATCGCAAAGTGCTCGAATAACGGCTTGTTGCCTTCTGCGCATGTAGGCAGAAGTAGCATTATAAAATGCAGAATTGAACTACACAACATATGCTAGCATAAACAACAGGGTGAGCAACGCTTGTAATTCGTTATCCATGTTGAAATTAACCACTGGTGGTCGAGGCTGATGTCAATCGGTTTCTTCCGGAAAAGTGTCACGTGATAGGGGGGGTGGGACGGATCAGGGGAAGGACACGTCATGACGGATAAGACCCAATCAAGAAGCGAACATGGTTGTCTGTGTCTCTGTTTCTGCCCGTCCAGACTAAAACGCAACCGCAGAGTTTTCAACAGCGTTTTCAAATGTCTCCGTTTTTAAGGTCTCGAAGACGCCGGAGCAGCGTGGACGCCAGGCATAAACATAGTAATAGTGCGGATGTAGCCTTAGTGTCATCTGACATTTCAGATCGAACTACTTAAGATTAATCTCACCAGGCCGGGTTAAAGGAAACCACGAACTGAAGCGTCTAACGTTAGCTAGCTGAAAGGCTACACGCTACACCGGCGTCTAGTGATAAATTGTGGTCAGCGCCTGTGTGACCTTAAAGATCTGATGTATTTTATTGGTGTTTATCCATTGTGTCTATGTGGAGCGCCGTTATCACTGTTTGTTTCTACGTGTGTGTGTGTGCAGTCAGATCGAGTCCTCTGTGGGTTTTTGTATGCGTGTTGAGGGGGGGTGCAATGAAAAGGAAAGGACAAGAGGGAGGGTGGGTGGTGCGGGGGTTAGTGGAAGAGTTTGAACTGCAGCGATTTGGGTCCCATCTGGTATTGATTTCCATGCTAAGGCACACTTAATACACACGGCTTTGAAGCCCCGGCCTCTTTCATTTCAACCAACAAAGACTCACACAAATGGCCAGCGTGCAAATTCTTCACTGATGCTATCAGGGGCTCTTTTTTTTATTTTCCTGCCCTGGTGTGTGTGTGTGTTTGCGTTGAACATGCACAATGTTTACACATGTTGTAATCATTTTATGGATATTTTTGAAAGGCAGATTGTTAAATGCCAGATTCGCTTGTTTGCCGTACTTCAGGGCCTCGGCTGAGGCTGAGGCTGAGGCTGAGGCTGAGGCTGAGGCTGAGGCCGCGCTGCTGCTGCTGCTGCTGCGATGTGTGTTTGCGGAGAGAGAGAGAGAGAGATTTTTACTTTTGATTGCTCCTTTCCAGTTGGCATTAAGATCAAACGTGTATTGTTTAGGCTGCCCCTGGTCTCCAGGATAAGCACGGCTTGAGTATTGTGTTAATAATTACAGGTATCAAACTATTTTTTTGAGGGGAAAAAAAAGAAACGTCTTCCTGTCCAGATGTGTGCAGCGTTTTTGGATCAACAAATGTGACAAGCGCTTAGCTCCGAGTTCTCCACATCTGTCTGTTTGCTCCCCCCCCCCCTTCCTCCCGCCTTCACCCACCTCTCTTCTTTTTCTCTCTGGCTCGCTGTCTCAGTTCCTGTGTCATACCATCCACATATTTTGGAGAGAGAGCCGCGCGGCGCTTTAATAGCAGCCAGAGAATGTGTGGAGTTGGGTCATTTCAACATGGCAGCGGTTCAACAAAGAACAGTACTGCCGGGCCCTGCCAGACGATATTGGTGCCAGATGTCAGTGCGAACGGAGAGAGAGAGAGAGAGAGAGAGAGCGAGAGAGAGAGAGAGAAGGGGGGAAAAACAGATCTAGCCACATAAAACATGTTCCAGTGGAAATTCAGGCTCTCTCTGTCTCTGTCTGTCTCTCTCAGCAGAAAAAGATCATGGCTCTTTGAAGCTTTTTTTTTTTTTAAAGAGTAGGACGGCTCCACTTTTTCTTTTTTCTTTTTTCCTTCCTCCTCCAGATAGGAGAGGAGGATACAATTATCAGGCGTGTCTTGTGCTCTTTCATGTCCTCTTATTTATCTATTTACTCTCTTTATTTTCCTTAGAGGGACCTCTTGTACTCCGTTTAGTTGAAGCCTTCCTGTGTTTCTGCTTTTTATTAGCGACTGACCACCCTCACGCCGATCGGCGCATGTGCACTATAGCTCTCGTTTTTATAAGTATTGCATGTTTCGACTTTGTCAGCCTCCCGTCTCATTAAAAACAAAATGCTCACAAACATACCCGCATTCCAGTCACCCCACACATGGAGCGAATGGAGGCATTTTTCCATTACATAGTTAATGAGTGAAGTCTGAGACACCCCAACCAGCCCCCCCCTGCTGCTTTCTCTTCCTCTAAAATGAGGATGGGGGGGTTGCATCATTAATGGCCCAGTGAAGTCATGGCTTGACGAGAAGCCCCTCCTTAGATTTTAGTTTTTCTTCCCCACACACACACACACACACACACACACACACAGAGAAAGTTGTCAGTCGGCTGCCCTTCCTATAGCTCTCAGCGAGAGCTCACTATCAACGGGGGTAAGGAAGGACACAGTGTACCGCTCGCTCTTTCTCCTCCTCCACTTTGTCTCCGTTCTTTTCTTTGTCCCCCGTAATAATGAAACGGCGGCGAGGAGCGAGTGAAAGCCCGTGCATGTGTGTCCTCCTAACGTGGGTGTGTAGGAGTCGGGGGGTTAATGACAGGCAGACTTGCAGGCACCCAAAATTTCAGCCTTTGTCAAAGGACCCCTTCATTTGCACGCTGGCCTAATTGGCCCCTGTTAGCCGGGGCCAAACTCCCAACAACACGATGGAGTAAAAGGAAAGGAAAGGAGAGAAGGAACGGAGGGAGCGGGCGTCTTATTTTAGACTTTTTAGCAGCAGGTTTCCCCCCCACCCGGAGGAGTCAGTCTGTAGCTCAGCAGGCTCGGTTGATTGTGTACCGAGTGGCTTTTCATGGATGGCGGAAATGAGGCATGATGTTTAAAAAAAAAAAAAGGTCAAAGGAGGTGGCAACAAGCTGGTTGACTTTTAGGGTCTTTTAACTCAGGAGGCTTAAGCTGAAGTAGACGAGATTGGAGCAAATATGATTTAAAAAAAGTCATTTTTATAAAACGGTCACTGTATCCTGACAGTAGTTCATGAAAAAGGTAATCTGAAAAAATCATGTGCCTCTGTGTCCTCCGGTGCTCCTAACGGCATCTGCAGGATTTCACAGACCGGAGGAAAACAACCAATCAGAGCTGATCTGGAGTCTGCCGTTTCTGAGCAGCTGTCAATCACTCGCAAACTCCGATCAAACTAGGCAGCGCTGATCAAATATGAATCAATATTCTGTTACTGTAATGACTATTTCTCTCCTCAGATGTTTTCAGAAACATCTTGTAGTGTACTGTTTAGCTGTAAAATGAGAATGTTTGAGACCCGGCAGCCATGTTGAGATCAAGTTGAGGAAATACCAAGCACCGCCCACCAGCCGGAGCACAGCCTATAGGAACGCTCTCTCTCTCTCTGAAATGAAGCTGTGATTGGTCAAAGTCTCCCGTCACGGGCTAGATTTTTTAAAGCCTGAAAACAGAGTCATGAAGAGGAGCAGAAGTCTAGTTTTCTCTCAGAACACTTTTATTATGGGATTTTTGCCCAATGATGCCAAAAAAATTGTTGCCTACTGAAGCTTTAATGTATCTTGAGTCATAAAAAAAGTCAGTCTTTGGGTGTTAACTCTCTCTTCTCGTCTCTCTGTTGCAGGTACTACTTCAAGAAGGCCAGCGATGAGTTTGAGTGCGGTGCGGTGTTCGAGGAGGTGTCAGACGACGGCTTCTTGCTGCCCACCTACCAGGGCAAGATCCTGGGCAAGGTGGAGAGGATGGAGTGAGACCTCCCCCCCCCCCCACCATCCCGTGTTGTTGTGGATTATACGGACGCTTCACACCTCCATGGATGTACTCCCTTCATATGCTGTCTTTTTAAGCTACGACTGGAGATGCTGATGAAGGAATGTCGACGAGGTTTGGGCAGATGGACTGGACGCACGATGGACAAGGAGGACAAGTCATCGCTATTACAGGACTATCACGTGAAGAGCCCGCCTTGAAGTGAAGAAAATAAAAGACTGTGTGTTGCTGGACTGAAACGTCTCCGTGTTTCCAGAAGAGAAAACTCTCTAGAGACTCTAGGTGAATGACCACTCCTCAAAGAAGCGGGGCGGTGGGTTCAAATCTGAGACTTGACCGCCTACCCGACCCCGCCTGTGCTAGCTGTCTCGCTAGCACATCCGCTAATATGTATATGCAGATATACATGTACATTGCATTGTATTGTGATGCTCGTATTGCTGTGTAAAGATTTCTATTGCTATTTATTGGAAATATCCCAGCCCCAACTCTATTATTCCTCCATGGACAAGCTGCTTGGAGTTGGAGAAACTTCTCCAATTTTTCCACATCCGTGATTTATTTTTCTTCCCTTCCGAGCATCAGTTCTCAAGCAAAGGAAATGGGTTTTATTCATTTTCTGCCCCTCATATTGAACTGTAAACTTCAAAAATACCTCTTCAAAAAAAATCCACTCCTGTTCCTGGAGATTTTAGCGGGACATCGTGTCTGATCTCTTGGCTGGAGAGCTTACTGCTGAAGCTTTGAGAATGGCTCTCTTATCACTTAAAAAAGTTTGATAATATATTTACTACTGCAGTGCTATTTGTGGCCGTGTCCCCATCTGCTCTGGGTGTACTACGAACAAAACAAAAAAAAAAAAAGGAACAAAGATGCTATTATAACATTTAATTCCCAACTCTGGGACGCTGCCCAGCTAGCCTTGATCTGTCGCGTCTTAGTGCCTTTGTTTCAGTGGCGCAGGCATCGCACAAATAGCCTACGTATTTACTAAGAGGAAACTGCCCTGAACAGGTCCTAGAGTCCCCAAAATGTGTTTACACCCATATTAATATTTACCAACAAAAAGCTCTATAATGTGCTCCCCAGCGTGCTTACCTATGTGATTGTGTGACTGAGTTGCTTTAGAGTACGGTTACTCTGTGTGTATTAAACCTGCACTATGAGCTGCAGGTGATAATGATGGTGGTGATATATATATAAATATATTATATACACTATGTCCATAGTGTTTGAATCGAGTACAGTAGCTGTGCCTACATGGATTCTTGCCGTGTTTTACCCAGTTTTCAGGGTCCTATTACTCCCTTGGTTTTCACAAGGGGCCTTATGTTGAAAAGATATTTTTATGCCTTTTAGTATCCGTTTCATCATGTTTATGTTTTATAATATTTTTCATGGCTTCCTTGGCTCCACTTGTAAACTGTAAATTATGCGTTCTATAGAGCTCAGTTGAAAAGATGCCTCGGTACTTTAATTATTGTAATTATGAAGAGATGTAGCCTTTATTAAAATGTTCTATTTTTCAAATTAGCAAATGGCTTCCTATGGTTTTGTGTGTGTCTTGTGATGGGGGGGGGGGGGGGGTTAGGGGATGTTGGTGTGTGTGTGTGTGGAGCAAATCTCACCACACACACACACCCCCGCTGCGGAGAGTGCAACTCGTTGGATCCGGTGAGAAATCTCCGCCAGATTTGCATCCATTATCAGCTCTTAATTTACTCCCTGTTGGAAATTAAAACATGCAGCATTAATTTGGCCACCAGAGCCTCTGTGTGTTTTATTCTAAGACGGAGAGAGAGAGAGAGAGAGACGGAGCATATCTAAGTGTGTGTTAATGAGACATTTGGCGAATGCGTGCCATAAGTACATTTGAGCCAGCTGTTTACATGGTTAAGCGTCGGGCCTCCTGTGGCCCTTCATGAGCTGTGTGTGAGTGGAACGGGCTCTTTAGGGTCTCACAGGGTGGCGGAAAACATGAATGTAAGTTACAGGTTTTAAGATTAAATTCTGCCTTTAAAGGATAGGTTCACATTTTTGAAGTCTGTCTTAAAACAATAGTCAGATGCCCATATGAACATTTGAACAGGTTCTCCCTGCTGTAATCACTCCTCCTGTTCATACTGGTCATTAAAAGAAAACTCCTATAGTGCATCTGTAATGTAAGTGATGGACACAATCACAGTCCTCATTTTGTGCATAAAAGTAATTTTTGTGAAGTTAAACCAATCAAGTGGGTATCTTCCAAAGTTACAGACATTTAGCACAAAATTCATATTTTTATTTCTATATTTCCATTGCAGCTCAACAGGGAGACACAAAGAGGGAATTTTGTACTAAAGAGACAGTTATTTTGGATGATACCCACTTGATTCGTCCAACTTAACACCGAATTCACACCAGAGCAGCAGCGAAGTGCAGCCTGCAGCGAGCTGCTCTGCAATGTCCATGAAAAGCTGCAGCGCAGCGAGTTGCGGCCGTTTGATTCTGCGGCTAAGTGCGACCAAACAAAAGTTGGGAGAGGTTTAACTTTTAGCGGCGAAGTGCAGCCAGAGAGGAACCGCAACCAATCTGTTTCAAAGAATTTCTTCCCGCCTTAAAAACATTAACAGTAGGGGTGTAACGATACATCGATCTGGATCGATATTCAATAATCAACAATCCAGTATCATCGATGCAAAGTGAAAATATCTATACGTATCATCATCTTTAAGATACGCCTTTATTTTAAAATCCTCATTTTATAATTATTCTTTTTATTAAAAAGATTAGTTATTCATTTAAATGTCTGGAAGAGCCCAGTAATCAAATTGTCAAATCTAATTTTAGTTGCTTTTTGTGAGTTGATATAAATGTAACTGATAGTGTTAAATGATATCGTCTCATATCGATCGCAGACCTCTGAATTCAATCAAACTGAAATCTTATCATGCCGGACTTTGTGATATCATCCAATATCATATCGTTGTCCAAAGAATCAATATATTAATATCGTATCACAATGAAACTTGTGATTTGCACCTCAAATTAACACGCCTGTAATTATTGCGGCGAGCAGTGGAATATATTTTTGCACAAAACAAGGTTTTTTTTCCCATCACTTACATTGAAAATACATCAGGAAACAAAAAATACGGGCGCCTGACTATTGTTGTAAAACAGATTTGAAAAATTATGAACCTATCCTTTAATTGCCCAACATTATTTATAAAGTCTACACACACACAAGGTCACACCACCACCAGTACAAATCTCAGGTATAAACGTAGGTAAAATGAAAATCTATAAATAAAACTAGAAGCAACAAAGTACCAAAACATGGAGGCATTTGGTCGATGATCCCAGATTATTGATCATTTATAGTCAGAAAATCAAACATCTGCTCTTTAAAGACAGGTGTTTTACTACATTTTTCTTATTGTCAACAAATCTCATGAAAAGACTAAAATAAAGTGCTCTATGCCCTTTTCACAGCAGCCATGTTGACATGTCATCACAGGGTGAACACAGGTGTGATTAATAACCATGATTAGGGCGGCCCTGTTCCATTTAGGTGGGTCAGGACCCTGGTATTGTGCATGCTGGATCACTAGAATGGCCGTGACACACTAAATGGAACGGGACCATAATTAATGTTATCAATTCCACCTGTGTTTACCCTGTGATGACATGTCAAAATGGCTGCTGTGGAGAGGACTTCTATTGTTTTTTACTGATGTAAATCTTTAAAAACGGGAGTTTGTTGGGGACTATTTTCTGCTGTGGACTAATACCCATTTGGTGCCCTTGGTGAGTAGCGACAATGTGGCTCATTGATATGTTTTTAACAGTTTTTGGACAACAATGTAGAGGAATAATCTGTACCAGGCTTTTGCTACACAGACCTGTTAAAGGGATCAGCTCCTTCAAGGTGTTGGCCTTTTCATTGGATTTGTTGACGATAGAAAAAAAACTGAATATCACCAGGATTATACTTTAATATCAAACACGGATCATAAATTAAATCTATCCAGTTGGAGACACGTAGTTGCGTATGTTGTAAAGGAGGATCATAGTGCACGCCAGGCTACATTACATGATACTTTATTTAATTTAAATATGTAATAGCTTATAGCTTCACACACATGCACACTGATATCTTCACACACATTCTGCACACGGCGCTCCTCTGCCAACCTTCTCTCCTTTAAAGTTTCATTGGCTAAGAGTGTTGCTTACGCTGCCTTTCATATTGAAAGGGCATCATGATATTGTTAAAATACCATTTTCAGCCCTTTCATCAGCAAAGGTCAGTGCATACACTTGAAGGCCATCCTTTGGACTCTTTAGAACTAAGAGGCTCTCACTCAGCGGCGCTCCGCTGTCAGAAGGCCTTGTGAACCCGTCTTTGTATGGAGGGCTATTTTAGATGGGGTCATCTTTTTGAAGAGTGCACTGGGCTAGGTAGACTCCAGACTGCTATTCAAACATTTTTTGGGTGGCGTATTAAGATTTGGGGGCATTTGAGGGTTCCTAAAAAGTGTTTTGACAAAGAGGAGTTTATTTGTGTGACTTCAATCTTTAGTCATAAGGTTACAGAACGTTATTTCTTCTGTGCCTCTGTTTTTCTTTTGGCGAAGAAGTGAAAAAAGAAAACACAATATTAGTCTGATAAAAGAACCTTAACTTAAGATCCACTTCCAGCTGTTTCCAGAGCTTTTAATCACATCTTAATCAGAGTATGGAGTTTGGTGGAGTAAGGTTTTTTGACATGGGTCCCTTCTAGATATGGCCACAGGATGTCTTCATTACGTAGGCCCCAGTTGATATCAGTGGTGATAATTCCCATACAAATTTGCAAGTAATCAAATTACCAAATGACACACAGTAAATCGGGGCCGCTGGAGGTCTGTGGCCACGGGGCAGTTTCACACACATTGCTCATTGGTAATCCAGCTTGATGTAATGAAAAATTAGTCAATTTCATGCCAACTGAGAAAAGTCCATCGCTGATAAAAACCATGAGATGCTGTTGACAAATCTGGCAAAAGCAAGTAAATTGAGTTGAGTTTCCGTCTGATTTTCAGCACCCCGACATCCCCGTGATCACACAATATTTTCTAGCTTTATGTCCCATCCATACGTTGTTGCCCTCAGGATGTTCTCGTCTTATATAACGAGTACTGACAGCTATCTGGGCCACTCACTGTTCACCACGTTAAGAAATGAGCTGTAATGAATTGGCACGACTTTGTGCCAACCTGCCACCCCCCCCCCCACCCCCCCACCCCCCCCCCATCTCTGCCTGCTATTGTTTCCCCCCCGATGATATCCAACGTCTGCTACCTGTCCCGCCCACATGAGGCGAGATCAAAGGCTCTGACTGTGAACGACGGCACACAGGAACCTAAACAGGAAGTGGAGCTGGGATCACACAGATGCGCTTTGATTGGTGGAGGCAAGGCTTTGACGTCCATATGCAGTCATGACTGCACTATAGTCTCTTTGGATTGTTATAATACAAAAGAACAGTGGTGGATGAAGTACCTGAAAGCCAAACTTGAGTAAAAGTACAGAAAAAGTACACGTTAAAGTCACCTATTAGAATATTACTGAACTTAAGTATCAAAAGTAATTTTCTGATATTGAATTAAGTATTGACAGTAAAAGTACAAGTAAATGTTGTTAATAAAACGCAAGCAAGTCAGAATTTTGAGATTTATGAAGTTTATGGGGTGGTAAAACATATGAGAAATGAATATTCGCCACTAGTTCACTTCTATTCTACACGAGCGAAAGTGCAAAAATAACATTTGCTTCCTGTTGCGAAGCAAATTTGCATCTTTGCTTTCGAAATGCTGTTCACTTTGGTGAATTTTCTGTCCGAAAATCGCCTCGGCCTGCATTCGCATATGTGTGACTGTGCCCTTATTATTCCTTAACATGTACACCACATTAAAAACGGAGGCTACATTACACTTGAAGAAAAACAAGGTCGCCGCAACTTTATTTTAAAGAGCAAAATCTGACATGCAGCCTGTCTGGACATGAGCGGGAATTGAAACTTAACTAAGGCTTTAAGAGCATCTTTGGTTGCACTTGTTGCCCATCACGTGAATGATGTTAACTGCAAGCTAGGACCACTGATTTGCCAAACCTTCTTACTTGTAATAATAACGAAGATGCTTAGGGGAAATGTATCGAAGTAAAACTACACATTTTATTTAGGAAATGAAGTGGAGTAAAAGTGAAAGTTGACAGAAGTATAAAAACTCAAGTAAAGTACAGATACTCCCAAAAAGTACTTTAACGAAGTATTATTACTTTGTTACATTACACCACTGCAAAAGACGTGACCTATGACCCCCTTCAAAGAAAATCCATTACAAAGCAATGGAGATGCCTTTATCAGTGGCTGCAACTAGTCTGAAATATGAAGGATTTTATTACAATATGGACAAAAACACAAAGTCTAAAACATGAAACCAGAGCGCAGCTGAGCCATGGGAAAAAACTCTGCTCACTGTCTGTCACCGCCAACCTCAACCTCATTTAAATACACTCCAATCATTCCACCATAGACGGATACGAGAGAGTGAGACCCCCAATTTTGGGTCCTGAACCCCTTCATTTGGAACCTGGATCAGCCGTGCGAGTTGTTCCACACAGGCATCGACCCAGACAGCCATGGGACTGTGGTCAACCAGGGGGCCTCGCCTGGAACCCGGCCAGGCGCCACTGTGGTAGCTGATCCCCCTACCGTGTGACCAATCACGTGACTCCATACAGCCTGATCCTCCGCTCTAACCAATGGCAGACTCTCGCGCCTTCAGCGTAAACCAATGCCAAATTCGCCGACATGTTTAGATGACAGCCGCTTGGCCACGAAGTACCAGAACCTATCCATCAAAAAGAAATTAACAGGCAGCTTACAGACTGTTTAAATGTAGTATTACTGAAAGAGTGCAATCATTTAGAAGTACATTAATGGAGAGTGAGGTAATACAGAATACCATTAGAGAAGATATCCAATGTCTATAAGCTTGGAACAATTCGTTGCTCCTGTTTTTAGAAGACATGGTAATTTAATGACCAACATATGTGACCAAAACATTTGAAGGCTGAAACAAATCTTCCAAAGTATCAGGCCTTTTCCCCCCCCCTGACAGAAAGAAAGGGCATTATATTTCCCTCCCTAATCACATGGCAAGAATCTGAAGAGATTATGTATCTCACAAATGCTTTGGGAAATGAAGAAGACAGGAGTTTGACGTTGAGGGCCTGAAACCCGATCTGCCACCGGTGCAGCGCGGCGGTGTCGGATGCTGTGCTGCTAAAAGGGCGCTGAGGACGCGAGGCATGATAGCTGGTCGGGCCGCGCCGGGGGATTCTGTGTGCATCCTCCCTGCTGCTGAAGGAAAAGCATCTTTTGTGCAGAGAGTGAGCCACCATTGTCCTCCTCTGGTGTTTACGTTTGTCTTAAATTTCACCTAGCGCGCAGCGCAGCCCCACCAAGCCACAGGATAGGCATTGTTCTGGGCCCGTGCAGGAATGGTAGCCTGCAGTCACCTTCTTTCTGACTGTCGCCATTGTCACCCCCCCTCCCACAACGTCTTTGTTTTTGCTCCCCACCACAGACAGCTCAGATTGTTGCCTGATGTTGCTTCCTCTCGTCCCATTGTTTCCACGACTCCTCTTATGTATGACTTTTCCTCGTCGATGTGTGTGTCGGTTGGAGTGGTTGGAGGGGATGGGAGCGTGGGGGTTGGAGGGGGGGGGGTTAGGGTACACAGAGTGCATGTGAAGTTTTATGGCTAACCACATGTGTTTTTGAATCTCTGAGCTTCCACGTTTTTTTTCCCAGGGTGAGGGGTTGGGGAGAGTCTGCAGCATGAGGATGGGGCGGAGAGAGGGAAGTGGGGTATGAGAGAGAGAGAGAGAGAGAATTAAAGAACCAGGACTGGGACATGTGGTTCTTGTTTGGGGCGCTGCATGCAGAGATGGTGGGTCTGGCTTCTCTTTGCCCCCAACCTGCATCCACAATCTAAACATCCCACTGATTATTAAACAATACGGATGCTCTCATGCCCCCTCAATGTGAGCTAGAAAGGGATAAACACAGCAAGATCACAACAGATCAGCCTCACACTCAGAAAGGCTTCACTGAAGTACGCAAGGACACGTTCTCATATTACAAATCTATCATATTTCCTTTGTAATAGTCTACCCCGGTGTGTCTCCTATGTCCTAGATCAGGTTCCTTGTTGGTTGAATGGAAGCATATTAGCATGATGCCTCTGGGCGCTGTGAATTCACTACAGTAAGTAGTAAAGTTAGACTGTAAACCACGTGAACACCAAACCACAGCCCCCCCACCCTTCATTCTGTTAGATACAAGCAACACCCACATAACTCCAAAGCCCTCTGGGTAATGAGCTGTTTTACATGTGCACACCCCCCCGCCCCCCCCAAAAAAACACCAAAAGGCCTCAATGCCAGGTCAATGATTTAATGTGATATAATCTTTTTAACAATTGTGATATAAACCTTAACAATTATTTTACCAGGATAGATCATCTCGGTAATCCTTTATTTTACAGCTTCATAGTCTCTTAATATTTTGGAAGTTGCTCAGAAAGAACTATGTAATGTTGTACTAGTTATAGGGAAAATGTAGACAGTAGTCACTTTGTACACTTCTAATTCATTAATTCTAATGAATAGCTAGTGTAACCCAGAGAGCCTTTTAGTGAAATGAAATTTGACTGCAGGCAAGAATACAATTCTGTGTATATAAAGAATACAACTTCCAACAATTAATAAAAAAAGTAATGAATATTTGGTTAAAATTGAGAAGTTCTGTCAAGGAAACTTCTTGGAAAATTATCAGGAAATTACAGGCCTGTAAAATAAAGCTGTACTAGTTATCGCTATAGGTAACCGTTATATTCATAGTGACTATATTCCTCTCAGCTGCATCTTCATGTGAAGGTCTTATTGATAACATTTTGATGTAGATGATTTTTTATTTTTTTTTTTAAATACGTCCACAGAGCTTTTAGAAAGGTGCTGAATAAAAGTATGGCTTTTCCTGAAGAAAAAAAAAAATTCTGATTATGAACTTATCATTTTAAAAATTTTGGTGGGTCCAAAATGAATGTTTTGTTTATCTCTGTCGAAAATATCTGACGTTTGGTTATTGCTTCTAACAAGGCTTGTGAGCCAATGGTATAGTAATAAAACAACATTGGTATCAGGTGGTATCTCTGGGTCGTCAGTTAGTGATAGATTGATGGTAAGTGCCTGGCAATGACTTGTTGTGAAGTGAAAGTAATGGAACGGGGAGGAGAATGTGACATCTAGTGGTGAATGTTATCAATGTTATCAATAGCACCTTTAATATATCATCTTTAATTGTTGCTCTTGATCTATTACTTAAGGAGATGACATGCTTTTGCCCAACATTTTACATTAGCTACAGGCTGGTTCACACATTGGGTGAAATCTTTGTTCAATATATGCTAATAAATAATTAGAAAAAGAATAAGTTGATGATGATGATAATGGGGAGGAGGAAGAATCACTGTTTATATATTTCACAAAAACACTTAACTCAGTGTCTACTTGCTAGCAAAGAGCCATAGTGTTGGAAAACTCTGGAAAAAAAAACTAGTTAGTCAGAGGGGAACTGTTAAGATATAAAAATAAATATATATATATTTCTTGAGTTGTAATTTTATATTATCAATTCAAATCAACACCTAAACAAACAAGTTTCTGAGGAAATAAACCCTTCAAACCTGCCTATTCAGATTGTGTTGGAATGTGAAGGGTTAAATGAATAACTATCAGAACGTTGCTGCCTCTTCGCCGTTCTGTTGCTAGGGCAACATCTCTGGTCCAGGATTACTTCCCGTCAGCTACTGCGTTAACAAACATTACAACAGGAAGTACAAAGGGGCACATTTAGAATGTTGTCAAGTTTGAAATTATCACTAGGAAAATGTAACGTTAGCTAACTTGGTGCACGACGGAAGCCGCGAGTACCGTTACCGCTGGTGAGGAGGACATGTTGCGGATTTATTAACCACGCCGAACTTTTAATGAGAAGTTGGAGCAAAGGAGGACGTTCACACAAGAGGTTAATATGGTGCAGAAAACAAGGCTTTTGAGAGACATTTCAACCAGTTGCTGTCTGTTTGGTGTGGAGAGTTGGAGAGTTGTTCCTGGCTGGGACAAAGATGGACTTCCTGCTCTCATCAAAGGGTAAGAAGAAGTGATTTCACATCTAACAGGCTGCCGAGCCAAATGTTTGTATTCAGACCGCCACTGTTTTGGTTGTTTTGGTTGTTTAGGAAAACGGTCATCACGCAGGATTACCGGTCAATCTGTACATTTACCAACATGCTGTTTCCCCTAAAGGATGCTGTGCCAATCTAATAATAATAATATTTATTAACAATATTGCTTGTTGTGGTGGTCGCTGTTCACTGTCCATGGTTCTGAAGTGTGTCTCTAATGGTGGCTTGGCTGTCATGATGTGTTCAGGCTTACATGACATGTTGTTGGTTTTTTGTGTGGTAGATTTGGGGGTGACAGTCATGAGTTTTGCACCCGAGTTTTGGTGATAACTCTCTCTCCTTTCTGTTTGTTGCATTGCTGAGGCTGGACTTTGTGTCTTATTCTCTTGTATCAGAGCTGGAGTAGTCATAAGTACCTTTTGTAGTACTATAAGAGAGGACACAGTAAACTAGGCTGGTAGTTTGCTTTTTTCCTCCTGATGAGGTCAGAGGGGTCTGAGGTTAAAGGTTAAAGAGTCACGGTTCACTACTGTAGTTAGTGGACCTGTAGATAAGATTTCTACTTGTCAAACTAATGTTTTCAAGGTCAAGAATGAACTTTGTTGTTCAGTTATTTTTATAATTTATAAAAGTAGTGTGACAGTGTGCTAAAAAGCAACGAAACAACATAATAACAAAAGATCAAAAGAAACTTTATTAATAATAATAATAATAAATAAATACATTTAATTAAATAATAATAATAATCTTTATTTAAATAAATAAAATAGCTAAATAAACATATGTTCGTGACCGATATTAGACAATTTAGGTCATAATCTGGTTGGGTTACAAATAAATTCTGAAAATAAGTCAAAAACAGTTGCCACCTCTTATAGGATGAGTCTGTCGACCCTTTGAGGGTGTACTTAACTTTCTCCAACGGGAGGAAGAACATGATGTCAGTGGGAGAGGAAGATTTCCAAGATATAAGTATCCTCCCTCTGGGCAGAAGCAATAGGAAAGCGATCACGTCGAACACAACAGCATTACAGAGGATTGGGATTATAGGCACACTGAAATTGATAGCAAAGGGCAACCATCAGTTCAAAATCACTGCTGCTTCTCCGTCCTCCTCTGAATGATGTCATCTCCCCGTCCTCAGCCTCTACCTCGCTGGAAAGAAATAAGAAAGGGAGGAAGGAGACAGAGAGAGCCAGGGAGGGAGGTGAAAATGTGTGAGCAGGGGGGTCCTCGCTCCTGCCGGCCTTTCCTGGGAAAGGAACGGGCCTGGCTTCACATCACACACGGCCCGCATCAGCATACGTGTGAGCACGCATGTGAGTGCATTGGCTTGCAAGGGAGCGCGTATACTTGTGCGTGACTGGGAGAGCACACAAAGAGAGGAGAATTGTTTCAAAGGAGAGAATTAGAAAGGATAAAGGGGAACGTGTTAGAAGGCAGGGAAAAATTCAGGAGAGGGTGTGAGTAAAAAAAAAAAAAAACAACATAAATGTGATGAAAGAAGTCATGCAGAGTGTGACTGGATGAAGGCTCCACAGGTGCAGGGGGGAAGAAGCAAGAAGGCTAATCGATCGATTACATTTTGGTGAAAGACGTACAAAAACCTCGGTGAACAAAACTTTTCAGGGGCAAAGAGGGCAGGGGGGGAGTCATCAGAAGTTGGAATGAGGGAGGGGAGGGAGGAGAAGGCTGTGATCCAGATGAAAAGCAAAAAAAAAAATGCCAAATGTGGAAAAAGAGCTGCAGTGCTTGCGCGTCCCTGGCTGGGCGTGGGTCAGAGCCGGAGTAAACAAACCCACAGCTTAGCAGCGCGTTTGATCTGTTCAACTACGAAACACTGAGTGGAGTAAACAGAAAAATTAGACTGGGTCAGCTACAGAGGAGGGCTGTGTGTGTGTGTGTGTGTGTGTGTGTGTGTGTGTGTGTGTGTGTGTGTGTGTGTGGTAGGTGGGGGAAGTACAGTACATACACACCAAAACATGTTAGATGTTCCGACCCAAAAGCTAACGGTAGGGTTCTCACCGTGGTCTGTGATGACCACATTTCCGCACCTCAAACTCAGCCTGTCATCACTTATTTTGAGTTTCAATGAAACGCGGCGCCTTCCACCAAAGTGGGCTTCTGAATTAGACAGAGATGTTATACTGTATGTCGCCTCTGGAAACTCCCTAGAAACTTTTAAACTAAACGTTGTCGATCTAAAGAAAAGATAAAGACAGATTCAGCAACTGCGTGGCTTATCTCTCGCATCAAATGTTTTCAGAAACACATTTCGGTGAACTATTTTCATGATATAAGAGAAGAAAGTTTCCAAATGAGCTGCCATGTTGTTTCCGGTTTGAAAGCTGGGAGCAGCAGCCCACGAGGGAGAACATTCATCCAATCAGATGTCTAGTGGCAGCCCATCAAGCGTCCAATGCCGAGAAGTGAGGAGATCCCTCGTGATAATAAACGCCCCTGTGGACACGTACCATAACAGTGACTACTTACGGGGCGAACTAGATCAGTCACTAACCGGACAAAAGCACAGTTCATTCAAGATGCTCTGAAAATGTCGCTGCTTTAAATGCTGGTGTGATTGGGCTTTTAGTTGCCTAAACTAAAAAATGGCTGCTGTTGGACCTACCAATGAGGGACGCCAGATCACCAAACCGCCATAGATGAATAAAATGGTGAAGAAAAGGAACTCTTCTTTAAAATAATACAGTTCCCTATTAGCGGGGCAGTTAAGCATAACAATTGTGCATTTTGCGGTAAAAGCAACAAATTTGGCACATTTGTAGATTTATATGTTATGAAAAGATATAGATATATGGGGGCGCTGCAAATTTGGGCGCTTAATATTCCTAAATGTTGCAGAAAACAGATTTTATGACTCTTGATGATTCCCAAGGTGTGTTCAAGCTGATAAGATCAGATGTCAGAAAATCACAGACATGTTTTTAGTACCTCTTTATTTTTTCAAGGGTGCTTTTTAAAAGCTTTTAACCTGAGAAAAATGAGAAAAAAAACGAATAAAAGGAGCACGGTCACTTCAGGGTCAAAATTCACCCCCTTACCTTCATGATAGAATGACAACTATATATATATGGAACTAGAACGACAAGTTCTTCAGCTGTCCATCGGTGCGTTTATCTTTTCATTAGCAGTAAAGTTGACAGACATATTGCTGGATACATTTGTGGGTCGACCTCTAATCACAGTTAAAGCGATACTGACCTTTGGTAGAACATCGGGTTGTATTGCTAACTAGCCGTGATAAATGCCCAACTAAAGGAGAAAATCGCCATTGATTACTTAGTCGTTGTGTGAGGATCATTTCTCATAATGCTTTGGTATCACGATCATTTTCACAATAATTTAAACCGTAATACCCTCAAGATAAAAGCTGATGTGCAAAACCTGTCAATGGTCCGTTTCTCAGCCCTGGGACGCTGAACATCAGAGGCGCTGGTGTTACTTTGGTGGACCCCGGCTACCTCTGAACGCTCGTTACTCTGCTGAAAAAGAAGCGCGTCAGGCGGAAGAGTCTTAACGACACGCCTTTGCCTGTTTTTTTCCAGCCTTGAAGAAGTTAAAATTAGTCCTTTTTTTTTAAAAGGCAGAATTCAAAGCTGGGAGCATGAAAAGGGGGGCAGAATGAAATGTCGGCACTGCAGTGTTAAAAGGGAGATGGGAGATGAGAGATCCTAGTGTCTGACTTTGGTGTGACTTCAAAAGGCTGTGTTTAAAGCGGCAGGCCTTAATGCTGGCCTGATAGCACAACTGTCATGTCTGTGTGACCTCCCACAGCTGGCCAGCCAGGGACACAGGACTCACGCTGTGTGTGTGTGTGTCTGTGTGCGTGTGTGTGTGTGTGTGTGTGTGTGTGTGTGTGTGTGTGTTTGATGATTTCTTGATGTGTGTGTATGAGCTTGTCTGCTTTTTGTACATTTGTGTGTCAGCACTCTTGTGGCTCTTGCTTTGTGTCTTGATGTGATTGTCTGTGTGCCGTTTAATGTTTGTGTTTTGATGTCGGTGTGTGTGTTTGCCTGAGCCGTGACTTTGTGTGTGTGTGTGTGTGTGTGTGTGTGTGTGTGTGTGTGTGCACAGAGGTTGGAGATCTGAGCCAGGCTCTGCCCTCTCTCTATGCACAGGGGCCTTTTTTCCTTCTTGTTAAGATTCAAACGCTGATAGGCTTTGAACTGCAGCTGTAGACTCTGCAGTCATTTCACCACTTTAGCTCAACTAGCTAAAGTTGCCGTGGCGCTGCCTGCCACCCTATCGCTGCCGCCCACCCTATCGCTGCCGCCATTACTAACCATCACACCAGCCACATTAACTGCATAGCAGCGGGGCGAAGGCGTGCGCCACCGTTTATTAAAGCAGCGATTTGCCTTTCATGTGGCAAAACAGACAACTGGTCTGAACATGATGTCGCTCAGCTCAACTTTTTCCCTTTGGAGAAATACAGTTGATCTAATGTTTGGCATGTAGTAAACAACCTCCGAAATGGATTGAAGAAAGTTATTCATTTAAACCCTATTAGCCTTTTTTTGCCATGCTATCGTGGCTCTCTGTTGTCAGTCTGTTAGTCGTTCCAGACTGAACTATTGGATGGATTGCCATGAAATTTTATAAAGACATTAATGTTCCCCAGAGGGTGAACTTTTTCATCTAGCGCCACCAGCAGGTCAAACTTCGTATTTGTCCAGCAGCTTGGTTTATGACTGAGTACCTGCAAAACTATTCCCATTATAGAGTGAAACTAGAAAACCTAAGGGAATCCATTAAATAACGCTCCAAACTTACGCTAAATTTTGGCGAGGCAAAACTGTCATGGCTATTTTCAAAGGGGTCCCTTGACCTCTGACCTCAAGATATGTGAATGAAAATGGGTTCTATGGGTACCCACGAGTCTCCCCTTTATAGACATGCCCACTTTATGATAATCACATGCAGTTTGGGGCAAGTCATAGTCAAGTCAGCACACTGACACACTGACAGCTGTTGTTGCCTGTTGGGCTGCAGTTTGACATGTTTTGATTTGAGCATATTTTTTATGCTAAATGCAGTACCTGTGAGGGTTTCTGGACAATATCTGTCATTGTTTTGTGTTGTTAATTGATTTCCGGTAATAAATATATACATGTTTGCATAAAGCAGCATATTTATCCACCCCCATGTTGATAAGAGTATTAAATACTTGACAAATCTCCCTTTTAAGGTACATTTTGAACAGATAAAAAAATGTGATTAATTTGCGATTAATCATGATTAACTGTTTTAATTGATTGACGGCCCTACTAATCGATTAGTCGACAAAATCGTATGCGTGTTAGTCGACTATGAATTTCTTTGGTCGAGGACAGCCTTACATTTGACATTAACATAAATCAAATCAATGTGTATCCTGTATGATCCTGTAGTTAAATGATCCAGTTAATTAATTCAGTTAACATAGCTACGCTTCCAAACCCTGTATAACCAAAACTCAATATGCACACAGTGAAGCTGGCACACAACCATCTACAAAGACGCAGTCTCTGTAACGGGTAAAGAGCCCCGTCGCGTCCGTGCCCCACGTATTTTGGCCATTAGTCTTGTTAAAATGTTCAGGAAAATCTCTGGTAATTTACCGTCATGGATTCCTGACGGATTAATGAGTCTGTTTGTTTAACCGTTATCATCTTGCACAGACTTGTCAGTTTATTTTTCTCTCTCTTTCTGTCCCCAATGTTCATTTTGGTGCGTCTCTCCTTATCTGTCGGAGCTAGCAGGCGAGAAAGGCCGAGCAGTCTCTTTCCTGCTCTTTAAAGTCCAAATGGCAGGATACTGCTGAGAGCAGCCTCTCTTCTGCTGCACCTGTTTGTTCTCATTTCATCTTCTCTCAGGAGAGAGTGCAGACCAGTGCAGATGTTGTGAAAAGACCACTACATACACATTGCTCTGACACACCTTCATGTCCTTTGCACCTTTATGTTCCGCTCACAGAGTGGAGCCCATCAGGGAGCCTTTCTCTGCATATGCATCCCGCCACGTCCGTATCCTTGATTTTCTGTTTTGAACTGCGCCGAAGAGAGCGCCTGAATGTGCCTATCAGTTGATCAAATAAAAAGTTTCCAGTGGTCACCTCCCGGCTCCTGACTGTGTGTCCGCTCGGCTGACAGCGGGGGAGCGAGGGAAACATCGGGAGACGCTTCTGTCACACCCCGATCTCCGCTTTGATGAGTCACATCAAACGATGTCCATATCTAAACGTCATCCTCAAAGGAAAAAAACTGGGGGAGGTGTGTATGTGTGTGGGAAGATATACCAGACGAAAGAGAAGAAAAACAGCACATAAAGACATATAAACAGGCTTCTTTGTTTTACTGGGTTCGAGCTGTTGATAAGGTTTACTTATTCAAAAGGAGGATCGCAGTTTACTTTAAACTTCTGGCGTGTTTGGGATTGTGTGTTTTGTCGAGATGCAAGTTGCCAGGCAGAGATAATAGACTTCTAAAGGGATATTAAGTCTTGGAAGTCTCTCGCCAGGCTATTCACGGGCAGAGATTTAGCCGCTATCTTCGCTATTGTGGCGAATTTGCATCTCAGGCACTGGAGCAACTGTTTCTGCAGTTTAGGGTTTATTCCAAGCTGTCATGTGCTTGCAAGGAGTCTGTGATGATAGCACGCCACAGAGAGCAAAAACCAAACATCAAAGACCGATAGACTGATGGTGTTACCTAACTGGATTTGAATTTGATCTACTATTCCTCTTATTCATATCCTACTTCCTGTTTCCTTGCAGCTGCCGCCGTTATTATCAATTCTGTGGCTTTTGTTGATGATTCTCTCTTTGCTGCTTCTCTTATTTTCCTCCATTGTTTTGTCCTCTGGCTCTTACTGGCGTCGCGTTGAATCTAACAGCTGCCAATAAAGAGGCTTTTTCCTGTGATGAAGATTTAATGTGCTTGTCACACGGCGCAAATGGCATATGTTTCCCCCCGTTGCTACTGTCTCAATATTCAGCCAGAGAGAAGGTGGGAGGCGTGCATTTATTCATCATCTCCTAGAGGTTCTGGTGTCAGGAGCAAATTAACAAATATAGTTAGGAACTAGGACTGGGACAATTCACCTATCTCCTGATTCGATGTGTATTGTGATTTTAAAGTATTGCGATTTGATATTATGATTTATCGCTTTTTTAACACTAGATCATGGGAAAAGTTGAATCATACACTTCTAGGGACTTTTAATTTGGAAAATATCTAAATTAAAACAGTATAAATGTTTGATTTTCAGCATGTATGTAGTCAGAGATGTCCTGCTGTCAAATATATCAGTCATTGTCAGACATTATACATTTCCCTCACACATTAGTGGTATTTTCTTTTTAATTTATAAGGGACATGTAATGTTTTGTACTTTGGTGAATACAATCCAATCAATCTTATTTCCATATATGTATTTATACAGTTCCCTTTGTTAACACCTTATTTTGAAAACTAGATATAGTCACACGTGTATACTTCTTCCGCTAACTTCGCCAAGTCCGTCTCTAGCTCTCCCATTAGCTCCGTTCTCTTTATACATCCATGGTGAGCTCCATCGGGGCCGTTTGAATGCATTTAACATAAATGTCAGTATATGGGTGCTCTACAGTTGTAGCGTCGGCTGATTTGACCACGGATATGAGAGCGACGGCCGGCTTGACCGCACATTACCGCAATACGATAACGTTTCCTGTCCATGACAGAGTTAGCATGCAGCTTTAGCCGTGATGTCTAGCTCTGCTTTTCCTGCAATGTGTGAAACCCAAAGTGTCTCCATACTTTATTGTATGTGTAGTGTTTACCACTTTGGATTTAAAATGTGGGGGTGCAGGTCGGATCCACGCAGACCCTCCGCCGTTTTCTGATTCATGGTTTCGGCTCGCCGCGGCCAGCTGCTGTTTGTTGTGGTTGAAGGATACAGAACGGATATGACGTCACGTTACTCTGACTACATCCGCATAGACTCAATGAAGCAAATATATCAATTCTGGCATTAAAAAATCAATTTCAATATCGTAAAAAAAAATCGCGATACATAGGTGAATAGTTTTTTCCACATCCCTGTTAGGAACCAAGTTGGAAATGTATCAGGGTTGTTTTTGTGTGCTGCTGCTCAGTTTTTGAACATATATCCTTCACTCAAGGTGCTTCTTTACTTCTCAGCTTTCTCACTTTTTTCTTTTCTGCTGGGCTTTAGTTAAACTCCAGCCTGTTTCATGCTTATTGTGCCCAAAGAATGGAGAGGCATGTGTTTGTTTTAGACGCCTCCACCACTTAAAAAAAAAAAGAATTGGGTTAAAGAATTAAGTGCGCACAAATCAGGCAATCTCACCCTCCGTCTTTTTACTTCAACTTTTCTGAAGGCCACTCCGAGGTCTCCGTTTAATTGAACATGGAGCACTTTCTGAAACAAAATGGACCTCATCCTGCTTTTCCGTCTGCTAGAAGGGGCTTTATTAGCGTGGCTCCAAGGAAGGGAGGAGGGGGAGAGGACTGAGTCATACAGAGATGTGAAGCTTTACGTCTTTGTTCATCTCTCAGAAAAGAGAAAAGAGAGGAGGATTGTGCATTGAAGATGAGGAAGAAAGATGCCGCTGCTGGTGCACATAAAAAAAAGAAGAGTGTGTTGTGACATGTAGTTTAAGTATATATTTATGTGTCCATGTGTCTGCCTGCATGTATGTAATTTCTACTCCATTCGTGCCACCCTCCTGCGTCGTTCTGATGAAAGTGATCAGGCATCCTGCGCCAGCACGGGGCCCGTCCCGCTCATTAAAAATGCTAATGTCTCCCGCCGGGTCTTTGATGCGGGACCCAGGCGCACAAAGCCAGCCAAGGTTACCGAGGGCCTGTGTAATCCTTTATTCGGGGCCCGATGCAGGGAGACACCCAGCTGAGAGCCCTGACAGTCACAATCAATCATGTCAGGGACGCGTCACACAGGTCTGCTGACCCCCTGCAACACGCTCTGCTTTAATTAGCTAGCGGAGGAGATGCACACAGGAGCGTACTGCACACACACATACGTGAAGTAACATAACAGTGCACATATTACATCCTCTTGCTTCTCGAATGTCTTCTGATAGGCATCAGGCTGTGGATCTCTCAAGCCAGGGCTCAACACTAATTTTTAAAAGTGGAGCCATCTATGCTCTCGCCAAAGCCACCAGACTCCATTGAAAAAAACTGTATTTTTACCTCGCAGAACACGGGGGTTGCTCGTCTACCGCCGCCTCGATCAGTTAGTTTGTTTGCGTTATTGTGTGACTTTGGTGAAACCGAACTAACCAAAGTCACTCAAACCTAACATCCCAAAATCAACATAATGTCATCAAACAATGTTGTTGATGTTGTTTACTGAGTCAGCATCTCAAACACCGAGTCCAGGCTAGCTAGCATCATTTACCTCCTGCATGCCTGATCCGTCCTGTATCTGGTCAGTCGTACCAAATCAGATCCGCGTTCCGGTATAATTTCCCGTCACGCTCAAAGATGCCGGGATACTTCGCTTCACAAATTTCCTTTTTGTTTTTCGTTCATCAGTTTGCCCATTTGTTTGTGATTTTGACGTATTAGTCTAATAATTTGCTTTGCCATTGTCTCTAAATCAGATGCCTGTGTCCACACGAGTTAACGCACCAATGCACGTGCAGCGTTGTCTGGTTCCAGTTCTGACTGTAACAGCAATATTTAAATATCAGTAATGCAGCAAATATTAAAAATGTATTTATTTTGGGGTGCACGTTTTGCTGTTTGCTGCCCCTATTTGTTCTATTATCTTAAAAAGTGGATGCCACTGATGGCAACCAAAGGCCAAGAATTGGTCGCCAATTTCTCAGAATGGTTGCCAGTGGCAACCTGGCAACCCTTACTGTCGAGCCCTGCAAGCTGTCTAATGTGTGTGACTTAATTACTGTAACATACATTAATATAATGTGTGTGTGTGAGAGCGTCTTTGCTGCGATCACTTCGCATCTGATCACTTTTTTCTCCTGACAGCAAAGCAATGAGGCTTAAAAAAAAAAGAGAGAGAGAGGAGAGAGAGGAGAGAGAGGAGAGAGGAGAGAGAGGAGAGAAGAGAGAGAGGAGAGAGAGGAGAGAAGAGAGAGAGAGAGAGAGAAGAGAGGAGAGAGAGAGAGAAGGAGAGAGAGAGAGAGAGAGAGAAGGAGAGCGGAGGATTGAGTTGGGGGTTGTTTTGAAGTTTGCTTGACATCATGTTAACAAAGCTCGCTTAAACCCTCGATGGAAGGAAGGCTGGGCAAGAGCTGTGATGATGGTGTGTGTGTGTGTGTGTGTGTGTGTGTGTGTGTGTGTGTGTGTGTGTGTGTGTGTGTGTGACATGCTAAGGTCTCGTCTGACTCGGAACAAATACACATAGCGATGGCTCCCCGCCAGTGCTCACCCCCCATTATCTAGCTTTCAACACAGCATCACACTTTAATTCTTGATTGAAGAGAATATTGCAAAATTTATTTTGATATAAAATCAAGTTTTATTTCAGATTACTGCATCCTGTGCATGAATATTTACCACCATAGAGGACACTGACGTCATGTCTTTAGTATTGTTTCTGGATTTTTGCATATCTTGACAATCTGATGAGGAGTTCACGTTCTACATCTTAAGACTGATTGTTACAGGATGCAAACTCCAGTCTACATCATGAACATCTGGTGCGCTACTCGCCAATCAACCTTTTCAACTTCACAACCCCCACTTTATCGATTGACCTCTTCAGCCTCTAAAAACTATTCAAATGAAATAATTTAAAAAAAACCCTCTTTGGTTGAAGTGGTCACAACTCATAGAAACATGCATATGTGCAGCCTGGCTGACATTCCCATACAACGTAGCTTAAATAAAGTAACTAGAATACTTATTTTGAGCCAAACCATGATGTGTTACTCAACCTAAACAAGTAGTTTTGTTGCGTTTTTATTTTCTTAAAAATTAGAATTAAAAAAAAAAGGGGGGGGAGGCTGTAGCTCTGTGGGTTGAGCAGGTCATCCGTTAACCACGAGGTTGGCGGTTCGATCCCCGGTTCATACTGTCTGCATGTCGAAGTGTCCTTGAGTGAGACACTAAACCCCAAGTTGCTCCCTGGGCGCTTTACAGCAGCTCACTGCTCCTACAATGCTTAGGATGGGTTAAATGCAGTGGTCAAATTTCATGTATGTACCTGTATGTATATGATTCTAGTAAAGTTTAAGGTTTAGTTTTGTTTCAATTTACAACGTTAATCACACGTTTAACACTGCGACCATAATCCGGGAGGAAATACGTTTCCCTCGAAACATAATTGAGAATGAAGTTTAGTTGTATGGGACAGTGATTTTGTAGGAGACAGGGTTGATATGTGACAAGGGGTTAATATCCGTTTGTGTTTTAAGAGTCGCCAGTGAAAAAGATTGGGAAACAATGATATAAAGGATGCTGTACTTCCAACACGGGACATCTGTGACATCCTGTTCTGCAGAATCGTCCAATATGAGCATCAGTCTAAGGGATTCTAGGATGAATTGTACAAAAAATATAACACCAGTTTAATAAAAAAATATATAATGTGAAAAATATTTTAAAATTTGGTGTCTAGTCAGACATTTCCTAAACATCCACTCAGTTTTCAGAGATTTTGTGAACAGGAATGCTGATATTATTTCACATATTTGCTCACACCGGTTACATAGTATCTGCAGAGCACACGGTTTGAATACTATTTGCCGTTTTATGTAGTGTATTTACATACTTTAAGTGGCTGATATTAGGATTCAGTGCAGGCAGGCTGATGTAGAGCTTCCCTCAGGAGCAGAGTTACTTTGCTCTTTGTAACAAACTTCTGAATCCGCTGCACACACAGTCGGGCTCCACTCCAAACAATACCTGAGCATACCTTCTTTTCCTGCTGTCACGCTCTGCTTTTATTCTGTGTATTCTTGGCTTCCCCAGCCCTGAGCGCTTGGCACAAAGCTTCTGTGTGTGGCCTCATCATCATCATCCACTGTACTCAAAAATAGAGTGCTGCTCTCACTTCAGAGTGGGGCAGACTCTTGTTTGCTCTGAGTCCTGACAGCGGAGCGCTGTGGTTGGAAGGTGGCTCAAAGGAGACAGTGCAGACCAAGTGTGTGTGTGTGTGTGTGTGTGTGTGTGTGTGTGTGTGTGTGTTTTCAGTCTTGATGAGAGCAGGTGCCTGCTGGAATGAATGTGATTCGTTTCTGGGAGGGAGCACGGAGGCGATCAGTTTGGCATGAAACAACCTGTTACATCTCTTCCTCCCTCCTCCTCTTCCTCCTCCTCCTCCTCCTCCTCCTCCTTCACCTTCTCTGGTGCCACACGTCAAGGGGAGGCAGGAATGCAGGAAAGGGGAAACAACAACAGAGAATGTCCTTCTCCCCGGAGCTATCTGGCAGGGTTGGATTACAAGCTGAACACACACAAATGCGAGCGCGCACACACACAACTCTTTGTATTGAATCTACCTCTTGTCTCACCTTTGCCCATTCCTGGTGGCTGAAATGTGAGAATAGACCGGCTCGAGGGCTTGGCTCAGGTTGGGGCTTGGCACAACCTCCACCATTTAAAAAAAATCTACACATTCTTAAGCCTTTAAGGAAGCACACATTCTGCTCTCAGCTTTCTAGATTCTTGATACAGGTGAGAATAACAAAGATCACAGTGATCACCCAGTCAGATGCTCATAAGTAAACAGGAACGACAGAGCAGACTCCCGTTTTTCATCCCCCTCTCCCGGTTTCCTCCCGGGGTCACAGTTCTCCCGTATTTCTCCCGATTTATGACAAATTTTCACACTTTTTTTTCCTTTTCGTTATCTCAACCTGTTTCTGGAACTGACCAGTGTTTTTAATCCCTACTGTTTCCACCCGGACAACAATAGAGCTACACCAACTGATGTTTAACTGGGATTTGGGCAGTCTATGATCGCGACACAGCGCAGTTTGAGCTCATGTTTAAGCTTCGCTCTACACAGCGTGCAGCGCACAAAGTTCAGCTTTGCTCGATGCAGCGAAAAGCTGTCGTAGCACGGCGCAAGCCATTAGAAATAACGGGTTTCAGGGCGCAGTGGTGCCGTTGTAAGGGTTGTGTCTGAAAGGACATTCAGTGAGTGAGAGACGGAGAGAGAAATGGAGAGTACTAAGAGAAAGAAATACTCAAGCAGGAGCAAAAATAAATAAAAACGGATGGATATTAGTTTATGCCAGAGATTCACACGACAAGTTCACACCAATTATCAGTTTTCTTTCGTAGGAGTTAAAGGTAAAATCAAAAGTTTAACATAAAAATGCTGTTGCAGTGCACTTATTATTTTGTTATTTTTAACTCTTTTAAAGTCACCAGAATGCACGAAACAAAGTCTCTGAAACTCAAATTTCCCCCCCCGCTTTGGTTTTGAAATTCCTCCCTTTATTTTAAGGTCTCGAGGTTGGCAAGTACGCAGTGTATGCAGAAAAAGTAGAGCCAGCCAGCTTGTCAGTCAGTCGGTTGATCAGTCAGGCAGCCAGACAAACATTTAGTCCGGCTGTCAGTCAACCAGCCAGCAGACCAGACACTGCGCCTGGAAAACAGAGAGCTGAAAAGACAAGCAAAACCAGAGAGAGTGTCTGATGGCGGCTCCAACTTTGAGATGCCAAAGGAAGCGACACTCTGTCACCCAACACTTTAATTACCTGTGTGTGTGTGTGTGTGTGCTCACACTTTATGTCTGCGAATATGTGTGTGTGTTGGTGTGTCTGCAGCAGTGCCAGACCTGTTTGGCCAGATAGGATGACTGTCACCTCTCATCTTCTCAAATTAGTCCCCCTCTCCTAACCACCACCACCTCCTCCTCCTCCTCCTCCTCCTCATACCAAGTTTCAGCTGCACACTTTTCAACACATTTCGGTGTAGCTTACACAGAGATGTTTGGCCCTAATTTTTCTAGGTGGGTCAAACAAACACAGGACTTTCACCCAGGAGGCCGCTGTTTGTGTCCCGTGTGAAACCAAAAGTCAACGTTGACTTATTCTAATTTACGTCTGTAACTTAAATAACGTAACAAACAAACTTATTTTAAGACAAACTGTGATGTTTTACTAACATTTTTGGAACATTTTGTGAACAGTCAAGCAGTCTGCCCTCCTGGTTCAACTTTGGCCATAGTTGTGCTGACAGATTATTGCCACAATTGTGGCTTACTTTCGGTTTTACTTTGATTTACAGAAGTGTTTTAGATACTCCTATTTAACTGTTAGCTGTCCTCTGGTTCTTGCTTACTACTCCACTAAAGCTCCACTGGCTTCCTACAACCTCCATGCTTGTTACCTCCTTTACACATCAGCACTATGCTCCCATCTTCCCATCTCCAGTTGTTCTCTGAAGGTTTTCTCCATCGCTGCCCTCCTGACCCCTCACCTGCACATGCTGACTCAAGGTGTTCACTTACCCTCCCCGCTTTGCTCCCTTTCCCCTCTGCCAAGTACCACTGATATGCACAAACACACACCTGCAGCCAACAATAGAGGCCTTATTCAGGGTGGGCACGCTGCTGATCCAGCCGGCCCTCTATCAACGACTGTGATCTGGACATGGGCGGCTGCCACGCAAAGACCACAGTGCCTCTGAGAGTTACTGAAATGTACTCCAGTCAGAGCAGCACATGATGTTTTGCTTTTATCTGCGGCTTCAACAATGACCTCATCAGCCAAAATAAGGATATTATCTAAAGAGTGTCATAGCTTTGTCATGTTAACTGCAGAGCTGGTTTTCTCCAGCACTCTCCTCTGAAGAGATTGGGCGGTCTATGATATACTGTCATTATATTTTGGATGTTAAAGCCAGGTTTAACCACGTTAAATCCTGTGTTTTCTGCCTCCTGGTGCCGCTCGGCCTCAGACATAACACAACATCTCCATGGCCGTGACATCACTGTCTAAATAACATGCTTGTTAGGAATCTCCCTTGATGTCTGTTGCTGCACAGAGGGATGAAAGCGAGCGAATGAAAGAGAGGGCAAAAGCCATCAGATGCGTCTTCACGAGCAGCCTTTGGCTTCAAAGGGAAACCTCAGGCGCTGTGACAGAGAACAACAGCCGATGACGTCACGGAGGGCGCAGGACATTTAACCGAACCTCCTCGCTGCCCCACAGCAGTTCTCAGAGCACAAAAGGAGAGGAAAAAACAAAGATGCAGAAGAGGGTTGAGGTTTAATGAGGAAGGGAGAGGAAAAACAGAGCGGGCCGGAGAGCGCAAGGGTTCACGGGGGTCGGTGTGTGCACACATGAGGGTGGCAGGCCGAGATCAGAGCCGCGGGGAGCGTTCCCGTGTTTGGGATAGGAGGGAAAGATAAATAAGCCAGGATGGCTGCACAAAGAGAGACTAGGGGGAAACGGGAATGTTGAGATTCCAAAAGGAAAATCTGTGTCTCTCTCACACACACACACACACACACACACACACACACACACACACACACACACACACACACACACACACACACACACACACACACACACACACACATGGGCTCAGATGGAGCGAAGTGGTAAACAGACGTGTGTGTGTTGTGTAACCATGGAACATGAGTTTTAGAAGTTTGTTATGGATTTGTTTTCAAAATGACAGGCTTTCACAACAACTCCCTTCCACTGCTGCGTGCCAGTAGAGAGCGTATGTTTTACATCATGACTCTTAGCCTGCTGCCTCGGAGTAAAATATATGCTAACAGCAAAAGATCTGGCCATACTGTATATCTCTCAGTAACCTTTCTGCTGTTATCCTAAGGCTTAAGCCTTGCTGTATGAACTATGTCCATATATGTTGTTGAACTGTCAATTGGCTTCCGGATGATATTTTGTCATATTGTATTTTACATTTTTGTTCCCAGAATGCCTTGTAACATAACATAACACAGCAAGAGAAAATGTCTGTGGAGATTTATGATGTCTGCTCATAATCGCTGAATGCAAAGCGACGGGTCTTCTGAAATGAAGTTGGATGTGAAAGGCCTCCTTGATCCTCCCGCGGCTGTCCACTGACTCCCGTTTGATGTGAGTGATTTTGACACCTTCCCAGTCAACACTATTCACAGACAGCTTCAGGGTTGTCACGGGAACCGATACTTCGGTACCAAGTCGATGCCAAAATTCTGAAAACGTGAGGATACTCACGGGGCTCGAGACTAACGGCGTACCGTCTTCCCGGGGACGATAGTAAATGAGTTCATGATGCAGTAAACTCATTATCACAACAAATCTGTGCTGAAATCGGCAGGACGAGAGCTAGTTAATAATAGCTGTTAGCTGTTGCAGGACTGTGCTGCTATCCGGCTGCTAACAGCTAACGCTCACTAGCTCTCGTCCTGCCGATTTCAACACGGCCATTCATTTACATTATGCGTTCAGGCTCTATTCATTAAAAATGAGCATTGGGCGAAGGTAAATTCTGACATTATCATGATGTGTTCGGATTAGGGCTGTCAAAGTTAACGCGATAATAGCGCATTAACGCATATTCGTTTTAACGCCACTAATTTCTTTAACGCATTAACGCAACTTGCGATTTTTCTCAAGCTAGAGTGAAGATACTGATATCATATCAAACTAGAAAACCTGAGGAATCCATTGGTACCACCTATGTCATACTAGCTTGTCGCGAACTTGAGCTAAATTTTGGTGAGAAAAAAAATGGCATCTTGACCTCTGACCTCAAGATATGTGAATGAAAATGGGTTCTATGGGTACCCACGAGTCCCCCCTTTACAGACATGCCCACTTTATGATAATCACATGCAGTTTGGGGCAAGTCATAGTCAAGTCAGCACACTGACACACTGACAGCTGTTGTTGCCTGTTGGGCTGCAGTTTGCCATGTTTTGATTTGAGCATATTTTTTATGCTAAATGCAGTACCTGTGAGGGTTTCTGGACAATATCTGTCATTGTTCTGTGTTGTTAATTGATTTCCAGTAATAAATATATACATACGTTTGCATAAAGCAGCATATTTGTCCACTCCCATGTAGATAAGAGTATTAAATACTTGACAACTAAGGTACATTTTGAACGGATAAGAAATGTTTTCACAGCAATATAAAATAGATATTAGAGAGAGAACTGTGACCTGTATGCAAACGGTAATAAAGGAGTGGATGTTGAAGTACATGGCATTTATCGTTTTACTTTTGTTTTTTACCGTGGTATTGAATTGGTATCGAGAATCGTGGAATTTCACTGGTAGTGATATCGACTACTAAATATCTGGTATTATGACGTCTCTAGACAGTTGACTGCTTCCGGATGGTCTCCGATGCTAAATTAAGCTTGAGTTTAGAATATTTTAAGTGGTTTCCAAAAAATGTGTTCCCAAGGTCACTAATGAGCTCATCACCCGTATGCTTATGATCTCCATGAGCTCCATACACAAACACATCTTACGGATCAGAATGATTGATGTCAACATCACCCTGCAGCGTACACTTTGGCACAACAGAAACAGAAAGTCATCTAAACCATTTTTTTGTGTGGAAAAATGTAAACTAGCACCTGCAGAAAGCCCTTCTCTTTAAGCTGGGAGTAAAGGGAGTAAAGGGAGGATATTGGCACCACACAACGGCCGTAAAAATCCAAAGTATCCCAAACAAACTTCATCACTCCCCTGCCGGCCTGTCCTCCCCTCTGATCTCTCCTCTTTCATCCTCCTCTGGTACGCCCCCCCCCCCCTTCCCCTCTCTCCGTTGTCCCCATTCTCGCTCGCTTTTCGTCTCTAGGCAACAAGGCAATGGAGGTCTGAGCAGAGAGAGAGACAGAACCGGCAGATAGATAGCGAGCTGCTCTTGAAACTTTGGAGACAGCTATGCCAGGAATGCAGGTGCCTGCTGTGAGGACAACAAAGTGAGGAGGACCTCCGTAGGAGCGCAGCGTGGGCAAGCAGCACGTCGGTGTGAGGGAACCCAGCCCACATTTCAGCTCCGCTCGCCTGTTTCTCATGCAAAGCAGTTGTTCAAAGTTGAGTTTCAGTTTGTCACCGTGTGACAGCACGTCTGAAACTCCTGAGAAATAATGAAATTTGTACTGATTGTCATACAGTAAGATAAGCATATTTACTGCAGAAACTACACTGTAAAGGACATGCCCTCATCCGACATAGTTGAGACATATTTTTGTAACCAAGAACAGCAGGGTGGGCTGTGTTGAGGCAAAGAAAAGGTAGAAACAGATTTTACCACATAAAAAAAGAAGTCTTTCTTTTTCCTGTTCTGTTTCTTTCTTTCCTTCCCCGTCTACCTCTCTTTCTTTCTCTTTGCTGTCGACACTTCTCTCTTTCTCCTAGTCTGTGTTTTATTCAGTAGAAACAGAGAAGCCACATCACAGGGAGAGAAGAGAAGAGAAGAAGAAGAGTTTAAAACAAAGTGTAGGAGAGAGCTTGAGAGAGTGTGTGATGTGGCTGAGTAAAAGGACACAGATGACAGAGAATACTTTAGACACAGATATAAAAGAACATTATTTAGTGGTGTTGTGTGTGTGTGTGTGTGTGTGTGTGTGTGTGTACAAGTGCATGAAAGCAAGACTGTAAGAAAGGTGTATTGGCCCATGTGTGTGTGGTTTTGTGTATGTCATATATGTGAAAACATGGCCTTATACTTCTTCTGCTTGTGCACAAATGTGTGTAGTTGTGTGTGTGTGTGGGTGTTTGTGTGTGTGGGCAGCTGCCCATCTGCCTGGTGGAGACCCGGACCCTGTGGCCCTCACAGCCATTGACTGATGTGATTTAGTGGTGCGGGTCAAAGGTCAAGAGCCGCTAGTCTCCATCTGCGCCTGAAGAAAAGGCCATCAGGAAGGAATTAGGATGGAGTCAATGGTCCTGGTGACATGTCTGCCATCGGTTCAAAGACAGACACACACACACACACACACACACACACACACACACACACACACACACACACACACACACACACACACACACACACACACACACACAGAGAGAGAGAACATCAGTATTTACACTGGTGTTAGCATTAGCTTAGTATTAACATTCGTATTATGTTTGAGTCCTAGTGTTTTAGTATTAAAACTAGTATGGCAACTAGAATCCATTAGCATTAATATGTGTGTGCCAGCCCTGTCTCCTAAAAATGACGTTCCCATAAAACCAAATTGCATTCTCAATTACGTTTGGAAGGAAACGTATTTTGTCACGGATTACGTTTGTCTTTTAAAATTCACAAACACCCTTGTAAGTCTGCGGACGGCCGCAGCGAATGACGTAGTATATCGAGCGACTGTGAATGAAAACACGTTGAATAAAAATTAAGAGAGAAAACATTTTAATTAAAATCGACTTTTCAGTGACTAGAACTGGACTAAAACGTTTTGAGTTGTCATCGACTAAAACTATGAAGGATAAAAATGACAAAAATTTTACTAAAACTAATACACATTTTCGTTATAAATCTAAAATAGCTGCCAAAATTAACACTGGTGCCAACCATGGAGGAGAACTACGGTGGCCGACGCAAAAACGTGAATGGCCCTCTCTAGAGCCAGTTGTTGTAAGAGTAGCGTAGGTCATTTGGAGCAGAGCAGAGTCAGTGTCTAGAGTGTGTGTGTGTGTGTATGTGGGAAGTGAGTGGTGAAGCAAGAGGGAGAGCGGCGGCGAATGTTTGTGAGCTAGTGGAGCAGCTACTGTAAAAACATGGCGGCAGGATCCGTAAAGAGGACCCGCTCCGTACGTAGATATAAACGGCTCATTCTAATGTAACGAAAACTCGATTCTTATTTTAAGGTGATTATACACTAAAGAAAACATACTTATTAATATTATATTCCATATCTGCCAATAGATCCCCTTAAATGTTACACACTGGTCCTTTAAATATTGAATAATCCTCTGCACTCATGTTTGATGCCAGCACTTAATTACTTTGATGAGTAACCGAAAAGAAGAAAACCAATGTTGTAATAAACCATAGTTTTTAAGTTTTGTATTAGCAGTAGTGTTAGTGGCTCTGTATTAGCATTAACAGGCTGTAAGCCATATTTCCCAGTTGTCTTTAGCTCTGAGTCCTGAGAATTCAACAGTAATTTCTTTTAACTTGTACAGAGCTCATTTAATATCCACATTTCAGTAGACGGCAGTGGAAACCGGAGGAAATATGAGGAGCTGTTTGACTGACAGACAGGCCTGCGATGGCTGAAGACAAGTGTGTTTGATGAAACATGGCAGGAGCCAAATCCCAGTCAGACCTCTCATTGAACCTACTGAAGGAGGACTGTGTTGTGGAAAAGTTCCCCAAAGTGGCTCAGAAGAAGAGCCCGTCTTTTTCCGCAGGTGAAGGGAAAACTGGCGAGCCGGGGGAATAATGTTTATGTATTAGATTTCAAACACTTCCTTCCTGTGAGGAAATCCAGATGTAAAGGTATGTTCTTCTGCCTCGAGGATCTGACGGATTGCTTCTTCTTTTTTTCCCCCTAGTATTTTCTTCTTCCTGGTGTCGTGATGGAGTGACAGAGTTTGGCTCTCCATCATCCTCAACACACAGAGGAGCTAAATATGCATGCAGGTCGCTGCCGAATGCGCTGTCTTTTAAAATGTATCATGTGGGCAAAGTGTGTTTTCACACAGCCTCAGACAACTTTAAGTTTGTGCGGTGGAGTGTTAAAAAAAAAATACCTACCATTAAAGGCAATATCAGTTAAAGGCGCTCCCTATAGACAAACCAATTTCTGGGCCTTTCAAGAAAAAAGCCTGCTCCATGATGACGACAGAACTTTAATCTTCAAACAAACCTCATCCGGCTCTAGTGGGTTTTTCTCACCGCTCTTATCTCCTTGTGAGCGTTGTCGGCAGAGTGAATTTCTATATATTCTTACTTTCTTTGTCAGCATATATAAACAAACCCAAAGGCCTTCAAAAATACGCACCTCCCCGCTTCCAAAAGTTCGATAAAGTCCTTTTCTTTCTCCACTCAGAGAGGAGAAAACGGGTTGTTAGCTCTTTGAGCCGGCTATCAGAAAATCCGGGGGAAATTACGCTGAGCGCAGCAGCCATACAGCAAAGGGTGATTACAAATTCAAATGGATGCTTTTACATCAATGGAAGGCTTTGAAGACCTCTTAATGAGCAGATAGCTGGAGTTAAACATTTGTGGAAGTGCCATCTTCGAAAGAGAAAAGAGGGGGGAGAGGGGGGAGGCGGGAAGGGTTTTTGATCCTGGCAGATATCTGCAGGGCAGCGCTGAGCAACTGTCTATCTCGGACCAGTGGTTGTCTTTTGAGAGCGTGCTGTTCAAGGCCGTGTTTGGATCCGGGGTTTCTGAACAAACTCGCATCCCCGCTGCTGCGTACTGATCAATGTCTGTCAAATTTGAGAGACTGGCGTATGTGATGAAAGCCGGATGGAGATACAAAGAGGGCAAACGCGAGAACAAAAGGGGGGCTGCAGAGAACCGAATGTACCGTAGAATCAAATATTGAAAGTAATATAAGAGAAGGAGTAGGGGCGAGAAAAAGGCAGAGAGTTGACGAGAAGGCTAAATAAAGCGAGGGGGTCTTCTCAAAGGAAAGAGGGGATGAAAAAAAAAATGAAAGAGAGATGGAAGCAGGAAGGGAAGAGAGCAAAGCAAAGGATAAACAAACACAGGGAGGGAGAGGGAGCCCAAAGTGTTGTTCCTCCATCTCAGCAAAGCAGCGGGAGTCTAGTGGAGCTTTGAACTTGGCCCCCATTAGAGGCCTGATGACGGTTTGAAGTGAACGGTTGAAACGAACCGGAGCATTTTAGATGTTAATTTGTTTTTGTTGTATGTCCGTGTGCGTGTGTGTGTGTGTGTGTGTGTGCGTGCACGTGTGTGGGTGTATTTTCCTCATCCTTTTCAGGGCCTCCGAATCGTTCGTAGTCACACCCAATTTAACACAGCAGGATAAAATGCTTCCTTTAGCTTTGTTGTTTTCTGCTCTTTTCCTCTCGTCTCTTCTCCTCGTACCTTTTTTTTTTGTTGTTTCAGGAAGGAAGAAAATGATTCATGGTTGTTACGGCCGAACTTTAAGTTGAATTCAGCTACTCTATGGAATCTGAGATGTTATCTTCATACTGTCGTGATTTTTTTTTTTTATCTTTACCTCCTGTTTTCTCAGTCATCACTGTTGAATACACTGATGGAGAGATACAGGTAAAGTAATTTTCGATACATTTTGAGGTAAATATTGGGGTAATTTGGCAGTAATTCCAAAGAAATTTCAAATAAGTTACTTGCTAATTATCACCTAATTACCATGAAATCTACGGACCTGTAAAATGAAGTGTTAACCGAGATTCATCTTTAAATCTATAACTCATCGCCCAAATCTTAATTTTGCTCACATTCTTCCGTTAACCATCCACAACCAGAGTTTCTTGTGTGACGCCCTGATGTCCACAGCCTCCGTCCTTCCCACACATCCCATTCATTGTCTATGTAAGCAGCTGTGCAATGCATTCTGGTAGCGTAGCGTTGCGTTTCGAGAGATGGACCGTCAACTTGCCTGCTCCTCATTTGCATAAAGTCGAGGTTTAGGCTACTTTATGCAAATCAGGAATGTCCGGTGCGACTCATCACCTCTGGAAACTCAATGTGAACTATTTTCATAATATACGAGAAAAAGAGTATCCAAACGAGCCGCCATGTTGGTTCCAGTGTGAAAGCTGGGAGCAGCAGCCCACAAGTGAAAGCGTTCGTCCAATCAGGTGCCTTGTGGCAGCCCATCAAGCGTCCAAAGCTGGGAAGCGAGGCGAACTCTCGCATCCAAAAACGCCCACGTGGACACGTACCACGAAGTTTATAATTTGAAGATGGTAATGATATGAAAGTGTTTTGTGAAAGATGACTCCATCAGTTTTATTCACCATGTACACACATGCAAGGAATTTCTCTAAATGTACTTACACAGAAATAGAAATAACAGCTAGGGACAACAAAGCTGGGCAAATAAAGGTAAATAATAGATTGGACTGTTATGTACACAAGTAGTGAAAAAATACCTGTTTCTCTGTGATGTGACTTCTGTCAGATTGAGCTCAGCAACCATGTAAAGTTCAATGACTTTACGTTCAAATCGCTGTAATTATACTACATTAAATCAAGTGTGTGTTTGGGGGAGGGCGGCCGAGATGGATCCAAACTAGAGGGGGTCAGCTGACTTTTTTTTTTTTACGGCTTCTTTGACCTCCGACCCCCGGCCGTATCTCCCATCAGGTCCGCGGCAGTCGGTCAGATCAGAGAGCCAGTCTGGCACCACCACCTCCAGGTTGACTCCCAGCCTTTGTCCCCGAGCCTCCCCAGCCAGGGTGACAGGTTCTGGGGGACACGGCTGGGGCGGAGAGGTGGGGGGGGGGGTCTGGATGGGTCTGGTGTGTAAACACTGAGCGTCTGTGATCTGATGACACATGAAAGGGGTCTGCCTGTGGGGTTGCCGGCCCATCGTCTATATGTCGACATCCCCCCACCTCACACACACACTAATGCATACACTGACACCAGATTTATGTATTTATGCATTGCGGCGGCACAGCTCAAAGGGATATGGCTGGAGGGGGGTTGGGGCTGTTTGGTCTGCAGACAGAGACTGATGGGGTACTTGGGGGGGGTTGGAGGGTGGTCTATAGGTGACAGGAGAGATTGAAGGGCAGGAGGAAGAGGAGGGAGTGGGCTGGGAGACATCTGGAGAGCGATGATGCTGATTCAAGTCGATGCGTCAATTCGTCCTCAAGTTTGACGGGTTTCTTGGTGCACAAACACACATATTCAGCCTCAACTAGAACATTTCTTACTAAACCTAAAAGTACAGATTAAATGAAATGTTCTCATCATAATTTAATATATTTTTATTTTTTTATTTTGTCTGTTTTACTCTCTTAAACTATGATTATAATTACATTGAAGAAGCTATGTGGTGTGCAGTAGATCATGATCAAAATCAGTGTGTTAGATCATCATCTATGTTTTGATCTTTCAGCTTTTTCATTAGCAAACTGTGGCTTTTGATTGTTCCTTATTATTTATTCTAGTTTTCTGTACTTTCAATTGCACATCCTAAAACTTTTTAAATTCAAAATGCTATACTATATATGTGAAAATTGAGCTGTTGATTGCAAAGAAACTCATTCATCTTACTGTATAGTTCAGTTTAAGCAACAACGTGTAGTACCAAAAGCTCAACACTAGAGGGGGGAGTTATGTGTCTCCACAGAAAACTTTTTTCTTTTTCTGTCTTATTAATGGCTTTTACCTTAAATTGTACTAATCTGTATGGAAAGTGCTGTATTTTGATTAATTGAGTGTCAGCCACAAGGTCTCCAGAGAATGTCTAAAAACAAACCACACATCTATGTATGAGTGGGTACATTGAGAGATTTTTGAGGGATGTTTGCATCCTTGTGAGTTCACATAAACCGTTTATTTTGAAGAGCTGATGTGCCAGACATGATGCCATTTTTATGTTTTTTTTTATTTATTTATCTGAGTTCTCTTGTCAAGAAATTAAAGCAATAACAGCAGCGAAGAGAGAGTTTCTCGACTCAAAACACATCCTCGGACTGAATTGCATATTGGTTGATTAAAGTCTTCTGTTGGTGGTGACGTTAGTATTTTGACATTCGCTTTGTTAAAAACTTTATTTAAATCGACACATACATGAAATTTGACCTCTGCATTTAATAGTTTCTAAGCAGTTAGGAGCAGTGGGCTGCTGTAAAGCTCAAGGACAATTGAGGGGGATCGAACCCCTAACTTTGCGATTAAACCCGCTTTCCCCCCTGAGCCACATATCTTGAAATATCAACAAAAATAAACCTCCAAATCAGAATATCAGTCCAGACATCATCATCATTGGGGTCCTCCTCAGACGATCCTACACACTGTCCCTTTAACACAGGAATGGACTCCATTTTCTTATGTCTAAACACAAAGCTTTTACAATTTTTAAATGATGCTCTCCAGCATCTGATCACACATTAGAAAAACATTATGATGCAGCTTCAAAGGCCTAATCAGAGTCCCTCAGGTCCTTCTCATCCTCTTGTTTCCTTTCCTCCTTTTAGCTGATTATTTCTGCTGAAATGTTGTGATCCAATATTGCCTTTTTTAAAGTACTTAATTAATTTAAAAAAACACAACATCCTTACTTGTAAGAGAAACATCAGGTATTATGAAAAGATGATATCAGACAACTAATCCCGGCTTAATTCAGCTGACATGTCAAGGCGATCTTGTGTTCTTATGGCTTCGATGTCAGACACTGTGGTTAAAACTTAACCGAAGCGTCTAACAGTCATATCATATTATGTTTGCTCAAAATCACAGACGGTATTTCATCATAAAAATGAACACAAGATTCATTTCATCCCCTAGAACAGTCTTTTACTCTTTTCTTGACTGGCAAACAGCTAAGCCTTCGAGAGCAGAGAGAGAGAGGGAGAGAAAAGGAAAAGAAATAAAGGGGGGATGTCTGGGTAACTTCAATAGCCTCTCTGTGTCCATCTAATATGGAGGGCTAGCATGCTGGGAGTTGGCCCTTTCCATTCAGACAGACCCCAAACTCATAAAGACCTCTTCTATGGCCCCCAACCTGAAACCCACCCACCAAAGCCCTCGCTGGTATAGGCCCCTTCCATGGGAACTTGCAATCTGCAACGTAATCCCACTTTGGCCCCTGGAGAAGCCTTTCCAAACAAACCATGTGAGTCCTAATACCCAGGGCTTCACAAGTGGCTCCTAGCTAGTCCTGAGCTCCACCACCACCAACAACTTGGCCCTCCTTCTTCTTTTTTCCTCCTTCTCTCGCTTTTCTTCTCTCCACGGATAGACGACAAAAGAAAGGGATCTCCTTCTAATTGCTTCGAAGATTGAAAAGCCGAGAGGGGTGGTGGGCGGCTACCGGGGGAAATGAGACGGAGGCTCTGGAGGCAGCGGGGGACTGTCAGTCTGGCTTTGCCCGCCCTGGGTGTGCGGTAGCCGGGATAAAGGAGCTGGCAGGACAGCCTCTGCTGCAGAGCCGGGCCGAGTGGATCAGAGCGAAGGCGGGCGACTCCCAGGGCCCGGCTTTAGAACTCCGGCCAAACGGACGGCTATGAGAATGTGGAGGAGCTGAAGCAGCTCTGCTGGAGGCCCTCTTCACTCATGGGAAAGGACGTCTGGTCTTCACAACTGGGATTCAGAAACCATAGGCTGCTGAGAACAGTGTGTTCAAGCCAAGGAGGAGTATCTGACAGAGAGAAGGCAGAAACACAGCGTGTTGGTCGCCATCCAAACCCTCTGACCCGGACCAACAGTCCAGCCGCTATTGATCAGCGTGGCGGTAGATGATGAAGTGTGTGAACACACAGTTGGGGTGGTCCGTGACCTTTGGATCTGTTGCTATGACATGCAGAGTTGCTAATAACACTCGTACACACACACACACCTTGACCTCTGCGGCAAGCATCGCCACAGATCCACGCCTCTTTCTCTCGCTGTGCCATCGCCCACCAGCAGCAGCTCCTCTGAAGCTTGGCGCTCAGCTGTTTGTTAGTGTGACGCCTGAAAGGGACAAAAAGGAAAGAAGTTGCTTTGGTGATGATGAAAATCAAGATAACATTTTATTGCCAATTCAATAATAGTCATATAATGATTTATAAGACAACATAAAAACTAAATTTGAGGAATAAATAATGTAGGTTGCGTCTGAAATTCACTACTAACATGCTATTTAGTGCTTTAAAACAGTATGTGAGATTTTTTAGTATCCCTGAAACCTTAGTATGAAACCAATAGTACGTGAATTGCATACTATTTCCGGTGAAATATTACAGTATGCAAACGCTGGACACTACAGCAGCATAAATATCCCACAGTGCACTGCAGTAGTGACAACAACGATCATAACGGACGTTGACAGACAGCTTTGTAATGCCAATAACGCTTCAATTTAAGTGTAAGTTAGGGCTGTCAATCGATTAAAATATTTAATCACGATTAATCGCTAATTAATCGCACATTTTTTATCTGTTCAAAATGTACCTTAAAGGGAGATTTGTCAAGTATTTAATACTCTTATCAACATGGGAGTGGGCAAATATGCTGCTATATGCAAATGTATATATATATTTGTTATTGGAAATCAATTAACAACACAAAACAATGACAGATATTGTCCAGAAACCCTCACAGGTACTGCATTTAGCATAAAAAATATGCTCGAATCATAACATGGCAAACTGCAGCCCAACAGGCAACAACAGCTGTCAGTGTGTCAGTGTGCTGACTTGACTATGACTTGCCCCAAACTGCATGTGATTATCATAAAGTAGGCATGTCTGTAAAGGGGAGACTCGTGGGTACCCATAGAACCCATTTTCATTCACATATCTTGAGGTCAGAGGTCAAGGGACACCTTTGAAAATGGCCATTTTTACCTCGCCAAAATTTAGCGCAAGTTTGGAGCGTTATTTAGCCTCCTTCACGACAAGCTAGTATGACATGGTTGGTACCAATGGATTCCTTAGGTTTAAAACTGAGCCCGCTACAACCTAAAAATCGCAAGCTGCTGTGTTAAATAAATTAGTGGCATTAAAATGAATTTGCGATAACACGTTATTATCATGTTACCTTTGACAGCCCTTGTTTAAGTATAAGATTTCACTTTGCTAGGTGTAGTTTATATTTTAAATTCAGACACAAATCATCGTTTGGTCACATAAAGTTGGCAAGGGTTACCATGGTTACACGTCTCCAAACAGCAAGGAGGCTCTCAAGAAGTGAGGATGTGAATTACAGTTCAGTGCGTCTGAAAAGACACATACAGTACTACTGTTAATTCACACAAAAGTATGTTGAACGACACATATTGGGTATGTAGAGCATAGTATGCGACTTTGAATGCAGCCATAATGTTGTTGGGCTCAGCGTACTTAGCACATCATGTCTCAGTTCAAAGATTGAATACAGAATCGCCCCGCTCATCTGTATGTGTAGTGACACGAGATCCAAAGGATTTTGGCCTTACGAGCTCCAGAAAGTTCCCTCAGTCTCCCCTCTCTGACCTCCTTTCATCCCTCCATCCCTCCGCCTTTCTTCTTCTTTTTAATACAAATCAGCCACTCAATGCCATGCACATGTTTTAGTGTTATTTGAACTCTGGCAGAGAACTTCAAACGGCTTTCAAAGTGAACTTTTTTTTTTTCTCCCTCTCTTGCTCTCCATCTTTTTTCTCTTTTTTTTTTGAAAGAACACAGCCGTGCTTCCAAGTACACCTGATCAGAAGGTCGAGAGATGGGGATTATGATATGCAGATGAGGCTTTGTTATCAGCGTTGACATTCGTTACAAAGCCCGAACAGAGGGGAGGTAACATGAAAAGGTGGCGACTCGCTCGCCCCCCCCTCTGCCCCTTTTAGCATAACCTCCCCTCTCGAACACATCGGCCTACCTAAGCCCCCTTTTTTCCATTTAGATCAAAAGGTTACACACAACAAAGAAAGGCCTGTGTGGCAAAGAAACACACACACTTCTGTGTACTTTTTACACAGTCAAGTCTATTGATTGGTCAACTTGTCCCAGAGGTGCGTGCACATCTGTACAGTATGTGTGAGGGTGTCCTGATGAGGTTGTCGTCTCTTATGCTGTTTAGGCAGAACGGAGGTCTTTGCAATTACCGAACACTGTAGAAAGGCTTTCATGTGTCTCCCCTGCTGTGACAGGATAACTACACGCACACACACACACACACACACACACACACACATATATACACGTAGAGTCTTCCTCCTTTCATATACACACAGAAACATGCATATGGTTGCCCCCCCCGTTAAATCTGCATACGGTTCAGTTCAAAGGCGTCCAAAGCGAGGTGGCGGCCTGTGCTACTTTTCCAGCTATTAGCCCGGCCCGCCATCTGCAGTGATCTCTTGAGGAGTGGGTTTTATGAACTTCATAAAGGGATGGTTATTAGAGCTTCAGAGCGGAGATGGGCCGTCTGGCCTTTAAGTTTAGCAGCAGGGGTCCTGGCTGCTTTGATGTGAATCATACTGTTAAATAACTTTTGAGAGGTAGAGGGAGCTACTGGGACCTTACAAAAAGGCCAGGCCTTGTTATATAAGTGATAATTGACCCAGTTTTTTTTTTAACACCTTGAGTACACGTCAGCGACAAAGACAGTTATGAAGATTAAAGATTATCCTCATCTTCCATTTATCTTTATTTTAGTTTGACTTTTTAGGTAACCCTTTAATTAGCAGGTAACCTATTTGAAATTTCTTTGGAATTACTGCCAAATTACCCCAATATTTACCACAACATTTATTGAAAATTACTTTGTTATAAACATTATTTAATAATTATATGGTAAAATAGCATATAATGGTTAAAATAGGGCCCTAATAAAGAAATTTCAAATAATTTATTTAGTAATTATTATCTATTTATCAGCAGACATGGAAATGCCTGTGTACCTGTGAGGGTTTCTGGACAATATTTGTCATTGTTTTGTGTTGTTAATTGATTTCACAATAATAAATATATTCATACATTTTTTGCATAAAGCAACATATTTGCCCACTCCCATGTTGATAAGAGTATTAAATACTTGACAAATCTCCCTTTAAAGCACATTTTGAATAGATAAAAAAAATGTGTGATTAATTTGTGTTTAACTATGGACAATCATGTGATTAATCGCGATTAAATATTTGAATCAGAGTTAACATAAATGTACATTTGCTTACATATGATGTTGTTCAATTTATATCATTCCTACTATGTTTATATATTTTATAGTGAAAAGGTAAATTTGATTGTAAATTAGAAAAAATGAAGAAAGTAATAACAGAGATAAAAACAAGGGAAAAAATTCAAGGATGAAAAATATAATATAAAATATAAAAAAATAAAAACAAAAAAGAAGTAAATTTTTTTTTTTTTAAACTGACTAGTTTAATGTTGATGGGATCATGGCCTTTTCACAAGATGTGAGTCTTTGTTCACATCAGAGATAGCGGTGGGAAGACGCTGGACACCAGTAAAGCATCCTGCTACATCCTGAAGCACCGGTGGATGATGGACACCGAGCTCAGACACAGACGACACTGCACACTGTAGCCTGAAGGTGGTGCTGCTAACCCACATCCTCCTCACTAATGTCCTCCCCAGGATGAGCAGGATCCTGCAAGTAGTCAGGTGCTTTACATATATGGATGTAGATATGGTTTGCATGCACACTTTGCAGTCAGATAACGGTTATAATTCAGGTGAACCCAGCAGCTGGCTTTAATGGATCTAACACAGGACACAATTTATGAATGGAATCATTTTTATTTACATTCCTTTAAACCTTTCAATGTGCACACCTGGCTTGTATTAATGACATGTAAGGTATTTTTCTGAACAGCTGTAATGCTGCTTGATGATTCAAAGAGAAATGTACCTTTTTGTTAATAATGTACATATTGTGATTATCATACAATGTTATTTAATATCAGAGGTAGAAAGCGCAAAATAAATAGGGATGCAAAAGGCCAACGATTATTTTCATTGCAGATTAATCTGTCGATTATTTTCTCGATTAATCGATTAGTTGTTTGGTCTATAAAATGGTGAAAAATGTCAATCAGTGTTTCCCAAAGTCCAAGATGACGTCCTCAGATGTCTTTTTTTGTCCAAAACTCAAAGAGATTTAGTTTGCTATCACAGAGGAGTAAAGAAACCTGAAAATATTCACATTTAAGAAGCTGGAATCAGAGAAATTTGACTTTATTTTTTTCCTTTTTTGGGTCTCTGTGCTCTCAGTGGGGATGCAACACTCACATGGACAGTTCCCCCTCAGACCAGTAGGTGGCAGCATGTTCAAGCAAATATAATCTGATTAAACGAGCCTGAATTGGGATATGGAGCCACTGGCCACCGGGAATACGGTTCACCTGGTGGATGTGATCCGGAGGGAGCTTGTGTCTGCAGTTGTTGCTTTACAGTTTTATTTTTAAGAAGAATGGCATCATGCATATAATGTGATGTTAGAGCTGTGATGTTTTCACCTGCTGCTCTTTAAGTCCAGCAGCGTTTATTAAAGGAAGGGAGAGCGGCTTGTTTGTGGAGGGGAATCCGCGTCCTGCAACGCCATGACGAAACTCACACTCTTCCTGCTGCAACACAATACAATATGAATCACCAGACGATGGATGGGACGCTGCTGCTGCTGCTTCGTGTGTAAATATCCTTTAAACGGTGGAGGAGAGGAGAGGAGAGGAGAGGAGAGGTGGGGGTGTGGCGCTGATTCACCAAAACAACACACGCCCAGTGCTCGCGTATTTGTGGCGTAAAAAGCCGCGCCGGGGATCCGCGTTGATGTGTCTGCTCCGGACTGTCGCTGCTGGGTGAACAGGCCAGCCAGCATCCTGCCAGCATCCTGCCAGCATCCTCTCAGCATCCTCTCAACATCCTGCCAGCATCCAGCCCTGATCCAGCCCTGATCCAGCCCCTCGGCGGCCCGCCGTGCTCCGTCCGTCCGGCCGCTGCGCGCACGGATCCTCATCGCATTACGCAGATCGAAAGCCTGGATGCGGAGCGAGCCAGTGGCCTGCAGAGAAGATGCGATAGCTATACGGTGTGATTAAAGGTGCGTTTGCCTTTTCTTTTTTTGTGTCGGTTTGATTTGAGCATCAGCTGTTAGGTCCATGGGTGTATTACAGCTCTAGAGCTAAAGCCAGGATGTGAGGAGGACAAAGGGAAGGATGGATGGAGACAGAAATATTCTGGTTTATTAGTGTTCAGTATGAGCAGCAACAACATGAAATAAAGGATGCTACAGTAAGAGTACTGTGGCTGTTTGGATTTAAAATCCTCAGTGTTTGGATCATATCACAGCTGGTGTAGGTAATGCACTAATGTCTAGATGCATCTGTGGAGCAACATTATCCTGTGAACTGCACAGGTCTACACCAGCTCCTTAATCCTCTCCTCTCTCCTTGGTCCCCCTTCCAGTAGCAGGCCACGGCAAGACATCATCGATCACCCAGACTTTCATCTCCGTGTCACCTAATTACACCAAATCCTCTCTTTATTCCAGGGATAGATCACCGCAGGCCTGTACGACATCGCTTATCGTTGAATTCAGAGGGAGTTTCTGCCAAGCAATGTCCTCGTGTGAACTGGTTTCTTGAGGAGCTGCAATGTGGCTTCTAATCCAGGTGTGTATGGAAATATGTTCTACATTATGTAGAAGTAAATGTAAGATTTTCATGACACTGACCTTTGTTTTCTTCTTTTATCACCTACCACTCGTCCACCCTGCTCAAATCTGAAGTTGTGGCTCGGTAGAGATGGAGCAAATATGATTAGAAAAAGTTATATTTATAAAACGGTCACTATATCCTGACAGTAGTGCATGAGAAAGGTAATCTGTAAAAAAAATCATGTGCCTCCGGTGTCCTCCGGTGTCCTCCGGTGCTCCTAATGGCATCTGCAAGATTTCACAGACCGGAGGAAAACAAGCAGTAAGAGCTGATCTGGAGCCTTGCCGTCTCTGAGCAGCTGTCAATCAATCGCGAACTCCGTTCAAGCGGTCAAACTAGGCAGCGCTGATCAAATATGAATCAATATTCTGTTACTGTAATGCCTATTCTGAAATGTTATAGGCTGTTCCTGCTGGTGGGCGGTGCTTGGTATTTCCTCAACTGATCTCAACATGGCTGCCGGGTCACAAACTTTCTCATTTTACAGCTAAACAGTAACTACAAGATGTTTCTGACAACATTTAAGGAGAGAAATAGGCATTACAGTAACAGAATATTGATTTAGATTTGATCAGCGCTGCCTAGTTTGACCGTTTGATCGGAGTTCGCGAGTGATTGACAGCTGCCTCTGTTGAATGAACAGCCAATAGGAACGCTCTCTCTCTCTGAAATGACCTGTTATTGGTCGAAGTCTCTCGTCACGGGCTACATTTTTTAAAGCCTGAAAACAGAGCCATGAGGAGGTGCAGAAGTCTAGTTTTCTCTCAGGACACTTGAATTACAATATGCTGAGAGGTTATTATCGAATTATTGCCCAATGATGCCAAAAATATTCTGCCTACTGAAGCTTTAATTCACAGTGAAAACTGAAAGTAGATGACGACAGTTGTACGTTAAAGAAATGTGTCTCTCTGTGTCTGTTTTTCTAGGCACCACGAGTGCAGGTTGTGTTGCAAGAGGAGATTGAATGCCTCTAAAATCTCAAGGTAAGACTTCTCCTGTGTGGCTTTGAGCTTGTATGTGTGCGTGGGAGGGAGGTGGTAGTGCTGGAATTGATCCATGGCCTTGAACGGTAATTCTTTCCACTCCTTAATTATGTCTCCTTCATCTCAACTCCTCTTACTCAACCCCAAACCTCATTCACATCTCTGACTCATGCACGTGGCTCTGTCTCAATGCAAAGACCTATGTTTGTATACATTTCCAGCTTTCTTTAAATACCAGCATCTGCACACCGAGGTGTGTTTAGATCAAGGTGTGTTTGTGTCAGCGGGTCTAAAGGGAATTCTCTTTCTGAGGCTTTATTAGACAAATTGCTGTGAGGCTAAAAGCAAACAGTGGCAGCTGAGCCGACTGAATAAGCTATTGTCTGTGGATAAAAAGGGGGCTTGATGGCACACTCTGTCACAAGACCTTCATTCTGGAACAGATTCACAGAAAAGCCAAAAATACAACATGAACTGAGAAAACACTGAAAGCTGAAGAAGTGGCTGTGATTCGATGCGTCTGTTTGTGTGTGTGTGTGTGTGTGTTTGTGTGTGTGTGTGTGTGTGTGTGTGTGTGTGTGTGTGTGTGTGTGTGTGTGTGTGTGTGTGTGTGCGTGCGTGCGTGCGTGTGTGCTGCAGGCTGTGAACTTTCAAGTTGAACAGCAGTTCATGTTTTGCGCAAAGTTAAAATAATTTAGCTTGAGGGCGTCTTGCGAGTCGACTCTGAGTAAGCGGCTGAACTGTGTCAGTGCATGGGATGTGTTAACTTAAGTCCACATGGATCCTCCTCGCCATGCTGGTCAAGGTCATAATGTGCATGTGTGATGTTGTATTCATTTCATTCTAGGAACCAGTTTTATATCTAAAGCTTTTAGGTAAAGACAATTTTGAGAATTGAGTCAGTAGTACAATAATCTGATTGTATAATGGTGACTTAAAGCTAGGGTAGGTAATGTATTTTATTAACATTTTTGTTATATTTTTTGAAATTCTCTTAAGGAGGCCTGAAGGGACGGTCAGTGTTGCCGTCTTGGCGACTTTAGAGCTAGATTTAGGGAATTTTGGAGCTAGTGATTCTAGCTACTTTCATTGGAAAAGAGTTGGCAACACTGGGCTTGGTTTTTACAGTTGGATGATTTTTAAAAATCTAGTGTAGTCTTCTTGGTTTCTCAAGATCACCCTGCCTTTAACTGCTCTTCAGAAACAAGGGACATAAGTGTAGTCGGAGCCGGACAGTCAAGCAAAGGGCACCATCAGCAGGAGATGGGGAAATCAGAAAAATTGGTGACCCATTATCCACTGTTTGTAGTAATATGTACCAGAGGAAGGAGCTAGAAGTAGCCCCTGTAGCTCACTATATATTAGATTTCTATAAAAGTAATCACCAGGGGTATTCCTCCTTTACTCATTAGGATGTCAACTGATACAAACCTGAGCCAGATAAAACAATGTATGTGTGAACTGTGAGAAGAATAGGATTTGTGTGTTGTTCCTGTTGAGAGTCTTGTTTGTTCCAGCTAATTCTTGTTTGACCTCAACTTCTCCTTCTAAGTATCATATGAATCTGTACTGTCATACTGTCACAGATGTCTGCCTCGCCAGATAGGAGCTTTGTTCTGAGGTTGAAAGCAGATCCTTGCGTGATAAGACGAAGAGCAGCGGCAGCCGATAGCAAAGTCGTTATCAAAAGTAGCACCCAGCAGGCATTGGCTTTAACTGCTCTGACACATTGCCTTATATACTTTTGGTCTGGGTCTGTTTTTCATGGTTTGGGCTCCTCCGTACAACATATAGTGATATTTTAGCATATTTAACACTGTGTTTCCAATTTTGTGGCAACAGTTTTGGGAAGGCCCTTTCCTGTTTCAACCATAGTCTGTATATAAGAAGTGATCGTAGTCACCATGACGTCACCTGTTGGTTTGTCGACTGCCGTTTTGTAGCCTTGAGTTCAGCGTTTTTTTGGCCGTCGCCATCTTGGTTATTTGCAACCATTAACTTTCTGTGAAAGGATTAAAGTTGTAAGGTTAAAACAAGGAGAACACCCAGACCGTACAACGCTGTGGTAGCGACCTGTCAATCACAAGGTAGCCAAAGCATCCCCTGCTTTATGGTCTATTTGACTCTAAATGGGACCATAATTTACTAAATGAACATCATGCTGTATTGAAGAAGACTTGAAACTAGCGATTGAGACCATAAACTCATGTTTACAATGTTTACTGAGGTAATAAATCAAGTGAGAAGTAGGGTCATTTTCTCATAGACTTCTATACAATCAGACTTCTTTTAGCAACCAGAGGAGTCGCCCCCTGCTGGCTGTTAGAGAGAATGCAAGTGTAAGGTACTTCAGCTTTGGCTTCACTTCTCAGACCCAGAGGTTGCCCACTGCTTTCAACACGACGATGCCTCCATGCACAAAGCAAAATTCAAAAAGAAATGGTGGTTTTGCACAGAGCCCTGACCTCAACCCCATCTGACACCTTTGGGTTGAGTTGGAGCACCTGCTAGCCAGGCCATATCGCCCCGACATCACAGCAAAACTTCCCTGATGCTCTTGTGGCTGAATGGGAGTAAATTCCTGCGGCCAGGTTTCAAAATCTTGTGGAAAGCCTTCCCAGAAGAGTGGAGACTGTTACAGCTGCAGATTAATGGTGTCCAAACACTTTTGGCCGTGTAATGTCTGTGGTCAGAGTCCTGGTGAAAATGCAAATGTGATCTGCCAGAACCACACTGATGGTGGATGTGATACTGATGCTCAGAGCTGCAGGAAGTATGACTTTGCATATCAATTGGTTTGCAAGATAACTGACACACACAGCACTATTTTGTCGTGAAAGGACACACACACATGCACGAATGCATTCACACATGCAATGTACATGCACCTTATCCACACACACTGGTGTATAAATGGAAAAGCCAGCGGCGCTTGTCACTGTGACGGGCAGCCACAAGTGTCACAGCTAATGGCTTCTGACGCTGGCTGTGTGTGTGTGTGTGTGTGTGTGCACTCTCTGACCAGCTATTGACCAGAATACATATTTAATAAAAGCAAACTGACAAAGCACATGGTGAGCTCAACAGCTGAGCTCTCCTATAAGCAGTGATTTACTGCAGCTGGAAAAAGAAGTGATTCTGCTGAAGATACATCGGTTTGTGCTTACACTAAAGAACGAGAGAGTAATGGGTGGTGCCTTCCTCTCATTGCGGCTATCTTGCCAAACAGGAAGTCAACGTTAGAGAGAAAGGAGGGAGTCTTTTGTTGACTAGATCACACAAAGAGATTGGACCTACACACTGAATACACATTTGGTATGCGTACGCTGTGCTCAGCATGCAAGCTAGTTATACTGTATGTATGAGGTGCACTTTGCCCTCGCCAAACCCAAACAAACAATTCATTCTACTAACAAGTAGTATCTGTGTAGCCAAAGCCCGATTTACCCAGTGGTCAACCTCCAGGTCTGAGAAGTGAAGCCAATGCTGAAGTGCCTTAAACCTGCATTCTTCTAAAGTCTATGAGAAAATGAGCCTACTTCTCACTTGATTTATTACCTCAGTAAACGTTGTAAACATGAGTTTATGGTCTCAATCGCTAGTTTCAAGTCTTCTTCAATACAGCATGATGTTCATTTAGTAAATTATGGTCCCAGCAGGGGATCCTTTAGGGCGGGGCTACCTTGTGATTGACGGGTCGCTGCCACGGCGTTGTCCGGTCTGGGTGTTGTCCGTGTTTTCGTCTTACAACTTTAACCCTTTCACAGTGTGTTTTTTTCAGTTCATGAAAGTTAATTGTAACATTTTTGGTCGCCTTCAAAGAGCTCTACTCTCTTGTGTCACTTCTGGTTGCAAAAAAACAAAATGGCGACGGCCAAAATGCCGAACTCGAGGCTTCTAAACGGCAGTCCACAAACCAGTGGGTGATGTCACGGTGACTACGTCCACTTCTTATATACAATCTATAAAAATTAATTAGTCCTGTTTTTTTTGTTTTTTTCAACAAAACTAGATATTTGTTTTAAAGATTTACATCTCCAGTATGAACCAATGGGCTTGCAGCTGAGTTCCACAGACCAGGAGGTCAGAAAGTTTTTAGAGATGACACGTTGTTGGTTGTTTATATCATTTCATGGGATTTGTTGACATTAAAAAAATATAGAATAAAGCCAATCTTATACTTTGAATATGTTGTGAGCCGTACTGTGTCTCCATCAGCCTGTAATCCTACAGAGGATTCAGACATGCAGACAGACAGCTAAAGTGTATGCTAACATAATACTGTTGCATCTTCTTGTGTTTTCAAGAAAGTAAGTGGGGACTTTCACCTATTACAGGTGGATTTCTGTGAGATTCAACACGTGCAGCCTTATCTTAAATCACCTGAGACGCTGCTATCTGATAACTGCTTCATGGGTGTTCTACTTAAGATGGAGAAAAGGAGCTTTTCTGCTGCTGACAGTTCAGAAAAGTGACGACGGGCTCTCACTTACCACCCGTGCTGCTGACTGTGTGAGATCACAGACTCAGAAAGTTTGATACTGCAAAGATTACAGGTTTCCACATGCAGAGCCACTGTTAGAAATACGCTCTTTGTTATTTCATGTAACTCATATGCTAATTCTGCTCGGTGTCTGCGCTGATGCCTCCATTGTGCGGCACATCACTGTCAAAAATGGGGGGTGAAAAATTAATGCATTAGATATTTTGAGCTGCTTTCGGTGGCCTAGAATCTTCTAATGATGTCGGTCTGGATGACTGTGAAGTCAAGCAGGGGGTACTTCGGGTAAATGTGGAGTCCAGACATAAATGTACATATCATTTAAAGAGTTTATTTTTGTTTACACCATGAGAGCTTGCACAGTGATCCATGAATATTAATTTCAAATATTATACTTAAGATTCCTCTACTTTTTCCCTTATTAGCCCCAGGCTATTATCTCTGCGTCCTCACTTTGTCTGACTTCTTTTTATGGCTTTCGATTAATAATCACAATTCTGCAAAACAGCACCACTAAAAGTGTCACGGCCCACTTATTCCTGGTGGTCATACAGGCTAAAAACAAAACAACATTTCTGATATTAATCTTAATGTCTGTAAATACACTCGCACTTGTTTTTTTTTTCTCCGTCTCTGCCCCCCACGTCTCCCTCCCTCCATCGCTCCATTCATCATGTAATAGGGTGGATTATGACTAATACCAAACCCTCCGGCTGTTTGCGGGCTGTCAAGCAGCTTTTACACAGATTATAAATTGCTTAATATATTTGCATGCCTGTGTGTTGGGTCAGGACTGCGTGTTCATCCACCTTTTGATCTCTAAACTTGTCAAATCGGGTTAGGCGGCACCAGACATCGATATTCGATGCAAATCCGCTATTTATCGCTTTAAACCCACGCGGCACTGCTTCAGCAAATCAGCAGCTCGTAATGATGAAAACAAGCACATTTATGTCTCGAGAGAAGATCAGAGTCGACAACTGCAGTTGTCAGGAGATAGTGTGTTGTTGCTGACAACCATGATTAGGGGTTATTAATTCATCAGGCGCTCTTTCGTCTTTGAGAAGTTAAAAGATGTAGAAACACACACTTTCACCCCTCTCAAAGAGGTACATCTGAGCTTCATCCATTTTATTTGGTGCTTTGGTTTAGCACGGCTGCATATAAACGGGAACATTAGTGGAATATTCATTTTCATTAGCCATGTAAACCACTTAGTAGGAATATTGTCTTTTTCGGAATAACTATAATATAATAATATATAAAATAATAATAATTTCGGATGCAAAGTGAAAACATCGACACATAGCATCATCTTTAAGAAGCGCCTTTATTTTGAAATTCCTGTGGCACGTCTGTGTCACCGATCTCCGTCCAAGCGCACCTCCCTCCTCCAGAGCCCAGTGTTAAAATTTTAAAATCATATTTTAGTTGCTTTTTATATAAAGGTAACTGATTGTGTTAAATTATATTGTCTCATATCAATCACAGGTCCCTGAGTTGAATCGAACAAATCGTATCGTGGCGGACTTTGTGATGCCAGCAAATATCCAAAGAATCTATATAATATCGTGATGAAACTTGTGATTTACACCCTAGAGAGCCACACTGTTGCAGAGTCAACAGCTAATAGTGATGTTGACAACCATGATTAGGGGTTATTAATTCATCAGGCGCTATTTCGTCTTTGAGAAGCTAAAAGATGTAGAAACACACACTTTCATCCATCTCAAAAAGGCAGATCTGAGCTTCTTCCATCTATTTAGTGCTTTGGTTTAGCACCTACGCATCCCACACACACACAAACACACACACACACTCCGAGGGTTATACAGTGAGGAGGCGCTGCCCTGCCAAACAAAAGGACGCGGGGATAAGTGCAGAACAAGATGAAAAGCTTCACTGTTGGCATGGCAACCACCAGATGATCTGCATGGCGAGGTTTTGATGTTTGACGTGTTGACGGTGGATTCTGGGTTAGAGAGAGAGAGAGAGAGAGAGAGTTGAAGAAAACCGATTTGATCCAGCGCTGCTGCGTGAGTGCTCTTTATCTCCCTGGCTGTTGTTTTATTGTTGTTTTATTCTCTCCGCCTGCTTCCGTGAAGAGACTCAGAGCAGCGGTGTACTCGCCGTCAAACCTCCTGCCTTCAGTGTTTCCTGCCAGTCAGTGTGCTCAGACCCCAGAGCAGCACTCTGTCTGTGTGTGTGTGTTCATGTGTACATTCGAGTGAACGTCTGTTGCTGTTACGCAAATATATTGGTCTAACAGGCGTATTGACACATCACACATTAATAAAGTCAGTGTTGTTCACTGTCAATATGATGGAGGTCTCCTACTGGAGCGGCTCCATCAAACAGTCTGCTGTGAAATCATATATTCTTTGCCATTTTTCAAAATTTGAATGTTTTATTGCAATTTATATGAATCATTCTTTATCAGAGGCTTAAGACATTCAATATTAGAGAGCATGTGTTTTGTTTTTTTAGCAATATTTCATACATGCTGTTTCACAGGAATTTTTTACAAACTCTGGAGGAAATATTGCACAATTTTATTATATATTAAAATTAGGGCTGTCAATCGATTCAAATAATTAATCGCGATTAATCGCAAATTACTCACACATTTTTTATCTTTTCAAAATGTACCTTAAGGGGAGATTTGTCAAGTATTTAATACTTTTATCAACATGGGAGTCGACATAGTTAGATAATCGATTAATTGATCAATACAAAAACAATTCTCACTTTAATTGATAATAAAAATAATCGCTAGTTACAGCACTGCTATTGCATATTGGCATAACTAATTAGTCGTCTTCATTTTATAAAATGTTGTTTTGGCGCTGTCTTGTGTTTGTTAGATAAGTGCTGCTGAGGAAAGAGCAGTCTTGACTCCTGCTCAAAACTCTGTGCTTGCGTCACTTTTTCATCTTTTCCTGGAAAGGCAGTCATCTCCCCCGAGGCTCTGTCCGTTCTTTCCCTCTTCTTTTCTCCTTGCGTTTCGCTTTATTCCTCCGTCTCTCTGTCCTTCAGCGAGAGCTTGAAGTGGCCGGCCAGGTGTTATGGGACCAACACCTCGACAGCCCCCGGAGCTATTTTAAGAACTGCTGCTTGTGTTTGCTTCCTCGCTGTCAGAGTCAGGTCAGAGTTTCTCTTTGACTTGATCCTTGAGCCTTCCATCTCTTCATCCATGTTTAGCTCTTCTTCCTCAAGTGTCCCTCTTCTATTTTTCTGTCTTGTCTCATTTTTTTAGAGGAAACAATGGAAAGAACGAATAAAACTCTTATTGTCATTTCTCCCTTTATTTCCTTTCAGTCCTCTCATCCCTTGCTGCATTCCTTTATATAAGTGTACAGTTATGGAGGACGGAACCGGCCAAAAAATAAATAAATAAAGGACTCGATAAAAAAATAAATATACCATTAAATTAACTAAAATAATATTACAAATAAATGTAGGCATTAATTAACTGATAAAATGTGACGTAAATTGATATTTCTGTTTTAATTTGCTTCTTTATTTATTTATCTTTGTATTACTTCCCCTATCTATCTACTCTTCTATTGAATTTCCCCTTTTATTTATTTATTTATTTATTTATTTATTTATTTTTATTAACTTTTAAATGTATGTATTTATTTTTGCATTTATTCTTTATTTATTTTAGATTTATTTTTAAATGTATTTATTCATTTATTTATTCATTATAATTTTTATTAACTTATTTATTTCCTTTTGGCATTTATTTTTTATTTATTTTAGATTTGTATTCATTTATTTATTCATTATTAAATTGTATTTATTTTTTTATTAACATTTAATTTATGTATTTATTTTTGGCATTTTTTATTTTAGATTTTTTTAAATGTATTTATTCATAATTAAATTATATTTATTTACTTATTTTTATTACAATTAAATTTCTGTATTTCTTTTTGCATTTACTTATTTTTTTTAATTTTTTTAAAGTTATTTATTCATTATTAAATTAAATTAAATTTATTTAATTTATTTTTATTAACTTTTGCATTTATGTATTTATTTTTTTATTTATTTTTAATTTATTTTAGATTTATTTTTTTATTTATTCATTATTAAATTGTATTTATTTATTTAGGATTTTGGCAGGTTCCGTCCTCCATATACAGTACATCTACATACATATTATATTTATATAAATATGTGTGCACAGTACTGCATATGCATGCAGTGTAAGCAGGGTGCTGGTGATGACAGGGACCAGCGTTCCCTGGAGAGAGCAGCGGAGCATGAAAAAAGGCTTGTGGTGTGTAAACCTGCTCTGTGCTGGAAGACAAAAGACCTTGCTCAGCCTTTGTGTTTTTTTTCTGTTTCTCTCTCTCTACCTGCTTTAGGTGCTCTCTGCTCATTACCTGACTCCCTCTGTCCTCCCTCCTCCCTCCCTTTGTGTCACTTTTGTTTGCATTCATTATCATCCAGGCAACTGCACACATCATGTGACCAAGGAGCTAATTTCTCTGTGTGTGTGTGTGTGTGTGTGTGTGTGTGCTGCTTAGTGAGAAATGACAGCTTCCGTGCATGTGTCGGTGTCTCACTCTGCATCCTGTGTTCATCTTCAATCTCTCTGTCTCACCCGATCTGTCTTCCCGCTTTCACCCTCCCCTTTTTAATGCGACTTGTTTCTTACTTGACTTGCTCTCCATTTTCCTTCCTGCCCCATTTTTCACACAGTCATCTGCTCAGTATGCTCCCGACCACCAGCCCTCATTTCTTTCTCCTGGTTATACTTTTCTATTTGATCTTCCCTCTGTGGAAACTTGGCACGCTCACTTAACAACCTTCAGCAGAGGTCACGTCAGTCTGTCCTCGACACCTGCTGACGCATCCAATCCCATCAGCACGCCGTTACTTAAAGAGAAGTATTCAGTAGTTCGGTTCTGGCACAGATTAGGCCTGAAGTCGACAGAATGGTGAAGTTTTCAATTCAACAAATGCAGCAAACAGAAACCCAACAGAAATGCAAATAATCTTTTGACCAGGGTCTGCTCAGCCCACGTCGTCCTCGTCGTTGCAAAGCTGTCGATGTGTTATTCCAAATCAGAGGCTTTAAAGTGGAATTTTAAAAGCCAAAATATCTCAGCACCTGCTGAAGTAACTGTTGAGTTATTGGTATTAATCCATGACTTAAAATAAACCCCACAAATACTAACACTCAGCCCAACTCATCACATACTGACGCTTTGTCAGACCCCTCAGCGTCACTTTTCGGTCGAAGTAAACGTGTGCTTGATGTTGTGAATTACACAAAACCACTTGATTAGGTTTTGGCAACAGAACCACTTTAGGAAAAAAACAACATGGTTGGGCTTAAAACTACTACGTTTGTAAAGAGAAAATGAGACTTGACGTGAACACAGGATGCGATCGAACAGCTGATGGTAACGTGAAAGTGAAACTGAACACACAGGAGACAAACCGCGGTCTCCCCCCTGCCTTGTGCATCTCTTTCGCTCTTTAAGCTACGTTACCACAGCGTTTTCCCTGTGCGTTAACTGTTGCCGCAGATGGCTTTACATTGTAGTTAATTGAAAGCCTGGTGCGTCTCATACCGGCGCTAAAGGGCACCTTGTGCGTTGGTATCACACGCCGAGAGGCAACATGACAAAGCGTCGGTAGTTTACGCTCTGGGAATGAGAACAGGCTTCAAATACAGATACCTGTTTCTTTCTAGCCAAACAGCTACCGTGGTGCTAACGTAGCAGCTAGGTGACTCATGCTAATAAGCTGCGGCCGTGCTCGGCTCATGATTTGCGGCAGGACCTTGATACCGTGGCTCCAGCCGCCCCCCCCCCCGATTACTGCGCAGACTCTCGCTCCAAAGTGACGTAAGAATCTCAAGATGGCAGCTCCCGTATATGGGATATTTTGGCTTCACTTCTGTACAGTGGGAGGAAGTGGAGATGCTCCGTCCATCTTTAAATACAGTCTGTGATTAAATCGGTGTTTTTCCTCCTGTGACAAGTCAGTGTCCGCTGTGAAAATCTGAATTATTTGGGAATATTGGAGCGTGTTCTGAAGATAGCAAGGCTATCGAGATTCAGGATTGTGTGCTGGTAGGAAGATTTTGTTACCTTTGGACAGAGCCAGACTAGCCGTTTCCCCTTGTTTCTGCTCTCCGTGCTAAGCTAACTGGGTTCTCAGCCAACTCTCCACCTGAAAGTGAAGCATATTTCCCAAAAACGTCATTGTCACTGTCATTTCTAACTCTAACCTTCACAACAACCATGACCTCTAAATGTGAAAATGTACCTTGGTCCATACTCCGTGGTGTTGTATAAGGTCCTCACCCCTCCCCCTCCACACACACCTCCTCGGCTCTGATTTTTGTCAGGGTGTGTGTGACAGTCCAGTATCTACCCATCCATCAACTGCAAAGAGACGAGAGGGAGACCAGGTGTCTGTCATAAAAAAAAAGGAGGACAGAGACACTGAAAAGTATGCACATATGGAATCTGCTGCAGCATCTGTCAGACCCTGAATATCAGCTGTGGTTTTTAGCAGAAAATAAAAAAAACTGTAGCGAATGCTGCTTTTTGAGACACAGCTGGAGGTGTTAAATCAATTAAGAGCGCCTCTCGGCTCTTCAAAAAATGAAGTAAATTGGTGGTTTTCAGTGGTTCATTCAGCTGAGAGACACATTATGCTGAAGGCTGCACAAACTGTTGACCATAAATACATCTTCATCTCTCTCTCAGCGCCCACTCTGTACCTCCCTCCTCTTCACCACTCATCTTTTTTTATGAAGACGCGTGTAAATTTGAATGGTGTCGATGTATTTCGAGTAGAAGTATGTATGAAGGGATTACAGACGAAATGTATCTATTTGGATATCAAATATTAAAAAACATTTTTTTATGTACTGCACACATTTATTTCCTGTGTTTACTTTGCTTCTCTTTTTCCTTTTCTACTGTCTGTTCACCCTCTTATATCATTCTTATACCCGGCTGCTTTTAAGCTCCCTCCCCTCCTGTCTCGTCTCCCGGGGGGGGCTGGCTTTGGCTGATTAGAGTGGCCCTGCTTGCTTTGATTAATTGGATGAGTCTTGTCTCCGTGCCAGACTCCTCTCCTCATCCTCATCCTCACCCTCATCCAGAAGCGGCTAAAGCAAACACACTGGGCTTTTAATTGCAGTGGTGCACTGATGAGAGGAAATAACTAAAACTGTGGGTGTGTCGGCAAACGTTGCACTTTATTCAACCTGAAAAGCTCCAGACATATTTCCAATGTGTCCTCTGTGTTTTATCCCTCATATAGCCTAGGATCTTTTCTGGGCTGTGCATGAGCCAAATTCATAGCAGTACCTACACTAGTTTACGTATGTTTGAGCTGTGTAAAAATGTCTTTAACTGTATTGAAGACTATAGCCTATAGAGCAGTCATTCCCAAAGACTGGGTCGGGATCCACATGATTGTTCGTATTGTTCTGATAATTGTAACCTACTTATAACACTGAATCTAATATGAAAGGCTAGCGTACATTCTGTTTGTTTTACTGATGAGAGGAAAAAAACTCTAAAAAAATTATTTGGTCTCATTTATAAAGTATTTAACATGTGTATATGTTTTCAATAACCCATGCATAAAACAAAGTTATGATTTATCAAACGTGTATCTCGTCAAAATTACTGGTTTACCTCTTCAAGATAAGATAAGGTGATATGGAAATGGTAGTAAAAATGGTCAGTAATGTTCATTTATGCACAAATTCCCTCTTCCCACAATTTATAGATATAACATCTATTGCAAATTGGGTCACGATGGTTTGTCATTTTTAAAAAGTCCGTCCCCAGAAAGAAATTTGGGAAACACTCGCAATAGAGAGCTAAGACAATTTAAACATTATTTTTAATCAACGTGGGAATGCAACTGACAAATATTTTCATTACCAATTAACCTGGCGATTAACTTACTCGATTAACCGATTATGGTTTAGTCTACAAAAAGATCAAAAGGTTGTGAAAAACACCTATCACAACTTCCTCAAGCCCAAAATGTCATCATAAAATAGTTTGTTTTTATTCTGAGAAACAATCCAAAACCCAAAGATATCTCAGATGCTATCAGGGCTGAACGATTTTGAAAAAATATATATAATTGCTAATAATTTTGGCTGATATTGCGATTGCGATATGATTTGCGATATCAGAGGGAATGATAATTTTTACATCATTATTCTCATTTTCATTGAAAAACATATTGCTGTGATTTTTGCGGTGATCTGTACCAAACAAAGATGTTTTCTTTAGTCTGTAGAATATGATGTGTAGGCCAGGACGTCTCAGTACCACAGTATTTAATTTTCTAATGGTATTTTGATTACAACTGCGATTTGGAAATTGCAGTAGGCCATATTGCGATTTTGATAAAATTTGGACTAATTTTGCAACCGTTCTGTGATTTATGACAGAAAAGCAGCACATTCTTGTATTTAAGAAACTGGAAATTTGATTATAAAAATAGTTGCTGATTCATTTTCTTTCGATCAAAATCAATCATCTTTTCATTTGTGCATGCATGTGGACATTAAGCACACAAACAGTATACACCATTAGCCTACTTAACATGACAGAAGTTTATTCATCATGTGTCTTTTGGCTACGCCCTCCTAAAACCAGGGAAACTTGGAACCGTCCTCCTCTGCTCACCCTGTCGACCTCCACAATGTTTTAATCCGTCCTTCAGGCTGTGATGACGACAACAACCACTTCCATCACCGCGGCTCTGTCCCTCTCCTCCCTCCTCTCTCCTCTACATCACTCTCTCGTCTGTGTCGTCCTCCCCGTTCTCTCTCTCTCCGTCTCTGCCGTCTTTAAGTGAATCCCACTTCAAAAAGCTTGTCTCTGAAAGGTCGTCTGCGGCCCCTACAGACCCCCCCCCCCCCCCCGTGGCTCTTCATCTTTCTTCTTTTTGTTGCTCTCTTTTCTGTCTCTCGTTCTCCTTGTTTTTATTCGATCTGCTCTGCCCCGAGCACAGCCATGGCAGAAGCAACACACACACACGCAACAAAACCCACTGTAGCACAGCCAAGTGAAAGGCTGGCTGAGAAAGTCAAATGCTCTGTTATTCCATCCCAGCAAATACAATCTCTGGAGATGCAGTGCCAGCCGGAGAGCCCCGAGGGACGTCGGGGCTTTCTCCGAAACGCAGACAATCACACAAGCTAACTGCTCTGTTGTTTCCCTCCTCCTTCCATTACAGGACATTTCTATCAACCGTGTGTGTGTGTGTGTGTGTGTCTGCGTGTGTGTGTGTGCAAGCAGCATGTTTGTGTGTCTTATTGTGTGCGCCTGTTTGATAATGCTAACCAGGGATGATGGACTCTCTGCGATGTGGAAGAATAAACAGGCACAATAACTCAATAACAACTTGAGGCCTCATTCAGTGAAATCACTGCGTGATGAATGACTTTGGTTCCGCTGTGTTGAGACTGTACAATAGACGCCTTATTCCCGTGATCACTGGAGCCTAACAGCTGCCTTGTTGTGTGATTATGTCCTGCATATTGTTACGCGTGGGTGTGGGGGGGGGGGGGAGGGTTTGTTATATTTATGTATATAGTTATGTTTTTTACGATCCCATAAAGCACAGAAATAATGCAATACATGACAGTTATTAGCCTAGTAAGAGATTAAATTTGAGGACTAAATGACGGACACAACAAATGAAATGAGCAGTATCAGAACAATATTTGAGCTATGAATATAAATGAGCTCTGTTGATTTTGAGGTTCATTATTTTAAATGAATTAGTACACATGAGGTCTCAACCTTTTTAACCACTAAAGCTGCACTAATTGATATTTTTATATGAACAATGGGTTAAATGAATGTGTAATGTGAAGGAGGTTACCCACTGAGAATAATCACCAGACTCTGCAGTTCCCCTCAGTTATAGCCAGTGGGCAACTCGGGGTCTGAGACGTGAAGCCAAAGCTGAAGTGCCTTAAACTTGCATTCTCTCTAACAGCCAGCAGGGGGCGACTCCTCTGGTTGCTAAAAGAAGTCTGATTGTATAGAAGTCTATGAGAAAATGACCCTACTTCTCACTCGATTTTTTTACCTCAGTAAACATTGTAAACATGAGTTTATGGTCTCAATCGCTAGTTTCAAGTCTTCTTCAATACAGCATGATTTTCATTTAGTAAATTATGGTCCCATTTACAGTCAAATAGACCATAAAGCAGGGGATGCTTTAGGGCGGGGCTACCTTGTGATGGCAGGTCACTAGTTGTCAGCGTTTTCGTCTTACAACTTTAACCCTTTCACAGTGTGTTTTCAAGTTCATGAAAGTTAATTATTACCTTTTCAGTTGCCTAAAAACGTCTTATTCAGCGTTCGGTCGTTTTTAGCTCCATCCTCTCGTGTCACTTCTGGTTGCAAAAATCCAAGATGGCGACGGAAATGTCGAACTCGAGGCTTCAAAATGGCAGTCCACACACTTGATGTAGGTTTAATTTAATAATCAAATTCAAATAATAATTTCCATCCAGTAATGCTGATTTTCCATCCACTAGTCAGAGTAGCAGGCTATCTTTTGTGTTCTCCTGTCTCATCTTCACTGCCTCACAGCATCTAGTCAGCTGCAGTTTGCCCCCCCGCGGAGGGTGGAGTAGTTAAATACAGCTGAAATGCTGATGGGCCCTCTCCTCAAGGCTCATGTGTGCCATTAATCATGTTGCCATAGCTGGGGTGAGCGAGTGAGTAGGATGCTGGTAAGACGGAGAGAGGCCAGGCCTGAGAGCAACACAGTCTGTCAGCTAAAGCCTTGCATAATGAGGGCTAATGGATTGGGGAGCATGGACATACCTGTCCAGTCTACTCACATTAGGATGAATAGAGAGCTGCGAGGCTGTCCTATGTACTGTGTGTGTGTGTGTAGAGCATGTGGAGATCTCTGGAGTTATTTAATCAAATTGCTGAACCTCCATCCTTGCACCGACGTTTCATTAACAGTGTGCTTCTTCTGTCTCCGTCTGTCCCTCCCAGGCTGTGAGCCCGGTGCCGGGTGGTGATGAGCAGTCAGGGCAGCAGCAGCAGGGGAAGTGGCCATCATGCTGACACTCCCCCCCCTCGTCACGCCCCCGGACCCAAGCTGCAGGTGCAGCGCTCCCTCTCCCGTGACACCATCACCATTCACTTCTCTGCTCTGGGGAAAGAGGAAGACGACGAGGAAGAGGAGCTCTACGGCGTCGGATCCGCCGGGGCCAAGTCGGAGCCCGATGGTGCGGGGGGACTTCAAGGTCTAGAAGCTTCGGGGGCGGGTGACCCGTCTGTGGCCACGGGCTTGGAGGCAAAAGAGGAGCTGCTGTTTGAATCGGCCGGTGTGGAGACGTCCTCTGGAGCTGCTGTGCTCCCTGTTTCGTCCACCACCCTGTCTGTGCAGCCCTCAGACCCCATGACTATTATCCCCACCTCCACGCACCCCCAGCTGAGCTCCACCCCTCCTGCCAGCTCCTCCTGGCCCTCTGACCGACCCTCAGCCAATCCCCCGTCCACGAGCTCCAGCTCCTCCTCCCCTTGCAAGTCAGCGTCGCTGTCCTCCTCCAAGCCGTTCCTCAGCCTGGTCAGGTCCTTGTCCAATGACGTCGAGTCTCGAGACACCTCTCCTGCGCCCACCACTGTTGCGCCGTCGCACGCACGGCACCGCCACTTAATGAAATCTTTTGTCAAGTCTCTCTCCACGGACACCTCTAAGGCCGAACATCAGGAGGGGCCTCTTCATCACTATCTCCATCACCCCCCCCATCAGCAGCAGCAAGTGCAGCCGTCCCAGCGGCCCCCGCCTCGCAACATGCAGCTCTTCAAACAGTTCTCCCAGCCTCGCTTATGCTCCAGCCCCGTCATTGTCACGAAAGCAGGTGGAGACTCCAAAACAGCGCCCTCGTCCCCCATCATGTCCCCAGACGGCAGGTCTTTCTTCAAGGTCCAAGAGGTGGAGGCCAGGATAGAGGACACCAAGCGACGGCTGTCGGAGGTGATGTCAGACCCCCTGCAGCTTTTTAGTAAGATCATGGGGGATGAGTCTGGCGTGGGAGCCATTGGAAGTGCCGCTCATCGTGCCAAATCGCTGTCCTCCAGTGCGTCAGAGCTCAGCGGAGTCACGGCGGTAAACGGACACACAGAAGGGAACAACAACTATAGCATCAAGGAGGAGGACGGGGCGGAAGAGGAAGAAACCCCCACGGGCAAGGGCTCGGATTCTGTTTTCTTCTCCTTCCCATCACTGGCACCAGCCCCGGCTCCCACCCAGGCCTCCTCATCCACTTTCCACAAGTCTCCCTCTCTCACTCTGGGCCGCTGCTCCATGTCGGCCCTGGTAGCCCGACAGGAAGACGAGGACTTCTGCGAACTGTACAGTGAAGACTTTGAGTTGTGCACCGATACAGAAACGCCAGACGGGGATCGACACGGGTCCCGGCAGCCCCATACCGGTAGCACTGGGTTGTGTAGTGAACTCGACACGGAGGAGGAGGAGAGAGAGGAGGAGGAGGAGGAGGAGGAGGAGGAGGAGGAGATGGAGAGCGTGCCTGTGACTGGCCTCATCTTCCTGGCACAGTTGGTGTACTGGTATATAGTCCTTCCAGTGCCACCATATGTATGTGCGGTGGTGCATGGGATCGTGGCTGGGTTCATGCTGGCCTTGCTGGTCCTCTGGTTGTCCTCTCCTCGACGCTCCTCATCAGGGACGAGGAGAGGGAGGCGAAGGATAGAGCACTGGAATGTGGCCCAGCTGGATATCAAAGAACCGGGAACCTTCAAGGTGAGACTAAGCACGGCATGGGTGGAACCTCTGCTATATGACTTCAATATGTAAACTTGTTTGGATCTTCTTCTCAAAGACCTTGGCTTTTTTCAGCAGGTGTCCTTGCTTCACTGGACTTCCATTAAAGGGATAGTTCGGGTGTTTTGAAGTGGGGTTGTATGAGGTACTTATCCGTAGTCAGTGTATTACCTACAGTAGATGATGGGCCCTAGCTTGGAGAAGAAGACAGGAATTACCGCACAAAACCATGTATTTTAGCCACCTAAAAGAATCAATATCATATTTTCACCGATTTACCTTGCTGTCCGACAGCTCTTTCCGACGGAGAACTGAAGCCGTTGTATCCATCTATGCTCTCGCCAAAGCCACCAGACTCCATTGACAAAAGCAGTAATTTTACCTCGCAGAACAGGGGAGTTGCTGGTCTACCACTGCCTCGATCAGTTAGTTTGTTTGTCCTATTGTGTGACTTTTGTGAATCCGAACTAACCAAAGTCTCACAATAACACAAACAAACTAACCGATTGAGGCAGCGGTAGACCAGCAACCCCCGTGTTCTGCGGGGTAAAATTGCTGTTTTTTTTCAATGGAGTTTGGTTGCTTTGGTGAGCGCATAGATATTAGCTTCAGTTCCCCCATCGGAAACATAGACTGTATAGCTGTCTGACGGCAAGGTAAACTGGCGAACATATTCTAGATATGGCGTACACTTAAAGTGATATTGATTTTTTTTAGGTGGCTAAAATACGTTTTGCTGTCAGCCTCGTCCACAGCAGTACTGCTTTGGTTCTGTGCAGTAACTCTTGTCTGTTTCTTCAAACTGGGGGCGTGCTGACCGCCATCTACTGTAAGTAATATACTGACAAAACACCCCAACCATCCCTTTAACGTCTCTTGCTGCGTGCTTTGCGCAGATTTACAGGAACGTGACAGATTTTAATGCAAACTCGCAAAAAACATCTTGTTCTATAGAGCAAAGAGTCAAGATAACCTATATTAGATATAGCCTTACAGGTTTTACACATGTAGTTGATAGCATCCGTGTGATGTATGGCTCTGGCACTGCGTGTTATCTCATCGTGCCTTGGAGAAACCATCCTAAGTGAGATAATGTCTGTGTTTGTTTACAAGCATAAGCTGAATTTTAGTAGGTGGGATTGTCGTCCCAAAGACCTTTTGTTTTGTATCTTTAGACGACATGTTCTTCACTTTCGCCCTAGCACAAGCACTGAAATTTCCCCTGTTGTTTCAATTGAATTGGCTTTGCTCACAGAGTCTCCTTTGGGACTGATAAGGTGGGAGGTAGGATGAGAATTAAACTCCATCCAGCCTCACGGGGACCAGCAGCAACACACTGAGGTTTTATTACACTTTCTTCTCCAGTGGCGGCCACAGTTTTGCTTTGAACCAAACATTAGAACGAGAGCGGCCGCCACATTTGCCCCCCCCCGTTCTCAGTTAACCTCACTCAGAGCTGTAGAAACTCTGCTAGAAGAGAAGTGTTTTGAGGGAGTTATGTAAGCATGTGTACTTGTATATGTGTGTGTGTGTGTGTGTGTGCGCCTTAGTGGGTACCAAGCTGTTGCACAGGAGAGCCTTATGGCCAGAGGGCACAGCTGTTCCAAAAGAGGAGCTCTGCGGTTGGGCAGAACATGATACACACATTTGAACGATGGACCCCAGAGCACTCAAGTGCAGCATCTTTCTCTTCCTGCGAGGATCAACTAAGAGTCAGTTTTTCAGACGGCCCCACTTTATCTTTTGTTGTGGTGTGTGAACTTTGTTTAATGTTTAATAACCAAATGAAAGGGGTCTTCATAAAATGTTATTAAGATGTGTTTATGCAAAAAAAAGTGTATATCGGTAGTCAATATCGGCCTCAAATATCCAGTATCATTCGTTCAAAACATCTTCGACACCAAACAGCCAGTTCAGTTTTCTTTCACTTCACACTTACCTGCCTCTCGCTTACTTTTCTGAGATATCCTTTTGAGCTGAATGACTTTGAATCTTCATACGCAGTTAAACGATGCTATCTTCTGTCATCCCTCAAACAACATTATGCACAATAAACATCTGACAGAGGAATGTTCAAACATAAAATTTGAGTAGATGGGTAAACACATCAGCTGGAAACCGTGGCGTTTGACTGGGAGCTCGGTGTGTGTGCGTATCTGTGCTGTCTTCTCTGTCCATGTCAATTAAAACTCTTCCTCCCTCTCCCCCACCCTCACTCTCTCAGGGCTGGATGAATGAGATCCACAGCTACGACCCGGAGATGTACCACGCCACCCTGACCCACTCTGTTTACGTCCGCCTAGAGGGCTCCGTCCTGCGTCTGTCCAAGCCCAACCGCAACATCTCCCGCCGCGCAATGCACAACGAGCCTAAACCTGACGTCACCTACGTCAGCCAGAAGATCTACGACCTGACGGACAGCAAGGTGTGGTGGGTGTACGGGGGTAATAATGAGAAGAGAGATATATAGAGAGAAGGAAAGATATTAATGTGTGAAGTGTGTCTCTGCCGGCTCCTCAGTGCTTAACAGATAGTGACATCAAGCACACGTCTCCTCAGATTTGCCTTTGCCTGAGTGCATGCTTGCTAATGGGTCAAGTTCAGTGACAACGCTGCTCATTTTCAGTGTCACATAGTGTGTGTGAACATGGAGTGAATATCACAGGTCATTGACCCTGTACACACGACTTTGCGTCTTTGTGCAGTAGTGTGCTGACTCGATGGTTTTGTATATCTGAAGGCAGGACAGTATATCATGGAGCAAAGGGGTCATTGTGGCCGTCCTCATCATGCAGCTAGCTGCCCTTCTCTCCTTCCTGCAACTGAGTGGCTCCCTAAAGGGTCATTTCACCATCATTATTGTGGATGTTTAGCCTATCTTGAATGTTTATAGAAGTCCCCAAACATGCATTTTTCTGCTCACAGTCAAGATCTTATTTTCTATTCTGAGATCCGATACCTCCCCTCCCCCACACACATAATACTACATAGCTACACAGACCCCAGATAACACATCAACCATGCAACGCTAACATTTTATCAATGTTGTGTTGGGCTGGAGCAAGAATATCTGCTTGAATGAATGTTAACTAAATTGCATTAGTGAAAGCAGATCTTTTCAGTGTCCTGGATCACTAGAACCAGTTCAGTAAAAAGGTTCATTCACCGAATCGTTCGGTGCTTGACCGGACCTCCGACTGCACGTCGTTCCGCTCAATGAACTGAAACACGACACAGAAATACGTGTTATTATCGCGTCAACTTTGACAGCCCTAGTTTGATTATATGAACTTGTCTATATGCCCCCCCCATAGATCTACCTGGTGCCCCAAAGCTTGGCCAGGAAGAGAGTTTGGAACAAGAAGTACCCCATTTGCATTGAGCTGGCCAAGCAGGAGGACTTCATGTCCAAGGTCCAGGCAGAGAAGGCCGAAGCCGGGGAGGAGAAAGTAACGGGGCCGGGGGAGAAGCTGGAACGAACGGACAAATGCGAGAAAGCTGAGGTATCGGGATCAGCGGAGGAACCCAAGAGACCATCCTCCGGAGGGGGGGATCTGACAGTCTACTTGTTCGGGAGGACGGGTCGGGAAAAGGAAGAGTGGTTCCGGAGATTTCTCCTGGCGTCCCGGTCGAAGTCAGAGGGGAGAGGTGGCGGTCTGCCTGGCATCTGCAAGAGTGGTGAGTTTGAGACTACAATATCAACAGCCATGTGGGTTTATCGGTCTCTCGCACCCTTTCCACACAAGTTCTGTATTTGTACATCACTTCCCACAGTCAGAATAACCATTCTCTTTGAGTATGTAACTGCACCGCCATCAGATCTGTGCATAAACCCCAGTTTAGGGACTGTCAATCCCCTCAACTGAGTGAACAGATGAGTGTGAACGGGTCAGCGGGATTACATGCACAGAGAAGCAGCATATCATAGCATTGGTCTCCACTGCGGGATATAAGCCTGCAAGGATAAGGCCCAATTCAAAGGGGAACACCAGCACTATGCAGGTCCAGTGATAAAGGCAGCTCAGGGCGAACAGGATTACTGGAAATTTAAATATCAAGCCTGTTTTGTGGACGCACATGATGTTGAAAATGACTATTTCAGTGCTAATGTGAGTCAGGGAGAGGATGCGGTGTGTCATCTGGTGTAAAGCGTGCTGATTCACAGTGTTGCAGTACGTCGTGAGAAATGAATAAGAAATAGATGCTTACTATCCGAGGCCTTGAGCATGCATTATGGATGTGAAATGTGATGCATTGATTTGAATCACTGAAAATGTTGTTGATGCATAACTGTATCACATTAACCTCCCCTTACTCATCACATCCTGCACCCCCCCGTCCCCCCTCCACTTGTAGCCTTCTTGCCCTCCCACAGCCGCAGCAGCAGCACCCAGTCTGGGGGGGGCCTGGAGGCTGACAGCAGGAGCAGCAGCCGGGGGAGCCTGGAGGAGCTGCCTCAGTCTCGCCACAGAGAGGCCTTCTCTGCTCCCTCCTGTGGCTCCGCTGGAGGGATGAAGCAGAAGATGCTGTTGGACTATAATGTCTACATGGCCAAATACGTCAACGCCCAGGCGCCGCAGAGAAGCCCGACTGCCACCGACAGCCCTGGACCCAGCCCCGAGAGCAGCCCCAAAACTACGAAAAAGGTAGGAGACAGAAAAAGACAATCAACCAGGTAGAGTGGGCGTCTGCACCCAGATCTCAGTCTTTTGGGACCCCTGGTCATGTCACTTGGTCACAGGTAATTTGTAGTTATTAGTGAAATAATTAGGGCTGTCAATCGATTAAAATATTGAATCGCGATTAATCCCACATTTTGTATCTGTTCAAAATGTACCTGAAAGGGAGATTTGTCAAGTATTTAATACTCTCATCAACATGGGAGTGGGCAAATATGCTGCTTTATGCAAATGTAGGTATATACTTATTATTGGAAATCAATTAACAACATAAAACAATGACAAATATTGTCCAGAAACCCACACGGGTACTGCATTTAGCATAAAAATAAAAATATGCTCAAATCATAACATGGAAAAAAGTGGGCATATCTGTAAAGGGGAAACTCGTGGGTACCCATAGAACACATTTTCATTCACATATCTTGAGGTCAGAGGTCAACTGAGCCCTTTGAAAATGGCCATGCCAGTTTTACCTCGCCAAAATTTAGCGCACGTTTGGAGCATTATTTAACCTCCTTCTTGACACGCTAGTATGACATGGCTGGTACCAATGGATTCATTAGGTTTTTTCTAGTTTGATATGATGCCAGTATCTTCACTAGTTTTATAACTGAGCCTGCTACGTCGTCCTATCTTAAAATTGCAAGTTGCGTTAATGCGTCAAAGAAATTAGTGGCGTTAAAACGAATTTGCGCTAACATGTTATTGTTATTATCGTATTAACTTTGACATCCCTAGTAATTTGTAGGTATTAGTAATTAAGAGGCCAGACACACAGCCATCCGACGGTAAAGATCAAAGTAAGCGGGCTACACATATTGACCGTCATCTTTTCCTGTAAAATATCCAGTGTTTATTAACCTGTGGGAAAAATGTCCTCACCCTCACTCCCATCCCTAATACCTGTATGTGTGTCCTTCAGATCCGCAGGAGTTCAGAGGAGAGCGTGGAGCCCGAGGCCTGGGTCAACGCCTTTGTGGGAAGGATGTTCTGGGACTTCCTGGGAGAGAAATACTGGGCCAATGTAGTCTCCAAAAAGATCCAGATGAAGCTCAGTAAGATCAGGGTGGGTACTGGTGCTAGCTCGCACAAACAGTATAACTAACAAATCAGAAAAAAAACTGTTCCCCAGTGTCTAAATGTTTAACTGTCTTCTGTGTTTCAGCTGCCGTATGTTATGAACGAGCTGACTCTGACCGAGCTAGACATGGGCTTTTCTATTCCTAAGATCCTCCATGCCTCCAAACCCTCCGTGGACCACCAAGGTAGGAAGAGAAGCTACGCTAGGTATGTCATGTTTTCCACACAGCGGTGGCCCTTTCTCTGCTATCCCCCCATCCTTCATCATCATATCCCAGGCTGTTCGTCAGCCTTTCTGACAGACACCCCCCTCTCATACCATTCCTCCATCTTCCCTAAGCTTTGCTCTTCTTCTCTCTGGATTAAGACCTTTCCCATTCCCTCCAACCCTTTCTCCCTCTCTCCTGGAGTCCAGCCCCTCTGCGCGCCTCGCTCTATTAAGCCACAGTAATTAAACTTCACGTCTTGGGTCCCCCTCATCCATTACCGAGACACTGACTCACCCTGCCCGCGGTCTGATTTGAACCCCAGCAAAGAGATTGTTTGGACACACAGAGACGATACAGAGATGTGAGGCATATTAAAGAAGGAAAGGGGGAAAAGAAGAGAACAGGTTGTGGGAGCTGTTTCACTCATTAGTGGTGCTTTTAAGCAGAGAGCAGAGCAAATTAGGAAATCAAGCTTCCTATTTATTCCACAAATACATATGGATGTAACGTGTTATTTGCCATATTTGTATTTTTTCTGTCCTAATTTTTGTTGGTTGTGTCTAATTTGATCGTGCCTCTGAGCAGGTTGAAGCAGCCAGTGACGAGTCATTCTCCTGTCAGCCACATTTCCACAGCTGAGTCTGCAGCGCTCATTAATGTGTTCTGTCTAAACACCGAACACCCACAGAAGTATATACTCGCAAAGCATAATCAGTTGATCCCAGCACATAATTAGTCCTGGGGGGGAAACTGGCGTCTCGAGAAGTGCTGCGCTGTAAACCTGCGTGAACAGAACAGGATGCATTTGCTTCGATAGTACCGTTGCTCATTTAATATCTTGTTCGTATTTATTTTCTCTCGTGATGATGATAAGAAGAGTGAGTGCTTCCTGAATCCTTAATGTTGGGAGGGCATGATCCGATTTACAATGTTGCTCACAAGCTTTCGTAGAGCTCGGCATTACTGATATGATTAAATATATATATTGTATTCAGTACCTAACATTGATATTGTGACCTTATGACTATCAGTTCTACTATACAGTAAATAATGTTGGGCATAAAATAGAGTTGGGTGATATGGCTCCGTGAGACTTTAATGCTCATTGTAAAGAAAACCAAACCATTATAGTTTTTACACGGCTTTGTTGAATACTCGATTCCTGGTCAATTACGGCGTTCCACAGTCTGTTATTTCTTTATAGCAGGCTGCTGCTATGAATAACAAACAGCTGCTATAGACGCAGTTCTGAACTCGGACTCTGGACGACCATTTTATGTCAGATTATTGATTTTTTTAAGTAAGTAGCCGTGCAATAAGGAGGATAATGTACAGCGAGCCGGTCATTATCCCTTACATAAAGGTTGATGTGCAAAAATATGTTTCTGATCGAGCAGACGTGGCGAAGTAAATGTAACATATGGCCAGAGAGTGATGTCAGCTTATATCAGAAGTGTAAGATATGTGTGTGACAGCATTACATAGTTTATTTGTGTGAGGATGGTCTAAAGCAGAAAGGTCTTCATGTAAAATTAGATTTTATGATGTCATATGCAGTGAGCTTAAGAGATAAAATTATGCATTCCCATCATGTAACGGTTGACGAGACAATACAACAAAAAAAAAAAATGACAACCATGGTGGCGCTACTAAAGTCAGTAGGCTTCATCCTCTTGGGGTCATGGATGTCTGTGCAAAATGTCATGGCAATCCATCCAATAGTTAAGCTATATATTACAATAACTTAATATCTTGTCTCATATAATATTGCTGTTGTAGTGATATATTTCCCAGTTCGATGTAGAAACAGACACATGACTCCTCCAAAATGAATTAGTCTGTCTCTCCCTCCTGTGTGTCTCAGCGACAACGAGACACTGTCCAGCGTGTTGTGACTTCATGCCGTCATTTAGCTTCTCTTTGACGCTGCTGCCCCACACTCACAAATCAATGAGCATTTATGGGGAATGAAGAGGAGGAAGGAGCGAGGCAGAGGATTAATAAACAACACTCATCAGTTAGACGTGAGCACTCATTGAGCAAACAGCAGGGGGTTCGAAAGCTGAATCGCTCTCCTCCGTCGCCTCCTGAGAAGTGTAAATGTGTAAATAGGAAGTCGCCCGATAAGCCAATAAGGAGGCACCGCTGCTCCCAGGGCTGACCTTTCCAGTGTTTGCTAGAGGATGGGACTTCCTCCTGGCAGCTCTGCAGGAGACCTCGCAGCAATTAGACTCCAGGCGGGAGGTTCATGTTTATTCACATTCAGAGGTGGTCACTTTTGATGCTGCTGTGGTGTTGTTTGGGATGTAAATAAGCATGATTTTAAAGAGGACCTCTTATACTTTTGTGCTTTTTCTTTTGTGCGTTATGTAGTTTTTTGTGCATGTAAAAGGTCTGCAAAGTTACAAAGTCCACACCAAAGGGAGTTACTCTCCCCCACAGAAACACTGCTCCTGAACTGCCTGAAACGCCTCGCTTTAAGTCCCGCCTTTTCTTCCGTAACGTGGTGATGTCATCAAGTAACACATATGCATAATACCTGCCTAGCAGCTAGTTTGGCAGGCCCTCAAACGAAAGCTAGTTAGAGCGGAGCTAGAGCGGAGTCCGAAGAGTTTGGTTCGGTTGACCAATCACAACAGAGTGGGTCAGCCGACCAATCAGAACAGACTGGGCTTTTTAGGGGGGCGGAGCTCAAACAGAGCATTTCAGCTGCTGTTAGCACAGCTGGTATGAGAAAAGGACGGCGTTTTTCGAACATTAAAACATGTAAACGTGTTCTAGTAGAAACCCAAAATACAAGTATGAACCTGTCTGTGTGGTTTCCCTCACTATCTGTCCAGGTCTGTGGTTTGATCTGGAGGTCTCCTACACGGGCTCCTTCCTCATGACGCTAGAGACCAAGATGAACCTGGCCCGTCTGGGGAAGGAGGGCGAGGGGCTCGGGGAGCACGGAAAAGACTGGTGAGGCTTTCAATCACATTTAGTAACGAGTCTGATTTTAAAAATGTCTCACAGATTTTTTAAAGTGTAAGTGTGAGCTGGATGTAAATTGTTTGCATTTAGAACCATATTAGTTGTCAGATCTGTTTTTTTTTTTATAATTTCCTACCATGTTTCTGTTGGCTCTTCTCTTATTATATGAATCCTCTCTCTGGACGCTGACCACTGTGGATTTGTCCAATGGCTGGTGAGTTTGGGAATAGATGCCCATAGATCTGGATTATAGTTTCCTTTCTTGAGTGAATCATTGGATATTAATTCCCTGTGATTTATATCAGTAGGGATGCATTTAAAGGGTTAGGGTTGGTTGCAATCTGCAACCTCACCGCAAGATGTTACACACTGCACCTTTAATGGGGATTACTTTTATTTATTACACGGCTTTGTTGAATACTCAATTCTGATTGGTCAATCGCTGCGCTCTACGGTCTGTTATTTCTTTAAGCAGAGCGTTGCTATGTATAACAGACCGTTGCTATGGACGCAGTTCTGTCTGACTCTGGCGGACCGTTTTTGTGCCAAGTTATTGATTACTTAATAAGTAGCCGTGTAATAAGCGAGATAATTTACAGCTAGCGGGTCATTGTTGTGAAATATACCCGTTCAGGGCGATGCAAGACCGCTCACAACAATGACCGGCTCGCTGTACATTATCCCTTACTTGTTAATGGTTCTGTGCAACGCCATTACAGCCTGACGTTGCAACAGTGAGCGTGTGTTTATGTGTGTGTGTGTGCCAGGCCCAGGCCGCGGACGTACTGTCTGGCAGACAGCGATGAGGAGTCGTCTAGTGCCGGCTCGTCGGATGAGGAGGACCCCCCTGAACTCCTCAGTGACAAAGCCATCCTTCCTGGAGCCGAGGGGTGAGCGAGTGTCTCTCTTCACAGTAACATCATCGAGTATCTGAATTTAAAATGGGCAGAAACAGATTCACACTGATGCGTCGAAGCAGACTGTTCTGCCCTTTCAGTCCGCCCACCCACTCAGTCCCACGCGTTTGAAAGCTTGCTGCTGATTTAATGTAGCACCCGGTAACTCCCCTCCATCGTGGGTGCTGAGTAGCAAGAGATGCCGTTATGAATAAATAATGAACCTGACTCACTCCTCGCCTCCCTTCCTCCATCCCTATGCTCACGCAGCTACGTGGGAGGCCACAGGCCCAGCAAGATCATGCGCTTTGTGGACAAGATAGCCAAGTCGAAGTACTTCCAGAAGGCCACAGAGACGGAGTTCATTAAGAAGAAGATGGAGGAGGTGTCCAACACGCCCCTGCTGCTCACCGTGGAGGTGCAGGAGTTCCGCGGGACGCTGGCTGTCAACATCCCGCCTCCCCCCACGGACAGGATATGGTACGTTCACTTCCAGGGAGGAGTGCATTGAAGACTGTAGGATGTAGTCAGTGAGTGTTTGGGAATCCTGGTTTGAGATTATGACTCAGCGCCCTCTGCTGGGCAAACACAGACATGCATACAGTGAAAGAATGAAAATGTTTAATCACCAGTGAACTAAATATACTTGATATTTAAGAAAATGAGGGCACAAAGGTGTGTATTTTTATTAAATATGTGGAATGTTAAATCCTTAAGTACACACTGTGTGCTTTATTAACTTAATTATAATGACTATTTTAGTAAGAAATAATAATAATGATCACCTTCATCAGCAGTGGTTCCCGACATTTTTGGCTTGTGACCCCTTAAAATGAGTCTAAATGTCTGTGTAAATGAGCTGTTCAGCCAAAGGTTGAGTTTTCCATCTAGAATTGTTAAATTTGAAGGATTTTTAGAGGCCTAAAGAGGTGAAAGAAGCCATGTTCACAAGCGGAAAAAATATGGAAAAATCAGAAAAATATACATAATTTTGTGTAACAGAAATATATATTTTCTTTCTTATTGTTTTAATCATCTGGTGACCCCTCAGACTGTCCTCGGTACCCCATCAAGGGCACCCCTGGTCTATGATGAGGGGTCAGAAGTAGACTCATAGTGATCTTAATTTGTGTTGTTTTGTGTTGTAATTTCCTCAACAAAGCGCCTTTTGTTAAGAAAGAAATAAAGTAAAGAAATATGAATTGAATTTAGTGGAATAAAAACCAAAGATGCCTGCTTTCATGGAGCCTGTCTGAAAACTCAATTCAGCTTGTGTGAGATGATGTAAATTTGAAACATGATTTGTGTCCTCTTGGCTGTCAGGTACGGTTTCCGGAGTCCGCCTCACCTCGAGCTGAAAGCACGGCCTAAACTGGGGGAGAGGGAGGTCACTTTAGTCCATGTTACGGACTGGATTGAGAAGAAACTGGACCAGGAATTCCAGGTAAACGCTGAGAACAAAAGATGCAAATGCTCATGAATATTTACATTGTCAGTATAGTTAGTATAATCATATCCCATGGTGTTCATACACATCTGTGCGGTTTAAACACCTCAGTTGAGCTGACCGAGAGGCTCAATGGTTAATCAAGGACAAACAATGTCCCACCAGATGTTTTAGGGTGAGAATTTAGGTAATAAAAGGACGTTTATGGCTGCCCACGTACATGCACTTCAAAGCAGTGTGCCTGTGGCTTTCCCACCCCTCATATATATATCCAAAGTAATGATACGCCTGCTTTTAGATAACAGCCCCGAGGCACACCTGCAAACTACCGTCCCTGTCAGACCTGCCACACATCTACATTTATCCCTGCCTGACTCCTCCGGGGGTTATTATTATGTACCACCCGGCTAAACCGTGCCTCCAGTAAAATGCAGTGCTGCAGCGCTCACTGTTGTCATTTGTGAGTGAGTGTTTACATCTGGCTTTCAACAAATGAGCTCAGGCCTCATTGGTTTCCAGACATAACAGTGCAGGGTTGGATACACGGGGGATGATGGATTCTTGTTAGCAGATATAAACTCATGCTAGTGTCTTCATTTGGTTTCTATTTTTAGACACAAAAGTGTATTAATTAGGGCTGTCAATCAATTAAATATTGCGATTAATCGCAAATTAATCACACATTTATCTGTTCAAAATGTAATTTAAAGGGAGATTTGTCAAGTATTTAATACTCTTATCAACATGGGAGTGGGCAAATATGCTTGCTTTATGCAAATGTATGTATATATTTATTATTGGGAATCAATTAACAACACAAAATAGTGACAAATATTGTCCAGAAACCCTCACAGGTACTGCATTTAGCATAAAACATATTCTCAAATCATAACATGGCAAACTGCAGCCCAACAGGCAACAACAGCTGTCAGTGTGTCAGTGTGCTGACTTGACTATGACTTGCCCCCACACTGCATGTGATTATCATAAAGTGGGCATGTCTGTAAAGGGGAGACTCGTGGATACCCATAGAACCCATTTTCATTCACATATCTTGAGGTCAGAGGTCACGGGACCACTCTGAAAATGGCCATGCCAGTTTTTCCTCGCCAAAATTTAGCGCAAGTTTGGAGCGTTATTTAGCCTCCTTCACGATAAGCTAGTATGACATGGTTGGCACCGATGGATTCTTTAGGTTTTCTAGTTTAACATCAGGCCAGTATCTTCACATCTAGCTTTAAAACTGAGTCCGCTACAACCTCCAAAAGATCGATTGTGTTAATGCGAAAAAACGAATTTGCATTAACGTGTTAACTTTGACGGCCCTGATATTAATCAGTAGTTTCTGCTCCATTCTTCATTAAAATATATTTCAGTTTTATTGTTGAAATCAAGATGACTTTGCTCGTCCTCCCACAGAAAATATTCGTGATGCCAAACATGGATGACGTGTGGCTACCCATAATGCACTCTGCCATGGACACACGTTCAAACGCCAACTTGGTTACTGTGACAAACGATGCCTTGAAGGACCCAGAACCCGAGGAGTCTGAGGTCTCCGACATGTGAAGGCTGCTGTTCAAAGAGCATAACGACGGACATTTTATCACCGTGGCAATATGGCAAGTCTCCGCCCCCCCCTCCATCGGGGTGCAGCAACGGGCCGGGCCAACTCTCTCGATATTTTTACCCATTGTTGCACCACCCGTCAAGGTGCACTCACAAAAACTGGAAGTGCTGGCGAGAGCGAGTAATCATCTGAAAGCGGAAGAGAATCGTGACTCACAGATTGTCATCCAATCACACAGTTTTATTCGTGTGTGACGTCAAACTATTCTGATTCATTCTCTGATGAGACACACGGGGCATGTCGAGACTGTTCAACACATGTGTGCGGCGGTGGATCGACAAAACAGCCATCGGATTCAACCAGAAGAACCATAATACCTGTGATGTACAGCTGCACCAAACATGATCGCTGTACAGGTACATTTTCTAATCGAGTGGTTGCTATGACTACGAGAACATGGAGGATGAAGAGCGCGTATGTCTGAACGTTTGAGGGAATAAAATCTATAAATTCGGATTTTGCTGAAAGCCCCCTGCGTCTATTGACACACATTTCACAGGGATATCAACTCAATGATGATCACCCATCCACACTGCTGCCTGTGCCAGTCGCCCGCCACCTTTATGCAAACAGATCAACGGCACTGTGTCCATCCGAGGTTAGTTTAAATCCATCATAACACACAGCCTGTGTGCTTTTAACCGTGTGGTAGGGATTAGAGCTAAATCTGACTCTAGAGGGGTAAAACATATCCGTAAACACAGCAGCTGAACATTGCCTATAGGTCTGATGAATGTATAAACACAGGACAACGTGCTTCTACGCAACATGCTTCTCTTTTCACGTTATATTGAGTTGAGCAACAGTAATAATGTTTTTATTGCCAAAGCAATCTTTCAGTCCTGTCTGAAGGCTTCTGTGAGAGGTAAATAATCATCTTGTGTTCCTACTGAGGCCACTCCAGTGACGTACAGCGGGAGACTGAAACCATTTTTATGTGAAAAGAGTGGGACCCACCCTTCCTGTTTTTATTTGAATAAATAACATACTGGATATTAGCCATATTATTTAATGTTGTCAGAAGACATCCAGCTAATGAATGCTCTTATTTTGTTGAATTATTTATGGATTTTCTTTCTGTGCTGTACACATCCAAGAGGAACAACACCATTAAACTTAGAACAGCAACTTTGTGATCTGCCAAGACGCCCGGCTGCTTTACAGGCGACTGTCATTTAACATGTTTTACGTTCGACTGTGTGTGTGTGTTGGCAAAGTGTACGAGGCAGAAAGTGCCTTTTAAAATAAACATTCCTCCGTAGTGAGCCGCCACGTTTTGTTGCATCAGTTGAGGATAAGAGAGAGAAAGAGAAAGTGTCTTTGTGCCATTACCGTGTCTGAGGAGACATGCCCTTTGTTCTCACACGTTTTCGGTGTTGTTCATTTGCACAGTGATGAAAATATGAAACATTGCTGTTGTGTTCAGTGATGTCACAGAATGTTAATGGTTCTGATCGTTGTGGATCAATAAAACCTTTTGCTTGGAGAGCATCTGAGCGGCGTTGTGGTTGTAAACTTAAGAAAGGCATCCATCTGTGTATGTCAGACTTTACTTTTCTATATTATGTTCATGTTTAGGGCTGCAATTATTTTCATTGGCGATTAATTTGCTAATTGTTTCGTCTATAAAAAGGTGAAAAAACATTTAAAAAGTGTGCATAAAATGTTCCATTTATATGAATTTCCAATAGTATAAAACACCAGCAAATTCTCACATTAAAGAAGCTGCTACCAGAGACAGTGTGGGATTTTTGCCAGGAAAAATAGTCAATCAATTATCAAAATAGTTGCAGATTATCTGACAATTGACTAATTGATTAATCATTGCAGCTCTCTTTATGTTAAATATTAGCCAAAAAGGTAATTTGTTTTAGACTCCTTAATACATTTAGTTATAAAAACTCCATTATCTGTCAGGATATATTTTGTATTCTTTTGATTAATATATCCTCATGTAGCAGGGTAGGGCTGCAGCTAATGATTATTTTCATTGTCAATTAATCTATCGATTATTTTCTTGATTAATCGGTTAGATGTTTGGTCTATAAAATGGCGGAAAATGACGTCCTCAAATGTCTTGTTTTGTCCACAACTCAAAGATATTCAGTTTACTGTCACAGAGGAGTAAAGAAATCAGAAAATATTCACATTTAAGAAGCTGGAATCAGAGAATTTTGACTTTATTTAAAAAAAAAAAAATTACTCAGATTATCAAAATATTTGGCGATTAATTTAACTTATTAATCGCTGCAGCTCTATAGTAGTTATAATAAAATGTGAGTCAACAAGAACTAACAATGCTAACACTGCATTTTTTTTGCACACAAAACAAAGTTATTGCTTTGCATTTAGATTCTGTGTCTTGCGTTAAAAGAGAGACTTGGTAAAGTTGCCAAGAAACCCCAGTTATAACAAGACATGGTATGATCTCGCACTACTCTGGACCTGTGTGAATGGCCACGGTAAAGGCCATTCAGGTTTAAAGTATAGTGCCTTAAAATCAATTCACCAAAGCATGTAGAGTAAGTGGAATGAAATGAGCGACAATACTGTGTTTGTTGACAAATGCTTTATTCACACAGGACATTATAATCCTACAGTTCAACAATATATTTTAAGTATTCTGGTTCAAAAATGTCAATTTAGGAGTCCTGGTGTCACCTTGGTCCATTTCTTGCGCGTCCGGTTGCTGCGGACGAAAACAACTATGAGTAAGATCAGTTATTGAAACTCCTTCCATTAAAAGACAAAATCATCATTCATAACCGTTACAAACCACTTCCTGCTCACCCACTCAAAATACTTACTATGTTATCTATTGCAGGGATCCATCCACAGCAATTTCCTGTAAAAAATAAAAATGTCAGTGAACATGATTATTGAAACACACACACACACACCATACTGGTGTTTGTGGGTCAAGTCAGATGAATATGTTGACTTCATTTTCACATCAGAAGTCTAACGCACGTAAATCATCATTCATGACCCCCCCAAAAAAACAACAAACATACTATAATTTTTTTTTGCATTTTTTTGACCTACTATACTGTCTTTTTTTTTACCTACTATACTATGACTTTTATGCATTTTTTTCTACATACTTTAATTTGACTTTTTATCGAAATATTATACTATGACTTTTTTGAATTTTTTTCAACATGACTTCTTTTTTTGCATTTTTCCAAATATTATACTAGGACTTTTATGCATTTTTTTTCTACATACTATAATATGACTTTTTAAATCGACATACTATACTACTATAAGTATTTTTTTAAAGAAATACTCACCATCATAAAGAGTCATGGAGGGCCTTAGCACATCACCCTTCTGTCCACGTGTAGATGTGCAATCAACTCAAAAACACTGCATGGATCCGATTTTACCACCGGCCCTGAAAGCAGCACAACATACTGTAAGTGAAAGGAAAATAATTCATTGCATTTATCATTTTTATGTTGTAAAAAAAAAAATAGCTTACCTCCACATTTCCGTGTTGATGCGGCCTAGTCACACCGCTCCAACATGCGCCATAATACTTTATTAAGAAGGAGTCCTTGTGTCACCATGTCCATTTCTTGTGCGTCCGGTTGCTGCGGACGAAAACAACTATGAGTAAGATCAGTTATTGAAAACACCGTCCATTAAAAGACTGTAGTGGGTCATGTCAGATTTAGGTTCTCTTCAATATGGATCAGAAGTCTAACCAGAAAAATCATCATTCATAACCATTACAAACCACTTCCTGCTCACCCACTCAAAATACTTACTATGTTATCTATTGCAGGGATCCATCCACACCAGTGTCCTGTAAGAAATAAAAATGTCTGAGTGAACATGATTATTGAAACACACACACACACCATACTGGTGTTTGTGGGTCAAGTCAGATGAATATGTTGACTTCATTTTCACATCAGAAGTCTAACGCACGTAAATCATCATTCATGACCCCCCCCAAAAAACAACAAACATACTATGTCTTTTTTGCATTTTTTTCAACATACTAAACCATGATTTTTTTGGTAATTTTTTCAAAAAATTATACTATGACTTTTATGCATTTTTTTCTACATACTTTAACATTACTTTTTATCGAAATATTAAAATATGACTTTTTTGCATTTTTTTTGACATACTATGACTTTTTTTGACATACTATACTATGACTTTTTTGCATTTTTTTCAACATACTATGACTTTTTGCTTTTTTTCAACATACTATGACTTTTTGCTTTTTTTTCAACATACTATGACTTTTTTGCATTATTTTCAACATGACTTTTTTTGCTTTTTTTTTTACATACTATACCATGATTTTCTTTGTCATTTTTTTCCAAATTTTGTACTATGACTTTTATGCATTTTTTCGACATAGTATAATATGACTTTTTATCGAAATACTATACTACTTCCTGCTCACCCACTCAAAATACTTACTCTGTTATCTATTGCAGGGATCCATCCACAGCAATTTCCTGTAAAGAATAAAAATGTCAGTGAACAAGATTATTGAAACACACACACCAGACTGGTGTTTGTGGGTCAAGTCAGATGAATATGTTGACTTCATTTTCACATCAGAAGTCTAACGCATAAATCATCATTCATGAACTCAAAAAAACTAAACAAACATACTATACTATAACTTTTTCGCATTTTTTTGACCTACTATACTATGGCTTTTTTGCATTTTTTTCAACATACTATACCATGATTTGATTTGTAATTTTTTCGAAAAATTATACTATGACTTTTTTTTGCATTTTTTTTTACATACTATACCATGATTTTTTTTGTCATTTTTTTCCAAATATTATACTATGACTTTTATGCCTTTTTTTTCGACATATTATGTGACTTTTTTAATTTTTTTTCAAAAATACTATGACTTTTTTTTGCCTTATTGTCGACATGACTTTTTTTTTTTTGCATTTTTCCCAAATATTATACTATGACTTTTATGCATTTTTTTCCTACATACTATAATATGACTTTTTTTTATCGACATACTATACTACTATACTATACTATACTATAAGTATTTTTTTTAAAGAAATACTCACCATCATAAGGAGTCATGGAGGGCCTTAGCACACCACCCTTCTGTCCACGTGTAGATGGGCAATCACCTCAAAAACACTGCATGGATCCGATTTTACCACCGGCCCTGAATGCATCACAACAAAATGTAAATAAAAGGAAAACAATTCATTGCATTTATCATTTTTATGTTGTAAAAAAAAAAATAGCTTACCTCCACATTTCCGGGTCCATGCGGCCTAGTCACACAACTCCAACATGCGCCATAATACTTTATCAAATTTAGGAGTAATTTTTCTGCAAACTTAAATCATGCATCATAATACTCACTCAAAAATATACACGCTTTTTTTCTAGCCATGCTGGATGCAAATATTTCAAGTCTAACTGGTAGCACCAGCGGAAGCATCCCTCTCGAAGGGGTGTAATGCAAAAAAAAATGTCCCCCGGATCTACTTTATAGCACATCCGGGTCTTCTAGGTCTCCTCTGATTGGCTCACACCGGCTCTACCATCTCCCCCCTCCTCCACTCCGCTGTGGATATCTATCCCAAAGTCCAGCCCCCACGTTTCACTTCAGGAAGAAGCGGATCCGACGGTCGTGTGTGCATCCTGGTTTTGGTGCCTTTTAACCGTTACAGATTTTTAAAATAACCATCTGGTTGTCACGCCAACAAACACCGTCTTCTATGTAGTCCAAGGACCAGCTGTCTGTCCCGGGTTAGAGAGCAGATAAGATGGACTGGACCGGGAGCGGTTGGGCCCGGTTGTGGTTCGTGTTGGTGTTGCTCTGCTGCGCCGGGATCCACCACAAGGTAAGAGAGGGGGCTAAGATAGCTTAGGTTAGCTTAAGTTAGGTGACATTAGCCGATAAAACTACACTTTTCACTCAACGTTAAGCTGTTTTTTCTGCCTTTTTGTGACACAAATATTAAAAAGTCCAAACTTAAATATCATTAAGTGAAGCTTTAATTCTGTCTGTGTGCTGACATGATAGAAGTAAGCTAACATGCTAACTAAAAGCATTAGTTTGTAAGTATTGTGTGCTTTAGAAACACTATAACTTTGTCAATATTGTTTTTTTGTTTTTTTTATCAAAGTAGAACATTTTCAATTCATTAGTCCAGTGTTAAAACTCAAGGAAACATTCACAGTATATGAATTATATCTCCATCTTCTTTGTGTGAAACTTAGCTAGTAGTATAGTAGTAGTAGTAGTAGTAGTAGTATAGTATAGTAGTAGTAGTAGTAGTAGTAGTGTAGTAGTAGTAGTAGTAGTATAGTAGTATTAGTAGTAGTAGTAGTAGTAGTAGTATAGGAATTAGCTGTGTGTATATGTGTATTCATTTCAAAATTTATTAGAGGATAAACCCCTTGTCGTTTTCAGGCACAAAACATGGAAGTTTATTAAAGCCCATAAATAATAATAAATTAAACATAAATTCAACAACAAAACAGTCAACATAGTAACATCATACTACTCACATAATTTGTTCAATTCATTAGTCCAGTGTTAAAAATCAAGGAGACATTCACAGCATATGAATTATATCTCCATCTCCTTACTGTGAAACTTAGCTAGTAGTATAGTAGTAGTAGTATAGGAATTAGCTGTGTGTATATGTGTATTTATTTCAAAATGTATTAGAGGATGAGCCCCTTGAGATGCACCATCTCGTTTTCAGAAACATGGAAGTTAATAAACATTTAAGCGTATAAATAATAATAATAAATTAAACACAAATTCAACAACAATCAATATAGTAACATCATACTCAAAGGCTCTCCTTCCATCCCATGCCAAACCTCACCAACATAACATGAAAATAATGATGAACATAATAATAAAATAACAAAGCATTAGTTTGTAAGTAATTTGTTCAATTAAAAAAATAAAATAACATTATGTCAAAATACTGAGTCTCTTCATAAAGAAGAACAAGTAGATTTAAGATATAGAAGTCTTGAAGTCCTGGAAAGAAGTAACCGATCTGAGTAAATTGGGCAAATTATTCCAGCCTGAGTTTATTATTTTGTTTTAAAGCTAACCACTCAGCAACCTTTAATATTTCCATGTCACCCAACTCCCCCAAAGTATCTCAGAATTATATTGGCGAACTAGTGAATTTAAGAAAAGCCATTTCAGTGTTATTACTGTTGAAACATAGGCCTTATACCTCATACTCAGGTCATAGTATAATCATACTATCATATGCTAATATTTCTACTGCTTGCATGTCAGCTCAACACCTCCTTATCTTTTCACAAGTCTGAACACAAGTCCTTCGCTTGCCCATCAGCAGCAACCTTAAAACGTATCAGTCAGTCAGTATTTTTGGGGTCCTGCATGGTGCAAAGGTGGCAAACCAGGCAGCGCAAGGTGATGGGTTGATGTCTTTTGGTCTTTGACATTGTGCTCATTTGTAGACATAAACACTTGTCATAAACACTCCAAACAGAGGACACATTTAGATCAAACAGTACAAATAGAAGCGTAATGCAAGCAAAACACATGTCTCTGTGCTGAGGTAAGGTTTAAAGGATGCTTTAGATCTCTACAGCCAGCTGAAGTTAGCAGGACAGATACAGTATGTGTGCTTCATCTGCAGTCTCTAATTTAAGTTCCACGCCATTGTTGTGCATAATGATTCTTTGTGGTTAGGTCAATTAAATCATGCACAACCTGTGCCAGGCCAGTGCGAAAATGATTGGACTTTAATAGTTGTAATCCACGGAAGACAATCCACAAATGTGTACCATAAATGCGCAAATATCATTCCACGTGTACAAATGGATGCACAAATGCTTATATATATATATATATATCACTTAACATGTAAACCTATAACATTTTTATGTGGAATTAAAATACTTGTTTACAGAGTAAGTAATGCGTATTTGCAAATGTATTTTTGTGGATGCGACTTTACACAGCACAAAAATACATGTTTGTGGACAGTGAAATATTTGTGGATCATGGTACACGTTTGTGGATCGTCTTCTGTGGATCACAACTATGAAACTATGAAATGAAGTGATGTGTTTTTATAAAATTATTGTTTTTTTACCAAAGGAATTTGTAAACAGAGAATGGGATCCATAGTTTTAATGGCACAAATGGGAGCTAGCAAACTTGCTGAAACTGATCCAGATCCCTAGAAAGTCTCCAGGCGGAGACATTAGCTACAAAGCTAGTAAACCTCTTCAGCTAAGAGGCAGATTAAAGTAGCCTTATAATCCCCTATCATGTCTCAGGTTTAGCCTGGTAGACAGTCTGCTTGTGTAGTAAAGGTGACAAATGATGATGAAGGCTATCTATAGATGGGGACATTTCTGTGTGTGTGTGAGAGGGAGAGAAACAAATAAAAGATGCTACAGAGAAAAGACTCATCTCTCTTCTCGCTGCCTTTCCATCACATTTTAGCTATTTTAAAGTCAGCTTCCTTTTGTACTATAAGAGGATGTGTTGGTGACTCAAATGTAGCTCGCTGTTTCAGCAGCTATTACTGTTTGTTTTGCTTCTTCTCACATTATGCCTCACTTCACACATCTGCCGCCCCTTTTATAACAACGCTAATATTCCTTATAACTGACTTTAGACCACAACATGTCCCTCAGCTGCATATTCTATATCTATTTTGCCCTATTTGTAGATTCAGCTGATTTGCTAGAAAATGTTGTGATCTTCCGCTATCTTATCACGACAGTAGATTGGCTTGTGCTTTGACTGCCTGAACGAGAGCCGACACGTGACATCCGTCCCCACTGAAACAACACCACGCAGAGAGCAGCTGAGAGGCTGTGTTGACAAGGACGGTTGCTAAAAAGTGATCTCAACAAAAGTTTTTAATAAATATCAAACTCGTCGATTTTTGTACAGTCATCACCCCACGACGTAGGCCCTCATTTAACTCTCTAGTATAATTTCAACTCTCTGATGGAAATCAAACATCCCCAAGCCTGTGTCATCTTTATACAGCCCTGAAGGGAAACTAACTCTAATGACTTACTGCCTTTCTCACATCCCCCCACATGTCCACAATTGGATTTCTTAATTGACTTTCAAACTTATTTTTGATGACTTGAAGGTGTTGCTGCGCTGCACTTCCCATGACAAGTTACTAGGTGTGAGATAAAGTATTTCTTGGTTCCTGTGTTGTTTTTTTTGTCTGCACCCAAGCAAGCTGCAAACTTATTGCTGCAGACACGTCGGTGGTAGGGCGGTTCCACTTTTCACCAGAAAAACAGCAACATTAAGTGTAGAGCATCTTTTAGTAAAGGTATCACAGAGAAATATGAGTTTTTTTGTCTCAAAGACACACTGTTGTGAGTAGGGGTGTAAGAAAATATTGATACACATGAGTATTGTGATTCTCCAAAACACTATCGATTTTTAATTAACCTCTTACAAATCTCACGGCTCGCTGTTGGGCCTGCCTGCTATTCAGTCTTTTGGCAGGCTCAGTTATAAATCTAGACTGAAGATACTGGTATCATATGAAACTAGAAAACCTAAGGAATCCATTGGTACCAAACATGTCATACTAGCTTGTCGAGAAGGAGGCTAAATAACGCTCCAAACTTGCGCTAAATTTTGGCGAGGAAAACCTGGCATGGCGATTTTCAAAGAGGTCCCTTGACCTCTGACCTCAAGATATGTGAATGAAAATGGGTTTTATGGGTACCCACGAGTCTCCCCTTTACAGACATGCCCACTTTACGATAATCACATGCAGTTTGGGGCAGAAAACATGCAGTTTTTTGCATGCAGCAATATATCCCCCTGCTTACAATATTGCAATATATTGAATCGTTACCCCAGTATCTTGATACGTATCGTATCGCCAGATTCTTGCCAATACACAGCCCTAGTTGTGAGACATTTAGGGCCCATATGATAACTCTTTTACCATCCTTAAAATGTCAGATACCAATTGATTGTTTCCTTTTCAAAACATTTTCACAGAAGCTGTCCCCTTTTTGTGGATTAGTCGACTAATCGGTCGTTTTGGTCTTTGTCGACTAAGATTTCTTTAGTTTCTTTAGATTTAAAGTGATGTTTTTGTGTGATTCTTTGTGGAGGAATTCAGTTCTACAGATCTGTTGATTAAATCAACTAATAAAAGAACTTTTTGATCGAAGACATCCCTAATTTTTAGTTAGACTCACCATAAACTTTCCTTGCTAGTTTTCTTGCTACTGCTAATTTCAAACTGATGAAACTGATTCATTACATTTTCTTACATTTCATTACATTTGGTATTTCTGTATTCTGTGCTGCATGCATCTCTAAATGATCACACAGAAGCCTGAAAGGTCAGACGATAAATGAAAATCCCTTGTTTCTCCTATAAGATGAGTGATTGCAGCTTTTGCCCAGCTGCCCTGGTTTAAACCCTGAACACCTCTAACTACTGGTTGGTGATGTAATACTTAACCATCTTGAAGAGATGAGAGTACTTTAACAAAGGAGTTATAGTGCAGGTGTACTACTAAAGGGCGTATGTACTCTCAGTGGGAAAGCTGCCAGTTACAGTCTGTCCTGTGTTCAGGTTGGTTTACCATGCAAGAGGCCGCGGAGCACAGTGACCCTCCAGTCTGCTACCAGGGATATCATGAGCATTGCAGTCCGTGTCCTTTTTTAAACTATGTCTGGTTCGTTGCAGAGGAGACAGTGAAGACATCAGAACCTGCCAAGACGCTGGTCCCGAAGTAGTATTATGTAACTCGCTTACGCAACAGTTCTGTGTTACACAGAATGAGGAAATGAGAGGGAATGCCCCGATTTTAAAGTCTTCTAAAGACGCTTTATAACTCACCTCCTCAATCGCTCTAAGCAGCCAGACACCAGATGTTCACGAACAGTTATTGAAAATCAGTGTCCGTCCAAAACTAGGAGGCTAACAGATGCTGAGAGAGGTATTTGCTTGCGAAACCAAGAACCCTGATAGAGGTTAACGGGGGGTTCAAAAACAAGTTAGTTATGATTCTCCCAGTACAGTTGTGTGATGCTCACGAGTTTGCCCAGTGGGAACAGTCACAGGTGCACAATATTGACACAAATGCGTGTATAGGATGTGAGACTACAGCAGGAGATCTGTAGGCAAATGTGGAAGGACCCAGTTTCCTTCTGTAGAGAACGTGAAACTTTCCGTTTATGGGGTTGTTATGGCCTTGGTTTCTGTTTGGTCAGTTATAACAGGCTAGTATTTTCCCATTTTAAGTTTAAGATGAAGTTGATTTGTGGTGCACTGGTCATTTATTATGTTTTTTTGGGGGGAAATACGACCAAGGGGAACTCCCTGAGTGACTCTGTGATGGTGGTTGCATTTGCTCTCTGTATCACATGCTCAGGCCTGAATTACTAGCTCTGACTTTGTGTCTGACTTAAAAGCACTTCAACCCCCACCTTCCTTATCTTATTGGTAATCTGCATCATACTGTATGTAGGGGGTTATTTGCACTGCCCCCCGGGGAGCTGTTCAAGGGGGGATTAGTCAGGGATGTTGATCAATACCGCTGTCGTTCAGCAAGAGAACGAGGTCTGTCCGCTCAGCTTTTCATCAAAGGTCTCCGTTTCTGCCCATCCAGACAAAAACGCAACCCCTGAAACGGGCTCAGCGGCGTTTTCCAACGTCTCCATTTTAAGGGTTCTAAAACGCTAGCCACAAACATAGCAAAAGTTGTATGTTTTAAAAGAAAAATGTATTAGTGTGGATGTAGACTAAGGCCCTGAGCAGACCGTGCACCGCACTGCCTTTTTGTTCCCCGATCAGACAGAGTGTTTGTTTTTTTTGCAGTTTGCTGCGTCTTTTTATTTTAAATGTTGCTCGATAAACTCGTTGAGTAGAGAAAGCGCATCATGTGCACACAGAGACACTGGTCAGGCTGAGTTCATACAGTCCTCTCGGGTTTGGCGGGCAGACGGAGCTCTCAAACGCCCCCACTGGACCTCTTCCTGCACATTGGTGCCAAAACCCATAAGAAGCCCACGGCTTGGTTATCAAGAGCGGCGATTTTAGAATTCCATAGTGGGTGAGTGGAGCACACATCACCCACAGCGCTGTTAATTCAGGCGTAAGCCAAGTCATGAGGCCGGGTCGTTTAGATGCTGTTGTAGTTATGAGGTCAATTGGTTTCACTGGATTTGCTGCATCTTGTTTTTTTTTTTGCATATCTCCGATGACTGTCATCGTATTGCCCCTGTGTCGCCTGCACTGTCTACTTCTGTCATTTAATGAACCAAGTGTTCCCATGTCTGTTCATGTCCCCCATATTTCTGAGTGGGAGTAAACGTGTTCCCATATGGCCTCTCAGCCCACTATTCATCTGTGCAGCTCTTCACTCAGTTCATTGTGAAATCTGTTTAAAAAAAAGCCAAACCAACCGTATGAGGTGTGCTGGGTGGTAGCAGCACGAGTGTAATGCTGAAGTTGAGAACATGCACACGTGCTCAGTTTGTTTACCTTCCTCCACTTTACAACCCTTTGAACCCTCCGAGAGCTCGTCCAGCAACATGCCCTCTGTTACCTAGCTAGTCGGCCCACTCCTAGTTTGCTCTTCGGCTGTCATTGTAAGGTATTGATTTGAAGTTCATTGATTGGTAAAGCAGCAGACCAAGGTGGCACACTCCCCGGGGCGACCCACCCCCCTTCCAGCAAAATGCTGATGAAAACAAGCCCCATGCCGTACCATTTGTCAGACCGTCGTCTGCCACATTTCTTTGTGTGTGAATAATTTAATTAGCATGCTGTAATTAGCATATCACTAATGTTTGCTCCAGGTGCATGTGAGGATAAGTAATGTCTGAGTGATTAGTGGCTGAAGTCATTATTCACAAACCTCAATGCAGGAGCACACGTTTCGACCTAACCTGTGGACTTAAGTGGGAGCATGCATGCTCACACATGCCTGCTTGCTAATGTCTGAGTTTAATATCACTTTGATTCATGTTAGGGATGCACCGATTGTGAAATTCTGGGCTGTTACTGATGTTTAAAACAACGATTTGGCAAGTAGTGATGTTTTTGTTTATTTAGTTTTTGCTGCTATTTATTCCCCTTTTGTGCCCGGGAAACAAAGACCTCTTTCCGCACCCGTTGTCAATCTTGACAGATTTTCAAAATATGAGAGAGCGCACACATAACTACCGGAGATCTCGCTAAATCTCTCGCGATCAAACGTGACTTTAGTGTAAACAAACATGGCGGACGACGGGCAGGAAGAACTAGCGATGTTAGTTTTTACTTTGTACTGAAAATTCATGAAGGATGGATGAAGTCATGGAGACACGTTAAATAAACACAAATCAACAAGTTGGTCCTCCATTTCTGAGCTCCATCTTACTACTTAAATGCTTCACGTTTAGCATTAGCTCATGCATTAGCTGCGGACGAAATAACGGCGGCGGTTGTTCTTCCTTCTTCAGTCAGCTTGGTTCTCAATTGGCTATCATTCTTTCCCACTTGATCGGCTGTCCTCGGGGTTCCCCACACACAACAGGATATCCCATCGTAGATATTGAACATGTTTAATGTTTACGATTTGAGATCGGTGCGGCCAGGATGGACTTCAGAGCCGATCGGGGGATATAAAAAACACTCTTAGATAAGATAATCTTTAGGGCACTCAAAAAATCGGGTTTTGCTGACGCTTATCGTGACCAAAATCGGCCTTAGCCTGCGCAAAATTGATGCAGCACAACAGATAAACATTGTCCCCTGCAATCGGCGAATAACGGTCGATACCGATGTTCAGCCGATAAATCGGTGCATCCCTAATTCACGTGCATTATAAATAAGTAGAGATGTGTTTGTTTATAGTACATCACCTTGATTTTTTTTTTTTCTGTAGGGGTTTTGCAGCGCCAGCACAGTTTCCCTTCCTGAAAGCCTGCTCTTTGTGTCCACCCTGGATGGAAACCTGCACGCTGTTAGCAAGAAATCCGGCTCTATCAAATGGACTCTGAAAGAAGGTAAGAGCAGCGGACAAGAGTCGACTGTACCTTTTTTTTTTTCTCAAGGCACAGTTCCTTATTCAGGTTACATTTGCAAAAAAAAACACAGTGTTCTTGTTGTGTTGCCAAAGGGAAAACAATGAGATCCCACTGCCATTTGTGGCTTTTGTTATTTTCAGTGTTTGGGTAAAGTAGAACACAACAAAAATACTTTAATTAACTTTAAAATTGAAGAGAAGTGGGGGCCACATGTGAGACTTCAATATCAAGGCTGTGCCACTTGGTTTCATTGTTATCTGAATTGATCTATTCTTGATTTTAGTAGTACTCTAAAATACTAAAAAAGTACTCTGTGATCTTTAAAGTGGACAAAAGTCTGCTCCACCAGAATTTAAACCCAAATATTTGAATGCATTACTACTCCTAATAGTATAAAAGAATAAAACTTGAGTCATTAATTCTTTCTCATGCTGTTTAGAGTGTGTTATTCCAAGGAATGCTTCTAAACAAGGGAATAAAAAAGGTCTATATTTTCAATTATGACCGGTTGAGAAAAAAAAAAAACTTACTTACTGATACAGAAAGGGCTTTTTTAATTGGTATTTTTGTCTTAAAGGAAATGTTATCTGTGATTAAGCAGAGGAAAAAATGCTGTGGGGTGTTCTGTTAGGCATGGAAACTGGATAATTATTAACCGAGAGGGGCAAAAATAGCCTGTAATCAAGGTCAGAGTGGGCAAGGGTAAGCAACTTTGCTGTAGTGTCACCTGCACACACAGCGTGTACTATGGTTACCATGTTAATGTAGGCACTCTACGCTTGGGAACTACATTAGATAAGATACACTGAAGGGTTAAAGAAAACTGGAAAAGGTCTAAGACATTTACTGTTTCGGGTAGTTTATCTTTCAGTATGATAAGGACCACAAGGTTTTCTGAGATATTTAAACTACTGTGGTTTGACGTCCTGCTTGGGTTCACCTAATACCCAAATCATTAATAATCAGAGGCTGCTTCCTCCGCATCATCTGTTTTTCTGGAAGAGCTATTGAATATAAATCCGACCACCAGTTCTGTACCAGGCTCCGCACACACCTGTTGTTGTGCTCCAGTCAGGCAGCCATACACCCACAGCTACACCCACAGCATGAGGGGGGGAAGCAGAACTCCTTTCCCTGGACCAAGAAAGTCAGTACAGCTCGGCCCACATGCACGTCCTCTCACTGTTTGCTCGTCACTAACGGGGGTTTTCTCACCACCTTCTGCAATTACACATAACGAATGCTGAGAGTCAATGACCACCCTCAGGTAATCCTACGCCCCTTCCCCGCCCCCCCCCCACTATTGTTGACCCCTTCAGGCACCTCCACAGAGAGATCAGCACCATCTGGTCCACGCCCTGTATGTTCACACTGTCGGGAGGTGTGTGTTTGTCTAGTAGCAATGGAGGTTAGAGCCTCACGCTTTGTCTGTTGGCTTAAAGAGCTAGTGTAGTGTTTTAACCTTCTACGTTAGTGCTGATCATGTTTCAAATAGTTAGCCTATATTATAATATATAATATTTATTAATCAACTTCTGCAAGGACCACGGAAATTTAGCTATTGTGCTAATTCCGGCATATTTACGTTGATGCGTATTGCTGATATGTTGATTAATGTGCACTGTCCTCAGTCAAAAAATTAAATTCAATATCAGTCAAAATAATTGCATTTAGATATTTTTTCACCCCTAGTATATATTATTATATATAATAATATATTTTTTATTTGTTTATGTATTTTCCCCTCCTTCCAGGCAACTATTACTTGCTGTCCATGCCACATGGTATGAAAATCAACATGGAGTGACTTTAAACGTGCACTTCCTTAACCTACAAGGATATCAGATTTTCACTACACGATTATCGTGGCCAAAAGAATTCACAATAACGATATTGTTGCGATATCTGTAGAAAATTTGAAGAAAAATAATAATGCTATCAGTCAAATTCCTCTTTAACTTTGTTTAATTTGCGTTTTGTCTCAAAGTATGAGTGTAGGGAGGTGGAGAGAGAGTCTGTAACCATAATTAAAATGATTTGAGGCACTGGATTATTATTATTTACACAATATTATCATATGTGTATTATAAACATGATATCAATATTTCATTTTAGAATATCACAGTTATCGTAAATACCGATGTATCGCAACTAGGGCTGCACGATTTTGAAAAAATATCTATTTTGCGATATTGGCGGGAAAGATCATTTTCACATCCTTATTCTCATTTTCATTGAGAAACACATTAAAATCATTATGGTGTGATTTTTTTGCAGGGGTCTGTACTAAACAAAGATGTTTTCTTAAAGCTGCAGTATGCGATATTGGCGCAAATATGATTTAAAAAAGTTATTTTTAGAAAACGGCCGCTATAGCGTGACAGTAGTACATGAAACAGGTAACCTGAAAAAAATCCTGTTCCTCTGTGTCCTACTGTGTCCTCCGGTGCTCCTAACGGCATCTGAAGGATTTCACTTACCGGAGGAAAACAAGGTCCGCTGTCCAGCTGCCGTCTATGAGAGCTGGCTGTCAATCACTCTCGAACTCCGACCAAACGGTCAAACTAGGCAGCGCTGATCAAATATGAATCAATATTCTGTTACTGTAATGCCTATTTCTCACCTCAAATGTTTTCAGAATCATCTTGTAGTTACTGTTTAGCTGTAAAATTAGAAAGTTTGTGACCCAGCCGCCATTGTAAAATCTGTTGGAGAAAGCCAAGTTCTGGTCACATGACCGGAGCACAGCCAATAGGAACGCTCTCTCTCTCTCTGAAATGACCTGTGATTGATCAAAATCTGCCGTCACGGGCTAGATTTTTCTAAAGCCTGAAAACAGAGACATGAGGAGGAGCAGAAGTCTAGTTTTCTCTTAGAACACTTGAATTACAATATGCTGAAAGGTTATTATGGAATTTTTGCCAAATTATGCCAAAAAATTGTTGCATACTGCCACTTTAAGCCTGTAGAATATGTTGTGTAGGCCAGGACATCTCTGCAGCACCACAATATTTAACTTAAAATGGTATTTTGACACATTTCACCTTTAACAAATATTGAGATTTCCTCCTCATCCTGCGATTTGAAAACTGCACTAGGCCATATTTTTGATTTTGCAGCCCTAAACACGACACCCCCTACCTTCAACAGTTATATAACTTTGACAGAAAAGTAGACTTTCAATGTGATGCGATCACATATTGATTTTCATTCTCTGCTGAATGGAAGCTAATAGCTGCCCAGAGGGTAGGACACATTATTGGATATTTTGCAAAATGGTAATGTAAAATGTATAAAACTTGAAGTAAAATGAGCTTAAACATGCAACAACATGACATGGTCCTTTTAAGCACCTCGTCCCTGGGAGGCATTTCTGGGAGGAAAATTCACAATATAGCCAGATTAATGTTGCCATGCTATTTTTACACATTTATTTCCAATATTTAAAGAAAATAGTGCTAGTAAAATCTGCTTCCTGGAGTCTGTTTGATGGATATGGGATATCATAGAGGCTCAACGGGTTAATATGTTGTAGTACTTTTTAGAGGATGATCTAATATGAGCTCATTAAATAATTTTGACTTCTACGCAGAAGGCTGCTGGCAGTCGTGACTTTCATGTTCGCCCCAGGGAAATTCGTTTTCATTTGTACTTTGTGTTCTGTGCGGTTGAATGTCATTGTCTTACTCAACAGCTTCTGGCCACCGTTTCCATTGTTGGCTGATATTCTTGTCAGTCCTGAATTGCGTCTTGTCTCCTTTTCTCTCCACACAGATCCAGTTCTTCAGGTCCCCACACACGTGGCAGAGTACGTATCTTTGGAATTATTCTCCACACGGGTGCATGTGTAAATATCCTTGTGTGCTGCACCTGTTACAGAAGACGGTGCTTAAATGGTTACGGTAACCTGTTGAGCTTGTCTTATCTGTCTCTCCCTGTACTGGTCTGTGATGTGATGCATCTTCTTAAATCTTGACTCTAGACCGGCCTTTCTGCCCGACCCCAACGATGGCAGCCTGTACTCTCTGGGAGGGAAGAACAAAGAAGGCCTCACAGTAAGAGGAAATCATTTTTATCACAACCGATAATCTCCCGACACACTGTTCAGTTTCCTATTCTCTAGAAAAACACATCCTCTCACCACATATCCGTATCATGCTGAAAGTAATGCATCCTCATTCTGAAGTTGCAACTGTGATGGTGCATGCATGATGTTCCCTCCATGTATTATCATAGGACATGCAGCACGTTATGGTTAGCTAATGTGCATTCATTCATTTTGCTCAACACAGAAATTACCGTTCACTATCCCTGAGTTGGTCCAAGCGTCTCCCTGTCGCAGCTCTGATGGCGTCCTTTACATGGGTAAGGATAATTCTCAATCAGTCAAACAAACTTTATTTGTACAGCACCTTTCACACAGGTTAATGCAGTTTAAAGTGCTTCACAGATGACTGATGAACCGAACGTAAGACAGAACAAGTGTGACCCATGAAACCAACAAAAAAGACGAAAAAGCAATCATTTGTGGCCAACGCACGCTAGACAATAAAATAATGAAAGATTTAATAAAATACAATGCTATAATAACAGTAATAGTAGTAAAACAGTGTGAAGTAAAAACTAGATTAATAAAATAACAATAAAATATAATAAAACTATATAAATTAAATACAATTAAAATAAGGGATTAATAAAATAGCAATAAAATATAATAAAATTATACAAATTAAATACAATAAAATAAGGGATTAATAAAATAACAATAAAATCTGATTAAATGATACAAATTCAATACAATAAAATAAGTGATTAATAAAATAACAATAAAATATAATAAAATTATACAAATTAAATACAATAAAATAAGTGATTAATAAAATAACAATAAAATATAATAAAATTATACAAATTAAATACAATAAAATAAGGGATTAATAAAATAATAAAATCTGATTAAATGATACAAAATCAATACAATAAAATAAGTGATAAATAAAATAACAATAAAATTAATAAAATGATACAAATTAAATACAATAAAATAGGGGATTAATTAAATAACAATAAAATATAATAATGATACAAATGAAATACAATAAAATAAGGGATTAATAAAATAACAATGAAATGATACAAATTAAATACAATAAAATAAGGGATTAATAAAATAACAATAAAATTAAGAAGATTATATGCAATAAAATAAGGGATAAATAAATTAACAATATAATGTAATAAAATGATACAAATTAAATACAATAAAATAGGTGATTAATAAAAGAACAATAAAATGATACAAATTACATACAATAAAATAAGGGATTAATAAAATAACAATAAGATGATACAAATTAAATGCAATAAAATGATTAATAAAATAATCGAATGGGAATTATATTGTGCCTTTTGGCTCAACACATTGGTCTGTAGTTTCCTTGGTGTGTCTCCTCACCTAAATGAGCGGGTGTGTTATCTGGATATCTTCCAGTACCTTTCAGCTCTACTCAACCTGCGGCCGTAGCCTGTGTGCTCTTTTAAATTTGAAACAGTTAACAGAGGAGCGGTAATCTGCCTCAGTGACTGTGTCATTGTTTAAAGGGAAGCGGGTGACATTTGCCTCCCCAAAGACATTATCAGTGACGCTTTTGTTTGATTCAGCTGAAGCTGCTGCTGGAACAAAGCATACTGGAGCAGCAAAGGTCTGAATGTGGCGTGCTACCGGCTCGAATTCTCACCCTTTAACTTTCATACATGAACAGATTTAAAGACCTTTTCAAACTTGACAACATAAATATTCTAAATGGGCCCCTTTGTTTTTCCTGTTGCAATGTCTGTTAACACAGTAGCTGACAGGAAGTAAACTTGGACCAGAGATGTTGCCCTAGTAGCAACAGAATGGCAATAAAAAGGTCTATTACATTTTTGTAGAGTTTGTAGGAATTATCAGGTCAAACTATCCTCTTTCATCATGAAGCAGCCTTTTCCTGAATTATGATGATTCATTCATTCATCTATAATAATTTATGATGAGGTATTACTGCCACTCCCTGCATAGGTGAGATGCCGTTACAAATGATGGGTTGGCCGTTTAATGATCGAATGGGAACACCCATCACTGTGAAGGTTCAACAGGGTTCTCACATGTCCTGAAAAACCTGGAAAACGGTTGATCAATTTTCCAGTCATGAAAAACACATGGTGAATTACAGGAAAAGTCAAATGTCTTGGAAAATAATTTCAACATTCTCCTATTTTTGCAGAATGAGCTACCAGGCTATCTATCAGAGTCCTCAAAACGGATATTATTGTCATCTGAAAGGACTAAATTATGTTCAGGATCATATTAAAATTCAAAATGTAGTTTATGGACGAGAGTATTTTGAATAAGAAGTGTGCTGAACACACCTCCAAGTCACATGACATGGTAGTTTCTATTATTATATTATTCTATGATCAATTTGTCATAATTTCTGAGCACATAAGATGATTTCATAGATAAGTTACAGCCATAGACTGCACGTCTTTTAAAACAGACTTACACAGAGAGGAACATATTGGTGTATGCCACGATTCCTGTCTGAAAAGAGTGGGAACCCTGTTAAGTGGCTGCACTGGTGCACCTTTTGGTCAGTTTGGTCTCTACATAATCAAGTCAGTTTTCTTTAGATGGGCCAAAATCAGATTGTTTTGCACTCTATCACTGGACAAAAAACCCTTAAACAGAAGAATGTGGAGAAACCTCTTCCAGGATGGACAGACATGATGCGACAGGTGTCACGTTTAGAATAGAATTACAATATGTAGAGACAGGCTGCCACTGTTTCGTAAATAAAGCACAGAACATACTGTCAAATAACTATTAGTTAAGTAATTATATTATTAGATATGATTATGAAACTGAAATACATGTTGTGCTGTTGCCAAGAGCAATGCTTTAATGGTGGCAGAGGTAATTAATGTTGTGTGTTTGTGTTTGTACAGGTAAGAAGCAGGACTTGTGGTATGTGGTGGACCTGTTGACTGGTGAGAAGCAGCAGACTCTGACTTCCTCCTTTGCTGAGATGCTGTGTCCCTCTTCATCTCTTCTCTATCTGGGACGCACAGGTAAAAAAAAAATACAAGCCATTCCAGCAACACAAGTTCAGCTACTTTTTTTTGCCTAACTTGGCCAGCCTGATTTTAGTCAGACGATCATTGCAGCCCTTCCCATTTAACTGTTGATTTTAATCTGGCTAATCAACAGGCCTGCTTGTCTTGCACGGTCTGACCCCAAACTGTTGGCTAACCCTTAAAGCTTGGTTTATGCTCGCCATAGTGAGGCTGGCGCGAGGTGCGCGTGCCAGAAAATTACGTCATCACGGCTTTCGTTTGGTGCGCGAAGGCTCCGCAAGTTGTCGCGGTGCTCTGTCGTACAACTCTGAATTTATTTTGAACTAGGCGCCAACTGCACGTGCTACACCTTTCATTTCAACATGGACGCCTTCAAGGGAAGACTGGCCGAGCAGGTTGGCCTGTACAGACGTCTCTAAAACTGTTCTTGCATATTGCAACGAACAACGCGCTGAGCATAAACGCCTCTGTGCATGCTCGTAGTGCGCGAGCCATCTACGGAGGCCCCTGCCACGGTGTCTCACGCGAGTATAAACAAAGCTTTATAGAGTGCTCCAGGGATGACGTATTTTTGTAGGCCAACTAGGAAGTTAGCATCGCCCTCAACGAGGGAACCAGGGCGAAAATGCCAGTGCTAAAATGCTAACTCATTTCTGAGTTTTAGGACTCATTCCTGCAGCACTCTATTTACCTCCTGCTCATCTCTCCTGTCGTCCCCGCCCTCACCTCAACAACACCGACCCCCACTCTACCCTGGGTGGTAATTGTAGACAAAGACCTCGAGCACGAGAGCCCTACAGATTGAATCCTTGCTATAAATCCATCTTTAACTTGGTGTCAAGTCAAAGCTCACTTTGTCACTAAACAACATATATGCTGGATTTTGTTTCACAACGTCTCCACACAAGGAAATTCAACACCATTTTGCGTTTACACCCAGAAATTGATACTCAAAGCCTGGCTTTTGTGTGTGTTGCATAAGGAAAGCAAATGTTGTTCTTCCCTGTGTGAATACTCCCTTGTTGTTACTCTTCCTCTGCTAGAGTACACCATCACCATGTATGACACCAAGAGCAGAGAGCTGCGCTGGAATGCCACCTATTCTGACTACGCCTCTTCCCTTCCTGATGATGACACCAAATACAGTAAGACTGTTGGATACCCTGGCTCTTTTTGTTTTGTTTAGTCTCTCGTGCTAATCACTCGTCGGGTCTTTGGTTCCCCCCCGCAGAGATGGCTCATTTTGTGTCCAACGGCGACGGCCTCGTGGTGACTGTGGACAGCGAGTCGGGGGACGTTCAGTGGGTGCAGAACTACAACTCTCCGGTGGTGGCCATGTACATCTGGCAGCGCGAGGCCCTCCGCAAAGTTCCCCACACTAACGTGGCCGTGGAAACCCTGCGTTACCTCACCTTCATGTCCGGAGAGGTTGGCCGCATCACACAGTGGAAATACCCGTTTCCCAAAGAGAATAAGCCCAAGAACAAGTTCATGTAAGCAAAACATCTCTCATTTGGATACATTTTTGAAAAAGGATGTCTCAAAGGAACCGTGTGTAACATTTATGGGGATCTATTGGCAGAAATGCAATATAATATTAACAGCTATGTTTTCTTTAGTGTATAATCACCTGAAAATAAGAATTGTGTTTTCGTTACATTAGAATGAGCCGTTTATATCTACATAGGGAGCGGGTCGTCTCCACGGAGCCGGCCGCCATGTTTCTACAGTAGCCCATAGGGATGTTAATAATTAACGGTTAACCGGCATTAAGAATTTTAACCGATTAATGCTATCGGTTAAACGGTTAAAAGAAGACTAACTGGGAAAAAGGTTTGGGAACCACTGCTCTAGGATACCATTCAGGGTAGAAACAAACACTCCTTTAAACATGTTGGAACCTTCAGAATTAATTAAAGTATTAATCACAGTAGCCTAACTTACTGAAGGGTGAAATCAAGATGTACCTTTTGTAAGATTGCTTAATGTTGGGTTGGAGTCTAGACATGTCATATTTAACAAGTGGGTGCTGGCGGGCATGGTTTTAGCTCTGGTTTCATACCGCAGTACTGTTTTATTTTTATATGTTGTGTTCACACCTGCTTCTGCTGGAAAAGACAAACAGGACTTTCAGTGGTTGTGAAAGTTTCGCCTGTTTAGGGAGATGAAGAGATGAGAACTCTTCTCCATTTTGACTCTGTAAATACACTTCAGATGTGTTCACCAAGATCGTATTCTGTCACATCTCTGTTTAGTATGAAATATGCACTGTACTTTCAAAAGTAAGCATTTTTTTTCTCTTTTTCAGGGCCACTTTGTACGTGGGTAAATACTCCACCAGTCTGTATGCCTCTCCCTCCCTGGTGCACGATGGAGTCACTGTGGTGGTGAGTGACCGTTACATGTATATCTTCTTTTAGGCAAAACACAATCCTTATCAGTAAGACATGAACATAAAATGTGTGCTAGTCGTTTTATTGTTTTCATAATCAGTCTTCATTTTTGGTCAGTGGTTTCCAGTTATGCTTGTGGGTTTGTTTGAATACATCCTGTTCCAGTTGTGTCTTAGCTTGTGCTACTTACTTGCATCACTTTGCCTCACTGGCCCGGCTCCACAGAATAGTAGTTTACTGATAAAAGAAACACTCTTGAGTTTTTTTTCTTATGCAATCCTGTGAGGCATCTGATTGGAAGTGCGTCTGAATCCCTGAAATGTTTGTGTGTGTGTGTGTGCGCGCTCAGCCTCGTGGCAGCACCTTCCCCATGCTGGAAGGTCCCGACAGCCAGGAGACTGAAGAGGACAAGGAGTGCGTCATCACACCCAGCACCAGCGTCAAGTTCAACGCTGCTCTCCGCGAGCGAAACCGCATCAACTTCATGAGGAACTACCTGCTCCTCATAGGTACGACATCGGCACACAAATCATTCGGTGTAAACTACCCTTTCTGATTAATGCGACCTTTCCTGGTGCAGTGAGAGAGAGGGTTCAGGGCCACCACCTAAAAAAGAGAGAAGTCTTAGTTTCACTAACAATTCATATGCTGGGGTTTGACAAGACTTCTATTAAGTGGTTATTACTGTATTGGGCCTTGAGTGATTGTGCTGCATTGAGACCGCCCTCTGCTGGTTGATCAAATGAATAACATTATATAGCGGTTCCTTCCCATTTAACCCTAAGAGACATACCAAAGACCCGTTTTTGTCTCTTTAGGGGGGCACAGGGGGTCTTTAGGGGGAGATAGAAGGTCAACAGTAGATGTCACATAGAAGTGGTGTACATCATCTGAAAGCTGGGAACCTGGAGATTAATTTGAGATGCAGCACAACACTGTGTGTCAAGTTGTTCTAGTCATAAATCAGAAATAAACATTAATTAATTAATTAATTAATTAATTAAAATAAAGTGTATAAGAGCGTAGAACATTATGATAGAAGTATATGATGGTCATCCCCATGCTCTATTATGTCTCATAAGTTGTTGCAGCAATTTTGTGGTTGATACTATTTGTTACACAGATTTGGTGCTGAATTTAACCATTTTTTTTACCACACGAGAATTAATAAAAATGATCAATAATCCCTCCAAAATACCACATTAAGACACCAATACCTTGAGGAACACCATAGAAAAAGTCATTCTGTGATTTGGCATCAAAAACTTTGGACATTTTGGAGATTTCTTCAAGAATCGCATATTTTCTGCGATTGGATGGCGAGCACTTCTGTTGTGTAAACTGCTCAGAAACGCCCTTATTGTCAATCTAGCTAGGAAAGCCATCCATCCTCTGAATGCTGAATGAAATAGGTCTTTAGTTTTTGGCTGTAAAGTTTCATGAGGCTGTGATTATCCTAGAGGTCACCACAGGTCATTTTATACAGTGAGGTCAAGTTTAAAAAGAAATGGTCTCACTACAATGAAATGTCTCCTATGGGGACTAACATCATCACACATGAATGCAGTTGAGCTCATTGGATCCACAAGAGTCTCAGCTTTACAGTGGTACCCAATTTATGTAATTCCAAGACTGTTTGGGGACCCCAGTATGCAGAAATATTCAAATACACCATTTTAGAATTGGAGAAAATAACACATTTATACTGCATGAAAAAAACTGCATTTGATTATCATAAAGTGGGCATGTCTGTAAAGGGGAGACTCGTGGGTACCCATAGAACCCATTTTCATCCACATATCTTGAGGTCCCTCCTTTAAGACTGAGCCTGCTACAGCCTCTCAAAGACAACTATAAATACTTTTGAAATCAGTGTTTGGTTTCAGTGAATGTCCGTGAAACTGATGATGATTAAAAGGTCAACTCTTGCATTTCAGGTCATCACGAGACGCCCCCTGAAGCTCACACCAAGATCCTGGAGAAGTTCCCAGACAGCTTCCCTCGAAATCAAGGCAACGTCATCCCACCAACTACTGACAAGAAGGTTGAGGAGGTGTGTATGTGTGTGTCAGTGTGTGACCCATGAGAGAACATTTTCCTAATGTGAACACATCTGTGCAGATTTTCTCACTCTCTTCCTCCCTGTCCTCACCTCCCACCATGTTGTAGAAGGTGAATGATAGTGGTATGGATGATGGGCCCCCTTCTCCTCCGCCTGAAACATCCATCCAGGAACCTGGGACCAGTGGTCGCACTGTGCGTCCAGAGGCCCCGGTGGACTCTATGCTCAAAGACATGGCCACCATCATCTTCTCCACTTTCCTCCTGGCTGGCTGGGTGGCCTTTGTGATTACCTACCCCAAAGTAAGTCACACAACACCACCTAGTGGACTGTTGAGTACCTGCAACCAACTACCATTCACCAGTCATGACAGAAAAACTATAAGTCTCAAATTCCCTAGTGGACATAAGTGCTGAATACACTTTTGTTATTCTTAAGCCCCGTTTCCACCACAGGAACTTTCCCCCAGAACTAAGAACCTTTTCAGGAACTCATTGCATTTCAACAGCAGGGCCCAGTGTCTAAATTAAGTTCTGGGGACATTTTCCGGGGCTTTTTTACCCCCTAAAAACCTTTTATTTTACTCTAAACTTTTTAGTTCCTGGAAAAGTATTTCCAGGGACTAAAAGTCCCAGGTACTTTTGGTGGAAACCCGGCTTCAGAGCCTCAGACATAGTCTCCTCTCCCACCACAGAGTGTTCACAAGCAGCAGCAGCTGCAGCACCAGGAGTTCCAGAGACAGATGGAGGAGAGGTTGGATCTGCTCCAGAGACAGCAGCCGTTCCCCCCTGCAGACGTGGGCCTGGGTTTGGTCCCGGAGAGCGACTATCTGGAGGTGGCCCGAACTCGCTCCGAATGCTCAGACCACAGCAGCCCCAACGTGACCCCCCGCGCCTCCAACCACTCCAACCTGTCTGTGTCTGAGCTGGGAAGCTCGGCCAATGAGCACGAAGATGGAGGTAAAGATTGAGAAATTAAGATTACATGCACACACTTTGTACTATAATTTTAACCCTGTTTTCACTGTACAAATGATGCATTTCTCTCATCAGAGGAGGACTCCAATACTGTCAGAGTGGGCAACATAACTTTCCGCCCCAAAGAGGTCTTGGGTCACGGTGCTGAGGGCACCATCGTGTACAAGTAAGTCTGAACAACCAGGCAGCAGTTATCCATGATAAACTTTTGTTTAATTTGTAAAGTACTGAAGAAATATCTCACATAACGTTGTATTTCAATCGTTTTTTTCCACAAGGGGTCAGTTTGACAACCGTGCGGTGGCGGTGAAGAGAATTCTCCCAGAGTGCTTCAGCTTCGCAGACCGGGAAGTCCAGCTGCTGAGGGAGTCGGACGAGCACCCGAATGTCATCCGTTACTTCTGCACCGAGAGGGACCGTCAGTTCCAGTACATCGCCATCGAGCTGTGTGCTGCCTCACTTCAGGAGGTAATGAATGCACTAAAACTGTAAGAAAGGACTTCCCATGCTAAAATTAATTTGGTGTTGAACACATCTTCAAACTATGTGAAAATGAGACGCCATATTATAATTATTGGACTACACCAGTGATTTTCAAAGCGGGGTCCGTGGCACTCTGACATTGTTTAAAGGTATATAAGTAGTAATGCAAATTTCCCCACTGGGGGACTAATAAAGGATTATCTTATCTTATCGTAACATGATTCAATTTGAAATGTGTTTCTGTTTATCATGATTAAACAGGTCTGAAGTATTGAGGTTGAAAAGTTTTAGAATACAAATAGTTCAAATGGCATCTAGGAGTACAAATGGTAGTACGAGTATATGCTTCATCGGTGGTATGATTAAGGTTTTCTCCCCTTTATGGGGTCCCTGGCGAATAAAAGTGTGAGAACCCCTGGACTACACTGACTGCGGTCTTTCATCTCTCTAGTATGTGGAGAGGAAGGATTTTTACCGTCATGGACTCGAGCCAGTTATGCTTCTTCAGCAGACCATGTCAGGACTGGCCCATCTGCACTCTCTCAACATAGGTACCCATCACTGAATAAAGAAGCACTTTCTCATTATTATTATTGGCTGTGTTGTATAGCCAAACAACAGTTCTCTCCTCTCACCTTCATACTTTTCCTTCAGTCCACAGAGACCTGAAGCCCCACAACATCCTGGTGTCCATGCCCAACGCCCACGGTCGGGTCCGGGCCATGATCTCAGACTTTGGCTTGTGTAAGAAGCTGGCAGTGGGCCGCCACAGTTTCAGTAGAAGGTCTGGGGTGCCGGGCACTGAGGGATGGATCGCCCCCGAGATCCTCAGTGAGGACTGCAAAGACAACCCGGTGAGTCAGTGGTGAAGCAGCAGCTCTCTCATGGTGGCTAGAAGTATTGTCGGTTGTCAGAATTCAGGTGGCAAAGTGTGGCGATCACCTCATTTAGAAGTCTGATAAAACCATCCATCCATCCATTTTCTTCCACTTATCCGGGGTCGGGTCGCGGGGGCAGCAGGCTTAGCGGGGAATTCCAGACGTTCCTCTCCCCAGCAACGTTTTGCAGTTCTTCCTGGGGGACCCCGAGGTGTTCCTAGGCCAGCCAAGATATAATCTCTCCAGCGTGTTCTGGGTCTACCCCGAGGCCTGAGTGAGGGACGTAGATGGACTAGTAAATCAAGAGTTTTGCCTTCTGGCTCAGCTCCCTCTTCACCACAATGGTCCGGTACAGCGCCCGCATAACTGCAGACGCCGCACCGAACTGCCATCTCCCGCTCCATGTTACCCTCACTCATGAACAAGAACCCAAGATACTTAAACTCCCTCGCTCTGGGCAAAGATTAAGTCCCATAATCCACCATTTTCTGGCAGAGAACCATGGCCTCAGACTTGGAGGTACTGACTCTCATCCCGCCCGCTTCACACTGCAAACAGCCCCAGTGCGTGCTGAATGTCGCGGTCTGATGAAGCCAACAGAACCGCATCTGGTTCTGGTGGTGGTTCTGTTGATAAAACTATATATATATGTATATTAAAAAAAAACATGTTACAGTTGACAAAACAATAGGAGCATCACCCAAAAGTTCTCCAATTTTGTCGAGCACTTCAAACCAAAAGAGTGAATGTGGGACCCAAAAGACCATTAATTAACCTCAATAAACCACATGCCACACTGTGACCTCCTCCATCATTTCCCTCTCTTGTCCCTTGCAGACCTGCGTTGTGGATATCTTCTCTGCTGGCTGTGTGTTTTACTACGTGGTGTCTCAGGGAAGCCACCCTTTTGGCAAATCTCTGCAGAGGCAGGCAAACATCCTACTGGGCACATACAGCCTGGACCATCTGCTAACTGACAAACATGGTGAGGACTAAAACTTTTGCTTTTATTTTCTCAAATCACTAGTAGTAATGTAGTTAATTTTGGTTAGTAAGGACAGGTGGAAAAAAGAAGAAAAAAATTTACAAAGAAAGAAATTTACATTACTTCATCCACAGGTTTGAAGAAATCCTGCACAGTGCAAATAATAAATATTTGAAATCAGTGGTTATTTTTTAACAAAGTATGCCGTGTGATCATACCCAATGAGCACATAGTCAAAACCAGCATGTTTGTGTCATTTATCAGAGGACATTGTAGCCAGAAATCTAATAGAGCAGATGATGAGCATGGAGCCCCACAGGAGGCCTTCAGCTGAGAGCGTTCTCAAACACCCGTTCTTCTGGAGCCTGGAGAAGGAGCTGCAGTTCTTTCAGGTCAGCTCTTTATCTGGTATAGATCACATGTATTAGGCTGTTTACTGTGTCTTGAAATTGTATAAATCGTCATGTATGTTGTGCTTGGATTTCTCATTAATAAACTTCTTAATAGATGCATGTGTGTGCACATGCAGGCTATTTTAAAGATGCTATTGATAACATTCAGCCACTAGGTGTTGCATTCTCCCTCCCCCCGTTCCATTGCATTCACTTCACAACAAGTCGTTGCCAGGCACTTACCGTCAATCTCAGCCATTAATCCGTTTATCAGAGATACCACGTGATACCAACGTCATTATACTATTGGCCCTCAAGCCTTGTTAGAAGTGGAAACCAAAGGTCAGATATCTTCCACAGAGATAAACAAAACATTCATTTCGGACCCGCCAACATTTTTTAAATGATTATTTCACAATCATAATTTTCAGGAAAAGCCATACTTTTATTCAGCACCTTTTGTAAAAAGCTCTGTGAATGTATTGTTTTTTTAGCAAATATTCGTGTACATAAAAATGCTATCAATAAGACCTTTAATGCGATTGTGCCAGGTTGTCTGTATTGGACTCAATAAAGTTGATTCTTCATAATATCTACTCTACTATATCTAATAAAACATCCTTTTCAGTTTACTTTAAGTCCTCACAACCACATATCAACCTGTAGAACTTCATTAATGTGCTATATAATAGATTAGTCTGTCCTATCCCATTTCCGTCTAAAATAAGTGTTTTGTTGCGTATGTTAATGTTCTGAATGAGAATAAGGATGTCTTACGTATTAGTTGAAATTATTGACGGGTTTTTTTTTGTGGTTGCTTGCAGGATGTGAGCGACAGAATAGAAAAGGAAGCGCTGGACGGACCAATCGTGAGACAGCTGGAGAGAGGAGGGAGGGCTGTCGTCAAGGGTGACTGGAGAGAGCAAATCACAGTGCCACTGCAGACGGGTATGAAACTGGCTAAAATGTACACGTCAAATATAAGCTCCGGTTGTAAAATAGTTTCTTGTTTCGCTTCAAACTTAGCGTTATAGTATAACACTCCACAAAGTTAGAGCTGGTTGGATAAATGCTTTGACGTGCATGATGTACGTTCAGTTGCAACTGAATACTGGATCCTGTCACCACTAAAATATTACGGTGGGTGGTAAAGTAGGCTGCTTCCTGTCAGCATCGTGTCACAACATCAACTGGTTCTCTTTGGACTTTGCACTTAGTTTTATTGACCAGTAAAGCACTGATCTAGTCATGAATTGATTCGGGCACATTATTTTTGATGGGAAATACAGACTAATGTGAGATCATTATGTGGCTATACTACGGTGCATATTATCTTCATCTGTGAGTGAGGTCTTTCACAATGTTTAATCCATATCAGACATCTCTGCTCTTGCGTTTTTGGCTTCGGAAAAGCGAAAAAATGCTCCCCTCTAAACTTTGAGGATATCTGCTGTCGAACATGCAGGTTCCATTCACACCGCTGAAAGCTTCCGGCGCCTAGTTACGGTTGCTAACGTAGGATTGGACGGTGGCCGTCTTAGGGAGGGGCTCAGCAAAGGGTCAATTCAGGATGAAATTAAAATATTAACACGGAAACGCTGGCTCAAATGTAAATAAAAATGATCAAATTCATTACTCATAAATAATTTTATTTAAGTTTATAAATATGCCTTTGATTGACTATTTGCAAAAAAACAACACAATCAGTGAAACTGGCCAGCATTATAAGGTTTAAAGGTCCAGTGTGTAGGATCTGGTGGACGGTGTCTAGCAGTGAGGTGATTGCAACCAGCTGAAGCCTCTCCAGTTTGGATGATTCAGGATGAAACAGGATGACATAAAAAGACAGTCGTATCCTCTCAGGATTTCCTGTGTACTGGTTCCTTTTTGGATAGTGATTCATTAAGTGAATGATTCATTCTGTGGTTGATACATGGGGTTTTGTTTTTCTCTTCTTCTTTGGCAGATCTGCGGAAATTTCGCTCCTATAAGGGAGGGTCGGTCAGAGACCTGCTGCGTGCGATGAGAAACAAGGTAGGAGTGTGCTCTCATGGCTTCGTGTTTAAGGGTGTTTTCACACTTGGTCCCTTTCAGCCCTCCAAACCAACTCAGAGCGATTAGTCAGTTCATTTAATCTGTGCATCGTGAACACAAAGCGCTCCAGGTCCGCCTTGCCTTTTGCCGTTGTATTTTAGCCCTCTTGCCGAGTTGCCGTAGACCAATCACACGCGCTTGCGCACTGTGACGCTCGGAAAAACAACACGGAACCATGGCAGCTAGTGGACGAGGAGTAGTTTGGACCCGAAGAAGAAACTACTGCACTTCTCCAGATGTGGAACGAAGAACACATCAAATGGCAACTGTCTACAACGCACAGAAACGCTGAGGTTTTCCTCCAATTTTCAGTTCATATGAAAGCGAGGGGCTTAAAAAAACTACGTCAAAAGTACTTCACCACACGCGATAAAATGTCATTGAAGGGGAAAGCATTGACCAGCAGTGCTGAAGTGGACCAGAAACAGAACCGAGTCCTCTTTTGTTGATCCACTTTTTGGTCCACTTTAAGAGGACTGAGTTTGGTTGTTTAAAAAGGACTAGATGTGAAAACACCCTAAAAGAAACTGTTCTCTACTGTTAGACTCAACGCTTGACCTTCCTTCAACAGAAACATCATTACCGAGAGTTGCCTGCCGAGGTCCAGGAGACTCTGGGCTCCATCCCTGATGACTTTGTCTCCTACTTCACCTCCCGCTTCTCCCACCTGCTAATGCACACATACCTGGCCATGCGGACCTGCGCATCGGAGAGGCCATTCCTGCCTTACTACTCCACCGCAGAGCAGCTTGCAAAAACACAGGCCGAGTGCACGCAGCTCGGGCCGCAAAGACAGAATGAGCCGTGCGCTCAAACACACACGTCACAACCCCAGGAACACACACCTTCTTCACAGGTCCCTCACACATCACCTGCTGAATCAGTGCCCTCCACATCACCAGATGAGCCTGCATCTCCACATTTGCCAGTTCAGACGTCGTCCTCGCAGACTGACTCGCACAGTCAAACAGTGAACCCCACGTTTGCCTCAGAAGCCCCTACGGATCCTCTCGGGCAAAGAGAATCCAGTCAGCCTGAGACTCTGCCAGATCCTTCCACGCTGGATCATGAACCAGTGTGAGCTGAACCAGAGTCAGGTGGACCCAGCACAGACGGGAGCATTGCCTTGAAGAGCGGACACCAAGCGGGACTCAGTTGCTGCACCGTGAGCTGGTGAGGACCAGGCCTGCAGTGCCTGGGATCCACTGCTGGGTGCTGCAGCTGCACCCTTATTTAAGTGCCTTCTGCTCACCGAGGTTAAAATGCTCCCAAACAGAACCGTCCACAAGTCTGTCTCTGCCTCGAGGAAGTCGGATAACCAACAGGGTGTTATCTTGTAGCTGGACTGAGCTAAGAATTTTTTTATTTTATAACGGCATGTCCAAAAAAAGTGTTTGTCCCAAAAACTATCTGGCCTCTATTGTGGGAAACATGTCTGGATGTTGTTGTTGGGTAGTTTTATAGTGCAATGTTGTATTTCTGAGTGAGCCTGTTCACTGCACAGATACAGTGTGTATATTTTTGTATAGACTTGATTCCGAATTTGGATCATTGATGATGAATCATTTAATATGGCCAATGTGCCTTTTTTTTTTTTTTTTTTTTTTTTTTAAATATCATTATACTTGCCAACCTTCCCGATTTTCCCGGGAGATTCGTGTTTTTCATTTCCCTCTCCCGGTTTATGAAAAATGTTCACACCTTTTTTCTTCGTTTCGTTATCTCAACCTGTTTCTGGCGCTGTACAGCGTGTAAAAGCCCTACTGTTTCCACACAGACGACAATACAGCTACACCAAATGTTGTTTCCTGGAGGGAAAAGAGCTGCTCGCGGTTTGACCTGCAGGTTCAACGCACATTGTCAGTGTGCACTGCCCAAAGTTGGGCGTTGCTCTACGCAGCGAAAAAGCTGTCGTGGAGCGACACAAGCCGTTGGAAATAACGGGCTTCAGAGCACTGTGGTGTCGCCTTGTCTGAAAGGACCTCATTCCTGAGAATTTAAAAGTAAAATTAAAGGAACAGTGTGTATCTTTTCGGGGATTTATTAGCAGATATGGAATATAATATTAATAAGTATGTTTCCATGAGTGATTAATGAAGTAATTAATGCGTTTTTACGTCACCTGAAGGTCACCGTAGTTCTACGACACGCTTGTGAAACTGCGATAACGTGAGCCGCAGAGTGTAAAACCGTCGTACCGCCAGCTGCCGTTGCTCCTAAAGTAGTGTTATTATAGTAT